>CM055104.1:13825263-14425263 GCA_029204225.1 Diphasiastrum complanatum | reverse complement strand
AGATGAAGAAGACGCTCCACAAGATGATGCACATGAAGATGAGAGTCGAGAGGTGAGTATGAGAAGACACCACCTATTCAAGAGCCTAGGGGAAGGTACTTGCCAATAGGAGCAATAAAGGGGAAACCGGTTGGAAGTAAGAGACATTACTTGGACACTCCTTGGGACACATACTCTCCACGTAATGTATCACCTGAATCTAAGATACCAAAATGGTATGAAAAGATCATGAAGGACGCAAAGCTAAATCAACTAGGATTTAGCACACAAGGAGAAGTGAGAAGATCAATGCGGGAAAGAAAGCCTCTCGATCATTATCATGTGAACTATGCCCTAATGAGTGACGTTTTAAAGTGTCGAGAGCCATCGACCTTTGATGAAGCAAAGGATCACAAAGAATGGCAATGGGCAATGGAAGAGGAGATGGAATCCATCCACATGCATGATACATGGGAGTTGGTTGAACTACCACTTGGAAAGAAACCCATTGACAACAAATGGGTGTCTAGAACAAAGTTTCATGCGGATGGCACAATAGCAAAGCATAAGGCATGCCTAGTAGTGAAGGGCTATGAGCAAAATAAAGGAATTGACTATGAAGAGACATTTGCTCTAGTGGCTAAGTGGACTATGCTACGTCTTATCATTGCCTTAGCATCTCATTATGAGTGAAAGATCCATCAAATGGATGTAAAGTCTGCATTTTTGAATGGTGACTTAGAGGAAAAAGTTTACATGATCCAATCGTAGGGCTTCATGGCAAAAGAACAAAAACATAAGGTATGCAAGCTACACAAAGCACTTTATGGCCTTAAGAAAGTGCCATGTGCATGGTATGGATGCATTGACAATTACTTTCTTTCTCATGAGTTTGTAAGAACAAATTCAGATCCAAATCTTTATGTTCTTATAAACGAAGATAGCATTGCCTTGATTGTACTTTATGTTGATGATATCATTATCACGAGCAATGATGAGAATCTCACTCATTCTATCAAAGCCAACTTATGCAAGCAATTTAAGAGGACAGATTTAGATCTTATGCACTATTGCTTGGGTGTCGAAGTATGGCAAACTAGCATTGATATCAGGTTATGTCAAAACAAGTATGTGCGCGAGGTATTGGAGAGATTTCGTATGACAGAGTGCAAACCTTCCATCACCCCTTGCGAAGCTGGTAATAAATTATCTTGTATTGATGATAGTGCACATGTTGACACTACTTTATTTCGTCAGCTAGTTGGGAGTTTGATATATCTTGCGACCACACGTCCTGATATCTGCTATGTTGTAAGTTTGATTAGCCAATTCATGTCATCACCCACTATGGACCATTGGAAAGCTGCGAAAAGGATTTTGAGGTACGTGAAAGGTACACCTAACCTTGGCCTGATCTACAAAAGCCAAAGTGCTTTACCTAAGTTGCAGGGTTATGTTGACGCTGATTGGGCAGGTTATGTAGATGATAGAAAGTCAACAACAGGTTATGCCTTCAATTCTGGTAGCGGTTGTTTTTCATGGTCTAGCAAGAAACAAGATACCATTTCTCTTTCTTCTACAGAAGTCGAATATAAAGCGTTAAGTTTTGCCACCCAGGAAGCTATTTGGTTGCGTAAGTTGTTATGTGAGATTGGCATGAAGCAGGTAAATCCTTCTATTATTTTTAGTGATAGCCAAAGTGGAATACAATTGGCTAAGAATCTTGTCTTTCATGCGAGGACAAAACATATTGAGGTAAAATATCACTTTGTGCATGAAAAGCTACAATCTGAAGATATAAATATTGTACATTGTTCTAGGTTGTTACAAGTTGCTGATATATTTACGAAAGCTTTAAGTAAAGAGAAGTTTGAAACTTTTAGAGCCAAACTTGGCTTAGCTCTGGTTATGTAAAAAGCCTTTACTTGTAATACTATCATGGAGGTATGTTCCATGAATAGAGTAAACTCTAAGATAAAGGGAGACGTTGATCATTGAGGGAGAGAGTTAAAATAGCAATGATCGACTTATATAGTGCTTTCTTATTTTGACGGCACCACGTGTGTTTAGTTCTAGAATTAGCGAGCCATCTTTCTTTTACGAGCCCTTTGAGTGCTTTTAAGCAACTTTATCTTTGTACTTGTTTATCAGTTAAAAATACAGTTTGTGGAGAGCAATTCTGTTGTCTTGTCTTATTGCACTTGACATTGTGCTATGGTGATTAATCCAGTCGGGTTTGTAAACTGTTTTCTTAACTAAGTTGAACAAAGCAGTAGTGATGGGAATTACGTCCAATCTTTAGCAACTAACTTTTGCTAGATACTAAGTGATTACATAGCCAAACATAAAGTATTGAATTCTCGGACAATTTCTACCAGTTACAAAAGCAATACAGAGATGCATGCATTCTAACACAAATTGAACGCAATAAGAAAATAGTATTGATTCAGAAAACAAGATCAGATGCTAATGAGCGCAAAACAATAGCGAATAGAAACCGTGCACTCTAAAGCTATCTCTAAGTAACTGAGAATAAGTCCAAAATATGCGACTCTTCTGATAAGCAGTAGCGCAATAGCAACTCTAAAATAAATCTCTAAAAGAATGAGCTAGAATGCTCAAAAGAGTTCAAGCTTGAAAGCTTGATAGAGAGCTAACTACAATACTTTCTGGTTGTGAACGATCTGCTTGATAAGAGCGCATAAAGCGTCGTGTAATAACACTCAACTCCTTTACAATTCACAATAATTATAATTAGATGTATGAACAGCTGATTTATACTAAGTAAGTAGATCGTCGAATGTGACTGCCAGTTAGCTGGAGTCTGCTGGCATTCATCCAGTTCTTCTCAGAAATTTCTTGTTGATAAGCGGTGACAATTGGTCGTAAACAGTCTGTCTGCGTACATGAACGTAACTCTCACTCTACATAAATGAACATAAATTGCCACAGGCGAAAAATGTGACACTACATTTTTGCTCGTAATTCTTGACAGGAAAAAAATGCGAAAAAGACGACACTACATTTTTACACGTAATTTTTGACAAGCAAAAATACGAAAAAATGACACTGCATTTTTACAGGAGATTCTTGACAGGCATTCTGATGCTCAACCGATGGATCCCAATGCCCAAGCTTACAATCCAAACCAAGTAGTCTTTGTCGCACGTCAACTACCGCAATACGAGGATGCTTTATCTGTGCAGGTAAACAATGCAAAAAGACAACACTGTCGAGTTTTTGTAGAGAGAGAAAATCCAACACTGCTATCAAACTCCGTGTATTTTTGTAGATTGTGTAAAAACACTTGTAATTCTACAGATTGTACAAAAACACGGCAAAATCCGCAGAAATGGATAAATAGTTGGATAAAGATTAAAAACCGATTAGTCGATCAGTAGAAAGGAGAATACTACCAACACTCTCCCTTAATCTGAATCCATGAATGCCTTGACCTTTAAACTTAGTTCTGCACAGAACTTTCTATGTGCATCCAAACTTAATGCTTTGGTAAAAATATCTGTTGTCATATCTTGCATTCGACAATACTGCAATCTGACCTCTTTGTCGAGAACTTTGCTTCTAAGATAGTGATACTTCAGTTCAATGTGCTTACTCCTAGAATGAAATCTAGGGTTGGTTGACAAGGCAATGGCACTTTGATTATCACAAAATAATAATGTGGGAGCATATTGATTCAGAATGATATTTTGAAAGTATGTTTCTCAACCAAATTCCTTCATTTGTAGCTTGTCAGGCTGCGATATACTCTGATTCTGCAAAAGATAGAGTACCGAAGATTGCTTGCGACTGTTCTAGGAAATTGGACCATTGTTGAGGAAGAATGTAAATCCATAAGTGGATTTACAAGTGTCTACATCTCCTGCCCAACTTGCATCTGTAGAACCATTGAGTAAATTGAGTTTGTCGTTGTCAACTGCTCCATAACAAATGCAAAAGTCCATAGTAGCTCAAAGATATCTCATGACTCTGGTAAGAGCCTTCCAATGTGTTACACCGAGGTTGGTCATATACTGACTTAAAGAGTTGACTGCAAAAGTTATGTCTGGCTTGGTACAGATCATTGCGTACATAAGAGATCCTATAATAGAATGGTAAGGATACTCACGCATCTGCTGCTTCTCTTGAATTGTTTGAGGACATTGGTCCTTTGACCATTTGAGACCTGGTTCCATTGGTGAGAGAGCTAATTTGCAATTAATCAGATTATATCTGACTAACATATTGTAGATATACCTCTGTTGAGTAATGTAGATCAACTTTCAATTTCTGTCTCTATGGATTTGAATACCAAGGTAGAAATGAGCTTTGCCCATATCGGTCATGTCAAATTCGGAAGATAGCATTATCTTGGGCTCTTTTATCAAATCGATACTGTTGCTGAAAAGCAATGTATCATCCACGTATAAAGTGATAATGATAAAAGATTGCTGCACTGTCTTGAAGTAAACATTTGAATCTGAAGAGATAGGTGTGTAGTCGTGATCAATAAAGAAAGTATTGATCCTTTGAAACCATGCTCGAGTAGATTGCTTCAAGCCATAAAGTGCCTTATAGAGTTTACACACATGATTGTGTGTATCCTCAATAATATAACCTTCGGGTTGCACCATGTAAATGTCTTCTTCAATAACTCCATTGAGATATGTTGTCTGCAAATCCATTTGATGTATTTCCAAATTTGTTGTAGCAGCAAACGATAATAAAAGTCGAATAGAAGAATGTTTGACTACTGGACTGAAACTATTTCGTCCGACTAGTTGCCACGACCCACCGATAGATCCGAGATGTTGAAGATAAGAAAGGCAAACAGATTGAATAGGCCCAAAGGTTGTGTGATATTAAAATGCATAGCATATCTTGTCTTAATAGGCAATTACAGTTTGCTAATCAACAATTGCTTCATTATGTGCAACACACTAGTGATGAAAACAATGCACTCAAGAATGTTATGTCAAAGTTGAATGCTACAGTCACTACTCTTTGGGGATCAAACCACGAAATGTTAGAATCCATGAAAAAGGCACGATCCGAGAGTTTAAAATCTGTTGTTGATATAAAAGCTATAAAAAAGTCAATGATGAAGAGGAAAAGAAAGAGAGTACCAATAAAGAAAATTGATGACTTATCTACACATAGCAGCAATAAAAAAAAAATTACTTCCTTCCAGTGTTCGTGTGGCTTGAACAATTTCTCTCCAAATTTCCTATCTGATACTTGATTATTTGCATGTGTGATTGGATAAAAATCTTCTTGCTTTAGCACCTCCAATTGATGGCTTATTAGGAATGTTTCCTTTTTCCCCGGAGAGTCTGTCACTTTTTTCAATCGTGACATTTCCTTTATGTAGTCTTGCATTTGACAGAACTATTTCTAACCTTCTAATTGTTGCTTTAGCCACAGACTCCGATTTATGATTCCATGCTAGTAGAATATGCAAGTAAATTAGTTTTTCAATGATAAGAACCTCAGCATATAATGTGCATATGTGAACATTTTTTAATGGAATTGGCAGAACACTTTTCATATTTGAATCTTCAACTTCTCGTGTTGGGCCAGTGTTTGTTGATCGTCCCAAATTCATATTGTAGCAATCCTTCATGCAATAAAGACATGGATGCTTTGATGTTGCCCCATGAGAGACATTATACATACATTTTAATGTTTTCAAATCCCCTGCAAGGTGCCATTGAATTTGAAAACTTCCATGATTTTCGACTGTAAATTTTTCACCCTCCAAATGTCTCTTTATAATCTCGCCATGATTTGTTCTTGAAAATATCGATGAAATTATTTTATGGTCCTCTTTCAAGACCTGTAGAGAAGCAAGTAATGCATGACATGTAAATAAAGACTGGCAAGGTATGAAATGTTAATAAAGATATTCTAAATGAAAATTGAAATGTATACCTGGAATGCCGCCGACCACCATATGTGATTTTTTGATTGAAGACTAAATGTTCGATCATTTGTATCTGAAATTTTGTTCCTCAAAGTGACACTCATTCCAACTTTTGACCTTTGATGATTTCAGATTCATCCAATTTTATTACAATAATGATCTTTCCATTTACTTGATGTTCGTCTAGTTTATAGAATCGAATAATGTATTTTAAAACATTTTCAATAGCAAGGAAAATATTATTGCAATCGTTGTAATTGAGCTCACCATATTCTAATTTGTATAATTCAGTTATATAAAATGGTTGGCCAACTACTCTGAACATTCCGTCATTATAATAATTTCTTGCTAATGTTACCCGATATGGACGCGGAAGATAAGTTTTCTTCACCATCAGTTGGGAAAAAGCTTCTTTAACTAATCTAAAAAAAGTAGAATAAGCATTCTACTAATTCTAGAAACATCACATGCACCTTGTATCACATTTGCATCCAAGTATGATTGAACCTTAATCAAAAAAGTCTCTGCAATTTCATTTTTCATTTTTTCAAACCGAGCATTTTTCATCATTTCCTTTGCTGACTTTCTTGGTAAAACATGACTTAAAGATGATCCAATGCATGAATGATCTGTTAAATAGTTCTTTGCCACCAAACATGATCTGCAACAAACATATGAAACTCAAATTATGTTTAATAAGTGCAAATCAAACTTAAATGACACATACAAATCAAATAAACAGTTTTTATGAAAACATACTTAAATGTTCGAA
This sequence comes from Diphasiastrum complanatum, assembly GCA_029204225.1. NCBI lineage: Eukaryota > Viridiplantae > Streptophyta > Lycopodiopsida > Lycopodiales > Lycopodiaceae > Diphasiastrum > Diphasiastrum complanatum. The sequence continues at coordinate 14,418,589 of CM055104.1, read as the reverse complement.
TTGGAAAAGGGACAACTGTAGACCAACTTAGACAAACTCATAGGTGTTAGGAAAGAAAACCTATCATCAGAAGATATGAGAACTTTGCAAAATCATTGCACCACATTTGTAAAATCTGTGTTAAAATATCACTTCCAACTTGTTGTATCTTGTAGATCTCAAGTTATTTGAGCTTGATAGGATCTCACACGTGTGGAGTCTGTTCCCACGTGTGAAAGAATGTACATAAGTCATTTTTATTAAGTTAGATTGGTTTAAGCTTGATCTACACTAGTGTGAAATTGACCTTTAAGTAGAATCTTGAAAATGGTCAAATTGGTCAAACTTTTTGTAAATAGATTGGACTTCACACATGTCAAGATACCATTCACACGTGTGGATAAGCTTCTAGAAGATAAGATAGGAAGATTCCATTAGATCCTATTTTATAGGGAATATTCCTATAAATGTGGAAGACTAGCTTTTTGTTTTTTGGCCAAAGAGAATAGTCAACTTTGGGAAATGAGCACATATGACTCCCATTATTGGATCTGGATGACTAGGCACTCTTCACAAGTGTGAAGGCCTACTGGATAGTACACAGCTTGTGGATGTACTTGATCTATAAAGAGATCAACCAAATCAATAACAAGTTGATGTGACATTGGCAAATTCTAGTTTTGTTGAGAACTCCACATTTGTCTTGAGTTTTGATGAATGAAATGCATTTGTAAGTTAATGTACTTTACTCTCTGTAAACAGGCCGTACAAGTACTGTCCTCCACATGTGTGAGGCCACCCATCCATGTGTTTGACCATTTGATCCATTGCTCTTGCTTAAATCATAGTGTAAAGCATCCAGATCAAGATCTAACATCTAGAACTTGATAGATCTTTGGATTAAGTAATCAATAACTCTTAATGCTTGATAGTACAATCAATATTTGTCCTTTTTCTCTGAAAATTGACATGGTATCAGAGCCAAGTCTAAGAGTGATCTAAATGATTAATAGTACTTGAGAAATCATTGACAATTTGTTGTTTTTGAGTTCTAATTGAGAGGGCGAGTTCAAAGAGAGAAGTAACATCATTGTTTTTGGTCAAGATCGATTTGCGGATTGCTGAAGTACTATCCACACGTGTGAAACCATACAGCAACCTTCAAATTAACTTCCACAAGTGTTTTTGATCCAAAAAAGTGCATACTAGTCCAAAATTCAAGGTTTTTAGTGCATTGTCTAGATGTAGGTTCAATCTATTGAATGCTAATGATCAAATAGTGATTTGAGTCATTGAAGTAATTCATTTTGAAGCATTAGATCAGATATTTAAGGCTGATTTGTTCAGATCTTAAGTGTGTGTGGAATATCAAACCAATTTGAACTAGAATCAATTACTTTGAGGAGTGAATTGCAAGGATATTTGTAGTTGATCTATTATACCATCATCCAAGTTGAACTAGGATTGATTGGGCCAAGATTAGAAACTTCTTGAAAGCTAGAAATCTATCTTAGATCACACCTTATCAAGAGAACTTTGTGTATTTCATAGGCTTTCATTCAAAATGACATCCATGGGTGGATATATGTTAGAATCTAGTGAGAAACTAACTTCCACAAACTATTTCATCTGGAAAGTAAGAATGGAATCACTACTAGTAATTCATGATCTCTTTGATATTGTCTTAGGAGTTGAGGAAGAGCCTCAAGCTCCCCAAGAACAACTAAATACAAGAAGAGGGTTAGATTAGCCTTACATTGCTTGAAGTTAAATATAAGCAATGATCTCTTGAAGGAGGTGGCTTCTTGTACCACATCAAAAGAGGCTTGGGATGCACTAAAGAACATTTATGAATATACACAAAGCAATGCTCTCAATGGAGGAAGAATTTGTGACAATGATCTATTGATCTCTCTCAACAATACAATAAGTTTCTCCAACCTGTTCTCCACGAAATTCAGCCCAACATAGGTGAGAGAGATGACTCTCTCTCCCCTCTCTAGAACTTAGAACCCAATTTTAGGGCACCAGTAGCCTAAAATAGCCAATTTTGGCCTATATGTCCAAATAACATGATTTTGGTGTCATTTTGAAGGTCCTGAATTTTGAGACTTCTTCAATATGAAATATATACTAAAATAAAAGTATCGATGCTCTTTCACACGTGTGAAAGGTTAGATCCAAAACTATTACAAAAATTGCCAATTTAGGCCTCAAACTAGCTAGGAAATGTTGACAATTTTCACACTCCCTCGTCAACTTAACTTGCTACTTTTACAACACTACTTTGTTCCAACTTAAGAATGATCTCCATCATGATAATAGATCTCTTCTCAAGTGTTCTAATATGTACAATATGAAGTACAACATAATTGATATAGATAATAGTGTCCATATAGGATGCTTCACTATTTCTTACATCAATTTTACATGGAATGGTGAACAAGATACATGTAAAAGAACATAGAATCATAATGAAAGGATTCCTCCATGTATCCACCTTTGAATTCTCTGTAAAACAGCAGCAAACAAGTTGTAAGTGAAAGTAACCAACAAGTGTTTGCATGCCTCCTCCATATTCCACTATGCCCATAGTGAATGCACCATGTATCTCCATGAATGAACCTCCATAACCACCTTGCCTTTGTAGATCTCCAATCCATGAAAGACCTTGAGTGAATGAATGCCAAAATGATGTGTTCTCTGCTCCATTTGAATGAGCAAAACCTAAACTTGAAATACTTGAAGTATCTCCACAAGATTTGCATACAACCCTTGTTCCTACATTGTCAACAATTTGCCAATTTGCCAACACTAGGATGCTAGATCTTGAACTTTGCTCAAAAGTAAACATATTGACCACTTCAATATATTTCAAGATCCAAGGCAAGGAGGCCAAGTCAAAGGATGGAGCATCTACCTCTAAAGGGAAGCAAAAGAACAAAACAAAGTTGAAGTATTTCTTTTGTGGGAAGAAAGACACTTTGCTTCCGAATGCTATAAGAAGAAGAATGCACAAGGGAATGAAGATCAAGGCAATCTTGCACAAGGGGAGGAGGAAGAGGATGGCTTCAACACATAACATCAAGCCAAGAGACATGGTGGATTAATAGTGGGGCTAGTTCCCACATGTCATTCAACAAGCATTATTTCTCTTATCTACTTTCTTGCAATGATTCTAAAAAATCAATCTACACAGCTAGTGATCAAGAATGCAAGATAGATGGCATAGGATCTATTCCATTATGCTTAGGATCATCTAAAAGGATAGATCTTGATAATGTTTTGTATGTTCCATCCATTACAAAAAACCTGCTTAGTGTTGGTCAATTAATGGACAATGGACTAGATGTACATTTCAAGAATGGAGTGTGTTCCATCTTTAAAAATAATAAGTGCATAGCTAGTGGCATTAAGAAATGAAGGCTTTTCAAGTTGGATGCTAATGTGGCAATTGAAAGTGTGAATATGGTTAGGGAGGAGTTGACTGAAGTGGAGCTTTGGCACAAAAGATTGGGTCAGCCTAATCTTCAATCAATGAATCCATGGCATCAAAGGAGCTAGCTCTCGGCCTACCAAAAGCTTTCAAGAAGTGTGGCAAAGTGTGTGAGGCAAGTGGCCTTGGTGTCTCCAAATTCATCTAATCTCTTAGGTGATGAAGATCTTGCAACACCCAAGGAGGAGCCTCTTGAAAGTGATCTTTTGGAAGATCAAAATCATGTGCCAATGGAGCCGAGAATATCCACAAGGAGCAAGGCCGAGCCTTCAAGGCTCGCATACTTTGAGAAAGGAAAGCAAAGGGAAGACACATCTCCTTCTACCTCTTACTCTTTTCTAACCACAATGCTTGAAGAGCCATCATGTTATGAAGATGCAAGTAGATCACAAGTTTGGAGAGATGCAATGCAAGTAGAGTTTAATGCTTTGATAGATAATCAAACTTGGAATCTTGTACACCTTCCATATGGGAAGAAGCCACTTGCATGTAATTGGATCTATAGATTAAATTACAATCAAGATGGATCTATAAGTAAGTACAAAGCTAGATTGGTTGCTAAGGGGTTTCTTCAACTTGTAAGCATTAGATTGATCATTTGTATTGCTACTTTATTCAAGTGGAATCTCTATCAAATGGATGTGACAAATGCTTTTTTGAATGGCTACTTGGAGGAGGAAATTTACATGTTGGAAATAGTCACGATCAAATTTTAGAGAGGTGAAGTCAAGTTGCTGACCAACATTCTCCACGTTCCAAATTTGACCAAAAATCTGCTCTCAGTTAATAGAATCACTGATTTGGGTCGGAGGGTAGAATTTGACACAAACAGCTGCACCATTTTTGACAAGTCCCGGAAAGCTCTAGCTTTCGGAAGGAGTGGCAATCTTTACAAAATCACCCACTACAATTCTTCTATTTGTCAGGCTCTTTATACATCCACTTCTGAATCAGCTGATATGCTTTGGCATTTCAGATTAGGCCACCTCAATTCCAATTGTATTCAACAAATATCAAAACAGAATTTGGTACAAGATATGCCCACAATTAGCAAATCTGATACTCCATGTAAAAGCTGCATAATCAACAAGCATGCTAGAAGTCCTTCCATTTTTTATACAGTCCATACTTCTAGAAAGTTGCTAGATCTTGTACACATGGACATTTGTGGTCCTATGCAGACCATTTCCACAGGGGGAGTTGTCTATGTACTGACTTTTATTGATGTCTTCTTTCGGAGGACTGCAACTTATTTTCTAAAGGAAAAATCTGATACCTTCAAGTTCTTCAAGCAGTTCAAAACATTAGTAGAAAATTTGACCCAAAGGAGAATCAAAGCTCTACATTAGGATGGAGGGGGAGTATTTATCTCCACCGAGTTCAAAGCTTTTTGCAAGGCCAACGAAATACACCCACAACAATCCACAGAGTGTTAAATTCATGTTAGCACTGTATTACAAAAGACTGATATGGTTCCAGCCCACTATAGTCTCGGAATCCAGAAATCGTCCCAACAGGACAAATCTCAAAAAAGCAGATTACTTCACAAGGGCTCTGTCAAAGGAGCACCATCTTAGATTCAACAACATGTTAAATCTGATGATCAAAACTTTCTAAGACCCACATTAAGGGGGAGTGTTGGAATTCGATGCTCAGCCTCAAATCCATTCATTAATGAGCATCTTGAAAGCTATACAAAACCCACAAAAATAAGGCTCGAATTTTGAGAAGAAGATCAAAAAATTCAAGATCGAATTTTCTAAAATTTTTAATACCGAATCGACTCGAAAAATTCTATATTTTTTGAGTCAGTGTATATTTTCTGAGTCATTGTACATTTTTTCGATACTTGTAAATCAACATTTCCATCAAAACTAGCACCTAGAATTGAAACAATGGAGATCTTGGTATTAGATAGATAAATCCGATAGAAAATCAAATTGTTAAATATGTTGCAAGCTATTGAAACATGAAATCATAGGATGAGTTTGTGTCTTAAAAAATTCCAATTCGAGATTGAAATAACTGTAGATCAAAATAAGTCAATGTTGTTTTTGACCATCAGGTCGATGTTAATAAAGTAATTGTAATTGCTTTTCAATCACAAGACTACAAAGAGCCCATGTACTTCTCATTTTAAAATTATGAAAGAAGAGTCTTATGCTCTCTATCATGTTTTTAAGTGCTTAATTTTGAATGCTTATATAGTTTGTACTAATAGGAATTCCACCAAAACTTCAAAAAAATTACCAAATTTGATGGGAAAATGATCTAATGCTTTGATACCAAAATTTTTTGTACCAATCATAGCATCTGAACATTATAATCTTTCGTAACATCAAATTAGCATGATGAAAGCAAGAAATTAAAAAGAAAAGATGTTTCGCTTCCATTATTAATCATTCATTACAAAGCGACCTTAAACTACAACATGATCAAGCTCTCATGTGATGGTAGGCACATCAACGAAAAACACCATGAAAGCTCTCAATTAGGTCCAAATCACACAAAGTTTAAAATTTGACAAATGTAAAATAGCCTAAAAAATTTAGTACAAAATCAACTACTTATAGGTTCTTTGTGCCTCTAGTATGGGTTTGGAATCTTATTTGGCTAAATTGGACATTATGATCATTATTACAAGTTTTGCAAATATAGCATGGTTGTTCAAGCCTTTGTATTAACGATCCTATTTCCTATTCTGATTTAGTACCATGACTATATTTAACAATGCTTATTATTGAGCACATGGACTAATTACATGTGCGACATGACAAGAACAGTTGAATGCGAGAGGGGTAACAAAACACAATCACAAACATGGATACATTAGATTCCTTGATGAGAACTTCCATTTGCACCTTAAATGATGAAGGTGGAATGGAATAGTGTATTTCAGATTTGGAAAAAAAATCAAGATAGATGAAAATGACATATGACATGATTTGGACATTTAAATTTGTAAGCCTTTAAGTTTTTCTTAGAACATTAATTTGAATGTCACATCATGAATGCCATGGCTCTTTGAAAGTTTAGTTTGAAAATTAATGATTTTAATTTTATAAAGTATGCTAATTAACTAAATTTTGATAAATGCTTAACTTGGAATTTGATATGCAAATATGTAAATAGCTACAAACAAATAAACTCTTTACTTGGAATTAGATATTGAAGAATGGAACTTTTAGAATGAAAAGTAGACGAAAGTTCATCTTTTGTAATAAAATCACAAATTTTACTTGAGTGAGGAGCTCTCACTATTGCCATGAACATTGCCATGTGCGTCATGAAAATAATGCAAGGAGCTCTCACTATCACCATAAACATTGTCATGTGCGTCATGAAAATAATGCAAGGGTAATCTAAAACACCAACATTTCCCATTAACATAGGAAATGTTGAATTCTAGTTGTGGGTTGGTTAATGGACTCTGCTAAATTTTCAGCTTGGAGGTTCTAACACAGCTAGATAATGGGTTTTTGGAGGCCCATTTTAAATATATAATGTCAAGCCATTATATCCTTACCATGGGCTAACAAACACTCATTATCGTACATAACATGCCACTAAAATCTGAAAAATTATATGGAGATGATTTTCAAGATTTTGTCAATGATTTCGTTTGTGAGGATGACGTAATTTCAAGATTCCATCCATGAGAACTATGTATTTGAGAGCTGAAAATTACAATGAATCATAACTGTAAAAAGAAATGATGTCTCATTATTATGCTTTAGGTAGTGGCACTCCCCAAGCTCAATCTAAACCATTGATTTACGTAAGTTTTGAGTCCTCAAACATTATGACATGAAGCCCAAAAGCCCTTGATAGTTTTAACACTAAGACATGAAAGAGCAATCCTAAACGTCCAAATTTTAGCAGTGGGTTGGTTAATGAACTTTGCTGCTTTTTCATGCGTTGGTTAATGGACTTTGCTAATTTTTCACGCTGAGGTTATAACATTACGTACTAGATAATGGTTGTTTGGGGGTCCATTTCATAGATATAATGACAAGTTTTTTCGTTGAGCCGTAGTAGCAGCGAGACAAAACAAAGAGCCATTATATCTTTACCATACTATGCTAACAAACACTCATTATCGTACATAATGTGTCTCACTAAAATTTGAAAAATTTTATGAAGATTCTATCAAATCTTTAAAGCATTGGTAAGGGTTACATAATTTCAAGATTCCATCCACGAGAAATTTCTAATTTAAGAATTGAGAATTACATAGACATATTTGTAAGGAAAAACGAGATCCCATTTCTATGCCCTAGGTAGTGGCAATCGTCCCCAACTCAATCTCGACGTTGTGATTTAATGTACACAGGTTATGACAAGAATCTCAACGCCTTTGAGCGTCAAATTTTAGCACTAGGTCGGTTTATGGACTTTGTTGATTCTTCGCGCTCGAAGGCACGGGGCTCGACGCTCGGATGCCGAGTCTCTCCATTAAAGACAAGCCATTACTGTGTCATGGCAGTATTAGCGAGTTGCTTACTTCCGGCTAGGTTTGTCATTGCATTGTATGACCTCTAGTTTTTAATTTTTTTGCAACCTCCAACCCCACCTTTTTTTAATTTTATTAAACTGCCCTCGTGATCCTTCACAGACACGACTCAGAGATCCGCCGTTGAGAATCATCGGACGGCTAAGATGAGAACTTAGTCTCCGCAGATCGACCGTCAATATAACGAGTCCCCTTGGATCCAACGGCCGTTATGAGCCCATTCCTTTCGGTCCCGTAGCTCGGACATGAACCCTTAAGGATAGGAAAATCTGGTCCGTCCGGTCGTCCGATCGCACGGACATAATTAATACGCAACCATAAATTTGCGTGTACGAAAGGCTTTGCTTTGGTAGTTGGGTTACTTTCCAAGCCCCCAACCCAGGGCCCAATAGCGACGGGCTTTAGCGGCATAATATCTTCAACGCGCAGCCGGTTGAATCTCTGCCACGTGGTGTGCTGCCAGTTGGACTGTTTTTGATGGTTGATTCTTTTAAAACGTGGCATGATGTGAACGTTCGTGAGGCGATCCGACGGTGGCGAGGTGTAGCGTCGAGATGGCAGAGGGGGCCAATAGAGGGTGAGCACATCTGGGTTTCTTTTGCTCTTTTTCTTCTTCGGGTTTTGTCTTTTGTTCGATCGCCTCCTTCTTCTTCTTCTTCTTCTTCTTTTTCTTCGATTTTCCTCTTTTTCTTCGATTTTCCTTTCTGGCCTGGTGTGATCGTCTCCTGTGCTCTGTCGTCGCCTTTCTCGCACCTTCGATCCCAATTCGCATTTCATCCAAGGGGTGTGAGGGTGGGTGGGTGGCTCGCAGTTTTCTGTATCATCTCTGTTTTTTGTTGGGTTATGCTTTGTGGATTTTGCGGGCTGGCTTGTTTTCTGATCCGCTGGGGATATGCACTAGCGCTGATAGGAGCTCCAGAGCCTCAACTTCAGACAGTATGGTAGTGCATCCTCTTCTGGCATTGGCAGACTTGGAATTCTTGGAAGGTTCATAGCTTGACCGGATCTGTGAATACGCTTGGCAGTGGCCGTGCTTGCCCAGATTGCTGTAATCTGCAAGGGATTTCCCTTATTGTGTCTGAGGTGGCTCCTTTCAGTGGTTGCAAGTTTGAGCAAGGATTATAGCTCTGGGTTTCATTTGATGGATAATCAAACGGGTCACTGTCGATTTAGCAGCTGATGCATTTCCTACAGTGCTGCTACTGCATTTCCGACAGTGCTTCGGGTAACCGACTTCTACTGACTTCTCTGGATGCAGAGTATGCAAGAAATGTAGGAATAACCTGTGGATTTATGACTATATGGATCTCCTGTAACATATATCCTGAACATGTTTGACAGAGTTTTGTATTTTTGTAATTTGCTTGTTGATAAAGGTTTCTTCTTCGTGCTATGCTACTTGCCTCAGCTGTGAGAATTTAGCAAGTAAAAGGCCAATTTGATCGGTGATGGGTTCTTTATCAAAGCAACCTCAAAATGCTGGCTCTTGCTACTTTATCTGCGTTAGCAAAAATGCTCTAAATTTGTTGTTCGAATCACGACAAGAAAGGGAATCAGCTTTGTATCGTAAAGTTTGAAGAGTTTCTGCTTCCTATCGTATGCCCGTCTTTTAATTTGAACATTTGGTGGTACAGTTGCTTGAGAATCGCCCTTCATTATAATTAACAAGTAGTGGTTTTGCAGGCGCACATATCTGAAAAGGAAAATTTTCTGGTAGATTTGTGGAGCTTAATAAAATTGAGTGCATATTCAAAGCAAATAGCGTCAACGAAGACAAGGACTGACTGCATAAGTGACTGCTTTTCCTCACCGCGATATGGGCAACGGAATCTCTTCCCTCTGTGAAAATCAAATACTTTTGGCAGATTGTAGCTGAAGGATTTTGGCATCATTTCATCATTTCACTGCCTGTATGAGATTTTACGTTGCAGCAATGGCTGTGTATGAGTCCGTCTTCCTGGCATTTCTTCAGAAACATTATGGTGGATGTTACTTCCTAGCTTCATCAGTGTATTGCCGTTTTGGTTATCTTTTAAATTCAATCTTCCAATATCTGCATCAGGCCTTGAAGTTTCAGTTTTTTGACTCGCCGTGGTTCTTCCCCCGAGGACTTACCCTGTCATTTTTGGAGGCAAATGTGAGAGCTTCTGTGCACCATATCTGTAAAACTTTGACGCAGTGGAGTAGTGGCCTTGTAATATGCTTTCTTCTCAATGGAATCCTATTTTTAAATCCCAGACTAAGAAGAAAAAGAGCTCAATTACTGTCATTTGTATCGGCCTCTGTGGAGCAGCTCTTCTTTCAGCACTCTTGGGATACCCCAGCTACAAAAACCATCATAAGGCTTGTTTGCCCAGACAAATCAACTTTTCGCCTGTTAAGCTACTTGATTGATGTATTAGCTGGACTTATCTGCAATGAGCCCAGTGATCTGGATAAAGAACCAAAGCATGAACATGATACGAACTATGCAGGGATGAAATCAGAACACACAGAATTAGGGAAAGAGGATGCTCTAGCTCTGTTGCTGCAATTTGGGGTACAAAAGGTCTATGTTGCTCCCATGCCTTATAACATAATAAGAGCTGTTCTTAAAACTCTGCAAAGTGGGGGTGAGGAGCTTAGTGTGCCAGAATCCAGAGGATATCATGCGTCACCCATTTGCAGCATCACACTGGAACCTTTGCTTGATGGAATAGGCAACATTACAGAGGATGTGGTGGCTTTAGTCCAAGGAGAACCCACGGGAAAGCAACATGCATTTTTGTATCGTGGGCGAGCATTCTATGACTGGCTTCGAACCTTACAAGTGCCATTGAGTCCTGACAGTAGATATGTTGTCCAGCCCATGGATATCTATAGGCTTTCTTGAGTTCTGTAAAACCAGAGCTATCAAGAAACATTAGAGCCTGAGCTGAAGAGTTAAGGAATCACTTCAAACTGTTGCTTTTTCCCTCTAATCCCATGGCACACAATATCTACTCATAAGTGTACAGGAGGTTCAAGTTTATAGGAGACGATAACTAACTCTTTGATAGGAAAAAATATAGTGCAAAAAAAAGGAAAAAAAATCAATGAGATGAAGCATTTCTTATCATAGAAGTTGCACATCCAAGATGAGTTTCCTCAAGTAAATGAGAGTGTTCATAAACAATTTACTATTTTATAAACACTCGACAATTTCAAATGGAATGTGCTTGAAATTGTTCAATTGATAAGTTTTATCTTACGACAGGTCGTTGGCCCTGGACACAAGCGCACCCTACCGTCATACCGTGCATGGCATGATATGATTCAAGCTCTCTTAAGAAATTTACATTGTGCATATATTGTACCTGGTGTAGCATGGCCAGACATGTTTCAAGCTTTCTTAGAAATCTATATCGTGCATATTTTGTAGCTGGTCTATGCAGATAGTTATAGAAAAAATCAGTGTGAATGCAAGAACATAAGCAACTACATTACTTCTGTTTTTCTATAGATCACGATTTAATTTTATTTGAGTGATTGGATGGTCGGTGAAATAATGCACAATCACATCAAGTAAATGCACAATCCACAAACAGACCACATCATGCACAGATTTAACATTCATAATAAGAAAACCACGCCATTCTGATTGAGGCAACCACATCAGATTACAGTCCTGCAATAAGTGTATGAGTTTGTTATGACTTTCTTTTCTCTGATTCAGGTCAAGAGTTTAGCTCCAATTCAACTCCAAATGAGGACACACAAGAAAGATAAACAATATAAGAACTAGATGATTGTAAAAAAGGGCCAATAGTTTATACAATTTACCAGTTGACCACCCCTTGCCCGAGTGTTACATTGGTTATACTAGATCATATAATGCCACAACAAGACCTCCTTGTATGCATGTGCTGATTGTCAAGAGGGCATGTAACGGTTGCACCAAGTGTATGAACATGTGCATTGATCATGGAAGATCCATGCCTATCTATTTCTTGAGCCACTTTCTCTGCTCTATCTATCAGATAATAGGTATGACAATTTGAACTTGCATGGCAATCGTGTGACCAGTCCATGTGAAGGTGCAAGCATCTCGTATTTTTGGTGCTAAGTCTGGAGATCAAATATATGGATGTCAATCTATAAATGCGGTATGGAAGATCCATGCAAACATATCAATAGCATTGATACAATTTTCATAAACCAACTTGCTTAAGCAGAATTTTCACATGCACTTTTTTGTACATTTAAGAAATGTCACAAGGAAAATTGAATTGGCATCTCTCAGGCAAGCATTTGTAACAGTGGCTAAAATTGTTCGGACAAGATCAAAATTTCACTTTTGGAGAGAGTACATTGCTGCTGATAATTGTTGGTCATGGCTATTTTATTTGTGACGAGATATTGATGTTTGATAGCTAGAGGTGTAGTTTGTTTTCTCAGAATGTTTTGATCTGTTGCTGATAAGATACCAAGTACAATTAGGTTGAATGTACGTTGAAAACAAGCATTGACAAACTATTCAATGTACAATGCATAAGTTTACTGCCTCACTACATAAATATCAATGTAAACAGATGCTTTTTATTGTTTTATTTGTTTCAAAGTACATGCCATTGAAATGTATAGCAATGCTGGGAAATTGCCGTTGTATTTCATTTTCAAGGAGTATTAAATGAACCTTACAGAATGTGTAAGTCGTGCTTATTATAAATAAAAAGTGATAAATGTGTCTTACACACTTGTAAAGTGCAATGAATTTCTCAAGCCTTATTATAAATAGTATTTTTTTGATGGCAATTTTTCATCAATGATTTAAGTTGGGGATTCCCCCTTCCCCCTTGTGAGGTGCTCTTAGGTTACAACACTATGGCACCCCGCAAAGGGGAAGGGCATCAGATGAGAGAGCCTTCCCTTCCTTTGTACTTATCACTTGTCTCTAATTAAAAAATGGAGCTTAAATCTATCAATGCCTAGATAAAGTGAGCATGCACAAGTTCAAAAACTTACGTTGCAAGGTCTCAAGGTCAAGGACACAACAACAAACTCAGATTTACCATTCTCTAGACTTGTACAATCTTAAGTTAAAAAAAACCAGCATGGACTCTCGTCATTATTATTTTTCATCACCATGTAACTATATTGGAAATTAGGAATCTTCTTGACTTAGCCCCTCAAAATAAAAGATGAAGCCAAGCAAGTGGCCAGCATTCATTAAGTACAACGCTTTTAGCAATTTAATTGGAAATTTAGAAACCGCATTGATTTCTTGCTCCTATAAATGAAAAAGATGCTTTTGGCTTTGTAAAGTGGCAAAAGGTGAGATAAGACAATTTGGATGCCACACTAGCCAATATAGTGAGATCACATACAAAGTAGGTGCCATGGTTAATGGCCAACAAGTAGAGGTTAACCAAAATAGACACAATTAGATAGCCACACATCCTTCAGGTTACATTTTGGCTCCTCATCAGTGTTGTATAAACTATGTTCATCTCCTACTTCTAGATAGTAAGGTATGGTTCAGACATAGGTGAAGGCAAGAAGTCATGCTTTTAGGAGCTAGATTCAATAAAATCATATACAATTTTATTTAATTTTTGTGAGAATCAAACTCCTAGTTTAGTTAATCAATAAGCTTCCACATTATGTTTTCGTCTAGTCCTAGGATTTTGGGCACATAGGCATTGTATCTTCCGGCCATTGTGTGGAACTTTCACACAAAAGAAAATGCCAAAAATAGACCATGTTTTATATGCACATGGACAAAGTACTAGATGATTGCTATGTTTTCTAGTAGTGACGCCTTAAAAAGTTGTTGATGTTGGGATAAAGTGTGGAGAAATGGAAAGATGGTTAGGCAATGCTTTACAAGATAGAAAGAAACTTTTTGATGCAAACAAATTGTGAGATCTAGTAAATATATGGCATGCAATTCATTAGCAATTGGTCTATCACTTCCTGCATCATCTTCTGAATCCTTTGTATGCGAATCTTGTATTTTAGGCAAGCACTCTAGAAGCAAATTTACCAAAGGTCAATCTATTAGATCCAAGATGATTTTGAGCTTCATAGTGATTTATGGATGATATCATTTTTAGTGGAGGCAACAATCAAGATATTGATGATATCAAGATTGCACTCAAAAAGGAGTTTGTGTGCATGATCTTGGTCTTTTGCATCATATCTTGGGAATAGAGGTATTTAGAACTTCTTAATTTACTTTCATTTGTCAAGAGAAGTAAGCTAATTCTATTATATAAATGTTTCATATGGTAGATGCTAGATCTTGTGATACACCTATGGAGTCAAATGTAAAGCTCACTATAAGTGGTAATGAAAGATCCTTCAAGGACATTATTCTCTATAGGAAGCTAGTTGGTTCACTCATATATCTAACCATCACAAGACCTGATCTTGGCTATTTTATTGGTAGATTAAGTCAATTTATGCATGATCCTAGTGTGGAGCATTGGAAGCTAGGCAAGAGACAATCGAGGTACATCTCAGGTTCTAGAGATTTTGGCATTGTTTATAGAGGATCATCACCTAGCTTGTATGGATTTTCAAATTCGAACTTTGCTGGAGATCAAATGGATAGAAAATCCATAAGTGCTCATGCTATTTTCATAGGTGATGGAGCTATCTCATGGATGTTGAAGAAACAAGCAAAAATCTCATTATCTTCTAGTGAGGTTGAGTACAAAGCCTTGAATTCATGCACAAAGGAGATGCTTTGGATCAAAAGGATGGTATTGGATTTTCACTTATTGGATATTTCAGAGAGTCCAATCATCTTTTGTGATAACCTTTTAGCCCAAAGATTGGCAAGCAATCCTATTTTTCATGCAAGGAGCAAGCATATTGAAGTGGCTTATCATTTTGTGAGAGAGCAAGTCATGACAAAGGAGGTGGAGATTCAACATGTCTCATCAAGGGAGGGAGGCTGATATCTTCACCAAAGCATTGGGAAAAAACTAATTTATGAAGCATAGAACATCTTTTGGAGTTCTATCTAAATCTATGCTAAAACTAGTTGAAGAGGGAGTGTGAAAAAATCACATTAGGGGAAATATGGGCTCAATAGGCCCTTTAAGAAGTTTGACTTTAGAGAGAGGTTACATAGAGAGAGAATGGAAACCGATACCCTTTGGTTGCCATTTTTTGAGTTTCCGCCGCATTGTAGCTATTGTGGTTTACTAGCTCTAACTTCAGGCATTAATTAGTTAAGTGTGCTTGTAATAACGAAAGATGAATGTTTCAGCCGACTTGAAATCTTGGTATGCTCTTTGCAAAATCTCAAATTTTTGCATGTTCATAGTAAAATATGAGGCGGGAGAATTACGAGCACAACATAATTCAGCCAATCACTTTGGAAATGGCACGGGTAGGTGCAAAAAGAAATTCCGAACATGGTATTTCAACATATTATAATATTTTTTCTCTCACCTCCATGACATTTCTTATAGGGCCTGTTTTTAGGCCCAAATTTTCTCTAATGTAATAGCTCCCTTTTTAGATGATTTATTGACTGAAACTAGAATGCATTCAAGAGATTGAACATGTAAGATGCATTTCTTTGATCATTTGTTGGGTAAAAGAGTTATAGCAAACGCTTTGGTGATCCACCTTAGCTAGAAGTCAATACCTACTAGATATGCTTTCACAATTTTAATGCATGAATAAAAACAAATAGCTCCTTTTCATGGGTGTCTAAATTCAATTTTGCCTAGCTTGCTACTTTCATATGCTACCACATTTCCTTCTTGATCTAAAAGAAAAATAATAGTACAATCTTGACACACATCATAATCCATAGAAAATGTTTTATGACCCTCGCAAAGATCTCTTTTGTGTTATTTAAATAATATAGTACTATTTTCAACTAATACATTTGACTTTCCATAACTTTTTGATTATAGCTCAAAATATGCCATGTAAGGTATCATTGGAAAGCACTTGTTGCGCGCTTTCCAACGCATTAAACTTCGCTGAAATTGGACTTACCACTAAAAAGTTATGCCATTTTTAATGTGGACTCAAAATGTTACGTTATGTAGATTTTGAATTTGAGTGTTTTGATTGGTCCATGTGTAAGAAAAATTTGAGAAGAAATATAAAGAGAATATTTACAAAGATCCTTTTTGGATTTAGAACTCCTCTAATGCGACACGATGTCATCGACATTGACTCAAGGGCAAATAGTTAACTTGACTCATCCGACTCCCTTGACGTTCGTCAACTATAACCACTCAAAAGGAAGCTCTCACTCTGCTCTATCCAACACAAACTACGTCACCGTTCACTATGCAGTAACTGCATCACTTCACGATTGTTACCTATACAGTTCACTCTAACGGTACAATTGTAACCTTCACGACCACCGCAACTGATGTATTTATATACGCAATAACGAATACATATGACGATGATGAAATAGACACACCATAGGTGAATCAGAGTCAATTAATTTGCGGAAGCATGAATCAGAGTTCCTCCGTGAACTCCATTGTATCAGACTATTTGATTCCACATAATCAGAGATCATTAGAGAGGAAGTGAAAGCAATTCAAGAAGTAGAGATATTATTCAATCTATAATCAACATAGTAGGATCATAGCATATAATGCATTAGTATTGTGAACCAGTCTCGAACACAAGATCGTGATCTGATTGTTGTTATTACATTAACTAATACACATATTCTCTATTTTCTTTACGTGTGTTTGCCCTGATGAATGCTTTCTGATAATTTCTTTCTCTATCATTGATACTCATTCCTACGACTTATTCAAAATATCTAACTCGAAGGAAGCATGGCTGTCATAGACGCCTAACTGTATTGCTACCTTCATGGTTGTCTTAGACATATACAAAGATATTCTTTTGACATAAGAAATAGTCTGAATCAACAAATTGTGTGGATCTTTAACGTTGTGTTTTTCTCTTGTCTGGACTTCATATTTAGCAAGAGTGGTATTAGAGTCGATAAATAATTATTCCTTAAATGTTTGTACCACCCTCAACAAAAGGTATCAGAGCTATCACGCACTCCATCAGAACCCAACAGAAGCATTGGTCATGTAAAGACTGTGATAGAATGATGTGTTAAAATCAAACATGATGTATCCTCCCTTTTAGATACACAATGCAAATTTAAAGTTTCACAATTTCCAAAAAACTTTCACATAACATTGTAAAACAATTGATATTGGTTTTAGTTGGAAATTGAAAAGCACTAAATTTCTCATTTTTTATTTTCTACTTCTCAATTATAATTGAGCTAAGTGTCTCCTACTGCTAGAGGTAATTCTTGAGAAGATAAACTTTATTGTGTAGATTGGAAAGATTGGATGGAGTTTTAGGTCTTTTTGGTCCTAGGATTCAATCTTGCATGTTCATGGAAGCATATATTCTTAATAAAAAAAATTCAAACTATGAGTGACCTTGGATATTGACCATTAGACAAAAGATATTTAATGCTCTGCATAAGGGAAATAAGGAGGAATGATTTCACAAGTGGATTGAAGATGGAATCTCAAGATAAAATAGAGTTTTCAAAATTAATGAGGCTTAGTTATAAAAGCTAGATTAAACTAGACCTTGCTACTCCAAGGGAGTTGCCAAGAAAGGGCATATCAAATGGGAACATTTGCTAAGTTTAAACTAGTTAATAACGTTGGGCAAGCTTAAGAAGAAATCTAAACTCATAAATAAAGAAATGCAATTGGTATAACAAGTTCCAAAAAAATAGTAAGGATTTAAGTGCCATGACAATCTCTAGGACATCATACTTTTGTGGTATTGTGTTTACTTTCTTCTTCTTTTTTCTTTTTTGTCACGTATCAAAATTGGCTTTTCATTTTCCAAAACCCCAGAAGGCTTGGACCAGTGTTGAAATTTGACGTCCATCATGCCCCTCAAAAGCCAATTTAAACATATTTGATAGGCATTTGTAAGTTTGGGCCGTTAATAGTTAAAACCGTCATTTTGATGGGCTGAAGGTGCTTGTATAAGTTGTAATATGTTCATGACACAGAACTTGAAAGTTGACTCTTTGCAAGTTTCAATATTTACTTAATATTGAAATTGAGATCTACAATAGGTCAGATTTCTAGCTTCCAACGTAGGGTAATCTAACTTTTAGAGTTTCAAAGTTTTAAAGTTCATAATTTAGTCTTCATGTTGTGGTGGGCTTTATGGGGAGTTGATAGAACTTGTAGGATTAGCGGGCTGGATCCATCTAGATTTAGCCTAGAAGCCTCCAATAGTTTTTAGTGACTAGTTTGCTTGAAATCTTCATGAGAAATGTAAATAAGAGAACCTTATACATTTTTTACTTGGAATTTACTATAAAAAAATTCAAAGTGAGATTTGCATGAAAGTCATATCCTTTGCAAAATAAAATTTGAAGGGCAAATTCTATGTAAGGAGGTCAAGTGACGACCATGAACATTGTGAAAGACATCATGGAAATAAAGCACGAAGGGCAACCCCGAACATCAAATTTTAACACTGGCTTGGACGCCATAGCATGAGCCACTGTATCATGTGAACAAAAGGTATTTTGACACATTTGAGAACCAAATTTTGAGTTAAAGCATTATTTCAAAATATTTGTTGTAGCCTTCAAACAAATCACACCCAATGTCATGCTAAGTGACACGAGTTTTTTTTGGCAACCTCAAAAGATGGCACGCCGGTGTGCCAAGCGAAACAACTTGGAATTTTGTTTCGCTTGGCACACCGGTGTGCCACCTTCGGGAGTTGCAAAAAAAAGTTATTTCAAAACTTTCTTATTTTAGGATTCCATCATTAAGATTTTTAATTATGTATCAAACCAAAGCCGCAAAACTCACGAATATTTACTCACAAATTGCCTTGCCCATCATGGGTCGATATTAAGGAGATCTTGAAATATGACTCCATAGGAGTGCCCTTCTAGGGAGAGCACTACATGGCCAACACAAAATAGCCCATTCAAAGCCAACACATTCCATGAGAAACACATGAGGTATATTTTATTCTAATCAATGTCATTCTATGGTGGTTATGGGTCCAATGAGAGATGCTCTCTCTCATTAAGCATCACAAGAAAGGAGCACATGATTGGCCTTAAAAGCAACTAGGGAGAGTTCTCCCCCTAGTGCTTGGCTTTATCTAGTAAGGAAAATTGAGATGCTAGTTGTGACCATGTTGCCATCTTGCCTCAACCTTGAACATTTATCACCCCCTCATAGCTATCTATGCCTTTTCATAGATATGTGTGGGGAAAGCACATGAGGAGTTGTCTCATTCATTCAAAGTTGGGAATTGCTTTGTGAGATTATTGGGAGTGGAGTATGATAAAGAACTGGCATGATCATATCTCCACTTTGATTGTGCATTAGCTGATGGGGGTGGGTCCTACTTGTACCCTTTGCCTGCCACGAGAGAGAGGAGACCGAGAAATTAGCTCCTCCCACTATCATGACAGATTGGGACTCCAGTCCTCTGATAATTGCAATAAAGGTTATTCTGGACTGACCCATATAGCAAGTATAAGAATAGAGAGATGGTAAAACAAATCAACCTCTTTTGTTAGTATAAATGGCAGCTGGATACATTTAGGAGTTCTCGGATGTTTTGACCGTCAAAATATCAACAGAAGACAGTTGTTTTTGCATTAAGAATGCACAGAAAACCTGGGAGAGAGGTACATGAGCTTTCAGATCAGCTGGATATTTGTTACTCAATGTGACAAAACTCAGCTACCTGTACATGGAAACTATATTTGAGAGACAATTTTGTCTTCACGTATCTGCACTTTAAATAGTAGTCATTGGAAAGAAAATCTACTGCAGCAATTTTTTGTCATAGATTATTTTATCATCTTCAAGAAGTTATACAGGGCTTTGCATAGATGTGCTCAAAAGTAATAGCTTAGTGCTCAATAATTGCAGGCGCCACAGTCGGCTTCCTCAATTTTCAACAAATGCCGAGAATTACAGAACAGAGTTCCAATAACAAAACTACCCGCTTTTTTCATGTGATTCATTTTGACTAATAAAATTCCTGAAGAGCAAGTTACAGTTCCAAAATCTATTCCCCAACGTCAACAATGGTCATGATTTCAAACATGGAGAAGAAAACCTCCAAAGGAACAAATACACATAGTTACAAGATTATCAATGATCGTAGATGTAGCACATTATCTGCCAGAAATTGAATGAAACATCACTCGGAAAACAATAGCGAAGCTCATACCAATAGGAAAGCAAATGAAAATCTATAGCTGCTCACATAAGATTTATATGATCTGTGGCAAAGATCAGCATTTTGGTTTTTCAATATTGTGGAGGACTAAATTAGGCAATACTCGGTATACTCTATATATCAAGAGATTCAACTATGATTTGAATAATCCAGAAAATTATTATTTTCGGAAGTTAAGGTATGATATCTGTAATGCATAAACACCCTCAAGCCAGCTTCAGGCTGGAGAATCCAGCTCCAGTTAACATTGTTGCATGCCATGTCAGCTTGTAGCTGGACACTTTGTACTGCGCAGTGAGCAGCAGAGAAAAGGATAGAAACCTTCATCAAAACTTGTTATTGATCCGCAAGAATGAAATCGAGATGCTTCCCAATATCTCTTCCTTTTTCAGCTCAACTACGATTGACTTTGTGTCTGTTGTCCATTTCAGGCACCTGCAAGCTGGAGCTGTGGTTTTTTGAAATTCAAGCAATCTCAAACTTCAGGTTGCATCTCGTTAAAGTGGCTTCAGCTGGAAACTATGCGGCTTTAGCTCGAGTTACGCTGAGGTTTAATCGGGCACGCCTTTGCAGGAAGAATGACAAATTGAGCAGGCGCATGGGCAATTGTGGAAGCAAGGTTTAATTTCCATATCAGGCTGGAGCAAAAACTGTTTAGACTCTTAGGGTGTTCCATTCTTTGGTAAGAATAGGTGGCGAAGGTTCATGAGCTTGGTCTTCGATACCTTCACGCTGCTTAGAGACGGAGACCTGCACAGAGGAACATTCAACAGCACTGGAGTGACACGAACTTTGGAGTAGGAAACTGACTTGTCAGCAAGCCTCCAGTATTCTCCCCATCGGATCATTTTTGCTTGTTGATGGATCTTTGTGTTGCTGCTGGAACATTTGTCAAAATTTTTCATAATAATTCTCGAAGAGCTAGCTCTTGATCCTATCTCGCCATCTCTGAATGAAGAGCTCTTGAGTAGATTTCTTCTTCCAGAGCTTCCCATCTCTCTAGTCTTACTTGACTGGAAAACTCTTCCTGGGCTAGTGCATGAGCATTTGATCTTGGACTTGCTCGCTTGCTCTGTGATATCTCCACAAGGCCGTCGCCGCCACGATCGAGCTGGAGAGTCAATGTAGCCATTCTGATCAGTTACCATATGACGATTGATGGCTGAAGCATTATTGAATGGAAATTTCAGCATCTCAGAATGCTTTTCGGGGCTTGATGAATCCGTGAAGATCTTAAACTCAGGAAAAGGCTCAGCATTTCCATGAATGATAGAGTGGCACAATTGGCGTGCGTGGAAGGCCAGGCGATCAATCTCGCCGCTACCCAACGATCTGCTTCGAGAAAACAGTCTGAAGAGCTTAGATGACGCCTTTTCCTCCTTGTCCGGAGGCACATTTTCTTTCTCTCTCTCATATTGCAATTTTGTTCTGAATCGAAATAGCTCTCGCCATCTGGTTCCGCATTTCAGAGCTTTCGGAGAGAGGGGGGGAGATTCTTCCTCCCTGGCTGAGGGATACGACCTGGATGCAGTCAGCGATGGCGCAGAAGAAGAAGAGGCAAAAAACGTAGATGCATGCAGCTGTGGAAGCGGAATAGTGGAGGAGGAAAAAGATTGCCTGGATTGCTCGAAAGGGAGAAGCTTGCCGTCGGAGATGAGCTCATCTGCAGGTAGCATGGCTGCGCTGGGCGAAAAACCTTGCGGACTGATCGAATTTGCCATTGCAAACTCGAAATCGGTGGAGTACTGCTTGCGATCTTCCACTCGGATTGTCCCTCGCTCTAGTTGATCCAGTTGCACAAAGTCCTTGGAGAAGGAAATACGAGGGCTTGCCCATGCCACGGTGGTGGAATCACTCTCGCAGCTTCCTCCAAGGATCTGCCCACACAACGCTTCCGCCATTGCTGTCATGATTGATCATCCAACGTAGCTGCAGAAAATCCTCTCTGCTCAAGCAGCCATATCGCTGAAGAACGCTTTTAAACTGTGATCAGAAAGCTAACAAAGATCCCGACTGAAAAGTCAAGCATCAATAAAAAACTCTCGCAACTGCCTCGAAAGATCTGCCCAGACATTAATGCTTCTGCCATTTCTGTCATCTAATAACGTAGCTTATCCTCTTTGCTCAATCACTCGATCAAGCAGCCACATGTCTGAACTGTGATTTTGTAACCCAATAAAGATGCGGATTGTTGAAATTAGCTTCTGAGCTGAACGGTGAAAGCTTCTGAAGAGTGATCAGAAACCAAAAAGGATGCATAGGAAAAATCAACAATCAACTATCAACAATCGACAATCGACAAAGTCATTGCACCTGCTCCATTGTCATGGGTTAATCTGCAGGCTAGCGCGCTGGGGATTTATCTTCACAAGCAATACATTTTACGCATGCAGCTACTTCTGAACAGCACAACGACTTGCAGCAGGAGGCTGATCTGGCATCTGCTGCTTCCACAAACCCAATTCAATCCAACTTACCCCACACTTATGTTTCAAAATTCAAATCCAAATGCATGCTTCTGAGCAGCACCACATGCAGCAGGAGGCTCTGGCATCTGCTGCTTCCACAAATCCAACTATTCACACAAGATTTCTTTTCAAATTCCAAACACAACTGCATGCTTCTGAACAGCAGCACAAACCCACTCATTCAATCCAACTACACCCAACCCAATTCTTTTCAAAATTCAAACACAAGATGATGATGAAGTGGGTTCCAACTTTCCATCATTGTATCTGAAAGGACCTGACTGCATGCGAGGCACATATCATCAGATCGAGAGGAGGCAGCAACCAAAAGCGATCAGATGAACAGTTCCAGTGACAGTGGCAGTGGCAGAGGCACAGTATTCCTTCACATGAAGCAACAACAGCACGTAAAACGGTCTCCCTTCTTCCTCTTCGGCGTGGCTTTCGCCGCAGCTGCGCCATCATAGCTGCAGCTGCAGCTCCCCTCCTCTCCTCTGGCCCTGTCTGCGGCACTCGCAGCCTGGACGCAAGAACAACAAAATAAACGACGAAGCGGGAGAGAAAGTGGGAGCAGACAGGAAGCACGAGAGGGCAGACCCCTCAGCCAACGGGCTCCTGCCACGTCATTTCTCAACTAAATACAATTTTCTTTAAAACAATTTGGGCCATTTTATTTTTGTGGTTTTTTCGACAAAAATACGCAGAGCCACCTCACCAGGAAAATGATTATTCAGCTACCCATTTTTTATTTTTGAGTCCAAAAAACAAAATTGTTCTAATTCAGTCTTTTTTTGTTACTATAATATAAAAATAAAAATTATAACTAATATAAATAATTCAATTAAGAATTTAGAAATTAAATGGCCAGGTGGACCGTGGACATGCGGTGCTATCATTTGGCAGTGGGTCCTTGAACCCCCCCCTTACTAGTACTTCCCCTACTTATTGCTCTTCTCCTCTCTTTTCTTCTCTTCTCTTTTCTTTTCTTTTATATGTACATGTAAACTCCCAAAAGATAGGTTTGGCTTCAGTTTTTGCACATGTTACTTTTAATATAATAAGTCCCAACCCCCACCCCCCCCCCAAAAAAAAAAACAGACACACACACACACACACACACACCAAGGGGGGGGCTTTTTACTAAAGGCAAGAAGTAATTTAAGTCGCGTTAGGAAGTTCCTAAAATTTGGATGTTTACCCGCCTAATAGATGGAAGGTGATTAATCTTTTTAGCGTTGCTTGATATTGGAAAGCTGTTGTGATGATTTGTTCAAAGTTGAGGGTTTTTTTCCCTCACATGGGTTTGAGCATGAAAATCAACCCAAAAAACAAAATCCTTTGGAATTGCAATCTTCTTCTTTTTTCACTTTTAATGATTTGAATGCTTATTGCATGTACGCTTACACTTTTTTGACAAAGCTTCTTGTGATTGAAGGATCAGACAATGCCATGCACTAGTTTAGTTTCAATTGAATACCTAATGTACTTAATAACAATCATGCTAAAGGCTTCTTGGAGGTGACTACCAAGACTCTACAAGCCTTGTCTCGTCTAGCTTGGGGCTCAACACCATTTGACGACTGCCATGTGTGCAAAAGGGCCCATAGTCTTAACAAAAAGCCACATGTTAAAATAAGGTCTTTTTCCCATATAAGAAACATATAATTTTGAACTACAAATATCTACGTAATACTACCAAATTGAAGCTCGCATATTTTTCCCAAGATTTGTGTGAAAAATATGCTAGCACATTTTCGATTCAAGAGTTTGTTTGACATGTAGCGAGAACTCTCATTAGAGCTTAGGTGAAACTCTTATTCCATATTCATAAGCAACTTCCTCTACAAGCATCAAACTTAGTGTGTGTGACAAATTGCAAGCACATTCATGCTCACGCTTCACATAGGGGGTGAAGCACTAGCTGTTTGGCATCCATCTTGTTATGTCCATGACCAGTACATAGGATTCGGTATGCTCCTAGTCTTGGATACATGGTACTCCAGTGAAACAAGATGTTAGATATGCCACGTCATACTGGACGTGACCCGAAAGTAACTAATATCTTGTGAGGCCTAGAATACACTAAATGGAGTTAGTACAAGGTTTGGGACAGTCAAGGTATGTGTAGAGTTATCAATAGCAATTCTATGAATAGAGGATCCATGCTTAGAGACTCTATTCTAGAGGAATCTATGTATAGGAGAGTTAGGACCTTGCATGTCTATGTGCACAAGTGGTTCATGGCTCTATATAAGGAGGCCAAATGCGCCCTACTACTCACATTTGTGATTGATTCATTGCCAGGGTTTCACTCTACATTCATGCTTCCTATTCCTTGGCTAGGGCTTGAAGCTTCTAGAGTTGATTGGTTGCTTCTACTTGGTTGGGTGGTTTTCCCATAGTGTGTTTGTCTTGTAAGCAAGATCTTGAGGAGCTTCCCTTATAGCGGTATCAGAGCAAGGCTTACGAAGATCGGAGAACTTGGAGAAGGGCTACCTTTCGTCGAAATTTCGATTTTCATCAATGGGAATTCATGTGCAGGTGGATAGCAAGGTTGCAAGAGGGTTTTCTATCCTGGTTTTCAATTGCATGTTGCTAAGATCCATTACTCTCCAGATTTTTTGGGGTTTTATGGAGAATTGTCCTAGGAAGACTATTTGTGATGCTTTCTTAGAGCTTTTGCTTATGTAGATCTTGTAAGGCCCAAATTATCCAAATAAGGCCCCAAACTTATAGTAGAGGCAAAAATGACCACTATAAATAGTCAAGGTGACGATTACAACGAAGATTATGATCAAGGTGACGATAACATTGAAGATTATGGCCAAGGTGACGACACCATTGATGACAATCAACATCAAGACCAAAACAACGATTTTGCTAATGATAATCAATATCATGACTACAACGACACTTCTGAACTTGACTATTACTCTGAAGATTTCAACAATGATCAGCAGAACGAAGAACAACACGAACCAGTCATTGATGGTCAGGATGAAATAGAGTTAAATGATGGTGATTATCAAGATCAAGGTCAATTCCAATTTACTACTGAAGATTAGTTTGAAGCGGCAAGTGTGGATGAGCAACAATAGGTGCAAAGTGGAACAAAAGATCACTACGAGCCCATTGATCAATTTCTATGGTCTTAAAGAGCTGAAAAGACGACATCACTATGGTGCAGAACAACATTTTGATCATAATGAAGATGATAATGTTGATTATGAGGCCTATGAAGATGCCTACTTGATCAAACTTCAATAAAAACATAAAAAAAAATTATGTCCATATAAAAAAAGTAAGCTATTGCATTTCACACGTGTGGATCTGAAAATAGTAATTAGTGAACATTCTACACATAGAATTATAATGGATGTTCTCTCTATGCCACTACAGGTATGATTGGTCCTTCTTTGATGGGTACATCATTTGCTGACGCAAATGATTTTAAGGAGGGAAGAATTTTTTTTTTTTTTTATGTTTAATGAAGGGATTAGATGTCTTAATGCTAAGGTTGGCACATGACAAAATTGGATTGCTTGTGTTAGAGAAAGAGTTGCATGTCATGAATTTTCACTTTATAGTGAAGAAAAAAATCGAAAAATAGCCAAAAGTCATGATTTTTGCTTGTTTTTTCATAAAGTTGGATAGTAGGTGGCTGTAAAACACCATGTAAGGCTTGTAAAGAGGTGAACCAAAGTATTTTGAAGCTATCCCTAAAGTTAGAGCGAAGAATTTCAGCAATTGAACTTGTAGGAAGTAAAAAAAAGTCAAAAAATTGACCATTTTTGGTGTTTTTGGGGGATGGATCTCTCTAAATCCATAGGGAGATCATTTTGGATTTTTTTACATCATGATTAGCATTTCTTTTTACCTTCCCAGCAAGCTATCAGACCTATAAATTGATATCTGGTGGCTTATGCACCATCTCCATCGAGTTTGAAGCTATTTTGACTTCTACAAATCAAGAAATCTTCGTTCTCAGCCTATACTACATCTTAGGATTAGTATGAATGCTTCATGGAAGTCTAATGACCATTTAAAATGTTGGTAACATCACTTTTGGGCTAGAATGGGTGTTTGCACGTTTTTGCATGATTTTGCCTTGTGGAAATGCACCCTATTACAGATTTTCAGACATTATGAAGACACACTTGTGAAGCCTAAGTGGTAGGCTTATGTGGCAAGTGTCTCGGTCACTTGGTCTCACTCCGTAGAGAGCTTTAAAACACCCAATTTGGTGTCTTATAGCCAAAGTTATGACCATTTGAAATTTTGGCAGTTTTGTTAGCAAAATTTGCAAAATTTTGACTTTTTTCTTGTTTGCATGCCAGTCATTTCCCTAGTTTGTGGTACTGTGTTTGCATGGATTGATTGTATGTTGATTCTTAGTCTGATTCTGACATGCATGATGGATTTACAGTCGATTTGAGTGGTCATACGCATGTGCTCTGCCAGTTCACAAATCAGTGATATTGGCTGACAAATTGCGTAATACTGAAGTTTACGTAAAAAATTCTATAATGACATTTTCTAATCGATGTAGTGTGTTTTGCATGCCAATTAGACATTGGTTTAGTGACATCATATTTCGAACAGTATTCCAATTTTTTGATTTCGATTGCCTTTTGTAATAATAGTATTTTTGTCTGAATTTTTAAATTACGTATAATGAACCAAACATTGAGTTTTTCTAAAAAATTGAAATTTCGGTCAATTTTTCGTTAGCTATGGAATCAATTTGGATCAGTGAATTGACTAAGCTGAGTTTATTAGTCAGATTCGGACACAGTATTTTCACTAAGTCTAAATTATTTCCCGGTTATAGATAAGTTAAAATTGACAGAAGAAACCGCAATGAATTTGTCGGCAGTTTTTTCTATAATGTCATTTAAACTTTTGGAGTATGGTACTCCCAGATTGAAAGATTTTTTTTTTAGGTTGAATTTCATATTTGGTTAAAATTTGAAATCAATTACTTGTCTGAAATAGGTCAAGTGAACGTTTGAGGTAGATTTTGTCTGGTAGTCTGCTCATCGCTTTCGCAGATTTATTCATCACAACTAATTATTTGTCTAGCTCTCACTATTTATAGTTGTTCACGACTAATAAGACCCATTTCTCCTACTGAGCAACAGTGCAGCCCTAACTCCTGATCATGCGGTGAACTTGAGCAGCAGCAGTGGTACGGACCAGATGAATCATTTATGGATCCTGCCATAAATGAATATGTTGCAACCTATGCAGCTCAAACTCAGCGTCAAGGCGGAAGAGATTACGGCTGCTACGGATGCGGCGAAGGACACAGAATTGTGGAATGTCCCTACAAGAGACAATATACATCCTTAATCCGAGAATGCGGTTATAGACACTGTTACAAGAATTGTCCATTTAAACCTAGAACCAGTGCACCTCTGAACTTCATTGTCATACAACAACCAGCAGTTCCAGCAGGGATGCCATCGGAAGGACGACAATTCCATGCTCCTGTGTTAGCTATTATGTGAGCGCAGAAGAGGGAGGAAGTGGCTCCCTCACCACCACCATCGGTCACTGATGACCAACCCTCATCTTTAGCGCCATATCCGAATGTGAGGGAAGAAAGAAGATAGTACCATAAAATAAGACATCGGGTACAGAAAGCACAAGCGGAGGAAAAAGAGCAAGAAAGAGATAATTCTGCGGAACCTCCAGTTGGCGTCGAACGGGAACTGCAAACGGACTCACCACTACGCACTGATTAGAATGATCGGTTGCACGAACATGAACCACCTTTTCACATGGTGGATCCCGAGGAACCACACACTGAAAGGCTCGCACTTTTACTGTCAAGCCATGTTAGTTTACCACTCGGAGAACTACTGTGGATTGCACCACAAGCGAAAAGCCTTCTAGCTGAATGGGAGATAGCTCTTGAAACTTGGACAGTCACCATATCTGACCCAGATGCATCCTTAAAAAGCTTTGCGAGAGTTCCTGATGGAGAAATCACCATTTTTTAGTGTGTGCAAGGGTTCCCAGAAGCTGAATTTTCAGAACCCTCGCAGAGCATCAAGATTAATGTACCAACCCTCGCAAGGTGCCTAGATGGAATCAGAGCAGTGAAATTAGCCTGCCTACATGGTCTGATCTTGAAAATCCAATCACATGAACAAGTTGTGCGAGAGATCACTTCTTGCGAGACTTGAACCCTCGCAGACAGCCTGAACCCTCACAGAACCTTCGCATAGCAATCAAATCACCTTCTGAACTCTTGCAGAGTTCCCTGAGGTCTTAGAATTTTGTGAAGAAGGTGCCTGCCAAAATTTGGGTGGAAATGAACAAGGTAAAATGGATTTTACCTAATACGCACTCTAAATTCCGCTATATAAGAGCTGAAATTGAGTCATTTGTCACCTTTGCTAGCGAAGCTCTGCCAAAATTTACTCTGAAATTACCAAGTTCTCCGTTTGCAACCAAACTTCCTACCAGCTGTCATCTGATCATACTGAACACCGATCTGCGCTCTGAACTACACTCCTTGTCATCCAACACTCGTTATTCTCAATTTTCTACCGTTATTACATCTTTTTCCATTCTCCACCGTTTTTCCTACTTTTCCGACCGCTAATCATCACTGCTAACATGGCCTCCTCATCCTCTGAAGACTCTGGCGCCAAACAGGTGATCCAGCGTGACATCCCCGAGGCCACAAAGATTTGGCCTCTACCCTTTGATGCTCTGATCCAACCATGGCTACAGACAGCCGGTTCACTTCTAGTGGCAATGGGTTTTTACCCGACGCTCTTCCATTCTGAGATTAACATGGGCCTCACCCTTCACGCTTACGTCACCTGGGATGAGAAAAAGACTCGCTTCCACTTCCTGTACCAAGGTACCACGTACAAGGTCAAGAATAACGCAGACTCGATGGTCACCATTGGCATTATGTCCGGTGATCGTCAACCCATCTCCCATCACCACGCCAAAGCTCTGATCAAATTGTTCGTCACCCAAACCACACCAGAAATTCCCATCCAGACTAACAATGGTTACCTGATAGAAGCTATCACGGAACTCGTCATTCAGACGGTTGCGCATCTGTTGAATAACTTTCTGGTTATTTCAACATTTTGCAAGGACAGAATCCAATCCACGCTGTTGAGTCAGATAATAGAATCCTTTCTGGAATTCTCTGGTCTCTCCGTTGTGCCATACGACTGGCATAGCTTCCTTATTCGAGAACTAACCAACTCCATCAAACCCAACAACCGTAAGCAAATCGCAGCAGGCCCCCTGTTGTGTAACTTTGCCTACAAGCTTCTCAAGACAAAAGTGCGCGGTTTCCAACGCTCATCCCTTTTCTCTACCCTTGTGCCACATACTAACCGTTATCCGCCATCTCAGGCATCAACAGCCAGCAAACGAATGCGTGGCACTGCCTATACATCCACATCTCCACTTGTTACCCGAAGACGCACCTCCACTACCGCACTAACCACCCCATCAACAACCGCCACTTCTTCTTCCGTGCAACCCCCCACTCTGATTTCTGTTGTCGCTACCTCTCTTCATGTTCCATCCACATCTGTTTCCGTCTCCATCCCCATTTCTTCTGTTGATACCACTCCTATTTCTCTTCCAGTATCCACTACTCCACCCATCACCATCGCATCTTCCATCACTCCTGCCGCCACCGTTGCTTTCATTCCATTCAATCCCTCTGATTCTCAATTGTCTCTCGACACTCTGGCATGGATGCAAGTCATCAATTTTTCACCCCCATGCCAGACGCTTTCTGCTCCATCCTCACCTTCTTCCATACTCCACACCACCTTCTAGTTTCCTTCTGTTCCTCCCATCCTCTCGTTCGGACAAACCTTCCTCACCCATGTTTCAACAGTTGCTTCTCAAACCCCACCCGCTTTGCCAACAAAGGTTGCCGAGGGCAACCAACCATTGTCTAATGACGCATTTGTCCAAACAGTGTTTGCACCATCACTAGATCGGGCTGATCCTACTGCCCCAAATGGCATCAGGTCCAATGAGAACCTGATAGAAGACAATGACAACGACACTCCACAAGTCGTCGGGACCAATACAACAAAAGCCCCAGCCAGTGCCAGGGTACCGGCTGCTCCCACAGATCTAACAACAGTGTACCAAACTCTAGGGAAATACATCCTGGATGTGGTAGTGGCCAAAGCCATTCTGAAAAGCAGGGTACTACACCTGGCGACAAGTAACACATAGCTGCGAGCAGACCTCACTAAGTTGTAGCAAGAGCTAATTTTGGCTCAGCAACACGAACAAGCAGGGCACCAGGAGATTGCCAAGATGTAGTAGAAGGAGGAGGGCCTCAACAAATATATCCAAAGCCTCTCCAAAGCGCTGATTGAGGCCTCCACGAAGGTGCGGGAGCTTCAAGCTGAAGCGTCCCAACGGCTTGCCCCCATCCAAGCGCAACTTACCCTTTTGGAAGCAGAGAATACGCGCCTGGGGACGGAGGTCAAAGCACTACAAGAGGAAAAGCTCGTCTGGTTAGCTCAACCTACACTGGACTCAAGGCCGCTTTCTCAATCAGAAATGAATCTTCTACGACATCAAGTGCAGGTTTATAGCCAAACTCTAAACAACTACCAGATAGAGTTCGACAAATATCAGACAAGCGCAACGCACGAGCTTGACCAAGCCAAGCAAGCCCTCAAGGCCTGCCAAAAATTCATGGAAACGAAGGCCCAGCCCACCCTCGTGGTAATTCCACCGCCACCTACTTTTGACGCTGCACAAGCCAGTACAAGCCAAGACCAGAGCCAGCAGACAACAGGGGGATTTCAACAAGATCAAGGGTCCGAAGGCCAAGACCAAGGGCTGACGGATACGGCTGCTGAGACGCGAGACCAGGGCCACGACGCAACTACCAGCCAAAGCCAAGCCACATCATCCAGAGGTTTGCACACGATATCTGCCAGCCGAACCTTCCGAAGACCGAAGTCCGTGGAGGAAAAAATCAATGAATTTTTATCAAAGTATCCCCATGAGTCATCAAGAAGCGGCTAGCATATATCATTTTTAGCTCAGACGATCAAGGGCAACGAACTGCAAGTACTACCCTCCCTCCAACCACAGAGTGGCATCAGTAGTTGTTCGAAAGAGACTCTGCGGCCATCAGGACCTACATGATGAGTCCACAACAAGTACGGGTGAACGCACACTTCCTGCCATTATTTTTTAGAGTTGGGTCCAAATTGGGACTCACATGAATCTTGTGATTACCAATGTACTTTTTGTGGACCCTTGGATCAAGTTGGGTCCAAGATGAATGGATAGGATCATTGTGAATATTAGCCAATAGGATTGAGGGGCAAGGGCCTTCCCCATTTTATAAAAAGACACCATTTGTACACTATTTTCATGCTTAATGAGAAGGAGGAAACTCTACCAATCTTGGAAGAGAAGCATCCTCATTTGTAATTCAATGCTTGCTATCGCTCTTGTTATTTTCTATTGCTTTCAAGTTCATGCTTTTTGGTTTCAATAGTTTATGTTTCTCCTTTAGCAAGTACAATGTGCATTTGAGCTAACCTCCACCCTCCCTCTATCTCTCTCTTCTATCTTCTTTTCCCTCCATCTTATCTAATCATCCCCTTCCTTTCACCTACCATCATGATGAATGTTAGTGTAGAGGAGTAGAGTTAAGGGAGAAAGTAAGAAACTAACTGAAAATAGCATCTATGCATAGTTAGGTACCTATCCAGTGATCTAACCCTTGTTGACAGGCGGGAGGGCTATACTACGCGAGATCTTCGACCCTACAGGGTTTTTTGGAAGGAAAAACTGATGGTATGGGACATCATTAATTTTGGAAAGGAAATTCTAGGACTGTAAAGATCTGATGATCAAAGGTGTATTCTAGTACCTAGTCGCGATATGAAAAAAAGAAAACCGTTTGATCAAATGTGGGGTGTTTTGAGAAATTTTGAGATTTAATCTAGATCCTAATGTGGCATCTCACTATTTACAAAAACAGAGGCCCTCAAATCTATTTCTCAGACACGTCGGATGTCGAGTATGTCATCAAAGCTTGACAAGCATGACAGTTTGAATGTCACGACTCAATCGTTAAGCCCTAGCAAGAAATAGTTAGCTTTGCTTTAGCTTAAACTATCTTGTAATGCTTGGCATGATTAGTTCTTGTAATCAGACCAAGCATGCTATATGTATTGGAGATCGAATATAATAATATAGTCCCAAACGCAACACTCAGTGAGGTGTGTGTCAAGGAAGAAATATAGTTCTAACAGTAGCTAGTTCAATTTGTGAGAAGAGAATACCTCTCTCATGCCGACACGCTGATCTGAAAAATAGACAGCACTCAAAAGAAATTTCTGATGTAAACTCGATTTTGATAATACAGACGAGTTACAATTTTTTCTGCCCAATGTATGCAATCTTTGAATGCTTTATGTTGCTTATTCAACTCAATGGTAGATATACTTCTGTTGTCATCTAACATTATCCACTATTCATAACTTAGCATCAGATTAGTAGTAGCTATCTGCAACTCGAAGGATCTTTGATCACGGAATGAAGCAGTAGCTTTGTCTAACAGATCGGCTCTATTTGAGCTCATATCAATGAATCTCAACTAGATCCGACTTCAAATTGATCGAAGTCTCCGACATCCCTGAAGAAGGTTGGTCACTGGCTTCACATCAGTGGTATAAGAGCAAACCGATCGCTCGGCCATCGGAGATTGTCACCATTAGTGGCATCAGAGTTAGCGACATCGACAATCCACACATCAGTGGCATGTAAGCTGGACGTCGACGTCGAAGATTCATGACGGACCGAAGGTTATTCTTTACTTTTATCTTCTTCATGCTGGATCAAGTGACTGGTTGAGGTAGCATTTTCTTGTTGTTGGAACTACTTTGACCCTGAGCCAAAATTCGACCTTGAGCCAAAATTTGACCAGAGCCAAAATTCGATCCTGGCTGCATCTTGCTCTTTTTTCCTAAACAATCAAATTTTGTGGATTTCTTTGACTTGAACTTTTGATTTCTCTGTTGACAGATCCCCTGTTCCAGAGGATTTGTTATGGCTCAAATTAGAGGCAATCCAACATATCTTTAAGCTTGTAACAAGAAACAACCAATTGAGAGGTATTCATGCTCAAAAATCATAAAAAATACACTAATTTTTGGTGTTTTGAGCCCCATAATGGTGTCTAATCCCTACCAGACTTCATGACAGCTTTGGGACAGCTTCATTACATCTCTGAAAACGTTCATACCAAGTCTTGGCTGAGAATTTTGAGATCAACCTAAAAATTAGTCCAAAAAACATCAAAAAACCTTGGTTTTTGACCTATTTTGACCAAAATTTGTGGGGAAAATCCACAAATAAGTGTAATCAGATCCAAATCCCTGTAAATCCAGTGCATGCAAGCAGTAAAAGTTCTGATTCTAGTCAAATATGGTTTCTATACCCCATATACGGTCCCAAAACCCCAATTTTTGGTCCAAAATCACTATCTAATCAACCTTTTGACTATTCCATTATCATGCAATCATAATATCCTATCATTAATGATTGTAAAACAGCAAGTACAATCTGGAAAATGTACTACACCAGATCCTATGATCAATTTCAAGCAAAAACTATGAATTCTAGGTGAAAAATTCACTAAATCCATCAAAAAACCTATGATTTCCATCATAATTCATGGAGCAAATCCACAATAATGATATTTAGGCTGAAAGTACACCAAGTATCTGAGAAGCCAATTACTTGGATATGAATTCCACCACCTCGAAGAATAAGCAAAGAGACACACCAAAAAAACTGCAAAAATCCAAGATCTCCAAGCTCCACCTCCTGGTAGATGTGATCCAAGCTCTGATACCACTATAACGATCATCAAGTAAAGATCTTCAAGAATCCTGTCACATGCAAACCAAAAGGACAACTGTGGAGCATGAACCACCCAACCAATATGGAGAGTCTAGTCAATACCCTAACCAATCCACCCTCAAGCCATAGTGAAGAACACAAGAGAGGAGAAACTGGCTCAAGAATCACAATTCACAATAGGAGGATTGGCGAGTTTCCAATGGACTTATTATCCTCAAGAGAGAGAGAATATTCTCCCTAGGATTCCCATACAGCCTAAATTGAGCTATTGACCTCCTATTCTGTCATTAAAGTAGTCTTCACTATGCATGTGCTCCTATGTCCAATTATAGGTCTGGGCCTTCATATGATTATTAATTATTTAATACGACCATGTCCGAAATGATGTAGCATAACTAATAACCACATACAACTGGAGTGACCGGCTATTTACGTCAGGAATTATTCAGATTCCCTTGTACAAGACATGGACATAACATATACTGGCCCAAACTAAAAGTCTATCAATGGGATGTACACAATGATGAAACCTTGAACACCATTGACCTTAAGACTTAGTCCAAGAAAAACCACCAAAAAATCCATGCATGCCTACCATTATGATAAGCAATTCCAAATGTGTGAAAAGCTGAGACAGGCAATTAGGCCTCTGATACAAAATCAAAAAAATCCTAGTCACACTTCATCATCTACAAGCTCACCTGTAGATTCCTAAGATTCCACTTGAGGTAGTTGATAATCCACTTTATGATGTTCCCCAACATTTTAAGGATTACACGACTGGTGATGTCATCATCAATATGGTAAAGCCAAAACGGAAACCTCAACCACCATCCACTTCTTTCGAGGGACCTGCAAAGATAGTACCTCTTAATCTGAAGGATGGTGATGAAGACATAGACCGTATCGTACACGTACGAGCCCACCTGAATCCAACCCAATTATGGGACTTGGAAAAGTTATTGCGCAAATACAAGGATGTGTTTGCATGGAGTTATAAAGAAATGAAGGGAGTTCCTCCTGACGTTGTTGTCCATACAATCCCATTATTGGATGGTGCCATACCTGTGAGAGCCAAACCTTATCGCACCAATCCCACATATCGGAAGAAGATACGAGAAGACATTCAAAAGCTTCTCGATGCTAGTTTCATTTATGCAATCAAGCACACTAGTTGGGTATCACCAATTGTGGTGGTACCAATGAGAAATGGTAAACTTTGTATCTGCATGGATTTGAAGAAGTTTAATGATCAAACAAAGAAGGCTCACTTTTCCTTACCCTGACCACACAAATCCTTGAAGATATGACATGAGCGTAGGGATAAGAGAAGTTGAACCTGATCAAGTAGTGCAAGTAATAGTGGAAGTTCAGGAAAGCCCAAAGGCCGAAGAGAAAGTTGAAGACCACTCTACTCTAAAGCAAGACGATTTCATTAATGTAGATGCTCTTGAATACTTTGATGAAGGCGATCTTGTACAAGATGAGGTGGAGACGGTTCCAGAGGCAGTTGCACCAGTCACGTCACTAACCTCCACTTCCACCACTACAACCACCATTGTTGATACCACACTCGTCATCTTCTCTCTTACCCCTGTTGCTACCATTTCTACCACTTCCATTAATACTGTTGTAAATACTCAATTAATCGTTCCGTTATTGTCTCGTTCCACAGTTTCTCAGTTTTCCTTTCCTACTTATCATCATTTTCCTATTGAGTTCCCATCCTTCCATCCTATGACAGCTTGTCCGAAAGAGCCAAGGAGTCCTTGAAGTGGCATGCTGAGACATCATACCACATTCATTGGATGATAGACCAGCTAGTACAACAGACAAACGAGCTCAGATTGGCAAAGCAGGTCCTACAACTAAGAGATGCAGAATTGCTGACATATAAATATGGGCACCACTTTTCATATTTTGACTTCATGATCTTTTATTCTGAACACCCTCGTCATTTTGTTTTCTTTCTTTCTCGTGATATTGAATCGACTTGCGCCTTCATTCAGACGTGTTGAAGCGTTATCAGCCTCTTCTGACATGTGCTCATGAAAAATTTCAGTCTCGTCAAAACAGTTGCATGTGTGATTGGATAAGAATCTTCTTGCTTTAGCACCTCCAATTGATGGCTTATTAGGAACGTTTCTTTTTTTCTTGGAGAGGCTGACACTTCTTTCAATCGTGACATTCCCTTTATGTAGTCATGCATTTGACAGAACTATTTCCAACCTCCTAATTGCTGCTTTAGCCACAAACTCCGATTTATGATTCCATGCTAATAGAATATGCAGGTAAATAATTTTTTCAATAAGACAAACCTCAGCATGCAATGTGCATATGTGAACATTTTTTAATGGAATTGGCAGAACACTTTTCATATTTGGGTCTTCAGCTTCTCGTGTTCGGCGAGTGTTTGTTGATCGTCCCAAATTCATATTGTAGCAATCCTTCATGCAATAAAGACATGGATGCTTTGATGTTGTCCCATAAGAGACATTATACATACATTTTAATGTTTTCAAATCCCCTGCAAGGTGCCATTGAATTTGAAAACTTCCATGGTTTTCGACTGTAAATTTCTCACCCTCCAAATGTCTATTTATAATCTCGCCATAATTTGTTCTTGAAAATATCCATGAAAGTATTTTATGGTCCTCTTTCAAGACCTGTAGAGAAGCAAGTTATGTATGGCATGTCAATAAAACTGGCAAGGTATGAATTGTTAATAACGATATTCTAAATGAAAATTGAAATGTATACCTGGAATTCCACCAATCACCATATGTGATTTTCCGATTGAACACTAAATGTTCGATCATCTGGATCTGAAATTTTGTTCATCAAAGTGACACTCACTCATTCCAACTTTTGACCCTTGATGATTTTAGATTCATCCAATTTTATTACAATAATGATCTTTCCATTTACTTGATGTTCGTCTAGTTTATAGAATCGAGAAATGTATTTTAGAATATTTTCAATATCAAGGAAAATAATAATTTCTTGTTAATCTTACCTGATATGGACGCAAAAGATAAGTTTTCTTCACCATCACCTGGAAAAAAGCTTCTTTAACTATTCTAAAAAAAGTAGAGTAAGCATTTCTACTAATTTCAGATACATCACATGCACCTTGGATCACATTTGCATCCAAGTATGATTGAACCTTGATCAAAATAGTCTTTGCAATTTCGTTTTTCATTTTTTCAAACCGAGCATTTTTCATCATTTCCTTTGCTGACTTTCTTGGTAAAACATGACTTAGAGATGATCCAATGCATGAACAATCTGTTAAATAGTTCTTTGCCACCAAACATGATCTTCAACAAACATTGAAACTCAAATTATGTTTAATAAATAAATAATCCATGTTATCAAGTGCAAATCAAACTTAAATGACATATACAAATCAAATAAACAGTTTATATGAC
Organism: Diphasiastrum complanatum; assembly: GCA_029204225.1. Taxonomy (NCBI): domain Eukaryota; kingdom Viridiplantae; phylum Streptophyta; class Lycopodiopsida; order Lycopodiales; family Lycopodiaceae; genus Diphasiastrum; species Diphasiastrum complanatum. Next base: position 14,380,576 of record CM055104.1, on the reverse strand, counting down.
AACACACTTGAATGTTCGAATTCTTTTTTTTCTGATTACCGCTATGTGTAGATAAGTCATCAATATTCTTCATCGACACTCTCTTTCCTTTCCTCTCTTCATCATTGCTTTATTGATAACTTTTATATCAACAACAAATTTTAGACTCTCAAATCACAACTTTTCCATGGATTCTAACATTTCTTGGTTTGATCTCCGAAGAGTAGTGACTGTAGTATTCAACTCTGACATAGCATTCTTGAGTGCATTGTTTTCAGCACTAGTGTGTTGCACATAATGAAGCAATTGTTGATTTGCATGTTGCAATTGTTGATTAGCAATTTGTAATTGTTGATTAAGACAAGATATGCTATGCATTCCAATATCACGCAACCTTTGACAATATCCAAGTAATCCGCTATTTCCTTCACATACAAATCTGAGAAGATGAGTTACGGACTTAAAATCTGGACACAAATTGATAGCTGGATAATTAGGATAAATTGATCCATCCACCCACAAATTTATATTCATATGATTATTCATTCTCAATTATCTAACTATTGCAGCAGCATTTGTTCCTCTGACAACTTCAGACTAGGGTCAAGTGGAAAGTGACTCGATTTGTAGTTGGTCATTCCATATTTGTCTAGCTTGTTAGTGAGATATCGTTGTTGACTGATGAAGATCTGTCTACGTTGGATCGAATTCAAAAAATCTGAATTCTGAGACAATAATGGGTTGGACCCATATCAGTCATTTTGTACTCTTGTGCTAGCATGAATTTTGTATCCTTCATCAAATTCAGATTTTCACTTAATAGTAATGTATCATCTACATAAAGAGTGATGATAATGAAGGAATTTGATACAGATTTAAAATAAACATTCGAGTCTGCCGAGTTTGGAATAAAACCATTCTCGATTAGAAATGCATTGATTTCCGAAACCAAGCTCTTGGTGACTGTTTCAGACCATATAGAGCCTTGTGGATTTTGCACACTAGGTGCTCCTTACCCTTCAGTCCGTATCCCTCTAGCTGCAACATATAGATTTCCTCTTCGATAGTCCCGTTGAGGAAAGCGGTTACTTGACAATAGCCAAGCCCCAATCTCTTCCATGAAATCAACTTGTTAGCCTAATTTTTGATAGGGGAAGGCTTGCCAAAATTACATAACATTGAAATTGAAATATATGCCAGGACATACGTATGAGTGACAACAATTGCTTCATGGTTTACAAAGGATGGGGGCTTTTGAATTTTTCTTAATAATTGGAGTGCATTCCATTGGAAGAGCAACATGCAAATGGAACATTGCCATTGTTAAAAGCTACAATCCATAAATGCTTCAAACTACAGTAAATCAACATGAATAGATCTAGCATACCTTACTTTTGTAAAGTTTATGTCGCATTGAAAAATCATCCCACCTCATATTTCACTATAAGCATATAGTGATTTCAATAGTTCTGCTACTCCCGCTTCAGTTTTTGCATTAAGCGCACCAAGATTTTCAGTCTTAAAGCTCTAGTCCAGAATTTTGGAACGAGCATGAAGAGAAGTTATTACATCTCATGCTTAACTAACTATTGTCTGAAGTTAACCATACCAGTTAAACGTCGGGCAAGGCCGGAAACTCAAAAAACGGTGACCAGAAGTTATCGGTTTGCATTCTCTCTCTATGTAACCTCTCTATAAAGTAAATTTCTTAAAGGGCCCATTTTGAGCCCATATTTTTCCTAATGTCTTGCATTCATTCACTATGGCATGGGGGTGAAGTGGGTAGGGTATTGACTAGCCATTTTTAGCTAGTTGGGTGGTTTTTCTCCACAAGTGTCCTTTTGGTTGTTTGCAATAGGATCTAGTCCGATCTTCACAAGGCGACCTTACACATAGGACCAAATAAATCACTATGGATTGATTCAAGAATAGACTTGACCCTTTTGGCTTGTCCTTTCGAAAATCTCGTCCTAGGTTGTTTTTATAGTAAGCACATTTAACATATAGTCTGATTTCTTGTGTAGACAACATTAATTCTATATCCTTGACCATACTATTATGATGCATATACAAGATAGACCTCATGTTTAAGTGTCCTAATCTTTAATGCCATAGATGTGAGCATCTGAATTACTCATAAAACGTGCATAATCATGACTCAAAATATATAAAAAAAATTTCTGTATGCAGAGAGGACTACATTTGAATCTTTGTGAAGAATGGTACATTGACTAGAAGTAAACAAAGCTCTATAGCCTTGCTCAGTGATCTTGCTTATAGACAATAGCTTCTTTGTTAGTTTGGATATAGAGAGTTAGCTGGTATTGGCGATGCTCTTAAGAAAATGAACTTGTTCAAGTAGTCCTAAATGGACTTAGAGATGAGTATGACAATATTGTGTAGACTTATGCTGTCAGGGAGGATCTTCCATCCTTGGAGACAAGGTGTTTTCATTGCTGAAGAAAGCAGGCAAGAGAACAAGATGCTGAGGATCAACATACTTTCATTGAAAGATGGTGGAGATGACAAAGCACTCTTCATCAGAGACAAGTCAAGAGGCAAGGGCAAAGGACAACAACACTTCAAGAACAAAGCCAAAAAAGGTGGTGAGGATCAATCCTCACAAGCTGCAACATCTAGTGGCAAGAAGAAGCTGTCAAAGATCAAGTGTTTTTTTTGTGGCAAAAAAAGACACTATGCATCAAACTGTTTCAAGAAGAAGAACCAATCTAAGCAAGCTAACCTTACTAATGAGGATGAGTGTGAGGGTGTTGAGAGTGAAAGAGAGGATTCATTAATGATGTCTACTTTTTCATCTTTTCCTTTAAGAATGAAGAAGTCGGGTGGATAGATAGTGGGGCTAGTTCCCATATATCTAGTTCTAGAAACTCTTTCACTAGTCTCATGCCTTATCTAGGTGCAAAAAGATCAATCTATACTGCTAATGATGTAGAGTGTAAGATTGAAAGAATAGGTAGTATTCCACTGCATGCATCATCATCAAAAAAAATTTGCTTACATGATGTACTGTATGTACCTAGATTGACTAAGAATCTCATTAGTGTAGGACAGTTGTTTGATAGTGGATTGGATGTCAAGTTTCAAGTTGACAAGTGTATAATCTCAAGAGAAAATGAAGTTGTTGCTAGAGGATCTAGAATTAGTAAGTTGTACAAACTAGATTCTAGGGAGAGTGCTAACATTTCAGATATAGCTTATGAGACCAAGGTTCTTCAGGAGGATTTGTGGCATAAGAGATTGGGACATCCCAATTTCAAAGCCATGCAATCTATGGTCAAGAAAGAAAAATTTGTTGGACTACCAAAAACACTATCAAAGGAGCTTCTATCTTGTGAAGCTTGTGTGCTGGCAAAATCACACAGAAGGCCTTTTTCTATCAAGTATAAAGACAAAGCAACCATTTGAACTTGTGAACTCTGATGTTCATTTCTCATCAACTAAGAGCAAAGGAGGAGCAAATTGTTTTGTCTCTTTTGTAGATGATTATACAAGATATTATTGGATCTATATGCTGTCTTCTAAAGCCATGGTCAATGTTGTTTTTCTTACTCTAAAAGCTTATGTACCATATGGAAAATTGTAAAGGCATAGATACACCTATGGAGCACACTGTAAAAGTTTCTATGAATGATGATGAAAAATCCTTTGTGGACATCACTCTTTATAGGAGTCTTATTGGCCCACTTATATGGTTAACAATGACTAGGCCTGATCTAAGCTTTTATGTTCATAAGCTAAGTCAACACATGCAAGATCCAAAGCTATATCATTGGAAGTTGGCTAAAAGAGTTTTGAGGTATATATCTTCTACCTTGGATTATGGATTATTCTACAAAGGAGAAGATTTGACTTTGATTGCTTTTTTAGATTCGATTTTGCAAGAGACGGGTTGGATAGGAAATCCACAAGTGCTTACACTATATTTCTTGGAGGGAACTTGGTTTCTTGGCTATCAAAGAAGCAGGCAACTATTTCTTTATCATCTTGTGAAGCTGAATACAGATCTCTTACAACCACAACAAAGGAGATTTTATGGATCAAAAGGCCACTTTTGGAGCTAAAGTGTTATGCAAATGAAGATCTTCCAATTATCAAGAATGATAACATTTCTGCTCAAGCTCTTGCAAATAATTCAGTCTTTCATGCAAGGAGCAAACATATCGAAGTGGCTCATCATTTTGTAAGAGAAAAAGTCATTGGGAGAGAGATCTCATTGGAACATGTTGCATCTTCAGATTGTGTTGTAGATCTTCTCACCAAGCCTCTACTCAAGAATGTCTTTATGAAGATGAGGTCTAACCTTGGCCTAATTTCGAAGTCTATGTTGATAGGAACATAAATCTTAAGGTGGAGTGTGAAGATTATTAAAATATTATCTTTCTATCTCGAGTTTGGGGCCATGTCCATGGTGATTCCACTATATTTCATGTTGTACATAAAAGGTATGTGAATTGAGCACATAACCTTCTAGTATAGGTCGGATTTGAGTTAGATAGATTCAATTTTGATGACATGCAAAAGTTTAGATAGCATGCAATGTCATATTGTATGCATGCAAGCCACATGCAATTAGTGCATGCAACATGCAAAGTGGTTTCTGTGATCTACACATGTCTAGACTGTTTTATGAGTTGACATGCAGTACATGCAACATCCATGCATGCAGTTATACATGTGGATCTTTGGTAAGTGAATTAGTTTAGTTAAGTGGACTTTCCATGCAACTCCACTGTAGGAATTCGAGTCTCTCTCATGTAGGAAAATCTTGGCATGTTTTGCCATATTGTGAATATTGAGATTTTGGTGTTTTGGACTCATTCTCTCTCTACCTGAGTTTTCCATCATTGATTTTCTCTCTCTACCCAAGAGCAGGTTGTTTTTCCCATACTAAACACTTAGAATTATTTCTGACATTCAATTCTCATAGTGAGGAGTTAGATTTTTTTATCAGATGTATGCCATTGTGCTCTTGTCATAGATTTTTCAAGTATACTGTTCTTGGATCAATCTTGTGCAATCACAACACCTCAGTAAGATCCTGTAGGCTGTGTGGTGAAGTTCACACGTGCTAAAAACTTCACACGTGCTGTGATGCCAATCTATGGGAATGACACAGGGTTTCTTAGGCCACAACAAAATAGGAAGTCGTCATCCCAGCAAATGAAAATGTCAATGATGACAAAAATAAAACGATAATAGGAACTGGATTACTTAGAGACTTAAAGAGTAGAGCATTTTAGATTTGAGTTAATAATGAGTATCAATGTAGGTATCATAGACAACCATAAAAAAATGTGAAATGATTAGGCGTCTGAGACAGCCATGCAATTCTTTGTTACTGATATTCGTGACAATAGAGAAAGAAAAGTGAGAGGTAATTAAACATTTAGCACGTTGACAAGTCTTGTACGAGTTTTTTTGCAGATTTGTAGTTTCTCACATTCCTCGCAAAACCTTGTGTTCATCGGTTACTTGAAATGTTGAGTGGAACACTATTGTCGAAGTCCTCACATTCCTCGTTTGTTGAAGTTTGCGTGTAAAACTATAGACTGTGTGAGAAACAGTTCAATTCTGCAGACTGTTTGTAAGAGAGTGATTTCCTTAAGTGAATTAAAGGGTAGTTAGAGTGAGTAGGAGAAAGATTAACTCCAACAAATCTAAGGCAAGAGCACTCTACACATGCATCTCTCACAAACCATTCATCACACATAATGAGAGGCAACTTTGGATGAAAAAAGACCAAGTATAAAATTGGCTTGCTCTTGGGTAGAGAGAGAATGCTACATCAAGCTCTTGGGTAGAGAGAGAATGTGAAAATTATTCTAAGTATTGGAGCATGATACATCCATATCTCTCTTCAAAAAACTAATTGTGGACTCAATCTCAGTCATCCTCATAGTAGCTCAAGATCCATGAAGAGTGGTTATGGAGTGCAATGATTGGAACCTCTCTAACATCACCTGTTACTTTGATTGGACCACCTACATGCCACCTCTTACAATGATTGGACCATTTTGGTGCATCTTACAATATGATTTGTCGAAATTGACAATTGAAATCAAGACGTGCTATGTCACTAGACCTCTACCATCAAGCAAAGTGTAAGTAGCCTATCATGAGCTAATCCACTTTTAAATTTGGCCTAATCACTTATTTACAAGTGTAAAATGAGTGGTTTTGATAGAGGTCCCCAAACCTTAAGATAGATGACTTTTATAATTCCACAGTATATAACGATCACTAGTTGCTTATGTGAGAAATGCAAAAAGGTTATCTATGCTAGTTGAGGGGTCTTACACCTTTTTATGTCAAGCATCTTGGTGTAGGATGTTGATAGAGATCTAAATGACATGTAGTGGGCACTGCACAAGTGTGAAATTCACATGGTATCAGAGCCTACCTAAGGTTACCATTCATTTTCATCCATTAGTATGAAAATCTTCCACCAATATTGAGCTAGAAATTGTCAAGATCCATTTTCCTAGCTATCTTGTTCATTTTTGGATCAAAAGAGATCAATAGGGCATTGATTGGGTCTGACCTAGTATTGTACGGAAAAGGTGCTCAGACACGTGTGAGGAACATCCAATTTTAGTTTGAGAGTTCTCTTTCATGTTTGATCCAAAAATCTTGCTAGATAGCTTCTTTTAAAGCTAGTGTTGTCTAGTTTTTGATGCAATTAGTTTCATTCCATTTGGTTGAGCCAATCAAAAGTTATAAGCTTTTGAAGAGAGTTAGGTAGGGAACCTAGACCTAGTTAGACACATTTGATTTGGTCAAGAGATTGCTTGTTTGATCCCAAATCATAGTTGAATGTTGTTCAATCTTATCTAATTGAGATCTAGGCACTGTTTTGAGATCTTAGCCATTTTGTTTCATGAAATATCATTGTATTTGAGTCAAATTTGATTTCTTAGTGTATTTTGCACGTGCTAAGAGTGTTTGATCCTAACTTTGCCCATACCCCATCATTTGATGTGAAGTAGATCTATTTTGGAGAAATTGGTACACCACCACCTCCACCACCACCACCTCCACCGCCTCCAAGTTCTGTCGCAGCTGGCCCAAGTAGGACCGTAGAGCATCACAGGGATAGGCCGGCCCCTCGTGTAGCACCATGGGCTGGAAAGGAGCTCCGCAGGATGCAGCCACCACCTCCTCAACCGCGTAGGAGGCGCAGGATCGCAAAGTGGCTCCAGGATATACGGAGCTATCAGAAGTCCGTAAAAGTTTTTATCCCTAGGGCCCCTTTTGTGAGGCTTGTAAAAGAAATACTCGATGAATTTTCCTTGGGGAACAGAGTTACGGCAGATGCGGTGTCCGCAATACAAGAGTCTGTGGAAATGTACCTAACGAAGTTCTTTGAGGACTCATTTTTGTGTGCAGTGCACGGGAAGAGAGTCACAATACTCCCAAAGGATCTCCACCTAGCTAGAAGGCTAAGGAGAGAGTGGAATTAAAAATATCATGTACATGATTTTATTTATAATATACTGAAGACTTGGTGTCAAGTATCTTGCAGAATTTCAGGTTTGTGAATGCAAATTGTTGTGATTGAGTTTGATATTTGATTTCAATACTGTTTATGTGAATGCAGTCATTTGAAAATTTTAGTATCATCTATGTGAATGCAGTGATTTAAAATTTTTCAGTACTATGGGAATGGTAGTTTCTTTAACCATGTTGTAGATAAGATAGGTTTTCATGTCGTGGCATGGAAATCACGCCAGGGCGCGACTAGGAGATGTTTGACCTGGTCAAACGGGCGCTGATCGTGCCTTGGCATGATTTTCACGCCAAGACCCGACCAGGGCCCGTTTGACCAGGTCAAACGGGCCCAGGTTATGCCCTGGCGTGAAAATCACGTCACGTAAAAAAGGAGGAGAAATCTTTATCAGAAAAAAATTAAATTTTAAATTCAATAAATTAGCACATCATATAATGACAACAGAGAATTAGGAGAGTCCACAAGAAAAAAAGGACAAAATCTTTATTCACATTTGATCCATTTCCTTCAGAGAGGACTTCAGCTTCTCTGATGACAGTATTGGTTTTAACATTTCTAATGCTAATTTAGGAGCATCTCCCTCATCCTCATAAGGGCCAATTAAACCCAAGAGAATGAGCCGGGTCTCGAATCCAGGGCAAAAATCATTCAAAACGGCTTTTCGAAGACACAGTAAGCCTTTGGCGCTGACGGTGACATGTCCAGCTCACCAATGTGCTTGGAGAGTGCTTTGCATTTAAGAAGCTCTGTCTGTCCATCTGGGCTATACTTGTTGTTGAAGCAAAAAATAAAGTTGTTGGGCAAGTTCCCAATGTAGTGGGTCATAAACCTGTCCAGAGTTCCTGCTTCAACTTTCTCCCGAGAGCCACCCCTTGGCATTGCAAATGCATCAAGCTCCAATGCATCCTGCATTTGGTTCAAATTATTGCAAAATGAGTATAATGAAGACAAACAAACATAACAAACACATGCAAGTTGAATTGTTGGGTCAGACTTGCCTCGGTGCCTTCATCAATGTCTTAGGTTAATTCCTTTGCCTTTGTACTTCACGTCAGCAGTTTTCCCTTCGAGTACCTCGAATGGCCTCGTTTGAACTGGTGGTGGTTGAAGCGTTTTCAATTGGCAAAGCACCCTTGCCAGTGCTTGCTTGGTGGTGTCCGTGTCATGCCCGATCAGCTTCTCATACGTGTCGTCGGACTGGTTGTGGTCGAAAGTGGAACTGCCATTCTGCAAATTTACAAATGCTGCCAGCATCTCATCTTCTTGCCAGCCGAGAATATGTTGCAAGTCATGCATGAACACATACTCCTGCCCATCAATGATGATTGGAGCAAGGCCATGGATTCGAAGCACGACATCATCGAACTCATCTATATCTTCTGGCTCCGCTGATGTGGATGCACATGTTGCCTCTTGCGTAGCCAAGATTGCTTCGTGCTCCGCAGATAAATCTTCCTCTTCACCCGGGTCGTTCATCTCGTTCACCTACTCACTAGGATTGTGTTTGTTGCTAGCCACAGTCACTGGAAACTCATTAAGCAAAAAAATAACAGTAATCTCACCGGATAGAAACTTCTTTCCTACACTTTCAAGATCAAAAGTTTTCAGCTGATCCTTCGTCAGCTCCAAGTAATGATCGTTACCCAAGTGACTAATAAATCTGTTGAGACGAGCGATAAAGGGTTTATCTCCTTTCCATATATAACTAAGCAAGTTATATGGAATCCACATGATAGTTGAGCCAGGAATTTGTATGGCATAAGGCTTCAAAGTTTCATCTATATACTCACTCACGTACGTGAATGCATCCGTATTAGCCCGTAGAGTGGCAAGCGTGTCTATTCTACCGGTAAACATACAATAAATACGATCTAACTGATCTAAAAACTCTGTGGGGGCTAGCAGATTGGCCAACTCTATTTTAGGGGACGACATTGTTATGCAACTAAGAACACTAATTGACCAGCAAACTAGTAGTCTAATTGAACAAGACAAGCTAAATTACGAGGAAACAAGTTTCAACAAAGCAAGAAGTGACAACAAAATGAAAACCCCCACTCTTATATAGAGGGACGTGTATCCAAAAATAGATAATATTATGAAACCAAATAAAATAATTTCTATTTATAACAACAATCCAATTCGACAGTAATATTTATCACAAAGGAATATTCGAATTACAATTCAGCATAGATTGTTTCTATTCCATCTCATCAGTTTCCGTAGTTTCTCTAGCACTGTTTTCCAAAACATTGGATGTTGGTGTCCTCAGCATCCATCTCTTTCCAACTCGGACTCTAGACATCCTCCATTCTTGATGCCTTGTTCTAGCATTAGAGGATTGCCATGCTGTCTTTCTGACTAAATTTGAATTGGAGATCATTGAACACAACTCTTTAGTTCTTGTGTTTTGAAAGTGTCCTCGGCCCTAAACTCCTCTGTAAAACCATTGGAATATCAACCAATGCATTGCTAAGACCCTTTCCTCCGCCATGCCGTGAATTTTTGAAACACGTAGCCTTTGCCCTGTAATGACTCTTTTCCATGCCTTGCGTATTCCAAATAGCTAATGATCCATAGGTTTTCATAAACCAAGGTCCATGAGCATAGAAGGATGTGCTGTTCATAGAAAATTTGTATTAGTTTAAATCTTTACAAATACATAAATATGAAAGTAAAAAATATGAGACACACATACCATATAGTGAGTTATGTGTGTTTCTCCCCATGCATCGATCATCAATTCAGTAAATGTTTTGACTTCTCTTGCGTATCTATCCAAATCTTCATCTCTCCACAATCTTTTTGTTGATAGTTTGTAACAAGGCATCAAATGCTTGCCAAACCTTAGCACGTGTACTTGCCATGCGAGGATCTGATCCAATATTTGTTGTGCATTGACATATTTTCCTCTTGTACTCCCATTCAACACTGCTTTCACGTGCAAAAAGATTTGACAATAGGTGTCTCGCTTTCGCACCACCCATTGAAACTTTTGCTAGAACATCTTGCGTTTTTCCACTCATCTCAACGTCTTTGGTAAGACTCACGTGGCCCCCGTGCAATCCCATATGGGATAGAATTATATCTAGATTTCTAATGCTAACATCTGCTCTTGATTTGGGCTGCATGTTCCATGCGTAACAACAATGCAAAAATAATAATTTGTCCAGTATTCGTAATTCACCATGCATTGTGCGAAAATGGACCCTTTCGAGAGGAATGTTCAACACAGGACTCCAAGTTTTGTCTAGATTGTGCGTATTTGGTGGAAGACGTTGGTTGCAATTCAAAATACTTTTGTTTCGCCCAGATTCAAACATACAATATATACAAAAATTCTTTGCATTTGCACCAAGACCACAACCGTACATGCATTTCAAAGTCTTCAAATCAGCAGCTAGGTGCCATTCTACAGCAAAGCTTTCTCCTTCAACATTGAGCAATTTGCCTTCATTTTGTGCATGTATTATCTTAGATATACTGCATTTTTCAAATAGCCACTCCAGTACGTCGTGAGACTCCTTAGGAACTTCAAATGCAGCTATCCACCATATGTGATTTTCGGATTGCACGCTAAATTCTTTACAATAACTTCCGCCAAATTGTTGCAATTCACGATTCATCAAGGTGATTGTGACACGTTCAAGTTTACGCCCTTTTACAATTTTTGCTTCGTCCAACTTAATAACAAATATAACTTTACCTCCGCAATTTGTAAAATAGAAATTTCATTACTAAAACATATTAGTTGAAGAAAAGCATACAATTGAAAATCGAAATTCACAATAAATGTTCTTACCATTTGTTCTAACTTTGTAATGTCGGATCATCATCGCTTGGACCTTTTCCAGATCTAAGAATATATTATTGTCTTGATGATAACGAAAACATGTCGGAGGTCCTTTCTTCTTATTGGTTACTGTAAAAGAATCCTCAATATGTTGAAACTCTCCTAATTCAGAGAGCAATATCGAATTGCATTCTCCTTTGGCGGATTCGACAAGTTTATAAGTAGGTATTATTTGATGGCGTTTTAACCCATTTTTGTCAGAGCATTTCATATACTTCTTCAAAGCTCTATACCCCTTGCGACTCACACCTCCTTGGTCTCATGCGTACACCATCTCTTTAACATTTGGATTTGGCTTGAACTTGTCGACTAGCTTTTTTGCAATTCTCAAGTGAATTGAATCACTTGTTTCATCTTCCACAATCTTAATCAAATCTTTACCCTTCAAAAAATGTTTCATATATTTTTCGGCAATAAATCCTTTCCAACTCTTTTGTGTCCCTCATACGTCTTTTACTGGCACCACCACCTGGTGCCAAAGCTTCTAGTTTGTGTCTCTTAGTGTTTTCATTTTCTGCTTGCTGATCCATCGAGACTCTACGCTTTCGTTGTAAGCCATATATTGTCCTCTGAAATATGCTGATTGAAGATTGCAAATCTTCAATTTTGTGACAGAACTGGCAAGCTCTATTTTCAAACCATTTATCTCCTGCTCCAATTTCATATTTATTCCATGCAATGACTTTAATTGTCATTCATACTCAATATATGAATGTTTGTCGTATTTGCCAATGTCTCAGCTTGAATTCTTCGAGAATCCATTGCTTGACAATAGCCACGCAGTCCATTCCGACCATCCCCAACGAACCTTAACAAACTATGTACATCAGAAAATTTAGGAGGAGCATCTACCAGTGGATTATGAGGGTATAAATCACCTCTTACCCATAGGTCAATATGTTTTTTTCCTTCTAATCTCCAACAATGCATGTCATACGGATTTAAGTTAACACCCCATGCAGCTTTGGTGGTCGCATAATCCTTCTCTAACCTCACATGTAAGTGATACTTGGTTGTCATCTTGAAGATGTCGAATTTCCCAAAAGAATCTATGTAGAACAGTAGAAACACACCTTAATCAACCTTGTGTCAAAGTTCAATGTGAACTAACCATGATATAAGCTTTATTAGGCATATACTAGTTTCCATCCCTAGGGTCCTATTGTAGTTAGGACAATGAAAGGTCGTCCTATAATAACCCTATTCTAGTTGTAATTTGTAACTTACCTATTAGTTGCCTATTATAGTCTATGCAAATAACCTACAATAGTCTATGAAAATGAGACCTACATTTAGGCCTTAACTCTTGCTCACCTTGTATGGTAACCCAAGGTAAAGGTGCCACATAGGATTGATTAGCACTAAATTAATTATGATTAGAAAACTTGTTTAGGCAAGGAAGAGGCCCTTTTTGAGTCCAAAAAGGGCCCTAATGTGCACCTTATGATGGAGCCAAGAAATCAATATACACTGCAAATGATTATGAATGTCCTATTGAAAGAATTGAGAATATTCCCTTAAAGCTTGCATCTTCTAAAGTTCTTTCTCTTACTAAAATTCTTTTTGTACCTAAGCTTACAAATGATCTTATTAGTGTTGGCCAATTGCTTGATAATGGCCTTGATGTGAAATTCAATGTTGATACTTGTACTATCAAAAAGAATGATGAGATACTTGCATTTAGGATCTAGATTTGGAGGCATATATAAACTAGATCCAAGAGAATGTGTAAATGCTTGTAATGTTGCTCTTGTGAACAAGCTATCTATGGTGGAGTTATCTATAAACTATGGAGGAGGCTAATATAAACTAGATCCAAGAGAATGTGTAAATGCTTGTAATGTTGCTCTTGTGAACAAGCTATCTATGGAGGAGTTATGGCATAGGAGGTTGGGACATCCCAACAATAAATTGATGCTCTCTATGATCAAAGAAGCCAAAGCCATTGGCTTGCCAAAGTCATTTTCAAGCCATGTGAGGGTTGTGCTATTGCTAAATCTCACAAAAATCCATTTACAAGATCTTCTATCAAGAGTAAGCATCCTTTGGATTTGATACACTTGGATGTTCATTTCTCATCATCTATGAGCAAGGGAGGAGCCACTTGTTTTGTTACCTTTATTGATGATTTCACAAGATTCACTTGGATATATCTTCTTGCTTCTAAATCTATGGTGTTTGATCATTTCCTTATTTTCAAAGCTTATGTTGAGAAGCAATTCTCATACAAGATTAAAACTTTTAGATGTGATGGAGGTGGAGAGTATATCTCCAATAAATTCCATGACTATTGTGAGCTTGAAGGCATTAAAAGCGAGTTCTCTTGTGCCTACTCTCCATTTCAAAATGGAGTGGCCGAGAGAAAGAATAGATCCTTATGTGAATGTGCAAAAGCCATCAAGATTGAGGCATCTTTGCCAAAAGACTTTTGGGGAGAAGCCATAAGTTGTGCAAATTATCTTTGCAATAGACTCCCACATATAGCTCTTGGAGGAAAGTCACCATATGAGATCTTATATTTGAAGAAGCCTAAGGTTGATCACCTCAGAGTTTTTGGATGCATATGCTTTGCCCATATTCCCTTGGAAACAAGGAAGAAGGATGATCCTACATCATGCAAAGGGATCATGGTTGGATACTCATCCACCAAAAAGGCTTATAGAGTCTTTGTACTCTCTACTTCTCAAGTGATTGAAAGTAGAGATGTTATTTTCCATGAAGATCAACATTCATCATTAGAAGGGGCTAAGATCAAGTCATCTATAGATGCATCACCAACTATTGCTATTGAAGACAAATATGACGTGATGGGGTCGAGATTTGAAGAGGATTCTCCTCGGATTTCTTCATTAAGAAGATCTACGAGAGATAGATCCGAGCCTATGAGGCTCTCATATGTTGATAAAGGCAAGCAAGTGAATATTGATTCCACTAATTATGCTTTTTTTGTTTCTCATGAAGAGCCAAAGAATGTACAAGAGGCACTCAATACCAAGGAGTGGTATGATGCCATGAAGCAAGAGTATGATGCATTGATCACCAATAATACTTGAGAGCTTGTGGATCCACCATCCAACAAGCATGTGATTGGTTGCAAGTGGGTATTTCGGATCAAATACAATTATGATGGCACCATCAACAAGTTCAAGGCAACATTATGTGCCAAAGAATTTTCTCAAATCTATGGCCTTGACTATGAGGAGACCTTTGCACCTGTTGCAAAGATGGTGACAATAAGAATTCTTATTTCTCTTGCTTGTTTTTTCAAATGGAAGGTGTTCCAATTAGATGTATCCAATGCTTTTTTAAATGGTTATCTTGAGGAGGAGATTTATATGGAACAACCTCAAAGATTAATAAAGGTTGATTCCAAAGTGTGCTTGTCCTTCAAAAGTCTTTATGGACTAAATCAAGTACCAAGATCATGGTATTCAAGACTCAACACTTTTCTTATCTCACTAGGATTTGTCCTTAGTGACTATGATCCTTCCATTTATTTAAAGCTAGTTGATAGTAATATTGTCATTCTTCTAATCTATGTTGATGACATTATTCATTGTGGAAGTTGTATCAAGCTAGTTAAAGAAACTAAGCTAGCACTTGGAAGTGAGTTTAAAATGCAAGATCTAGGAGAGATCCATTACATACTAGGCCTACAGATTGACTTTCATGAAGGTTATGTTTCTATATGTCAATTTAGATATGCTCATTCTATGTTGAAATATGGAAAATTCTAAGAGCATAGATACTCCAATGGAGCAAATTGTGGAAGATCCTAATAAATGTGATGAAAGATCCTTCGAGGACATCACACTTTTTAGGAGTCTTATAGGCTCCTTAATTTGGCTTACCATCACTAGTCCCGACTTGAGTTTTTGTGTGCACAAATTGAGTCAATTTATGCAAGATCCTAAAATCCATCATTGGAAGATGGCCAAGAGGATTCTAAGATATATATCTTCATCTTGTAATCATGGTCCACTCTATAAAAATGAAGATTTATCTACTGTTGGCTACTCGGATTTGGACTTTACAAGTGATAAGATGGATCAAAAGTCTATTAGTGCATACACTATCTTTCTTGGAGGCAATCTAAAATCTTGGCTTTCCAAAAAGCAAGATATTATATTACTTTCTTCATGTGAGACTGAGTACAAAGCACTCACCACAACTACCAAAGAGATGCTTTGGATCAAGAGATTGTTATTGGAGCTAAAGTGCATCAAGGAGGATGATCTACCAATGATCAAGTGTGACAATATCTCGGCCCAAGACCTTGCCAATAATCCCATATTTCATGCAAGGGGCAAGCATATAGAAGTGGCACACCACTTTGTGAGAGAAAAGCTTATTGGAGGAGAAATCTATTTAGAGCATGTCAACACATCCTCTTGTATTGCTGATCTACTCACAAAGCCTTTGAGCAAAAGTGCCTTCATCAAGATCTAACCTTGGAGTTATATCAAGATCAATGCTTAATCTTCAATAGTTTACTTTTTAGGAGGAGTGTGAGAAATGCAAAAAGGTTATCATGTTAGTTGTAGAGGTCTTACACTTTTTTATGTCAAGCATCTTGGTGTAGGATGTTGATAGGGTCAAATTTGGCATAGATGGCAAATTGTCCAATTCCACATGTAATGCCACTATTGAGCCAAAGTAGTGTAAACTCGAGCTAAATGGATAGTAGACAAGTGTAATGATTTTGTTTGATGAAGTTCAAGAGGTCCAATAGGATTTAGAGGTGGAACCATCAATGGTCCAATAGGATTTTAGATATGCTTGAGAATGGTCCAATAGAATCAAGAGGTGAATGGATCAATGGTCCAATAGGATTAAGAGGTGGTAAATGTGTGGTCCAATCATGTCTGAGCATTGTGTTAGCTTGTGGATCTATAGTATCATTGTACTTCTCATTTTGATCTAAGTAAGAGATCTTGTGGATTTTGAGTCTAAGTGTTTTTCTAGCATTGTCTTTCTACCCGAGAGCTATTGGTAGGATACTCTCTCTACCCGAGGAGAGGAGCTTAATTTTACTTAGTTCTATTTTGGAACACTTCCCACACGTGTGTATGTACTTTGGAAGTGAGTTAATGCATGTAGTAGTGTGTTTTTGCCATTGAGAGCTAGATAGATCTTGAATCTCAATCTAATCTTGATCATTGTGCATCCACACCCTTAGGAGATCTAAATCACATGTAGTGGGCACTCCACACATGTGAAATTCACAACTTAACATGTACGCAGTTTTTGTTTGATAAAACTGATGTAGATTCATGATGAATGATATATTTCATGCTCTGATACCACAATTGTCATGTGCGACTCCCATGAAAATAGTAAGAACAATGATATACTATAAACAAGAAAATTACAAGGCATTCATGTTGATATATCCACAAGATACAGAATACACAAGAATTTCCATGAAATCACATCAGATGCGAGTAAATAATTACAAAGCTTTATGAGATAAAGAGAAGATAGAACTTTGACTTTACTCAAATGCAAATGAGCCAAAAGATCTTTAAAATGATGTCCAACTTTTGCTTATAGAGAAAGCCCATAACTTAACTATTATCTATTCTAATTAGCCCTTGTTAAACCTTGTTAAGTGTACTTTAAGTCTTATTTGATTTGTTATTCTTACTTGAAGCACTTTGAGAGGTCTAAAGAGGAAGAAATTTTTACCCCCATCAAAGATGTCTATACAGTGATCTAGATTTCAATTTTTTCTTTGAGAGTTTAGAGAAATATAAAAACTATGCCTTGAAAGATGGGTATTTATTCAAAAAGAATAAGTTATGTGATCATGACTATTGGTGCAAGCATCGGACAGTTAGTACTCTACAATTTCAATTTATGCACTTTCTACCATATCGTAATCCCCCATTGTTGCCATCCATACCTCCCATATTATCATCTAACACACTTGCTTTCTCCAACATATTTCAAAATTAAATTTGCATTGAAATAATTATGAATTTCTTGACTCAAGATTATATTTTTAAATTCATCTTCGATGTTCTCATCACTATCAACCATTATTCAAACATCTAAGGTTGTTTAAAAGCCATATTGAAACCTAGTGATGTTGCAATTATAAGACATAGTCGCACTTGATATGCTACTAGAAAGTGAAATTGTCATGACATTTTAGCAGATCAATAGCCTCACCCTAATCGATTTGATCTACAATAAGAAAATAAAAATAAGTCAACTATATATACTTACAAGTATCCTTGAAACGTTATTCAAATAATGATTCGAACATGCTTTGATAGTTTTTATCTAAGAGTTTCTTCAAATGTGAGATCCTAAATGAAATTGTATATTAAAATGCATTTTGTAAAGTTAAGGAAAACCATCTATAGAATGAGGTTCAAATTTCTGCACATTCAAAACTCTAGATCATTTTCAAGACCATGCGTACTAAGAATAGCATTGTACCAAAAGTTTTTATCATACACCACACATGTTAATATTTGAAAGAAATGACACATAATTTTTTTGACCTTAAATAATCAACTTTTTGAAGTGATTATGTGATAAAAAAAAACTTTATGAAAGAAACTGAGCACCTTAGTACATTGAAATGGCATGATTGAATATATGAATTAAAATTGTATGGACTAGAGTGAAATTTTTTGAAAGCATTAAACTTTCAAAATTGTTTTCAAACTACTACACACAACTCCAAAAAGTTATACATGTTCCATTGGAATAAATATATAACACTAGCTACAACACTAAGCATTGAATTTGCTCATACATTTGAGCATATATTCAACACATATTATGCATTTGCTCATCCACTTCCAACATTGATAATCATTGTTGAGTTTATAATTGAACTAAATTGTGGTGAAGTCTAACTCTAGAAAGTAGGCTTCTTAAATAGTCTAACTATATGTGGGTAGAATAATATCTAGACATACATCACTCTTGATATATTTTACCAAGTTTTTATGTAAAGTAAGAGTATAAAATGATGGCATCTCATAAAAAACATTTAGTTTAACCATAAAACGATTAGATTTGTTCAATTTACAATAAAATGAAAAAGAATTCAATGTCACATTTTTTATCGTTCACTAGGCAAATTTGAAAATAATAATAAATTTCTTTCGATAATCATAATTTGTCATACATCAAAAGTGTGTGTGTGTGTGTGTGTGTGTGTGTGTGTGTGTGTGTGTGTGTGTGTGCGCGCGCGCGCGCGCGCGCGTGCGCGCGCTTCGGCCTTCTAAGTTTGTCAAAGTTTATATGCATCAAATTAAAACTATTGGAAAAAAATATGTATCCAAGAAATACAAATCATTATCATAAATCAAATTAGAAGATAATAAATCAATTTTACTCCCATGTGCTTTTTATAGGAGTATGTGCAAAGAAAAACAAAGCTCCATACTAAATTTGCATCCATGTTTCACAAATTCTCAACATCTCTTATTTTATCATTGTATTGTACAAGACTCATCCATAATGACCTTACAAAAAGTAGCTCATAAGAAACAGTGCATCACTATTCACAATTTTCGAAGCAATATATGCATATCTTAAACTTGACGTAATTTTTAAGCTAATAAAGTGAAACTTCTACAGGGTAGTTGCATTATATGCATATACAAACTTTTAAAAATATTTCAGAAGAGATTCAATTTTGAAAAAGAAGAAGATAATGTGACATTTTTTTTTTCCTTTCATAAGCCAGAATTCTTAAATGATTAGGCTAGCTTGCGGACTCTTTTTTTTTTTTTTCAGACACATGTATCTCTATTAAGTTAATATTTTCACCAAAATGTATAGTTTAAAGCACTACATAGCAAATTGTCTAACAAAAAATGTGTATATAAGAGTGCAACATATTACTAGTACCTTCCATATTCCTGTTTCAATTAAAAAATAACTATCTATTTCTCTACTTGATAAATGATTTGCAAGCATGATAGATTGATCAAGGAGAGTAACGGATAATTGTTTTCATAAAAGACATTGTCTCTAGATTTAAATATTTGTGACAAGACATAAATTTCAATGACAAATTGGGGGTCCTTCACCTTTCCAAAGCTTGTTGACACCAAAAAAATTATGGTGAGTGTCCATTTTGAGATTACCACCACCCCAAGTTTAATGCAAAGAATAGCTTCATAAGTGTTAAAAATTACCAAAATCTGCAAATTTAGCTTGATCAAAACCATGTAAAATGTACAGATGTGGGTCCCACACGTGTGAATCCATGTTGCCACGTGTGTAAGATACCCTAGAAAGGTTAGATATCATACATAGTATTAGTTGGGTTTTTTGTTCATGATTCCTAAATTATAGGACCAAATGTCTTGAATTGCGTAGGTGGATAACCAACCTAGCCACCAACCTGGCAAAACTCACTATTCCAAGATATCGGACCATTGTTGGATGATCCTACATCCATAAAGGGAATCTTTGTTGGTTATGCTAAAAATAGCAAAGGATATAGAGTCTATAACCCTATCACTAAAAAGATGTTAGTGAGTAGAGATGTTACATTTGATGAAGGTAACTACTACAAGCTGAATGAAAGTGCTTCTAATCCATCTTATGTCAAGGATCTTGCAAGATTTGAGGAGGAGCCTACATGTGATCAAGATCTTGAGGATCCACCTCAAGACCCGAGTGCTCCAAGAAGATCTACAAGAAGGAAGGCTGAGCCATGAAGACTCACCTATGTTGACAAAGGTGAGGTCTTCATTCACTTACCTCTTATACTTTCCTAACATCTATGTTTGATGAGCCGAGTTGCTTTGAAGATGCTATGGAGTCACTTGAATGGAGGGATGCCATGCAAAAGGAGTATGATGCTCTTATGGAGAATTATACATGGAAGCTTGTGGATCTTCCTCATGGAACAAGACAACTTGAGTGAAAATGGATCTTTAGATTAAAGTACACCCAAGATGGAAGCATCAACACACACAAGGCAAGGCTAGTGGCAAAGGGGTTCTTGCAAACCAAGGGAGTAGACTTTGATGAAACTTTTGCTAAACTAGTATCCATAAGGTTGATCATTTCTCTTGCAACTACTTTCAATTGGCCTTTATTTCAACTTGATGTGACTAAAGCATTTCTAAATGGCTATTTGGAAGAGGAGATCTTCATGAGGCAACCCGAGCGCTTCATCAAAGAAGATCAAGAAGAAAAAGTATGTTTGTTGCTAAGAAGCCTTTATGGGCTTAAGCAAGCACCTAGAGATTGGTACTCTAGGTTGAATGATTTCTTAAACTCTATTAGTTTTGTTG
The DNA here is from genome assembly GCA_029204225.1 of Diphasiastrum complanatum. Taxonomy (NCBI): domain Eukaryota; kingdom Viridiplantae; phylum Streptophyta; class Lycopodiopsida; order Lycopodiales; family Lycopodiaceae; genus Diphasiastrum; species Diphasiastrum complanatum. Next base: position 14,359,941 of record CM055104.1, on the reverse strand, counting down.
TAAGTGCTTATGATCCTTCCTTGTACTTAATATTCAATGATGGTAAAGTCATCATTCTCATTTTGTATGTAGATGACATTATCCTTAGTGGAAATGATCATGATGGTATACAAGAAGTGAAAATAGCATTGTCTAAAGAATTTAAGATGGTGGACCTTGGTGTTCTTCATTTCATACTAGGAATAGAAGTATCAAGAGGCAAAGATTTGAGTTTCATTCGTCAATCCAAATATGCTTCTTCTATTTTAGAAAAGTTTGAAATGAAAGATTATAAAGGAGTAGAAACTCCTATGGAGCAAAATGTGAAAGTCTCTAATAGTGATGATGAAGCATCCTTTGAGGACAATCCATTGGTTTGTCATTGGAAAAATGTTAAAAGGGTGTTGAGGTACATCTCAGCCACCAAGAACTTTGGTATTTTGTATCATGGATCTAACCTTGCTTTGAGGGCATATTTGGATGCTGATTTTGCAGGTGATAAAGTGGATAGGAGGTCCACAAGTACTTTTGTTATCTTTCTTTGCAATGGCATAGTGTCTTGGCTTTCCAAAAAACAAGACACAATTTTTCTATCTTCAACTGAGTCATAATACAAGGCATTAACATCAACAAAAAAGGAGATCTTATGGTTGACGAGGCTTTTGGTGGAGTTGCAAGTCATGGAGGCCGAGGAGCAGCCAATCATATATTGTGACAACCAATCAAGCCAAGCATTAGCAACCAATCCCACATTCCATGCAAGGAGCAAGCACATAGAGATTGCTCACCACTTTGTGAGGAAAAAGGTTCAAGCAAAGGAGATCAAGCTTCATCATGTATCTTCTTCATATTGCCTTGCTAATCTACTCACTAAAGCCTTGCCAAAGGCTTCATTTATCAAGTTAAGATCAGCCTTAGGAGTTGTAGATAGATGTACCATAGATGTATCATGTAAAAATTGAGGAGTGTTAGAATTTAGCAATTTTCACAAGGTTTAAGTGATTAGTTTGATGTCTATGTGGATCCACGTGAGAGGACCTGTCCACACGTGTGAAATAACAGTTGTAATATTCAGATCCATTGTACTTAGTTTTTATTTGAGTCACATTAGAGGAGTTCTAAATCCAAAAAAGACCCTTTGTAAAGATTCTCTTTATATTTTTTCACAAATTTTTCTTACACATGGACCAATCAAAACACTCAAATTTGAAATCTACGTAACGTAACTTTTTGAGTCCACATTTTTTATTACATACTAAAAATGGCATAACTTTTTAGTGGTAAGTCCAAATTTAGCAAAGTTTGGTGCATTGGAAAGCGCTTGACAAGGGCTTTCCAATGATATGTTAGATAATATACTTTTGAGCTACAATCAAAAAGTTATGGCAAGTCAAAAGTATTAGTGTTATAATATTTTAATAATAAAAAAGGCATCTTCTACGAATTCTTAAAGGGTCTTTTTGGAACTCAAAACTCCTCTAATAAATATGGAATCTCCTAAATTGTAGGAGTTATCTCCTAGATTGTAGGAATCTAGAAGGTCAACACAAACCGCCAATGGATGATGTGGCAAATTAGATAGATCTTATCCAAAGTGGATATGGATGAGTACTATTAGTTGTCCCACACGTGTAGAAGTAGCCTAGAGAGAGATTTTCATGATTGTGTACTTGATCCATGATGGATCCATTGTGAAGCTAATATTGAGAAACATTGGTTTGTGAGCAATCATTGTGTTTTCATTCTCTTAAGCTAGTTCTTTGTGAATGAATGCTTAGTATTCCTTAAGTAAACTAATTTTCTGTTAGTAGGCCGTCGTACAGTGACAATACTTCACACGCGTGAAGCCATTTGATCATTATTTTTTATTGTTCTTGCTTGGATCACTAAAAATTGTCAAGTAGAACTAGAATTGAATGCTAGTCTTGATATAAATCAAGATCCCAAGCTACCAATCACACTTATTGATCGCCAATTCAGTAGAAAAGTTTTCAATGGTACCCCCAAGGGATCAGTCTTGGTCTTACCGTACTCCATGTAAAGTTTAACCCTATATAAAGAAGTGTCCAATAGGTCAACCATACAAAGTACCCTATTCTCAGGTCCAGCAGCGTTACAGGTAGCACAATCCATTCCATTAATAAAACTATGCAACATGACAGCTTTTTTCATGCAAATAATCACAGTCTGAATAAATAGATTAGGGGGAGGAAGGGGTTCCCCATAACCCAAGTTTACTGCCTCCTGGTACCATCCTGAGAACTAAACAAATCAAAAGAGGTCTTGTTAGCTTATGAATCCAAGTAAGGTAAAGGTTTTGATACTATCCTGACCAAAGGATAGTCGAATTTACACCTCAAGGATGCATAGAGAGAGAGAGAGAGAGAGAGAGAGAGAGAGAGAGAGAGAGAGAGAGAGAGAGAGAGAGAGAGAGAGAGAGAGAGAGAGAGAGAGAGAGAGAGAGAGAGAGAGAGAGAGAGAGAGAGATAAACAGATCAAAACTCCTCTTGACAAGTCAAGATCAAAACCTTTTAAAACCCTTTATTCATAAACCAACAAGGAAAAACATAGCTGAAAAGTACACAATACTAGAAAGCACTGTAAAGCAAAACATATTTCAAGACATCCAGCTGGTACATGTCACCATCCCAACACACAAAACCACGCAAGCTAGCACTGTGAGGAAAACAAGTGTCAACACTGAATGTCAGTTGTTATCCATGTACAAAATGTGTTTAACTCAACTAATCGGCTTGCAATGTAGATGATATTTTAGTAGTACAATTTTCCCTTATTGAGAATTGCATATAGCGATAGGCCAAATCATATTGTTACCATATCGGGATGAGCGCCATACTGATCAGTTTAATGGTTTAGGTCCCTATCTTTTGTTTGAACAAATAAAATATAATGCACTTAGAAAAGAGCTGTAAAATACAATGCAGACTACCAACGTGTAAGTAGCTTGGACCAGCACATGAAATTTGAGGCAATTATGCCATGCCAAATTTCACTTGTAAACAAGTAATTACAGTACTCGTGACTTCTTGAGCAAATCCATGCTATGCAAGAGTCCGCAAGCATCCTTATTGTTGAATTAACTTTTGAACCTTGATCGTGACTTAAGATGCAATCAAGCACAATATTCGTTTTTATAAACAAAGATATTTATTTATGACATCTATGAGGAGATCATTTTTTTTATAAAAAATTGCTTAAGTATGCCATGTTCAAGCATGCTATAGATAAGGGTAATTGACAACCAAATTAAAGCATCTTTCTGTGAGTATTATGGTAAACATTCAATTAAGCATTCACCATACTCAATTTTGAAGCTTCTAGCATAGAGCAACACCGAAATACACGAGAAACACCAACCTAAATGGTCGACGCAAGTGATTCTTGTGAACTGACCATGTAAGCTTTTGAATGCCTTTGAGAACCGTTAAAGTCCGTATGCAAGTGTATGTATAGCATTACATATTAATGCACATGACAGATATGTTATAGTTGTGTCTTGTAAAACCCATTATCAAAGCTCAGGCCTCCAGACTTCTTGGCACACTCGGTATCTCTATCACTGCACTTCCTTCTGGTACCCATGACTACATCAGAGGTATTTTACCATATACCTCTTGCATGGTAAAAAAGTTCAGATAGTAGTGATCATACCTTTTTTTTTCAGTATGTTAGAAACCGATGATACAACGCTAAAACTCGTGCTATGTTGCTGCTATATTGTTGAAAGCTAGATATGGTAGCAAGTATAGTTACAACATATATGTATCTCAAGTGATCATTGTGATAATAAAGATCATACATTAGAAAAACATAAAAAAAGCTCATCGCTAGATTGTAGAATGATAATGGTTTGTTGTCTCATCGCTGGTCAATCGTGGTGTACTTCTCCATAACGATTTATGTAAAGAGCTACCTTACGATACATAAGATAGTACGCTGGAAAGACAACGCTGAGTCACAATTCAGACATACAAAATAGTAGTGAGCACGCTTGAAGAGTGGGTGCCTCATGTATGTTATATGCAAGCATGCATATAGAGAGTATTCTCTCCTTTGGCCAGTGATAGTTTGCAGGATCGTGAGTGGACAGATTATATATACCCTACTGAGCAATGATGGGCAATGTATACTATACACCACATATGCTTCTGGCCAACGATTAGCAGTATTCATTCATATAAGAAATGTCTGGCCAACGATGCATAGCCAATCATCTGGCCAACGATGGATAAACACATGAGAATGGATGCGAGATAACCATATTTGAGCAGCGATTGACAAAGAGCAATCGTAGTACATCATACATACTCTTTATTCAAAGCAATAACCCATACTATGGTGCAGTAGGCAACGCTACAGCGCCTTCTCAAACTATGCTATATGCTTGCTTAATACACGTTCTGAAAGCAAGGATAGAGAAGTGTTGAATGCACATATTGTGGGAACAGTAGAACCATCTCCAAACATAGGAGGGAGGGCACTGAGAGCTCCAAAACTATCTTGCCAAGAGGAGAATGAGGAGAGTGCAAGAAAGTGTGGGAGGAGAAGATGAAGCACCTCAGCATTAAGATAGGTGCAATCAAATGTAGAGAATGGAGCCACTTGTAGCCGTAGGATGAGAGGCAGGTGATCTTGACCTTTGAAAATGCAATAAATGTAGGTGGAGGTTTAAATTTTTTCCACCAAAAAACATTTTAAGGGTCATATACCTTGTAAAGCTTATAATATCAAGAAGAAAAAGTAAAGTAGAGTGCCATCCATCCACAACACTTTCTAGATTACAGAATCGCATCCCAATTCCATTTTCGGATTTGGAGTACGCTCTCATACAGGTATGTGTATGGCAAGTATCTTCATGAAGAGAATAAATGATAAGATATGTATGATTACATGCTCTCTTTACTATCTATGAGCAGATGCTTCGTTTCAAATATAAACATATGTTGATTGGCATTTCTTGTGCTGCTACTGCCGTTATGGCAAAAACTAGCACTCGCTTATTATCACTCTTCAAAGGAAACATCTCTCGTGACAAATATGATTTCCTCACAGGATTTGTTTGCAACATCTATTCAGGTTGGTATTGCAAAAACTTTATTTGGTTTACAATGTGATGATGGTGTATACTCAAAGAGTAGTGTACAAAGATGAATGGTGGTAAGACGAATAATAGGAAAACGGAACGTTCCGTTTATAACTATAGCAGGATTAAAGTAAACTACTAGTTTTGCTTGTCCTTCAAAGTAAACATGACAATTTTTCAGTTTTTTCTCATTAATAAAGGTTGAAACCGATAACACAAGTATTGATAACCTAGGCGCCCTGAATGCACATGGATTTGTGCAAGGGATAGCTGCACTCGTAGGGATTGGTACGGCATGGATTTGCCCTAATCCTATTGTTAGGGTAAAATACTTGGCCGATATGGCATAGATTTGCCCCATATCTGAGTACCAATCCATGCTATCTCCTATTTGCGAACTGCAACCTATCTAACACAGTTATTTTTCAGGTACATATGCTTCAATTCTAGAAATTGATATGGACCAATACCATAAAACTGATCAAAATGGCGGAATGCCCTAATATGGTAATGGTATGGGATGGCCTATCACTATTAATCATGTTAAATAGGGAAGATTGGACTACATTTTTACATCAAATATTTTAAAATGTTAAGCTGCTAAACTTATTTTGTACATGGATAACAACTGACATTCAATGTTGACACCTATCTTCCTCACTATGCAAACTTGTGCGGTTTTGTGTGGTGGGATGGTGGCAGGTATCAACGGGATGTCTAGAAATATGTTTTGCTTTATGGTATTTTTTTTTTTAAGTATTATATGTTTTCAGCTATGTTTTACATTGTTGGCTTATGCTCTCTCTCTCTCTCTCTCTCTCTCTCTCTCTCTCTCTCTCTCTCTCTCTCTCTCTCTCTCTCTCTCTCTCTCTCTCTCTCTCTCTCTCTCTCTCTCTCTCTCTCTCATGTGGGGATATTATATCCTAATATGGAGGCATTTTATGGGCAATATAATTTATGAAGAGGCCTAATACATTTTTCGGTTATATTATCATCAGAAGACATATGTTGTATTTAAAGGACAAGCCTTTAAAGGTGAAGTGATGCCTTACATAACCTTATCTGAGTCGCATAATCAAATTGAATCATCCTAAATTGATACATTTAACTAGAGTAATGTAAACTTATAGTTAACTATACCCTTAAGGTAGGTTATATGTACGTGCTAACTAATTATTGGTTTATACTATTCGATGAAGTGACACACCTGTAAATCTATCGACGGTCATATCAAAGAATACTTCTTAACATTAATTTGTTTTACACATTAATTGTTTATTAATTATTAACTATTTTGCTTTATTTGGTTGTACAAATGAATTTATTCTTTAATCCTAGGATCTAGTAATATAGAACCTATAGATTTGAAGTCTACCTACATTGCCAAGACTATAGAACCTATAGATTTGAAGTCTACCTATGTTATACGCGTTTGATTCCAGTGTGTGTTTAAACGGTTTATAGTCTAGACTGTCTTTTCATTTATTAAATGACCATGTGTCTGGACCGCTCTTGTTTAACCATCTAGAATTTTGGATCATTTTGATTGCATTAGCTGGACAGATGGTGTGCTTCGAAAGTATATCATATAAAGCATTTTTTAGATGGATCAAAAATAAGAAGTTTTCTACTATTGGCGCACATATCTCATGCATGTGCGAGCACATTGGTGTGCTAACAGATGCAGAGAAGAGGTTGCTTGAGGGGAGGCCGACACTTCCCATGATAATAAATCTTTTGAGCCTCCTACAACCCACTTCCTCAACACCACCGACTCTCCAAGCGGATACAACTATTGCCATGGATGTTGATGGTATACCCATGGATGTTGATGGTATACCCACTCAAGCAGTCACTACAAATGCCATAGCACAAGATACAAAACAAGATGAGATAGCAGATTACACAACATAAGAAGAGGTAGCAGCAGAAGTCACACAACTATCAGCTGCTGTTGTTACAGCACAATAGGATTCGACCCATAAGAACATCAGACCTTGCTCTTCTGATTATAATGATGCAACCGAGGATCACCTGCCTCGTGACGTTGTCAAAGATGTACAAGATAAAGGGAAAGAGATCGAATCTGAGGCCTCAATAGTTTATCGACTTATCTGAGGGGGCGAAAGACATTGTTGCACAAGTACACAAACAAGATCAGAAAATGAGGGCTAAAGTCTTGAGGCTCCTCATAGCCAATGATGCATTGGTTGAAAATTTCAAACTCCAGTGCAGCGCCGTTGAAAGCTCTCTCTTTTGTGTCTTCCTTTTGGGTTGTGCCAACATTCATATGCTGAATGCCCTGGAGGCAGAGAAGAAGAAGCTTGAAGAGCAAAATCAGACTCTTGGTCGACACATTCAATTGTCGAACCAAGACATTGCTAAATTTCAAATAGAGATAAATTCATCAAAGGCAAAAATTAGAACAATTCAAGCCATGACTGCGAGTTTACAACATCAGCAAAATTCTTTACAAGCCCAATCAATAAAAGACCGGCAGCAAATTGTTGAGTTCAATGGCATTCTTTCAAAAGTATAGAAGGAAAATGCAGACCTACAGAATCAACTTTTGGAAGAAAAGACACAACAAATGAAGGTCGAAACCGCTATGAGTTGTTGCAGCAATGCAGGCACTCTAAAGGTTGATTATTCAAAACTACAGCAATTGCAAACTCAAATCACAGACAATTTTTGAGCCGAGTTCTTGGAGCCTCTTGAAAGCGGGAAGACATTGCTTGAAGAGGAGTTGACTGAGTTGAAAGAGTTATCCTTTAAAATTCTTCCTTGCGGGGGTCCTGACTCACATGCCAAATATACACATGCCCTTGAGCAAATCTCAGCCCTCCATCAATAATTGCCCTCGGTACCTATCTATTTGGGCATGATAGCACATTCAGAATATGTAGAGTCAGTCATAAAGATAGCTGATTTGCAGAAGAAAGTGGGGGATCTTAAATAGCAGGTCGATGACCACTGAGTTGTACATAGCAGAAGCATAGTCGAAAGGGAAGTGCACTCAAAGACAAGCTTCGAAGGTATCTTCTGAGGGATTTCAAAATTTTTGTCAAAGATTAAAGACATGGTTGCCACACAATTTTAATATTGAAATGCAATGGCATGTCGACTATCTGATGTTACCATGCACCATAGGAATTTCTTGGGAGGCTTGGGAGTCAGTTTAGGACAATAAAGACTTTTTATGGTATTGGGAACAGTTTTCTTTACAACAGAAGGGTTGTCTGTGTTGGGGCATTTTACAAGGAAAATTCCATGTTTTTCCATTTGGAACAATGGAATTCTACATAGGATCCAATTGTATGTATGCCTTGTTGAAAAATGAAAAATCATCTATCTTGACTTTAGGCTTTTGACAAAGTTTTTTCTATGTGTATATGTTGTTTCATATTGTAAATGCCAATTGGCCTAGAAGAAACTCGAGCTACATGGGTTCTTCAAGTCTAGTTGGTAATATACAACTTGCATATAGAATGTAGACTTAGAAATGTCAATAATAGGCTTGTAGAAACTCGTGGCATATCACATGCAATGGTTGTAAGTGTTCCATAGTGACATGCAAGGCATGCACAAAGTGAATTGGACACATGCATGATGATTTGTACAACTCTAGTTGAAAATTTGACACTTGGTAAAAGTAGGTAGAAATGCATGCATATGAAGTGACAAATGTCACTAATTCTCTAGTTTTCACTTATAGATGTGGACGGAAGTTAGATGGAGATGGTTCTACCTTGAGCTACTTCAAACTCCATAAATATGTGTAGACACTCTCATAATTTTTTATGAAGAACCAAGCTTTGAAGCTATTCCATGTCATTTTGGATCTACACCATTGTTTGCTTGAATATTGCTCTCTCTTTCTCTCTCTAACTCAAGTACAGGCTTATGCTAATGTATTAAATTCTTGTATTTTCTCTCTCTGTTTTTCAAAGCAATCAGTCTTTGATTCTGAGCATGCTAGATTGTGATTTAGCCATAGAATCTTGTACAAGATCTTGGCATTCAATCTAGAATCAGTTTATGTGCTAAACACAAAGCTTAACAAGATCATTCACACTTGAGGATCATTCCCCACATGTGTGAGCTTGCTGGAAATTTTATCATGGTATCAGAGCCAAATTAAGCTTTGCATGCTATTATCTCTGTTTGTGCAAGAATTTGTGATCCTAATTCAAGCAAAAAAAAGTAGTTTATCAGTTTATGTGCTAAACACAAAGCTTAACAAGATCATTCACACTTGAGGATCATTCCCCACACGTTTGAGCTTGCTGGAAATTCTATCATGGTATCAGAGCCAAATTAAGCTTTGCATGCTATTATCCCTGTTTGTGCAAGAATTTGTGATCCCAATTCAAGCAAAAAAAAAGCTGTTTATCACTTTTCTTTACCTTTCTTGAAAAGTGTTTGGACAAAGAAGATAGAAACTAGATTTTCAGATCAAAATTGACATTGTACGGAATTCTGGAATTTTGCACGTGTGAAAATTAGATATTTTCATACCTCTTTAAATCCTTCATAATTGGTCCAAAGATATTGATGTTATAGCTTGATGGAAAGTTATGAAGTGCACTTTCCATTGCAATTGATCTTAAATCAATTTGATGTGTCTATCAAGAGTTATAGTTCTTAAATTGGGTAGGGAGAGGTCCAAAATCCGAGTGACCACTTTTTGATTTGATTCAAATTAGCTTGATTCATAATCCATTGTGTTGAGTATTCAACACAAGAAACTGAAGATCAAGACAAAGTTTGATGATTATTGAAAACTTTTGAGCCTTCTTTGAATCATTAGTATTTTCTTTTGTAGCATCTAACGCGTGCCAAAAGTAGAATCAAAACTTGTCTATATTCCTCAATCCATCTCTAATCTAGATAATCTTGTTTTGTGGAATATTTGAGATATATCTCAAATACAGTTGCAAGTTTTTCACATAGGATTGGTAGCACACCCTTGAAAAGTCCTATAGTGAAAAAGAGTAGCAACATCAAGTCTGATTGGAACAAGCTCAAACATATAATTGTCCAATAACAAGAAGTCTTCACAATATGATACCTGTTGGAGGTTATCTCTTAGAACCAAGTGAAAGACTAAGTACCTCCAAGTATTCAATATGGAAGGTTAGGATGGAGTCAGTTCTTATACTCCATGATGTTATGGACATAGTACTTCAAGCACAACTTGAAATACCAAAGTATAGGAAGAGAGCTAGAATGCCTCTACACTTCATTAAAATGAATGTCTCTAATGAGATTCTAAGAGCAATAGGATCTTTCATCACTGCTGAAGAAGCTTGGGATGCACTTAAGTCCATCTATGAAGCTAAGAACACTTCTAGAATACTCACTCTTAGAAATCAAATTTTTGAAAGTTTTCAAAGAAGTGAGGAGAGTGCATCAATTATGTTCTGAGAGTAAAAGATCTTCATAGGGAGCTTGCTTGTGTTGGTGTCACAATCAATCAAGATGAGCTAGTACAAGTCATTCTTAATGGCTTAAAAGAAGACTATGATGATCTTGTTCAATCCTTTGCCATAAAAGAGGAGTTGCCCAATTTGGAGACTCTTCAAGGAATTCTCATCTCTGAAGAAGCAAGGCAAAGCTACAAACTTTCTAGGATGAACAAACTCAAGCACAAGCATAAAGGGAGGAGCAAGAACCAGTTTTCTCAAGTTTTCAACAAAGACAAAGCCAAGGACAGAGACAAAGATGGTGAAGAGGATGACTCAACTCATCCTTCTACTTCCAAGACCAAGAAGAAGAAAGTCAAATGTTTCTTTTGTGGCAAGAAGGGGCACTATGCCTCTAATTGTTTCAAAAAGAAAAATCAACTCAAACAAGCAAATCTCTCTAATGAGAAAGAAGAAGGCTTTATTGCAAGTGATGGAGAAGGATCACTCATGGTGTCAAGTTTTTCTTCAACACCCTTCAAGAATGATGGAGCATGGTACATCGATAGTGGAGCCTCACCACATATGTGTTGTTCAAAGGAGTCTTTTGACTCTATTTTACCTTATAAAGGATTTAAAAGGTCTATTTATACAGCAAATGATCATGAATGCTCTATAAAAGGAATTGGCAACATTCCATTAAAACTTGCTTCTTCTAAAGTTCTATCACTTTCCAATGTTCTTTTTGTTCCTAAGCTTACAAAGAACTTGATAAGTGTTGGAAAGTTGTTTTGATTGTGGTTGTGATGTAAAATTCAATTCCAATGTTTGCTTTATTAAGAAAGATGATGAGATCCTAGCTAATGGATCTAGATATGGTGGCATCTTCAAGTTAAATTCTTATGAGAATGCAAACTTTTGTGAAATTGCTCTTATGTCTAAGGAGGAGTTATGGCATAGAAGGTTGGGGCATCCTAACTATAAATCTATGGTTTCTATGATCAAGAATGATAAGGCTATTGGCCTTCCAAGAACACTTTCCAAGGATATCAAGCCTTGTGAGACTTGTGCTATTGCAAAATCACATAGAAAGCCATATCAAAAGTCTTCTATTAAGACTTCTCATCCTTTGGAATTAAACTTGGATGTTCATTTTTCTTCCTCAAAAAGTATTGGTGGTACAACTTGTTTTGTTACCTTCATTGATGATTTTACAAGATATACTTGGTTGTACCTACTTTCTTCAAAAGCTATGGTGTTTGAACACTTCCTAGTTTTCAAAGCTTATGTTGAGAAACAGTTTTCTTTCAAAGTTAAAGATTTGAGAGATGATGGAGGAGGTGAATACATCTCCAACAAGTTCTATGATTATTGTGAGGTTGAAGGAATTAAGAGAGAGTTTTCTTGTGCTTATTCTCCATCTCAAAATGGACTTGCTGAAAGAAAAAATCGATCTCTATGTGAATGTGCTAAAGCAATTCGTGTTGAAGCTTCTTTGCCTATTGAATATTGGGGAGAAGCTATTAATTGTGCAAATTATTTGTGCAATAGATTACCTCACAATGCACTTGCAGGAAGATCACTATATGAAGTCTTGTTTAAGAATAAACCTAAGGTTGATCACCTTAGAGTTTTTGGATGTGCTTGCTTTGTTCATGTACCCTTGGAAACAAGGAAAAGAGATGATCCAAATTTAGTCAAAGGGATCATGGTTGGATACTCATCCAACAAGAAGTCATACAGAATTTATGTTCCCTCTACCTCAGTTACAATTGAGAGTAGAGATGTTATTCTCCATGAGAATCAAAAATACATCTTTGAAGAGGCCGAGATCAAAGATTCTCAAAAGGATTCTCCTATCATTACCCTTGAAGATTATCATGGAGAGATGGGGCCGAGAAGTGAGGAGGAGTCACTCGAATTTTTTCACCAAGGAGATCACAAAGAGAAAGATCCGAACCTAAGAGGCTTACATATGGAGATAAACACAAGCGAGTGAAACTCAACTCCACTAATTATGCTTATTTTGTTTCACATGAAGAGCCAAAGGATGTATATGATGCACTCAATTCAAAGGAATGGTTTCTAGCCATGAAGGAGGAATATGATGCATTGATTGCCAACAAGACATGGGAGCTTGTGGATCTTCCATCCAACAAGCACACTATTGGTTGCAAATGGGTTTTTTGAGTCAAATATAATCAAGATGGCACAATCAACAAGTACAAGGCAAGACTTTGTGCAAAGGGTTTTGCTCAAGTTTATGGACTTGATTATGAGGAGACTTTTGCTCGAGTTGCAAAGATGGTATCAATTAGAATCATCATTTCTATTGCTTGTTTTTTCAAATGGCAAGTTTTTCAACTAGATGTCTCAAATGCATTTTTAAATGGAAATCTAGAAGAAGAAATTTATATGGATCAACCCCTTGGGTTCATTCAAGACAAGACCAAAGTTTGACTGCTCTTCAAAAGTCTCTATGGACTAAAGCAAGCACCAAGATCGTGATATTCTCGACTTAATACTTCTCTTGTCTCACTAGGATTTAATCTTAGTAACTATGATCCTTCCTTGTATGTCAAGTTTTATGATAGAGATATTGTCATTCTTCTCATTTATGTTGATGATATTATCGTGACAGGAAGTTGTATCAATCTAGTTGAAGAAACCAAAATTGCACTTGGAAAAGAATTCAAGATGCAAGATCTTGGAAAAATTCATTACATATTAGTCTTGGAGGAAATTTGATATCTTGGCTTTCCAAAAAGCAAGATATCATATCACTCTCATCCCTTGAAGCTGAATATAAGGCACTTACTACTACAACCCCAAAAGAAGTGCTTTGGATCAAGAGGTTGCTAGTGGAGCTAAAGATAATCAAGGAAGATGATCTACCTTTGATCATGTGTGCCAATATTTCAGCACAAGCCCTTGCCAACAATCCAATATTTCATGCAAGGAGCAAACACATCGAGGTTGCACATCACTTCGTGAGAGAGAAGCTCATTGGAGGGAAAATCTACTTGGAGTACATCGACACATCATCTTGTATTGCAGATTTGCTCACCAAACCTTTGAGCAAAAATTCCTTCATCAAGCATAGAGCCAATCTTGGAATAATACCAAGATCCATGTTCAAGTCAACATAGATTATTTTTAGGAGTGTTGAAAAATGAAAAATCATCTATATTGACTTTAGGCTTTTGATAAAGTTTTTTCTCTGTGTACATGTTTCATATTGTAAATGCCAAATTTGGCCTAGAAGAAACTCGAGCTACATGGATTCTTCAAGTCTAGTTGGTGATATACAACTTGCATATAGAATGTAGACTTAGAAATGTCAATAATAGGCTTGTAGAAACTCGTGGCATATCACATGCAATGGTTGTAAGTGATCCACAGTGACATGCAAGGCATGCACAAAGTGAATTGGTCACATGCATGATGATTTGTACAACTCTAGTTGAATATTTGACACTTGGTAAAAGTAGGTAGAAATGCATGCATATGAAGTGATAAATGTCACTAATTCTCTAGTTTTCACTTATAGATGTGGATGGAAGTTAGATGGAGATGGTTCTACCTTGAGACACTTCAAACTCCATAAACATGTGTGTCTCTCTCATAATTTTTTATGAAGGACCAAGCTTTGAAGCTATTCCGTGTCATTTTGGATCTACACCATTGTTCGCTTGAATATTGCTCTCTCTTTCTCTCTCTAACTCGAGTAGAGGCTTATGCTAATGCATTAAATTCTTGTATTTTCTCTCTCTGTTTTTCAAAGCAATCGTTCTGCTACATTGTGATTTAGCCATAAAATCTTGTACTAGATCTTGGCATTCAATCTAGAATCAGTTTATGTGCTAAATAGACGACGAATATCCATCCACCCACACCCCTACTCCCTCGATCACATCATCATCATCAAATACATCTGCCCTATCCACAGGACTGCTATTATAGCAAATGACGAAATTACACAAACAGCAGATGGAGCAACTTACGGTGCAACTCAGCATCAAGGCAAAAGAAATTACGGCTGTTACGGATGCGGCGAAGGACATAGAATTGCGGAATGTCCCTACAAGGGACAATATACATCCTTTTGCCGAGAATGTGGTTATGGACACTGTTTCAAGAATTGTCCATTTAAACCTGGAACCAGTGCACCTCTTAACTTCATTGCAACACAGCAACCAGCAAATCCAATAGGGATGCCATCAGAAGGACGACAATTCCACGCTCCTGTGTTAGCTGTTACGCGAGCACAGAAGAGGAAGAGAAAGTGGCTCCCTCGCCACCACCATCGGTCACTGACGACCAACCCTCAACTTCCGCGCCATATCCAAATGTGAGGGAAGAAAGAAGCCAGTACCAGAAAATAAGACACTGGGTATAGAAAGCACAAGCGGAGGAAAAAGAGCAAGAAAGAGACAATCCCACGGAACCTCCAGTTGGCGTCGAACGGACATTGCAAGTGGGCTCACCACTGTGCACTGATCAAAATGATCAGTTGCACCAACATGAATCACCTTTTCACATGGTGGAGCCCGAGGAACCACGCACTGAAAGGCTCACACTTTTATTGTCAAGTCGTGTTAGTATACCACTCGGAGAACTACTGCGGATTGCACCACAAGCAAAAAGCCTTCTAGCTGAATGGGCCAAATCGAATGAGGAGCCAGTAGACCTGAGCCCATATATTGTACGGGCTATGAAGAAACAAGTAACGTCCTCCACATCGGAGCAGCATGGTAGATGGAGGATCGGGTGTCACTTTACAATCAAACACAAGAGATACGAGGACGAGGCTGTAGTGGTAGATGGAGGATTAGGTGTCAATTTGATCTCCACTACTTTGTATGAAAAATGGGGTCTGCAAGGGTTGAAGCCAGCAAGATTCATCATCAAGCTATCAGATCAATCCTATGTGAAACCAAAAGGTGTAGTTGTCGATATCCCCGTAAAGATAGCAGCCATGTTGTTTGTGATTACTTTTGTAGTCATGGATATACCTGAATCTCAATCTGCATACCGTGTTGTGTTGGGAAGACCATTGTTGAGGACTGCACAAGTATTACACAACTGGGGTACGGGAAAACTCACCTTCGAAAACAGAGAACAGGCTGTAAAGGTTGATCCAACCACATGGGCGGTGAAACCTATTGCACCCAAAGCTGATGACGGATCATTTATGACAGATCACACGATTGATCGTCCAAGGCCAGCCAAGGGAGGTCACTATGATTTAGAGACGGATTTCGTAAGATGGACGAATGCGTTAGCAACTATTGGCTGTCGGGCATGTCAATATGAATCAGATCCAGAACCTAGTACATCTTCACCCAGGTGTTACACTATGGACACACCAATCACATTTGGGGTGAATATGATAAACGTAGCATGGCTGTCAACGGAGCCTATTGAGAACCCAGTGGACGATGATCTAGTCCCTTGGCAACATGCTATAACTTATAATAAGGAGATTGAGCTGACGGTTGAACATGTCCTACACCACATGGACCCAGATCGTTACGGAACCAAGAAAGTACCAGCTCAACCACTACAAAAGTCTGCTATGTCAAAAATCTCAAGGATCGATCCACCCAAGGCACCTGCAAATAAGAAGAATCAGTTGAAGCAACGCTACAACTAGGTGATCCAATGGAGTGCTCTACCCGAAGAGGCGATAGCTACAGTGGATGTTGATATTTGCAACCACGAGGCGAATGTCACGGCAGTCCCGATGAAAGACAACAAGGATGAACCCACCAAAATGACAAAAAAGGGCAAAAAGAAGGTGTTGGACTCCTTGAAGTCAATCAAGATAGACTCAGATACAGCGTCATCTTCTACACAGGTGACAGAAAATCAAAAAATGACTAGCCGGGCTAAAATCAATATGCTGAAGGAGGAATCTCAACGAGCGCCAGTTCACGAGATGCCTGAGACTTTCAATAATTATACCTTGGACGACGTGGTAGTCATGATGCCGCAAGCCTAGAGAGAACTTGATCAAAGTCAAGCACCAGCAAAACAAGCCTTCAAGGGACCTGTGCGAACACAACCGATGAATCTTGCCGAGCCAGGTGAAGAAGAAAAGATAGTACATGTGGGAGAGCACTTAACACCCACACAGTTCAAGAGACTACGATCGTTGTTGGTGGAGTATAAAGACTGTTTTGCCTGGAGTTATAGTGACCTGAAAGGTATTCCACCAACAGTAGTCCAACACACCATACCCTTGGTGGACGGAGCAGTTCCCAAGGTAAGCCGTTATTACCGCTGCAACCCGAATTATACTGAGCTGATCAAGCAAGAATTGCGGAAGCTGATGGATGCAGATTTCATCTATGAAATCGAGCACACGGAATGGGTATCACCGATAGTTATAGTACCCAAGAAGAATGGCAAAATGAGGATTTGTGTGAATCTGAAGGCGCTAAATGCAAAAAGGATCATTTTTCTCTACCATTTACGGAAAGTGTCCTCGACAGAGTAGCTGGCGCCGAAGCCTACAGTTTTCTAGACGGCTTCAACGTCTACAACCAGCTGAAGATAGCCCCCCAGGACCAGCACAAGACAGCATTTGCCATGGAATGGGGAACCTATGCCTATAAAGTGATGCCATTCGGACTTTGCAATGCCCCAAGCACCTTCCAACGAGTCATGCAGGCGGCATTCAAAGATTATCTGCAAAAATTTCTAGAAATTTTCTTGGACGATCTGTGCATGCATGGACCAAACTCAGAACACTTATCCAATTTGGCAAAGGTGTTACAAAAATGCCACGACTACCAATGTTACAAAAGGAAAAAGCAAGCCAACATCGCTTGTGAAGATGAATCTCCTTGTGACAAAGAAGATTCACTTATGATGTCTAACTTTTCATCTTCCTCTTTCAAGCATTCTAATGTACGGTGGCTAGATAGTGGTGCCTCATCCCACATGAGTAGTGATAAAAACTCTTTTTTGTAATCTTGTATCATACAAAGGATCTAGAAGTTGTATCTATACAACAAATGATGAGGAATGTATGATAGAAGGCATAGGAAGCATATCTCTAGATAAGCTTGATCTCAATGATGTGCTCTATGTTCCTAGTTTGACTAAAAATCTAATAAGTGTAGGCCAACTCAATGATGATGGTCTACAAGTAAATTTTAGAGATGGTACTTGCTTGATCACAAAAGATGATGATATAATAGCATCATGTTCTCGTTTTGGAAGGTTATTCAAGCTTGATGGAAATGGAAATGCTAATCTTTGCTTGGATATTGTGCTACAAGGAAAGCTTTCAAATCGGAAGATCTATGGCATAGGAGGTTGGGCCATCCCAACTCCAAGGCCATGCAATCTATGTGCAAGTTGGAGCTAGCTCATGGTTTGCCTAAGTCCATGATCAAGGAGCCAAGTCCTTGTGATCATATGTGCATTGGCCAAATCACATGCAAGGCCACATCAAAGATCAACCATCAAGTCCAAAGCACCTTTGCAACTCATCCATAGTGACATCCATTTCTCATCCACCAAGAGCAAGGGTGGAGCTACATGTTTTATAACATTTATTGATGATTACTCACGTTTTTTTTTGGGTTTACCTCTTATCTTCTAAAGCACTTGCATATGAAACTTTTGTAAAGTTCAAAGCTTTTGTTGAGAATCAACTATCTTGTAAAATTAAAGCTTTGAGAGGTGATAATGGAGGTGAATACATCTCCACAAAGTTCATAAACTTTTGTAATGATTTTGGCATTAGAAGAGATTTCACTTGTTCCTACTCTCCTCAATCTAATGGAGTGGCCAAAAGAAAAAATAGAACTCTATGTGAATGTGCAAAGGCACTTAGACTAGGAGCCTCTCTTTCTAAAGATTTTTGGAGAGAAGCAATAGGATGTGCTAACTATCTTTGCAATTTTTTGCCAAATCATGCTATAGAAGATATTTCACTTTATGAAAAGTTGTATGGAAGAAAACCCGAGGTCAATCATCTTAGAACATTTGGATGTGTATGCTTTGTACATGTACCTCTTGAAACAAGAAAAAAGGAGATGCTAATGCTCTTAAAGGCATTATGATAGGCTACTCAAGTAAAGCCTATAGGATTTTTGTTCCATCTACTAATCAAACTATGATAAGTAGAGATGTGATCTTCCATGAAGATCAAATGTACATGAAGGACAATGTCCAGGAATCTCAAGAGCTTATTCATCAAGGAGGAGTCTCTTCATCAAGTATTGATCAAGATGAAGACTTGTTGGGCCAAGTCTAGTAACTTTCCAATTAGAGTCAAGTTAGTTTTTTGTCTTCATAGTGATGTGTAGGTCTAGAACCTATCAAGAAGCATTTGAGGCTACTCTTGTAGGTCAAAGGATTGATTGCAAGTAAAGCTCTCTAATTTGATTCTACATGCACATGATCACAATAGCATATTGGGCCCTTTTCAAACTGAGCTTCCAACAAATTTCAATAAATTTTATAATTCGTCAATCTCGGACACCAATGCAGATTTCCCAAATCAAATCTCTAGCATTCAAAAAAACTTGGCAACAATAAAATTTTGAAATAGTTGTTAAATTTTGATGACTATTCTGCCCACTGAAGTTTGATTATCGGAGGTTAGCATAGATGACAATTTTTGTTGTTTGGCATCTTGTTGGCAATCAGAATCTGACGGATTGGCTGTGCGATGGAATATGGCATTTCAGCATGGAGTTGATACAAATCACAAAAAGCTCCTCTTCACAAAGAGGGAGTCTCTTAAATAAGCAAGAGAGCTCCTTAGGTGGCATCCTAGTGGAATTTCCACATTTCACAAATTACAAGTGGAATATTGCTCTCCACTAGAGGTCACCATCAAAAGGTGGCTCACTCTACTTTCTTTAAGAGGGGTCTACTTGCATTTATTACATTTGCTTAGAAATACTAGTTCCTACATGGTCATTCCATCTTCCAGGATTCACCATGAGGCTTACACAGTTCTTACTTGTCTTTCCTAGCTAGTATTTATCGGCTCTCAGTCTTCATTAGTCTCATCTTCTCAGAGACCTCCTCGGTCTAAGGTGAGAGGTGCTCTTGAGTTGCTCTGTCCGAGTATCTTGGAGATTCGTCAGAATCAGCCAACAACGAAGAAGAGAAATAGACTCTCCATTGAACAGTGCAGGCGGTTGGTGTTCGTGAACACCAATGGATGCATGTTGAGACGCACACGCATGCAGGGTGACCACTTGATCGAGGTGAGTTAGTGACTTTCTTGGTATTGCTTGATGTACTTGCATTTCAAATGAACTTTTTTGACAAATGCATAAGTTTGCTAACCATGCACGTTTGTTTTTGTAGGTGAACCCTGACTCCTACAAGGTACATACGACAGCTGCTAATTCTTGGGTGCCACCTACGGAGGAGGAGGTCAAGGATGATATCTATCATGAGCTACATAGGCAGGCAGATGTAGAGGCACGGTCTGCACGACACCATAGGAGAGCAGCTCAATGTCAGGAGATGGGAGAAGATGGAGATGATGACATTTTGGGACGTGGAGAGGGATTTGGGCATGGGTACGAGGAGGAGGAGTGGATGGATGAGGGTGATACAGAGGTAGAGGATGAGGGCGAGCATGAGGGGGGGGGGGGGGGGGGGGGGGGAGAGACATGCAGCACTTATTCGTAGACCCCGATGCGGAGACATAGGAGGAGCCAACCATTCCTGCACCTAGACGTAGAGGGTGACCTAGACGTTCCAAGGGGGGGGGGGGGGGGGGGGGGGGGTGGGCTGGGGGCCTTGTTTGTAGAGAGGACTAGAGTTTCACAGGTAGTTGAGGGCCAGGTCGGCTTTGAGTTTATAGGGCTTTCCCAGGCTACGAGATCACAGTCGAGAGGGTGACCTAGAGGGAGTAGTAGAGGAGGAGCAGTTGGAGCCAGCCATGAGGGGGCAGGAGGTGGGCAAGAGGGAGAGGGAGAGGTAGAGGCAGACGCAAAGACAGAGGTAGAGGCTCACCACGACACATGACACCCTCAACATCATCGATAGATTTCTTGTTTGGCAGTTCCACAAACATTGATGACTCAGACTTTGAGTTAGAGGATGATTGTTAGTTGTTAGTTGTTATGACTCATGAGACATTATTTATCGGACGTCACTCTATTTTTTTTTAGCCTTGAGCCCGACATTATATATTTTCACATTTTTACATTGTAACCTGTCGGTTTGTGTTTCGATATGATTTTTTTCCAGCACAGTCTACTTCAATAGGTAAATATCACATGCTAATTTCTACAAATTTCAAAGAGAGAGAGAGAGAGAGAGAGAGAGAGAGAGAGAGAGAGAGAGAGAGAGAGAGAGAGAGAGAGAGAGAGAGAGAGAGAGAGAGAGAGAGAGAGAGAGAGAGAGAGAGAGATTCAATATGCTCTCAATGCTTTGCTTTGCACATGATTTCATTTCATACAATATTGGTAAGTGTAGAAAATGATATAATTGTGAAAAATAGCCTAAGTCCATGATCAAGGAGCCAAATTCTTGTGATGCATATGCATTGGCCAAATCAGATGCAAGGCCACATCAAAGATCAACCATCAAGTCCAAGGCACCTTTGGAACTCATCCATCTTGACATCCATTTCTCATCCACCAAGAGCAAGGGTGGAGCAACATGTGTTATAACATTTATTGATGATTACTCATGTTTTTGTTGGGTTTACCTCTTATCTTCTAAAGCACTTGCATATGAAACCTTTGTGAAGTTCAAAGCTTTTCTTGAGAATCAACTATCTTGTAAAATTAAAGCTTTGAGAAGTGATAATGCAGGTGAATACATCTCCACAAAGTTCATAAATTTTTGTAATGATTTTGGCATCAGAAGAGATTTCACTTGTGCCAATCTCCTCAATCTAATGGAGTGGCCAAGAGAAAAAATAGAACCTATGTGAATGTGCAAAGGCACTTAGATTAGAAGCTTCTCTTTATAAAGATTTTTGGGGAGAAGCAATAGGATATGCTAACTATCTTTGCAATTTTTTGCCAAATCAAGCTATAGAAGATATTTCACTTTATGAAAAGTTGTATGGAAGGAAACCCGAGGTTAAACATCTTAGAACATTTGGATGTGTATGCTTTGTACATGTACCTCTTGAAACAAGAAAAAAGATGATGTTAATGCTCGTTAAAGCATTATGATAGGCTATTCAAGTAAAGCCTATAGGATCTTTGTTTTATCTACTAATCAAACTATGATAAGTAGAGATGTGATTTTCCATGAAGATTGAATGTACATGAAGGACAATGTGCAGAAATTCCAAGAGCTTATTCATCAAGGAGGAGTCTCTTCATCGAGTATTGATCATAATGAATATTTGTTGGGGCCGAGATCACAAGAGAAGCCGAGCCTACCAATGACTCCAAGAAGATCAACCCGAGAGAGAGATTCGAGTCTAGAAGACTCACTTACTTGGAAAAAGACAAACAAGTGGAGGATGCAAGTTCTCTACATGCTTTTCACACTACCATTGAAGAACTATCAAGTGTGGAGGAAGCTCTTCAATCAAAGGATTGGATCAAAGCTATGGAGGCCGAGTATGAGCTTTGATGCGAAATGAGACTTGGCAACTCGTGGATCCACCTAATGACAAGCATGTCATTGGATGCAAGTGGGTCTATATAATCAAGCTCAATGATGATGGATCAATCAATAAGTTCAAAGCAAGGCTCTATGCTAAAGGCTATGCCCAAATCAAAGGCATAGATTAAAACCTTTGCTCCCATAGCAAAGATGGTAACCATTAGAATCCTCATTGCTATTTGTTGCTTTTATGATTGGAAAATGCTTCAAGTTGATGTTTCCAATGCTTTCTTGAATGGTTACTTAGAAGAAAAAATATATATGCATCAACCTCCAGGTTTTGTTGTGAAAGGCAAAGGATAAAAAGTATGCTTACTTTTGAAAAGTCTTTATGGCTTGAAACAAGCCCCAAGGGCTTGGTATGAGAGGTTGAACACTTATCTTCTTTCTAATGGTTTCACGATTATGCATCTCTCAAGAAAGTTATGGAAGATCTATGCTTAAGAAATTTAAAATGCAAGATTGTAAAAGCATAGATACTCCTATGGAGTCTAATGTAAAATACACTAAAACTTGTGATGAAGCATCCTTTGAGGACATCACACTTTTTAAAAGTGTAATAGGCTCTTTGATATGGCTCACTCTCACTAGGGCTGATCTTAGTTTTAGTGTGCATAAGCTTAGTCAAAGCATGCAAAATCCAAAGATCCATGATTGGAAAAAGGGAAAAAGGATCTTGAGATATGTTGCATCTACTCAAGACTATGGACTTTGTTTTAAAAGACATGATCTAAGCCTTGTTGCCTTTTCAAATTTGGATTTTGCAGGTGATAAGGTGGATAGAAAGTCCACAAGTGCTTACACAATCTTGGCAATCTAAGAAGTAAGACACCATCTCCTTATCCTCATGTGAAGCCGAGGACAAGGCTTTGACTACTACAACAAAGGAAGTCATTTCGATCAAAAGGTTACTAGTGGAGCTCGGGATCACTCAAGAGGAGGAATACCTTGTATCAAATGTGATAGCATCTCGGCCCAATATCTTGCAAGTAATCCAATCTTCCATGCAAGAAGTAAACACATAGAGGTAGCACACCACTATGTAAGAGAAAAAGTTATGGATGGTAAGATTCTCCTTGAGCATGTATCAACTTCAAATTGTTATGCAAATTTACTCACCAAGCCTCTAGCCAAGAAGGACTTGAAAGATCAAATCTTGGCTTGATCTCCAAGTCTTTAATATTGTAAATACTATTTTTATTCTAAGGAGGAGTGTGAAAGTATTGTAAAATAAAATAATATTAAACTTAGAGATTCGAGTTTTGGGGTTGTCCAAACTTGAGGTAGAGTCAAGTAATTTTTCAATTAGAGTCAAGTTACATTTTTTAGTCTTCATAGTGATGTGTAGGTCTAGAACCTATCAAGAAGCATGTGAGGCTGCTCTTGTAGGTCAAGGATTCTCAAAAAGAGAGATTCTCAACTCTTATCCATTTCTCTTTTTGTCATCTAGTATAGAGGTAGAGGCAATGTGGCATCTAGATTGATCTCTCTCTCTCCACGAGTTCTAGAAGGCCTCTTGTACTATAAATAAGGTGGCTTTGTACCTCAAGAAGACATTTCTTCAAGTAAAGCTTCCATTTGATCTATTTGAGGTGTAATGATATTTAGATTGTGATGAATTCTCTTGCCTTGTTGCTAACTAGCTTGACAATGTTTTCCATCACATTGTTTTTGGAATAGAAGCTAGTTTAGTGTGCAATTATTCATTCTGTTGATCCTTTGTACTTGTAGCAAGTTCACACGTGTGAAAAATTCTCAACATATACCTTTCCTTGAAGATGGATCTTCCTTTGTGCTATCATCAAGAGTAATGTTGATATAGCAAATGCATCCAAAACTTTTGAAAAACTGACACTCAGCCTTCTAGCAAACAAGACCTCAAAAGAGGTTTTTCCATCCAATACCACACTCGGCCATCTATTGCATATTAGAAAATTAGCACACAACAAAGCTTGATACCAAAAGGATCCCAATGTTGGCAATGGTAATCGCTTGCAACCATTCCCTGGCATTCCCCAAAGTTCCGAAGTTCAAAGACGAACCGAAGGCCAAAGAAAGGACGAAGACCGAAGATGAGGATCAAGCATAGATCTAATCTTGGAGTTATATCAAGATCAATGCTCAAATATTCATAGATAATTTCTTAGGAGGAGTGTGAATAATTGAAAAAGATATCTATGTTAGATATAGGGGTCTTATGTTTTTTATATCAAGCATCTAGGTGTAGGATGTTGATAGGACCAAATTTGGCATAGATGGCAAATTACCCATTTCCACTTGTAATGGCATAGCCAAAATAGAGTAAGAGGCTAAACTCATTCCAATTAGAGTGTAGACAAGTGTAATACTTTTGTTTGATGAAATTTAAGAGGTTCAATAGGATTTAGAGGTGGAACCTTGAGGGGTCCAATAGAATTTGAGGTTTGCTTGAAAATGGTCCAATAGAATTTAGAGGTGAATGGATCAATGGTCCAATAGGATTAAGAGGTGGAAAAAGTGTGGTCCAATCATAGTTAAGCACAGTGGTAGCTTTTGGATCTACTAGTATTATTGTACTTCTCATTTGGATCTAATTGATTTTGAGATTGAGTGGATTTTGTGAGTAATTGGTTTTCTAGCTTTCTCTCTCTACCCAAGAGCTCATGATGAATTTATCTCTCTACCCAAGGAGAGCAGCTTGTTTTTACTTACATTATTTTGGAACACTTCCCACACATGTGAGTGAGAGTTGGAAGTGATTGAATGCATGTAGTAGTGTGCTTTTGCCATAGAATCAAAGATAGATCTTGAATCACAATCTAGTCTTGATCTTGGTGCATCGACACACCTTAGGAGATCACAAGTACATGTTGTGGACAGTCCACACGTGTGAAATTAACACTCTCACCTATTAACTAGGGTTAGGGTTGCCTTGGGATCCGCAAACCCTCCAACAGTATCCCCCACCAAAACTGGTGGCAGTCCCACAACACCTGCGAGATGCAGTTACTGTGGGCTTTTATTTGCTTCACATCAAATCTCTATTAAATGATACTACACCTTCTCCATGTAATCAAGTTGGGCAGTGTTGAGATCTAAATTGTGTGACAAAAAACAACGGTGGACTCTGACGATCCACTTTGAAGTTGTCCACGATTAAATTGTGATCCAACTTGTTCAATATTTTTTGGTTCTCCTAGTTCAGCAAGATTCATAGGCTGTGTCCTAGTTGGGCCATCGTAAACATCTTTCGATTCTAGCACATGTTCTTCGGGTTCACGATGTGCTTTGGGTAACATGAGAATCACATCATCCAGTGTATAGTGTTTAAAATGTTCGGTCATATCATGTTGGACTACATCTGCTTGTTTTTTGTCAAAAGGACTTCTCTTGGATCTTCGCTTAGCCTTCTTAGCTGAGGAATTATTCATGAAGGTGATGACTTCTGAGAAGATAAACTCTTCTTCAAAGGTGAAGTCTTCCTAGACGATGATGTCTTGCTAGAACTCTGACTTGTAGAATCATCCTTGACTTTTCCTTTGCCTTTATCCAGTAAGGGTGGCACATTCTTTGAATCAATCTTTTGAGGACGATTTTCTCATTTTAGGATCGTATTAAAATGTTGCTTGGCTTGTTTCTTCGTCATTGACCGTGTGATCATGTCTTCCTTCAATATAACTACTTTTGGGGGTTTTATTGTTGGTTCATCAGAAATATTACGCACTCCAAATCTGGTCGGATCCATATGATTTAGAATCTGCTCATCACTAAGCTCTGCATTGTCATCATAAGTCAAGGCATGACTCATAGGAATGAGTTCATCTTCAATCAGATCTAGTATAGGCTCTGTTGATATCCAAGCTACATTCAGCACATTCAATGGAAAAGTGATCAGTGTATCCAAGGTTCGATCCAATAATAAAATCTCGTTCAAGAAGGATTATTACAACAACATGGTGGGTTGAAGATAGAGTTTCAAAACAAAGTATGGTCATTGAAATTGCTTGGAATTAACATCAAAAGTTGGATAACACTAGACCTTGCAGCTACTAGGGAAGTTGTTGTTAAAGTAAATTTGTCAAACCTAAATGAACCAAGACCTATGAGCGAGCTTTAGTAAGATTTTGTGCTCTTATACAAGGAGGTACAACTAATGGAACACGTGTTAAGAGTTGTCAAGGATTTTGGTTCTCGATGGACAATAGAAGGAGTTTGAACCAATACTTTAATAAGATTTGTGCTCTTATACAAGGAGGTACAACTAATGGAACATGTGTTAAGAGTTGTCAAGGATTTTGGTTCTCGATGATCAATAGAAGAAATTTGAATAGGCAAAAATAATGGCTCTTTGGAAAAACATGGAGGACTTTGGCTGCAAGGAAGCTTAAATAATAGCTAGGATTGAACACCATTTGATGGCTTGGTATAATATTAAGTGGAAAATGAAGGCTTCAAGCTAATTGGATAGCTATGTTTGTGTTGAACACAAAATGCAAAGTGGATAGATGAAAACGGTTTTCTAGAAGACTAATTACAAACAATGTACCTTTAATGTGAAGGCTATTTTTTGGACAATAAGGCTCTATCTACTCTATCAAAATGAGATCAGATTGTGGAATGTTCGCCTTTTTTATTGTCATTTTTTCTTCTAGGCGGTTGTAGAGATTTTTTTTTTTTGGGTAGGATGCCAAAATGTCAATGAGGAGAAAATTGATTCTTCTTGTGGGATTAACAAGAGAGTTGTTCTATAGTCTTTTGTGAAATGATCCTTGTGGCTTAGCAAATTTGAATATTCAAAAACAAAGTGCAAATACAAATAACCATGTGCATTCAAATCAACTTGTAGTCTTACTATTAGGAGATTATAGGTTTTATATGTCTAATTCCAATGTCCACTTATTAAATTTCTCAAGACTTTTGAATATTTTTAGAAATAGCATGGCATTTGTAACATGTATGCATACTTTATGTTTAGTATGAAAGGCACTTCCATAATTTACATTCAATTAAATTCTCTAACTCTCTTAGGCTAGCCAATTTTATTATAGATATAGTTTTATTGTTACATTCTATGGAGCATGATTGAGGTCATTCCTTTTGAAACATAGCTTTCTTGCAATTAGGTAGGAAATTGATACATGTCACATGAATAAAACATGCTTGACAATGTAGATTTGACGTAATATTGTGAATCTAGATGAGGTGAGATTGTTGAATCAATTACGATATCAGTTTCTTCCATGACAAGCTTATTAAACAACTAAAATTTGAGCTTAGGTTGCAAACTTTCAATCAAATAGCACTTGTTTATTCTTGACCTTGTTGTTTTGGTATACACTAATATCAATAATGTGATCCTCCACAATAGCCAAGTTTGATAAGAGCAGTTGTGGTGTCCCCAAAGTCATGTTCAAGTCTCAATAATTTCCTAAAAATGATACCTAGGAGCCTTGTGCTCCAATTTTTGGCTTTGCCTTTTGTGGGTGTACAATGTATATATTGGGCATAATGATGCTAGCACAAATAGATAATATTGCAAAATATACTAGTGATATGAACAATATACCATCAAGAATTTGGCTTTTGTAGTTTCAATGTTGACTATGTGATATGCTATGAAATTCAATTATTTGTAGCTTGGTAGATAAGGACTTGGCTTGTTGGCTTGCTCCCTGAGTTTGGCCCCATATGCGTGTGCAAAGATATTGTGGAGGTTGTGAAGTATGTCTTTTGGGACTTTGTTATTGTTGTAATTTGCCCTTTGGGGTTGTGAATACTATTATTCCCTACTGTGGAGGTCGTGAAGGCTGTGGTTGCCTACGCAGATTTGGGGCTTTAATCTAAATTCTTGCCCGTCCTTCATGTTGTTGTACTGGGTCTTGTGGCCGTGAGTATAAATGGCATATATAGGTGTCTTGTTCTAGTAAGCACGTCATGTAGGGGTCATCGAGCATGTCCTAGTCAGTTGGAGGGCTCATCAAGCACTAGAAATTTTTGCATTTGTCATGGCATTTCAAATCAATTTTAACCATCTAACTTGAGTGAATTATAGATGCTAGAATTTTTCAAAGACAAAAAGGAAGGTATTGTGACACACTCTTTGCACAATCTTTAAGAGAAGAATCACAAAGCAACCTACAAGAATACCAAAAGCAAACTCACATGTGGTACTTCATGAAATGAAAGTATGATCTCCAATTCTCATCTCACAAACTTTGCATGAATAGATTGCGTGATACACTTTTTTTTTGAAGCATCAATCCTCAAAATCAAGGACAAACTTGACCATACACAATCATATCCATCCACCCACTATAACCCCAAACTAAACTACAAAACGACCTTTTACTTTCTTGAAAACAAGTAATGTGTGTACTCTTTGGCTATACACTGTTGTTCCTCAAAGATATCCCTAAAAATTTCGCTTAGTTTATTGCCAAGTGCTCTTTGTGCTTTGTATTTTATAATCAGTCAATAGCATCATTTAGTCATGGGCACCAAAGACTCGACCTCTAGCAACAACTTTTGTGTGGACATTCCAAACTTTCAGGCGGGTAGCCCATCATGACAAGCAGCTCTAAGTGCTATGTGGCATCCAACCATTGGCTCTTCACATAAAAGTTTGGGAAGAAATGTTGACTTTCTATTAACTTATTTAAAAAAAAAATCACATTTAAAAAAATAAATACACTTGCATTAAGTAGGGGTGGGTCTTCGACCTTTCCCGGCAGTTGGGACCTTGTAACATCTATCTTGCAAGCCCTAGGTGGGGATCTCCAGCCTATACCTCACTTTCAAACTTAAGAGTGCTTCAAGAAATTGAGGGTCTTATAGGTCAATTGGTAAAATTGACATTCCATCAACCATTCTCATGATCACCACCAAGTTTCAAGAAGTTATATATTAGTGTCATTGGAGTTCCAACTCCTAATCTAAGTGGGGGAAAAAAAGTCTTCACTACATGGATGATGGATCTATAGTGTTGGAAGAGAGGTGTTGTGTGCTATATCTTGTTTGATTTCCCTCAAAACAATTTTAGAGTAGGAGTCAAAAGCATCTTTCAGTTCAGATATTGCCACTCCTTTTTAGTCCACTAAAATATAGATATAATTCATGAGGGGTGTAACGTGGCCGATATTTCTTTCTGTTGATGGACAAATTTGGAGAGAGATCGGAGAGAGAGAGAGAGAGAGAGGGAGCGCAGTCACGTTGAGAGAGACAAGGGAGCGAGATAAAGAGGACTGGAGCCCACTAGGTCAGCGAGAGCTGGGAGAAGTTGCGACAATTTAAGAGCTGAAGACGTCTCGCTGTTTGTGGTCGTGATACTTTTCTCGGGCTCAGTAAGATCATCAATGTAGCTTGAGTTGTTGTGGCTTGCAAACTGGAGCTATCTATCTGGTAGCTCAAGCAAGATCATCGGAGAGCTAGCAGGGTCTATTAATACATATTATAAGCGTTGCTATACTCAACAGCAATTAGTATCTGTGAACACTCTCTCTGACTTGCTCTAGCACACTCGCACAGATATTGCCCATGGAGCAAGGAGGTGAAGCTCGTGGATATTGCTGTATTGAATCTGACAGACAGCTTTCTGGACCTGATGCAATAACAACGCAGTTGTTTGACTATCAGAAAAGTTCCTTGCATGGAGGATTAGCTGTATATTCTGCTGCAAAACGCAGCTCAGTTGCACAGAAAGCCTCTGCAGATTTGTTGAGAAAGCTCAGCCTGCCTCGATTCTCTAATGATTCTGATGTGTATTCAGATTGGTCGTGCGAGATACAGCAGCAGGTGCCCTTTATTTGGGAGGAGAAGCCTGGCAAGCCGAAACAAGCTGCAAGGAAATCCCAAAGTCTAATAGAAAGCGAAATTAAATCCGATTCATGGGTTTCAAGCGAGGACGCACTTAGGAAAGAGCTGATAGTCAAAACGGAGAATATCTTGCCCTTGAAGCTACCGCCCCGCCTGCAGCGTCGCCTTGGCTCGAAAAAATACTTCACCTTTCATTTCGGTGACTGCAGCTCATTAGATCGTTCCACTGAATCATCCAAACCTTCAATCGAAGATGATCAGCCGGGGAAGCCGAAATGTAGGTTTCAGCATCGTATGATCTCTACTATGAAATCCTCACCTTCGGATGATACACTACCTACTCCAAAAAAAGACGCTCCTGACAAGAAGAGGGGATCCAAAAGCGGACCACTCACCGGTGCGTTTGTTAAAACCACCCGGAAAAATTCTTCTATTGATTCATCGCGTGCTGAGGTTTTCGCGAGCAGAAACGGGCTCGAGAAACTTCTAGTAGAATTCTGTCCAAGTCCAAATGAACACAATTGCCTCCAGAAACGCAAAGATCGAAGCACTAAGAATTATACAAATTCACTCGAGCACAGCAGTAGTTACGTGCACCCACATACAGATCTTAGCAAAGTGAACGAACCATCTCTCGCGGAAATCAACTACAAGATGAAACGCTCAGACTTGATGAAAAGCTGGAAGAACGTGCCAGCACAAAAAGGGTCGATCATGAACTTTCGTCATCACTTTAATGCCGAGAGGAGAGCAAGGTTTCCGTTAGGTGAGTTGAAGTACTATAGACCAAACATACAAAAGCAGCAAGTACCTCAACAGATGCAAAGAAAGGTTTCCTTCACCAAAAAGTATGGATCCATGATGTGTGGTAGCTCCTCCACAGTGATTGTTGCAGCCTTCTCCAAACCTGTGAACCCCTTATGAATGTGATCGGATCCTCTGAATCCTTCCAGGCTAGTCAGCATTTTGTGGCTGTTCTCTCAAACGTAGCCTTCCAGATCAAAGTAAGCAGTAGATTCTACTCTTAATAGCTCAGGAAGGATCATTTACATCTTCTGCACATACTGGATGGATGTAAGTTATCCTTCCAAAAGCCAATAAACCTTGCATGATCCATAGCTTTGAAGGATGTATCGATCTTCGTTGTAGCCTGTTTAGTTAGGTTATAAGTAATCTTACCCATGATCCAAAGTAAATAAACATTTATATGAACACCGGCATTTAAGGATACAAATGCTGAGTCTCTTGTTATTCTTCTTCTTCCCAATCACTGACTTAAATTACAATTTAGTTTTCTTTAATTTACAGCTTGTAAATTTGTGGTGTGACGTACCTTGTTAGTGTCTTCAGTCCGCGACCAAAATTCATCACATCATTCGAATCACCTGCCGCATGCATTCTCGGTGAGTTCTATGAAATTATGATAGGGGCGTGTACTTGTTGCAGATCATGATGGAAGGTCTCAGGCATGAAATTTGTGCATGACAGGAATACCATTTTCTCTTTTCAAATTCTTTTCCTCGTGTTTCATAGAGAGCTTGAGCTAATTTGGCTTCAGAACAGAAAGCATCATCATTAGCAAGGGAGTGGAAACCTGCTCATTTGTGTGATCATGAGTAACTCCACGAGGATCTTGGCCTCCCTGCCCAAGCTAGGACAAATCGGCTTTTTCCTCAGATGTAGCAAAAGTGTTATTTTAAGTTTTGTTCCAACACTAGCTAATTCAGCTAGCATCATTGTGTACAATACTTAAAGTAGACAGGCATTAAAGCTGCGGGGCCCGAAGTGGGCACAAATCCAATTTCTTTCTATCCAACTCTACCGATAGGAAGGACTTCATTTTGATGTTTGGTATTGCTTGGCAAGATTGTATGCTCAAATGATTGAGAGAAGTTTTTGAGACATCTAGTTGGGTTCTCTTTGCAAGTCAGCACTATGTGACAAACTCCTGTTTTTTGGGGCAACCCAAGAACCATGCATATATAAAAATGCACACAATAACTTTGAATGTGAGTTCCAACTCTAGAGTAAGTTAAAAAACTAAAATGCAAAGCTTAGTCACCTAATTCCCAAAGTGGCAAATGGAGGTGGAGATATTTGTAGTCACTAGTGGACTAGTTTGCTAATTTTGAATTAAATATCTTAATTAGAATTCAATCCATCAACACGTAATATCATTGCAAAGGCTTCAAGAAATTTTCATTGGAAATACCAGGGCCTTTGGGGCTCAAAGTTAAATAGCTTAGAACCTACAAAGCATCAAGTAATTCCCTCAAAATGAAACTGCCAATATAAATGACAGTTGTCGACAATATTCTACCTCGATATAACCAACGGTCATTGACAATGTAAACATTGACATTACTAAATAAAAAACCATCGATATAAACATCAAAATCACTTACTAAAAAATTGTCGGTATAATTGACACCGATTGACATTGTAAACAAAAAACAAATTGGGATAGAATGGAGCCGAAATTTGGCTCCATTGTCTATCAATAGTATGCTCTATTGAAGCATTTGAAACAGATTTATCTTTTATTAAAACTTAAGCAAGTACATACTTGCCCCATAAACGAACGAGGAGGTGAAGATTCGCGCATATGTGGGAATACACACATATAAGTAGATTGATTCAAATGGTGAAAGATTGAAACTATTTTTTGATGTATGAAGTAACAAACTATGCATAGTTTTTGAAAATTAATACAAATTTGATCTCTTATAAGTGGAATTGACCTTTATCACTAAATATAGGTCAAATTTGATATCTGTCACTCGAGATAGCTTGTTTTTATGCACAAAATTGCAAGATAGTTTGATTTTGACCCTCATCTCTCCACATATTTCATTGAGTGATCAAATTCAACCAATGTCGACTATAGTACATTCAGATTGCTTGATCGCTTATTGAAGGAATTGAAGCCTAACACTCTTGATAGTTTGAATATGTTGTCTAACACTTGAGATAGCTTGATTTTGTATATCATTGAGATTGGTTATCAAATTTAGAGAATATCAAGTTTAGGACTTTCGAAAAACTCAGATTTGATGCCTAGCATGAGATTTTGGTCCTTATTGTTTGAAATAGATCATTGAATCATTTACATCGACCAATCTTGAGTGTGGAAATTCAAGTCAAGTTTGATCACTTATTTATGAAATTGACCCTCATCACTTGATATAGCTCAAATTTGGTGTTTATCAGTTAAGATAGTCTAATGTTGATGCCATATTGTGAGTTAGCTTCATTTTGATCTTTGTCACATGAGATTGCTTGTGTTTGATCCCTTATTGATGGAAGTAAACCTACCACTCAATATAGGTCAAGTTTAATATATAGCCTAATTTTGATGTCCATGTTTCCAAATAGCTTGATCTCTATCACTTGACATAGCTCGTTGTTTATTTAGCATCAACCAATCTGCATAGTCCATTCAGATTGCTTGAGTTTGATCTCTTATTGATGAAATTGGCCCGTAACACTCTAGATAAGTTTAAAGAAGTTGTTATCACTTAAGGTATTCAATTTTATCCATCACTTGAGATTGCTCATTACATGATTAAATCTAAGGAATATCAGGTTTAGGAGTTGGATGGCTCAATTTGATGCCTAGCACACAATTTTGGTCCTTATCGTTTGATTCGCGCATATATGGGAATACACACATATAAGTAGATTGATTCAAATGGTGAAAGATTGAAACTATTTTTTTATGTATGAAGTAACAAACTATGCATAGTTTTTTAAAATTAGTACAAATTTGATCTCTTATCAGTGGAATTGACTTTTATCACTAAATATAGGTCAAATTTGATATCTGTCACTCGAGATAGCTTGTTTTTATGCACAAAATTGCAAGATAGTTTGATTTTGACCCTCATCTCTCCACATATTTCATTGAGTGATCAAATTCAACCAATGTCGACTATAGTACATTCAGATTGCTTGATCGCTTATTGAAGGAATTGAAGCCTAACACTCTTGATAGTTTGAATATGTTGTCTAACACTTGAGATAGCTTGATTTTGTATATCATTGAGATTGGTTATCAAATTTAGAGAATATCAAGTTTAGGACTTTCGAAAAACTCAGATTTGATGCCTAGCATGAGATTTTGGTCCTTACTGTTTGAAATAGATCATTGAATCATTTACATCGACCAATCTTGAGTGTGGAAATTCAAGTCAAGTTTGATCACTTATTTATGAAATTGACCCTCATCACTTGATATAGCTCAAATTTGGTGTTTATCAGTTAAGATAGTCTAATGTTGATGCCATATTGTGAGATAGCTTCATTTTGATCTTTGTCACATGAGATTGCTTGTGTTTGATCCCTTATTGATGGAAGTAAACCTACCACTCAATATAGGTCAAGTTTAATATATAGCCTAATTTTGATGTCCATGTTTCCAAATAGCTTGATCTCTATCACTTGACATAGCTCGTTGTTTATTTAGCATCAACCAATCTGCATAGTCCATTCAGATAGCTTGAGTTTGATCTCTTATTGATGAAATTGGCCCGTAACACTCTAGATAAGTTTAAAGAAGTTGTTATCACTTAAGGTATTCAATTTTATCCATCACTTGACATTGCTCATTACATGATCAAATCTAAGGAATATCAGGTTTAGGAGTTGGATGGCTCAATTTGATGCCTAGCACACAATTTTGGTCCTTATCGTTTGACATAGCTCATTGACTGATTGAATTTGTCTAGTCTCCAATGTGGGACAATCAAATTGTTGGAGTTTGATCCATTATTTATGGAATTGACCATATCAATCAATATAGCTCAAATTTAATGTCTATCGCTCAAGATAACTCGAGTTTGATGTCTATCCCTCGATATAGCTCAAATTTAAAATCAATCATTTGAGATAACTAGTCAATCCTCAATTTACTACATTTACAGTGCTTAAGTTCTATCTCTTATTGGATTAATTGAACCCCCATATTCACTCAACATCATTGCTTAAGTTCCATCTTATATCGATCGAATTGACTTTATTACTTGAGATAGCTCAAAGCTATTGTTTATCACTTGAAATAACTCGACTGCGTCCCTTATTACATGAAATTTCCCATTGAGTAATCAAATTTGAGGATTATCAAGTTTAGGACTTCTAGATAGCTCGAGTTTGGTGCCTATAGCATGCAATTTTGGTCCTTATCACTTGACATAGCTCATTTGAGTAATTGAACTCAAGCAATCTTTAGAGTGAGGATCCAAGTTGACTAAAACAAAACTGAAGAAAAGAATGTTTTTGCAATATCAATTTTGAGCGCACTTGTTTTATTTGCAAATAGCTTGTTTGCTCTTGAATTTGATATCAAGTGTATGAAATTTGTTTGTTCAAATATTTCATTGTGAGATAATCTACTACAATTATGGGACACATAAAACAACAGGTCTTATTAAGGACCTTGCATTATAATACATCTTCTTAATTCATAAATTTTGTTATAACTTAAAGTGAACATTTGTGGTTTTCATGTTTCCAAAGCATAATATCTGCATGCTATACTCATCTTAACTCATCATATCACCTCTGAGTTTTTAGTGGGTTGGATGTGGAGAGCTTATCAAGAGTTCATTCGACATTTCTTTTTGAGATTCTTCTTGCATTAGTGTAATTTAGACATTCTTGCAAAAGTGTATAGAAAGCCTATTCTCGTTTTCCATTGAATCTTTTGTCTATGTAAGAGACTATTTCTTCTATCTGTTGTATTCAACTTTGTGGGCCCATAACCCACATGTCCCATATATATTTCAAATCATATTCCTCCTTCGATTCATGAAATGGATGTCGCTTCTAATTTTGACCATGAAGTCAATCTTCCAACATGATATTCCAAATGAAGCCGATCAACGGACATGTCAATATGAACCATCAAAGTGATGAAGTGATTTAGCTTAAAGAATCTATGCATATATCAATCTTTCAAGTTGAGGATTTGATGACATTGTTGAACCATGATTTGGTATTGGATGGTTACATCATGGGAAAAAATTCATCAATGTACATATGAGTTGCATTTATGAGATCAACTACCTGTTATGGAACATCTACATGGGATGAAACATTTGTAGCTACAAGTGTTGATGGATTGATCATAATATTGTTAATCAAGATGATCAAATAGCATAGATTGCTTAACGCAACAAAAGAGTAGATGCAATGCAAAAACATGAGTTGCAACATAATTGGATTAACAATATGATGATCAATCCATCAACACTTGTAGCTACAAATTTTTGATCCCATGTAGATGCTCCATACTGATGGAGTGTGGCTTTAAAGCTCTACTACCACTCTGTTGGGACAACAAGGTCTAGGCCGCAGCAAAAATAAAGGCCATCGTCCCACCAAATAAAAATGATGGATAGTAACTATAACTGTGATAGTAGGAACTGGATTACTTAGAGAACGGAATAGAGTAGTTTTGATTTGTGATGAACGTCAGTATAGTTGTCGTAGACAACCATAAAGAGAGATTGCTAAAGGATTAGGCGTCTGAGACAACCGTGCAATTCTTTGATACTGATATTATGAATATTAAAAAATGTGAAACAATTAGGCATCTATGACAGCCATAAATTTCTTTGATAATAACAAAGGAAGAGTCAGAGTTAATATACATTCAACATGAATGCAATAAATTAGAACAATAGCGATTTTGTATATTCAATGTTGTAATAACAACTATCAGATCACAAGACAATCGCACTGATAAGCGCATGATCCTACTTACAGAAACAAATCAATTGCTACAATTATGAATATTTTACTCTCTCTCTCTCTCTCTCTCTCTCTCTCTCTCTCTCTCTCTCTCTCTCTCTCTCTCTCTCTCTCTCTCTCTCTCTCTCTCTCTCTCTCTCTCTCTCTCTCTCTCTCTCTATATATATATATATATATATATATATATATATATATATATTCTCTAACTATGAGGAGACAGATACTATGTAACCTTTTGGTCGTTGATCTCTGTTGTCTGATGGTTATACATCTCATATTCTTATTCTTCTAACGCTCATTTCCTTATATAGCTGTTGGGTGATCTTGTGTTATTCTAATTTTACAATTACAAGATCATTAACAACTGTTTAATTGACCAATAGATCGGTTATTAACTGGAGCGTGAAGACGTAGACATGCTGTACGTGAAATCTTGTGCAAATCTGCAGTTTGTCGCATTTTTCGCAAAAAAACTTTTTGTGCTCAAGATGCTTGAAATGTTAAGTAGAAGAATTTGTCGCATTCTTTTCATTTTTGGCTGTTGAAGTTTGCGTGTAAAAATGCAGACTGCTGCAAAAAATAGTTCATTTTTGCAGACTGCTTTGAGAGAGTGATTTACATAAGTGAAAAGGAGGGCAGTTAGGATGAGTAGGAGTAAGATTAACTCCAACACTCCCCCTTAAGCTTACTACTATGAATCTGAATTAAGATTGAGATTTAACATATTTACTAAAGTAGAATGTTTATCTCTTGACAATGGTTTTGTCAAAATATCAGCCAACATATTGTCTGTATGACAGTAACTTAGTATAACATCTTTGTTCTGAACTTTCTCTCTAAGAAAATGAAATTGAACTTCTATGTGTTTAGTTCTAGTATTAGTTCGTGGGTTCAGAGATAGAGCTATGCAGCTCTGATTGTCGCACTGGAGTATAATGGGATTGATATGTGAAAATTGCAGATCTTGTAGCAACCTTCTGAGCCAAATAATCTCCTTCACTGCTGATGTAGCTACAACATATTTTGATTCCTGTAGAGGACAACGAAATGCATTTTTGCTTTTTGTTGTTCCATGAAATGGGTCCTCCTGCAAGGAAACGAATATAACTTGATGTGGACTTTCTGGTATCCACGTCTCCTGCCCAATCTAAATCTAAATAAGTGATTATGTATGTGCAACTTCTGTTTTACCATTATAGCACAAAGCATAGTGCTTCGTAGCTTGAATGTACTTCAATACCCTTTGTAGAGACTTCCAATGTTGTAAGCCTGGATTGAACATGTATTGAGACAATGTGCTTATGTAGGGTCGAAGATCTTGCGTAGTATAGCCCTCCCGCATGTCAACAAGGGTTAGATCACTGGATAGGTACCTAACTATGCATAGATGTTATTTCTAGTTAGTTTCCTACTTTCTCCCGCTTAACTCTATTCACCACTAACACTACCCCCCTAACTCTACTCCTCTACACTAACATTCATCATGCTTTTGGGTGAAGGGAAAGGATAGACAAGAAGAGGAAGAGAGAAGAGAAGAGAGAAAGAGAGAGAGATGAGATGGAGGTTAGCTCAAATGCTCAATGTCATTGCTTATAAAGAAACTTTAACTAATCACAAACAAAAAGCATGGAAGAAATGGAAATAACAAGCAAACACAACAATAACATAAGCAAGTTTGATTAGCAAA
Source organism: Diphasiastrum complanatum (assembly GCA_029204225.1). Classification (NCBI taxonomy): domain Eukaryota; kingdom Viridiplantae; phylum Streptophyta; class Lycopodiopsida; order Lycopodiales; family Lycopodiaceae; genus Diphasiastrum; species Diphasiastrum complanatum. Next base: position 14,321,612 of record CM055104.1, on the reverse strand, counting down.
TGAGGATGTTTGAGCTCTCAAAATAGTAGAGTCTCCTCCTCTCTATTAAACATGCAAATAGTGTACAAATGGTGCCTTTTTATAAAATGGGGAAGGCCCTTGCCCCTCAATCCTATTGGCTAATATTCACATTGATCTTATCCATTCATCTTGGACCCAACTTGATCCAAGGGTCCACAAAAAGTACATTGGAAATCACAAGATTCATGTGAGTCCAAAATTGGACCCAACTCTAAAAAGTAAACTCTAAGTTTAAAATTGACTTTGGGCCTCAAGTTTTATTTTAATTACAAAGGCCCAAGTCTATTTTATTTTATTTACACTTTGGCTTGCGTGCTCATTGGGCCATGGGCTTATACACGTAGGATGCCATGCCCTCGCAACACATTTTATTGGACGATTTTATTTATTTACATTTTCTTGAAAATACCCCCAACAGGACCCACGGCCTGAAGTAGTGCCGGTCCCTCGGCACTCTATTGGTTTAGTATAGCGTCCGCTTTGCCCGCCTCTGGTGGATCAGGTAGCCCGTAACGTCTTCCATGAAGTTGAGATGGTCTAGTTTCTTCGAGTCCTTGGGCGTGTGGAAGGACTTGTGGACTCCTGTCATCCATTCTTGATCGACCCATGCTTGGAATCGGCGCGTCCAAGGATCTCCAAGGAATGCAGCTTGGTAATATACACGAGCGACTGGCAGCTGATCTTTGACTTTGTCGGAAGCTAGCGCCTTATTAGGATCAAAGAATATTGAGGGAAGAAAATCATCCCATTTTGTTTCAATGCCCATTACATGTTCTAAGTCCCGGGCGTAAGTGGCTGTCGCACGGACTGTTGGATCAGGGCAGTTGATATATTGATTTGCAAACATGGTGAGAGCCCTTATGGCATCTACATCCGTAGTCCACCCATATTCTAATGGTATGATCGGCCAATTAAAATTTTACAATGTGATCTTGTCCAGAGGGGTGCTGCATTCCACTCATTTGGATCATTGTGTACATGGCAGGAAGTGCGCGTTCACCCGTAATTGTTGCGGACTCGTCACGTAGGCCCTGATGGCCGCAGGGTCCCTTTTGAACAACTGTTGATGCCACTCTGGTTGTGGGTGGAGGGCAGATAATGCTTGCAGTTCTTTGCCCTTTATTGTCTCAGCTGAAAACGATATCTGCCAACCGCCTCTTGATGACTCGTGGGGATATTTTGATAGGAATTCATTGATTTTCTCCTCCACAGACTTTGGTTTTCGAAAGGCCCGGTTGGCAGATATCGTGCGTGAACCTCTGGATCTTTGGCTGGTATCTGCGCCTTGGCCCTGGTCTCGCATCTCAACAGCATCCATTGGTTCTGGGTCTTGGCCTTCGGACCCTTGATCTTGGGTGAATCTCCCTACTGCCTGTTGGCTTTAGTCTTGGCTGGTACTGGCCTGTGCAGCGTCAAAATTAGGTGGCAGTGGAATTACCATGGGGGTGGACTGGGCCTTCGTTTCCATGAATTTTTGGCAAGCCTTGAGGGATTGTTTGGCCTGGGCGAGCTCGTGAGTTGCGCTTGTCCGATATTTGTTGAACTCTGCTTGGTAGCTATTTAAGGTTTGGCTATAAACCTGCACCGGACGTCGAAGAAGATTCATTTTTGATTGAGAGAGCGGCCTTGAGTTTGGTGCAGGTTGAGCTAACCAGACAAGATTTTCATCTTGTAGGGCTTTGACCTCCGTCCCCAAGCGCATATTCTCTGCTTCCAAAAGATTTAGTTGCGCCTGGATGGGAGCAGGCCGTTGGAATGCTTCGGATTGAAGCTCTCGCACCTTCGTGGAGGCCTTTGTCAATGCTTTGGAGAGGCTTTGGATATAATTATTGAGGCCCTCCTCTTTCTGCTGCAGCTTGGCTGTCTCCTGATGCCCTTCTTGTTCATGTTGCTGAGTCAAAATCATTGGTGAGTTCTACTCGCAGCTGTGTGTTGCTTGTTGCCAGGTGTAGTACCCTGCTTTTCAAGATAGCTTTGGCCACTACAGCATCCAGGATGTATTTCCCCAGAGTCTGGTATGCCGTCGTTAGGTCTATGGGAACAGCCGGTACACTGGCACTGGTAGGGGCTTGTGTTGTATCGACCCCGACGACTTGTGGAGTACCGTCGTCATCATCTTCTATCAGGTTCTCATTGGACCTGATGCCATCTGGGGCGGTAGGATCAGCCCTGCCTGGCGATGGTACGAAAATTGTTTGGACAAATGCGTCATCAAGCAATGGTTGGTTGCCCTCGGCAACCTTTGTTGGCGAAGCAGGATAACAATTTCTAGGTGCTAGTCAAAATTTGCACTTAATTTTTCAAAGCAAAAGTGGATGAAGTAAATCTGAGTTCACACGTGTGAAATAGCTTAAAAAAGTCAGATTTATCATTTAGAAAGTTTCATCCATTCATAGGATCATAGATCCAAACAATGCTTCTTAGATTGAAGAAAATTGAAAAATAGTCAAAATTTGCTATTTTGACTCCTACAATAAAGGATCTTTGATAGTACATCCTTCAAGCATGTAAAACTCTTTTTTTCTTCTTCAATATGCCTCACTTTGAGTGCAAAGAACTCTCCTTAGGATCCACCAATCCTCTTGAGGTCACTTGCATCACAATCTACACTTGATTAGCTTTCCATTCATATGCAACATGGATGGAAAGGATGAGAAGTAACATAGCCCCCACTCTATCTTGATTAGAGACCTCACACGTGCTGCTACGTACAACTCTGAAATCAGAGAAAAAGATACATTAATAAGTGATGATGAGAGTGGATCTAGTTAGCTCAAAATCGAGTGCTAGTAAGAGGCAAAATTTCACCAACAATGATGAGAAGTCATTCCATTTCACAAAGCAATGATTAGATGTGTATTCTCCTATCGAGCTCTGATACCATGAGAACTTTTTACACGTGTGAACCAGCTGCAAGTACAAAGGATCAAGAGAATGAAAGATTGCACACTAAACTAGCTTCTATTTCAAAAACAATGAGATGGAAAACATTGGCAAGCTAGTTAGCATGAAGGCGAGAGCATTCATCACAATCTAACTATCATTACACCTCAAATGGATCAAATGGAAGCTTTACTTGAAGAAGTGTATTCTTGTGGTACAAAGCCACCTTATTTATAATACAAGAGGCCTTCTAGAACTCGTGGAGAGAGAGAACAATCTAGATGCCACATTGCCTCTACCTCTCTACTAGATGACAAAAAAAGAGATGGATAAGACTTGAGAATCCTTTGACCTACAAGAGTAGCCTCATATGCTTCTTGATAGGTTCTAGACCTACACATCACTATGAAAACAAAAAACTAACTTGACTCTAATTGGAAAGTTACTAGACTAGTCTACCTCAAGTTTGGACAAACCCCAAAACTTGAATCTCTAAGTTTAATATTATTTAATTCTACAATATTCTCACACTCGTAACCATGGGCGTCCCAATAGGACTCGATAGACATTTGGTGCTTCTGGTAAGTCCATTACTATGAAAGCAATGACAAACTGTACTCTAGCAATTCTGACGGGTATATCTTCAACCATTCCTCGTGGACAACATTGATCAGCTAGCTTAATGGCAAAAGTCGCAGGTTTTATCTTTGTAAGGCCCCATTTTGCACATAGCTTTGTAGAAATCAGGTTAACTCTCGAACCGCCATCTATCACAGCTGCTTCATTAGGAAATTGTCTATGCTGTATCGGTAGGGTGATATTTTTTTGCTCACTTTTTCAAGTTGCTCTGACATGGAGTACTTCATTAGATTCTTCAAATCCAGCACAAAAAAGTGGCTCCTGATGAACTTCTGGTTCAGCTTGAGTTAAATTTTGTGCTGATACTTCTTTTGCTTTTGGCACCAACTTCAGGAACTCTCCCAACGAAATATTGATCTTACTAGACAAACTATTCATGAGCAATTCCATTTGCGGTGCTTCCGGTTCAGTCATCTTGAAGGGTTCTTCATGATGATGCAACTGAGTATTCATATTTGTTCATGAATTTTTCGGTGGCTGCAATGGTGAAGAACGAACTTACGCTGTTGCTCTGGCAACTTCAAGCTTCTCTTCTTCTTGAAGATGTTTAACCCACTACCTCATATCCTGATATCTTTTTTTTTCTGCATGAAGATTTGGATAGTGTTACGTCCATGTCCTGTATAAGGGAATCGGAATAATTCCTGACATGGATAGCCGGTCACTCCAGGTGTATATGGTTATTGGCTATGCCTCGTCATTCCGGGCTTGGCCTGTAAAGTAGTTAATAATCATATGAGGGCCTAGACCTATAATTGGACATAGGAGCACATGCATAGTGAATGACTGCTTTATTGCAAGAATAGGAGGTCAATAGCTCAATATAGGTTGCATGGGAATTCTCTGAATTTGGTGTACTTTCAGCTAGAGATCATAATTATGGCAAAACCTCATAATTATGATTTTTAGAAAGTACACCAAATCCAGAGAAGTCACCTACTTGGAGATCAATTCCACCACCTGGAAGTAACATGCAAGGAGAAATCCACTAAAACTGAGAAAGTACAAGAAGTAGCTCCACCTTCTGATTGATGCAAATCCATAGCTCCGATACCACTATAAGGATCACCAAGTGAAGATCTGACTAGATCCTGTTGTAAAACAACCAAAAGAAAAAGTGTGGAGCAAAACCACCCATCCAAACCTAGATCCCTCCTGGAGTTTCCTCCTGGACCTAGCCCCCAAGCCATAGTGAAGAACCTAAGAGAGAGGAGGAGAGACAGGCTCAAGAAACTGAATTTCCAATAGGAGGATGGGCGAGTTTCCAATGGACATATTCTCCTCATGAGAGAGAGAATATTCCTCCTAGGATTCCCATGCAGCTTATATTGAGCTATTGACCTCCTATTCTTGCATTAAAGCAGTCATTCACTATGCATGTGCTCCTATGTCCAATTATAGGTCTGGGCCCTCATATGATTATTAATTACTATACAGGCCAAGCCCGGAATGACGAGGCATAACCAATAACCATATACACCTGGAGTGATCGGCTATCCATGTCAAGAATTATTTTGATTCCCTTATATAGGACATGGGCGTAACATTCTTCCCCCCTTAAACCAGTTCTGTCCTCAGAATGAGTAACTAGGGAAAACCCAATTTGTATGCTTTTAACTCTTCCCATGAATCATTATCCTCAATTTGACCAACCAACCTAAGCAAACACACAGAGATAGAACAATTTTTCAACTGTTTGTCTCTGATCCTGAGTACTCATTCAGGGTCCAAAGGTACATTGAGCGATAAATCTTCCAAATGGAAAAAATCTTCAATACATCAAACTGTCATCATCATATAAACTAAATTTACATGATACACCAGATGAGCAGTCGACCAAATCAAAAAAATTAAGCTTAAAAGCTAACAAATCAATCATTTAACTTTCACGATTACCTTGAAAATCAATCTTTAGTCTGACTTCAGTATCAAATAAGTATTTAGAGATGGGATAATTCTCAAATTATCTGTCTCTACACTGAAATACTATATCGACCTTTTAGAAGTACACTAAAAGATAAATTTCCCTATTGGGTTTGATTCTCTCCAATCTAATAACATCACCTTCATGTACCTCAATTTACATGAATCACTGGGTGAGGCCTCACCTAATCAATGTTCAAAAGTTAAAGATCCAAAACAATTATAGTCCAAGACTATCCACAAATTACTTGTTGTCATAAATGCTTCTTGGTACAAACTCATCCCACCAAACTCTCTTAGGAGATCCATCAAAATAAAAATGACTTCAACTCAGTCTTGAGTACCCTAGATACTCTCCTGAGATAAGTGCTCTATCCCTAGCATCATATACCAGAAAATAGCAACCATTCAATCTTGATAGACTTAACTGCTCCTAATTAACCGGAGATTTTAGGCTGAAAAATAGTACACAAGCATTCCTTGACTACAATCTGTAAAGGTAAACAAATTCTTCATAAGTAAACAATTACTTAATGAAAATGCCTGTGAGATCCAAACAATCTCAAGTTTGTACACAGATTTAGAGTTCAAATAACAAATCTAAATTTTAACTCCACCAATTGATCAAGAATTACTCATCATCGTAAGAATCATCATATTTCCATATAATCATCTAATGACCTTAAAGTATCGATTTATAATCCGTCAATCATAAACATTTAGAATCTTATGATTCGTCAATCATAATCTATCGGATTCTAAACCCATAGTCATTTAGAGATACTGGAGTATATGCACAACATACCACTCAGGAAACATAAGAAATATTCTAAAATCTTTTCCACAAGGAAAATTACTGGATTCCAAGAATATTCATACACTTCGATTCTTCACCAGATTATGAGTTCCAAATTCTACAATCAATCAAGTGATTAAAGACCAATATAACATTTTTCTTTAACAATAATAAACTTTATACAATCACCTAGAACCACATCTAGAGATTATAAAGTTCTGCTGAATTCCAACCGAATTCAGTGGTTATCCTTGACATTAGTTAGACTCTGTCAACCAATATATGTATATGAGCTCACTGGGATATAGTCAATAACTTAGGATATTTCTCCTTCAAGAAATATTCTATATCAAGAATCTTCTATATTCTATGCACAGTTCTCATAAATGAATCCAAATGACTCACTAATCATGTGACTTATAAGCAATATAGATCAAAATAAACAATTCTCGGTGAATTCTCTTCAAACTGCTTATTTATCCAATTAACTTCTAATCAGGAGTAATCCAATTACTCAAGTCAATTGCAAATGATTCAGAAATCTTAAATGTCTAGGTGCAGATCTAATTATACAAGTATAACACCACATTTAGATCTCCTTCCAAACCATAAATAAGTTAATGAATTATCCTTGCCACAGAGAGAGACATTAACCTGCAAGTAATTGTTCCACACATTACTTGTTCATATGTCTATGTACTCTGACTAGTTTAAGTATACGATATAAACTCAGTACATCACATAGTAGATCCACAATATTAAGATGTGCATAAGCAACTTATCCAACTATGTTCCTATACATAATCATAGGCTATAAACTGACAGATATCCACAATCTGCATATGTACTCACATAATTCACTGAGAATCTTGCAACTCAGCTACCAAAGAACTCTATTTCTCATGAGTAAATAACATATCTGGGAAATCTTTGAAGTGAATAACTCCACATCACAAGTTTTCCAACCATCTAACTCTTATTGACAAAATTTCTTCTACAAATCAGCCTACAACAGATCTTAGCATACAAACCAAGATTAGGCTAACTTATACAGACATATTTGGACATAGAGTTAAGATTCAAGCTTTATTCCACTAATCCAATTCATATCAAACTCAAAATAATCACTTAGAGAGTTTGTCTATTTCAAACTGGATAGTTCTACCATTGCACACATACAAGATTTTTTTCCAAAATCAATGCAGCTGGCTGATTCCTCAAAAGACTTATTCCTATCTTTTCTTCCCCCCTTTTAAAAAAGAAATTTCATAATTTCGATTTAAAAGTTCCCAGAAGACAACATATAAGATATCAAAGATTGAATCGTTGTTATTTTCTGGTATATGATGCTAGAGATAGAGCACTTATCTCAGGTTAGTATCTGGGGTACTTAGGACTGAGTTGAAGTCATTTTTATCTTGATGGATCTCCTAAGAGATTCTGGTGGGATGAGTTTGTACCAAGAAGCATTTATGGATCTCCATAGTTTTTGGTGGAAATCCATGGATTTTTGATTATTTTAGTGGATTTTTTTATTAGTTTTTTGCTTGAAATTGATCATAGGTACTGGTGTAGTACGTTTTCCAGATTGTACTTGCTATTTTACAGTCATTATTGATTGGATCTAATGATTGCATGATGTTGGAATAGTCAAAAGGTTGATTAGATGGTGATTTTGGACCAGAAATTGGGGTTTTTGGACCATAAATGGGCTTTAGAAACCATTTTTGACTAGAATCAGAACTTTTTGTGCTTGAATGAAATGGATTTACAGGGATTTGAATATGATTGCACGAATTTGTGGATTTTTCCCACAAATTTTGGTCAAAATTGGTCAAAATTGGTCAAAAACCAAGGTTTTTTTATGTTTTTTGGACTAATTTTGGAGTAGATCTCAAAATTCTCAGCCAATACTTGGTGTGAACGTTTTCAGAGATGTAATGAAGCTGTCCCCGAGCTTTTATGAAGTTTGGATAGGATTAGACACCATTGGGAGGCTCAAAACACCAAAAATTAGTGTATTTTTTATGATTTTTGAGCAAGAATACCTCTCAATTGGGGGTCTAAAACTGTTGGTTCTTGTTACAAGCTTAAAGATATTATTGATTGCGTCTATTTTGAGCCATCATGCATCCAATTTGGATAGGTGAGCATTAGACACCATCATGTTGAAGTTTTGCTTGTTGAAGGAGGCCAAAAATGCATTTTTTGCATGATCTGAGCTTATGATTGCTTGCTGGACCTGTTAGAAGCTTCTATGCCTCTCTAATGAACCTTAGTAGAGTGCTTGTAACCTCTGATCCAAGGCTTTTTGGGCTGGGATGTGTTTTTTGAAGATTCCTCTCCACAAAAGTGCACCCTCCTACCTGTTTTTCATGCATTTATTGCTCGCACGTGTGAGGCCTAGGTGGTAGGATGATGTGGCAAGTGCCTTTTAGACCCACTCCCCCTCCGTATTTGCTTTATAGCGACCAATTTGGTGTCCTGTAAAGAAAGTTATGGCTATCGAAAGTTTGGCAATTTTTGAACTAAAATTTGCAAAAATCGAAATGTTCTGATGCATGCATGCTTGTAACTCAGTGAAGTGCTTGTCTGTTGATGAAAATGTATGGATAGACCTGCATGCATGCATGGATGCATGTTGCATGCGTAATCAGTAGATTGATCAGAAGATTTCTTGCATGAAGCTATTTTTGGCAATTCTGGTTCAAAAAACAGATTTCCTACTGGCTAAGCTAATTACGGGATTTTTTTTCATTTTTTCGAAAAAATCAGTGCATGTCGAATTTGATATGTGACGGTGCCTGTGAATTTGATAATCCATCATTTTAATCGATTTTCACAATTGGTCCATTTCGAACTGATTTTGTGAATCCCAGTGCTAATTTCCCAGTTTCTTAGCAATTTACGTAAAATTTGATTTTTTTTTTTTTTAATCATTGCATGTCACGTAGGATGCATGCTGGATGTTTCAGAATCCTTCCAATATGAAATGGTAACTGTGAAACTGTCAGGTCGATGTTTGGTCGATTTTCACAGTTTAGGTCCATATTGAATGGAACATGAAAATCCCAGTTTACGTAAAATTTGAAGAAACCATGGACGTTTTGGATTTGTTCCCATCCTTTGATTATTGATCAAACAGAAATGACTTATAAAGTGAATGATCTTACTGAGTTGAAATCAGTCGCTTTTTAAGATCACTGTAATCTTCACTTTTAGTTGAAGATTTTGTGAATCTGTCAATTATGGAGCATTTCTTGTTCTGGGGATCAATAAGGACCAAGAATAATGTAAATCTAGAGAACAGTTTTATGCTGGTCTACAAGGGGATTTGCTAGGGATTAAGTGCGGCACTTAATGAACAAAAAAAGGACACCTACGGAGCAAAACCACCCATCCAAACCTAGATCCCTCTTGGAGTTTCCTCCTGGACCTAGCCCCCAAGCCATAGTGAAGAACCTAAGAGAGAGGAGGAGAGACAGGCTCAAGAAACTGAATTTCCAATAGGAGGATGGGCGAGTTTCCAATGGACATATTCTCCTCATGAGAGAGAGAATATTTCTCCTAGGATCCCCATGCAACCTATATTGAGCTATTGACCTCCTATTCTTGCATTAAAGCAGTCATTCACTATGCATGTGCTCCTATGTCCAATTATAGGTCTGGGCCTTCATATGATTATTAATTACTTTACAAGCCAAGCCCGAAATGATGAGGCATAACCAATAACCATATACACCTGGAGTGACCGACTATCCACGTCAAGAATTATTCTGATTCCCTTATACAGGACATGGACGTAACAGATAGACTCCAGATGTTGTTAGTATAACAGTTAATGGTATAGAATCAGCAGGTACTGGATCTACTACCAATTCTTTCTGCTTATGTGCTATGGTGACCACCATCAAGGGTACACTTGGTTTATTCTGAGCTACTGGTCTTTGCTTGATTGTTATCAAATTTACAGGAGTTGTAGCCGATGGTGGCTTCGGTTTTGCTGGACATTCCTTATAGCAATGCCCATAACCACAGTCACGACAAAATGGTACAAATTTTTCTTTATTTGGACATTTTGCAACTCTGTGATTTTCTCCACATGCAAAGCATCCAAGTGGTGCTCTGGTCCAGTTTCTAGACGCTTGTTGTTGCGCGACAGCATAAATAGCATATTGTTCTGAAGATCCACCTTCTTGATCATTATCGATGTTCCATTACTCGGCACTTCTGTAAGGTTCTGGTTCCATCAAATTGGCAGGAGGAGCGGGGTGCTTTGGTGGGGCAGGTAAGCTTAATCGTTCCGGGTATCCAAGAGCAGATTGACGAGGTCTAGCTGTCGGATTTTCTCCATAATGTGGTTCTCGATATCCCATCTAGGCATACCATTACTAAATTATCCGAGGATTGAAGTTGCAATAAGTAGTCTCATGATCAGGCGAATTACACAAAAGGCATATACTGATTTCCATTCATTTTCTCAATCGAGGACACTCATTCACTGTGTGATTTCCTATACAAATAGAACACCAGACATGTTCCCTAGTAGGAAAAGTCTTTGCAAACTTCTCAGGTTCCTTGTTCGCTTGTCCATGGAAATCTTCCAATCCTTTGATCTTCTCATCAAATTGCGACTGCAATTTTTCCATCTATTTCTACTAGTTCTTCCCGAGTTTCTCGAACCATTGAGCATCATTTCTGTAGTAGTGTTTACATTCGTTGATGCAATAGTGGTGGATGTCGTAGTGGTCTGCCCTGCTGTATAAGGCAACATAGTGATATTTGGCTCATTGTCTGAATCTTCATCTTCCTTCCAAATTACATCATCCATAGCGTTTTTCAAAAGTGCGTACTCATTATGGCATTTTAGCTCACATCTGATCCTTTTAGATAAACCTGACAAAAATCACACAATCATGGCATTTTCGTTAATCAGCTCAGGTTCGCACTCAGATCTGAGGCATTTTACCCGTTCAATGTTATCTCGAACCATTTTTTGCTTTCCCATTTTAGTTTTACTTAAAAGTACGAAAGGGTCTTCCATAAACTTCCGAGGTTTGAACCGTGTGATAAGGGCTCGTTAACAGTCTCCCAATCTGTACACTCAGTTTCATCTTGATTATAGTACCAATCTTGCGCTGCGCATGTTAAGGCCATTGGAAAAAACTTAAGTTTATCCTGGCAAAAAACTTTGCCATAGACTTCACAAGATTCAGATTAGATATGAAGAAATCTAATTGGATCTGTTAACCCATTTTATTTGGGTAGATCCAAACGGGATGTCTTCTAACAATGATTGGATTGACTTCCTAAGGAGCACCTCCAGGGGCAGCCATCTTTACAGATTAAATCAAGCAGACAATGAGATTGGATCTAGATTTTCAATCAAATCTATCTCAGATCAGATCTGCTAGATCTCTTCCACATGACAAGAAACATATTCCTATATCATGAAAAAGATTCCGAAAATCAACCAATCGATACTTCTCAAAAATGAAAAAAGTACTAGGTTCGTGGTCACTTGTTGCACCTGATCCGCTAGACTCTGTTGCACTTCCAAATGATTCGTAGTCTTTTTTCCCATTGTCTACGTCGAACATTTAAGTTTTCATGATTCCCCATCCGGTATTTCTTCGTTTGGACAAGAGTGATCTACTTTCTTCTTCAAGATAAGATTCTCCATAATGATCACACCCTGACAAATTTTCGGCAATGAAGTGTAGGATGCGACCTTCTTCATACCAGAATTGATCTCATTGAGTAGTCCGATATAGTAGTCCTTCATTATGGTCTTTGGGATCGGTAGATCGTTGTCTTCACCAGATTGCACAATCACCTTATCAGATACATTAATGAACTGATAAGCCTTCTATAAGGCCTTTGCAGCATAGCTTCCCGCTCTGCATCGTCTCTGGGACAATCTTGATTTGTCAACACTGTGCCAGGAATCATTGGAGTGTTCACTCCTTTGTAATCTGTCATATCAAAGCCATCAATGATCTTTTGAACATATCTCGACTGGTGTAGATATAATTTTCCATCTTCAAGATCTCTGTCGATTTGCATAGCCTAGGTAGCATTTTGCTTCTCCTAGATCTAATATCTCAAAGTGCCTTGAAATATCTTCCTTCACTTGTGCGATCAGAGTGTCGCTTCTTGATAGAATCAAGGTGTCGTCAACGTAGACACCGATGATAATAATCTCATCATCTATGATCTTTACATAGACATTATAATCAACCATTAGAGGCTGGAAGCCTAAGGATCTAAGTGTGTGATCCTTCTTCTTGTACCACTGCATGGCAAACTGTTTCAATCCATAGATGCTCTTGCGCATCCTGCAAACATGGTCTGGAAATGACTCACAGGTAAAACCTGGCGGCTGGTCCATGTAGATTTCTTCCTTTCAATCTCCATGAAAAAACGTTGTCTTCTCATCTATAATATGGATTTTCAGATTGTAGGCTACTGCATATGTGAACAATATGCGTAGTGATGTATGATTGACTACATGAGAAAAGGTATCAGTGTACTCAACACCATACTTTTGTGAGAATCTTTTTGCAACTAGTCTGGCCTTGTAATTTGATACATTGTCATCTAGTCCGTATTTGTATTTGTAAATCCATTTACATTTGACAGTCTTCCTATTTGATGGCACGGGTTTGAGATCCCACACATCGTTCTACTTCATGGAGGTCATTTCTTCTTCCATGGCTTTTATCCAATTGTTCTTATCTGGACTATTGATGGCTTATTCATACGTCTGTGGTTCACCATCGAATCTGCAGAAATCCCCTTGAGTTGAAGATGAGCTGTCGGGTATGTATCTGAAGGGTTGTCTTCTCTCTCTTTGGATCTCCTTAGAGGTGGTGCGGGTGCGACGACTGCCTTGCCTTTGTCTCTTCTATTGACAGCAAAATTATTGTGCGTCATAGGTGTTCTGGGTACAAATTGCATGTCGGGTTGTTCGTCATCTAAACTGTCACTTGGTTTCGTCTTGAACGTCTTCATCATGATGCTCAGGGTGTGCTCCCTCTGTCGATGTTGGCAGGTTGTAGTACTGCTTATCAAGGATTTCATAGCTAACTGGATCTTCATTGGCCATGGTTCTTGTTTCATCAAACTTGATGTCTCTGACAGTTTTGATTTGATTAGTCTCTAACAGATAGATCCTATAGTATGATAAATGTGTGTCATATCATATCCTACAAGGTATCCCTACTCGACCTTTTCATCCAGGTTCTTGCGGATTTTGTCATGAATGTATGCATATACTACACATCCAAAGATGTGTACATGAGCTAGATTTGGTTTGTTACCCCACCACAGTTCATGTGGAGTTGTGTGAAGAACGCGTGATTTACCCGTCTTGTTCTGAAGGTAGGCAGATGTGGCTAATGCTTCAGCCCATAGTGATCTTGATGCCTTGGAGTAGGCCATCATGCACCTCGCTGCTTCCATGAGAGTTCTAATCTTCCTTTCTGCCACACCATTATGTTGTGGTGTGTAGGTTGTGGTCTTCCTGTGAAGGATACCATGATTGCTGCAAAAATCAGCAAAGTGGTTGGAGATGTATTCTCCACCTCTGTCAGTTCGAATCTGCTTGACCTTCCTTTCTGTCCACTTCTCAGCCCAATTTTACGTACTCTGTAAACTTATCAAGAGCTTCGGACTTGTTGTGGATAAAGTAGATGATAGCAAACTTACTGAAATCATCGATGAAGGTGATGTAGTATCGTGAGCCTCCCACAAAGAGCACATTGAAAGGTCCACAGATGTCGGAGTGTATCAATCCCAAGAGTTGTGTCGCTCTAAAGGAATCCCTGGTGAAGAGTGTATGTGACATATTGCCTTTGTTACATGTGTCGCAAGATGTGATACTTGCATCTTTGATGCTCACTCCTATGAATGTGCCATGTTGGCTTGCTTTGTGCAGCGCCGTTGGGTTCATGTGACATAGTCTCCTATGCCATAGAAGATCCATCGATTCACGAGTTTGATAAGTCTGCTCTGTCAGTAGGCGTACCTTCAAATGATACAGGTTGCCTCTTCGTTTGCCTTGTGTGATGAGGGCACTTGTGTTGGCATCAACCACATTGCATGTCTCGTCTGTGAATGTCACATGCATGCCTACATCTGCTATTCTTGCTACAGATAGAAGATCCTTCTGTAAAGTGGGCATGTAGAGGACATCATCAAGTCTTCTGTCTATGTCGTTGGTGTTCAGCCATAGTGCACCAATTCCGCTCACTTGATGTTGTGATCCATCTCCTAGCATGATATATCTGGATGAATTTGTTAGCCGAAAGTCAGCTATCATGTGTCTTGTTGTCACAAAGTGTGACGTGTCTCTTGAATCAAGAACAACTTTTTAAATGTCGGCTTGTGACGTAGCACACACGTCTATGCATAAATAAGCGGATGGATTGTTGCTTGCTCTCTCCTCAGCCATCTTTGAGGATTTTGGTTCCTCTACGTATGACAAGCTGTTGGAGGGTTCCTTCCTGTTTAGGGTCTTCTTACTTCTTGGGTTCTGATAGCAGTCTACTGATGTGTGACCCTTCTTGTGACAGTGTACGCATTAAATGTTTGGATTTAACCAACATGTGTCAACAGCATGTCCATTGTGTCTGCATCTAACACAGAATTTCTTGTCACCACCTTGTGGTCTGTGCTGAGTAGGTGCCTTCGATCTTCCTTCTTTGTCGCCTTCTCTCTGTTGACTACGGTATGGTCTTCAAGATGACCCCCTCTTAGGATGAGGCTTCTTCTTTCGTTGATCTTTACCACTATATAGATCTTGGTCAGATTCTTATCTGTCATCGTAGTGCTCTCTTGTTTCTACTTCTTCCTTTACATCGCTTATTGCTTTTTCGAGAGTCATTGCATCCTTTGCCAATAGAGTGCGTGTTCCTCTCTTTACATAATGCCGACACAGAGCACGCAGTCTCATAGGAGAAGCAGCTAACGTACCTATTGCGCGCGCTGCCAAGACGAAAGCGTAGGTATGTGAGTTGATCTTCCAAATGCATGATTTGACTACATGACTTGGTCTCAAATCTTGACTTCAACTCGTCCCATAGTTCTCATGCATTTGATATTGATGAGAGATCGAGAGTAATGTTGCCTTTAATGGAGGATGATATGACAGCTATTGCTTTATCATTTTTCTCCTTCCATTTGTGAAGCTCCTTTCCAGCATTGGTTGGCATTTCTTCTTTCCCGTCCA
Organism: Diphasiastrum complanatum; assembly: GCA_029204225.1. Classification (NCBI taxonomy): domain Eukaryota; kingdom Viridiplantae; phylum Streptophyta; class Lycopodiopsida; order Lycopodiales; family Lycopodiaceae; genus Diphasiastrum; species Diphasiastrum complanatum. The sequence goes on along the minus strand of CM055104.1, from coordinate 14,306,118 downwards.
CCCAAGGCCACAGTGCTTCTCCTCTTAGGATAAGTGATGTCTTCATCTTCCAGGTCTACCTAAAGAATGGTGTATATCTTCAATTGAATGCTGCTTATAGACGACATTGTATTTTACAATGTTCCAACTAAAATAAGGCTCTTTGGTTGTTATCAATCTGGTCTTTGAACCTTATGGGCTCTAACTTGTCAGACTATGAAGCTCTGATACCACTGTTGGAATCGTGAGAGGTTTTGATTCGGTAATTCTTAGAGATGTCCCCTGAGTATCTTCCGATATTGCAATCAACTAGTGAGCAATGTGCTTCCTGTGATCTCGCTATTTGGGATATGTTGTTTTTTGTTAGATTCCTTATATGCCTAGATAGAGTCAAACTCTTAACTGTAGCTACTGCTGCTAATTAAGATCTATCCTCTTCCAAGGTGTAGTCAGACACTGCTGATCTACTGGTGATTTGATTATGATGAGCCTTTATGCAAGAAAACAAATGATAGCCGGTTTTGTAACAAACATTCGATAAGCATAACTCATTCAAAGAGTATACACAATAGACAAGAGATAAGAAAACATATGTTCGATTATGGTGATTCCTTTGAGCATTGTTTGGCATACCGCACAACAGCGCGTTACTACAATAGAAAATTTGTCTCTTACGAACAAACGAGTGAGTGCCCTTACTAGCGTACACCTCTATCTATCTCTCTATGTGTATCCCTATTGGACTGATCAGCTCGACTCATCTTGCTTACTAGCAGACGGCTTTTCGTCCTCACATTCATCATTCAATCACTCAACCTATCTAACCATCCTTCTCTTGTTCATCCTCTATATATATATAAGCGGAGGAAGGAAGTGGTATACAATTTGATTAATGATTACAAGCACTGCCTAAGCCATTACCAATGGCTTTCAGTTTGTTGTCTCTTTCATCCATGGAGTTCTTCTACCCTGCCGGTACTTTGTTGATCTTAAGTCATGAGGACGCGCCAATTTCGCAGCCACCTTTGCAGTCATAGACCAAGCTGTCATTGGTTGAGCTTCGGTCTTCGCTCGTAGACCGCAAGAGTTGACCTGCGGTTTCCTTCGTTCGTCATCCGCATGTTGCGGTTTGCGGTTCATCGTGGCTTGTGATTTGTCGCGGTTTGCAGGTTGTCGGCCTTCATTATCTTTGCTACTTGTATGTGATGCGGCTTCAATAGCGATGGTTTGCGGTTCATAAGCTAGCAATGCCTTGTGGGTTGAAACTTCAAGTTTCTTCAGTACTATGCCACGTTGTTTAGACATTTTGATGTAATCTCTAAAATCAAATGTGCATCGTAATAATAAAACATTTGGTATAAGGGTGTAGGACTTCTCGATAATAGTCCATTGTGCTGGTAAAGAGAAAGGCTTTTTTGCATCTAAGACTTTTAGAAATGCAGCTAAACATTTGGTCGGGGTGCCTTTTTATGAGAAGAACCAAGCTCACACCCTCACAAAATATGACAGCACAAGTTGTTTATGCGAGTTCATGAGGCAATGCTCAAAGGCCTCAACTGTTCCAATCTCTCTACCCAAACTGCACCCAAGATGAGGAGCTACAACGTTGTTCAATTTAATTTAGAGACGCGGTAGATCCACCTTCATTTTTTTTTAACTTTTTTTTGTTTGGTACTAATCCATGTTGAGCATGAGCTGCTCTCTTGTAAGCATTTGCTTTTTTTCACAATTCAAATGTCTTCTATGCTGAGCATAGGTGAGCACTCATCTTTTCTAAATTTAACTCATTTGTTCATTTTCTTTTCTTCCATAATTTGTGCATTTTCAAATCTAAAGCGATGTTAACCATGTTGAGTTTAATTGATTGTTGAACATTCTTAATGTTTTACTCCTCAAAAAGTAATGAAGATAGAAACAGTGGACAACTTGCTAAACAATTCAAAATCTTGCACAAGGCCAAGGCAGAGAAGAATTGACTGCTATTTTAGTAAGATTTACTGATTCTAATGTCAATTCTACCAATCAATTGACTGGTATTTTAGTTTTGCCCACCGAATTCCAAGCGGTTCCTAAGGTAGGACCAAATTAAGATGTGTTTCTCTTCTTTGCAAAAAGCCTCAACCACTTGCCACTAGAATTGCAAGTGATGAAGGTAATTTAGCAAAAGTTGTGGAACAAGAATGTAATATTATTACAAAGTTACTCATGATGCACTTCTTGCCCCAACAAATACAAACACTAGCACAATAGCTACTGCTAATCCAAAAAATTTATTTGAAAAACAAAAATTGTAGCTATAATATGTATTAAAATGAATGTCTTTGTTGCAGATTTTGATTTTTCTCTTAGAAATGATTATAGGGTAACTTTATATTATTTACAATTATTGATACTATATATTATTAAAGTATTAAATCTTATTTAAATTTTGCATTTTGTAATATTTTTTTAGATGGTAATAGTTTGAGATTGAATTCCAAACAAATTTTCAAAAAATTACTACTCCTTCAAATTGCAAATTTTTGCTAAATTTTTACACAAATATTTTGCAAAATTCTAAATATACCTATTTAAACAGATATTGTTCATAACAACAAATTGCATAAATTTGATTTATGCAAAAATTTTACAATACTCGCATCAATCATCCTGATTTTAAAATATTTGCAAAATGCAACATTTTTGAAAAATTACTTCACATTAAATTTAGTTACAAAATTTAGGTAAATTAGCAAGAAAATCCTGAGCGCTTCTTAAAAACGGGTCTCTCCACCATTTCCCATTCAAAAGACTTTACATCTAAGTGATTCTTAGATGGTCATCTCTCTCCATTGTAATGCTTCTCTCCAAACTTATATGCAAATTTATCATTTCAATGGCCTAAGATGTTAATTAATTGGATAATTGATTTGTTACATGCAAACGTAAATATTTTTTTCTCCAAAGAAAGTTTTCCCATAACACAAGGACCGCATGGTGTCATGGTAACGTACATAAAAGATGAGCATTCACTCAACACAAACAAAAGCTAAATCTGATCAAACATCATAGCAGCATTGCTCTCATCATCCAAAGTAGAAATGTTTGAAAAAAATCGAGATTTAACGTACTTCAGAGCCATTTAAAAGATTTTACATGGACTTTGATGCTTTAACTAAAATTTTATCTGTTTTCAAATAGATCAAACCAAATATGACTAGAAGCAATGCAATAGTTGCACTTGATCTCCACCTGGTGGATGCTACCAAATAATTGAGATCATCAATGTCATTGGGCCCATTGAGCTACATATATGGCTCTGAATTTCACTCAAAGACCACATTGATCGCTGCAAATGTAATCATTGGCAACCAAAGTCACATTTCTCCAGTAGCTATGAAAATCTCACCAACGAAAGAAGCCTTTCAGTGCATAACATCGATTGAGAAAAGAATTGTAGATATCGGAGACCCAGGGCTTGACTGCTTCAAATGGATGATCACAGTGATTAATGCGCACATGCTAGATGATTTCTCAAACAAGCAGTCAAGCAGATTGCATCCCAACAAGGTGTGCAACAACAATCGAAGAGTTTCTACTAGCTGGTTCTAACATCTGTCAGTGTTGTGAGAAAGGGCACTGGAGTCTTCTTCATTTAAGATATTTCGGTTTCTGCTAGTTCTTATATGGGTCGACTTGCACTTGTTTTCTCACATCTGTGATTTGAGTTTAGCCTATGACTCATATTACTGTCTATGGCTCCCAGTCCCAGATGTCATGTGTGATTTCTCCCACCCCTGTGAGCAAAAACTCTTTCGATATAGGATAACAAAAAACCAACACAGGAGAGAGGTCTGCTGAACTTATGTAAAGCCATTGACATCACTGAGCCACAGAAAATTCGTTTTGCTTCAGACTTCTTATACTAGCAGTTGTTCAGTTTCTTTATCAGATTCATTTCAATGTTATTGGTACATGTTCTAGTAGATTTCTCAACCCAAAAAATAATATTTTTTTTAATGCCCAGTGCATTTTTCAGTGTTCACAACTGAGATTAGGCTTAGATGTGGATATTAGATAAAACACCAGATTAAACTATTTCCTATGAGCCTAATCATCCTATTCCAGCTTTTTGAGGATGTCCAATAAGGTTACTAGCTGATTATTGATATGCTACAATCAAACTTCAGATGAATTTTAGCAAATTTATTTATTCTCTTTGTTTTGAATCAAGCAATAATAAATCACATAAATGGAGTGACAGGCTTACAACTGTTTCGGTTTGCACTATTGATTATTATCATGCTTTAATACTACAATTGCAACAAGAATTTTCCCTTCAAGTTGCAAATGGTTGTCCTCTTATGAACATTTTGAAATCAATAAGAAACCAATATGTGGGCAGATGCCTGTCAATCCCGAAGTAAACTGACGATAGACAACTGTCAAAAAACAATGAAACAATGTCGAAACTATAGGAAGATAGTCTCATTTACAACAGCAATTATATGTTGGAAAAAAAATGGGCATGCGCTGTCAAAGAATGAGGCGTATGGATGAGATGCACAATACCCCTTACTGAAATGATAACAAATTACTCAACACGGAACTCTCACAATTTTACACTAACGAAGATCGATCACTTCAAAGCCAAGTGCCGGATCCATTATGACATGATCACATTGCTTGTATATAGCCCCTCCATCGGCTGGTTTTTCATGGGAATGAAAGCCACGTTTTTGACATTGCTTTATCACCTGCACACCTTCAGGATCCGAGAGTCGGAAAATTCCATATTTCCTGCATAGAATAATTTGTCTAAATTAAGCACATGCTCCAGCCTCCTAGATACATGCTTGAAAGTTTGACCATGATTGAAACTCATACGAAAATGAACATCAATTAAAATGCTACCGTGTTGCATCCATTGGTGCCATCACAATTGCAATTGCTTCTTGCAACATGACCTGCAATAACAACGCCCTTGGTATCAGAAATTCAATATATATTGCATAAGGTTGTAGAGAGATCTGCTGGTTCAGCAGGTCTAGCATGAAATGCAACAGTAGAAAGCACCAAAAGAAAGATATTCAATTCTGCATCTAAAATTGCATTATCCTCGAGGGTTGAGGACTTGGAGGGACAAGAAATTAATAATCTTAAGATAAAATGTCAAATTCAAGCCACTTTGTCCAGATTAACTATTACCAGCCTCAAAGTTAGCAAGATATGCAGGAAATGCGGTTGGGAAACAAGAGACACGAAGACATTTAGAAACTATAATGTTTTAAATTGGAAGTATAGTGTTCCCTCCAATTCCTGAAGAAAGCTAAAATGCCCTCAATGTTCAAAGTTCTAGGCCAAATTAAGCATCCACATATCAAGTTTTAAGCAATTCTTGCGTGCATTGTAGGAGAGAGAAATTTTTCTCTTCCATAGGTGTACCCATGGATCAGGAATACCAAAGGAAAGTATCAACATGCCAGTGATGCCTCAAGCATGGAATAAGAATTTCGCTGTTAGATAGCAACAACATGACTGCCAATGTGTGCCATAAGTGGAGGCATAGAGGAACGTATCTGAGAACCAGCTATATAAATATCTGCCTACTTGAGTTGTAAAACCTAGAACAAAATCTTGATGAACCTATGTTTGACCTATGTTTGTGTCTCATCTGCACATATGCATGTGACACAAGTTCTTTACCTCTTCTGCATTTGAAGCAAACTCCTATGCCTGTGTCTCAATAAAATGCTTATGTCTCTACTGCACATGCTTATGCGTCATAAGATAGATCATGTACCTCAATCACATCTAGAACATCTTATTAAGTAACCCTTCATCACATGATCGCTCAAGCCTCTTCAAATTGCATCTCTCAAAGTTCTCAAAAATGATGGCATATTCTTCTATCAAATAAAGAAATGATGATGGTGGCCGAAGAATGATAACCACACTGGTGACTGGCTCAATTTAATATCAATCAGATCATGTTCGCATTGTGAAAAAAATGAGTTGAAATAAGTACCTGATATGAATAATGAGTATGAAGGTCTACAGAAGACATGAAACATGACTGGGATGGATGTGTCTGCAAAGAAGAAAAAGATAAAATCAAAATAGTAACAATTCTTCATATATAATCATAACCAGTTTGTATGTATCAACAATCATGCAGGATGGACAAACTTAACATCCCCTTGAAGTTTGCTGAATAAGACCATGCACAACTGTTGCTCAGAAATCAACTTCTTTACAAGAATGTTTCCTTTGATTGATTTGAGAAATAAACTTACATGAATCCAACCAAGTTGAAAAAGGCCGCGTTTATCCTGGGTAAGAAATATCTCTTCCTCATTGATAGCCTCACACTGCACACACCTTTGCGTCAGCATCTTAATGCCAACTCAAAAAATGCAATGCGGATAAAAAACTGTGTGACAACCACGTAACCTCTGACATGCAGTGAGAATGATGACTAATAGTCTTCCACATGGTAAAGCTGAAATGTATACTTATACATAGTATTATGTAACTACAGATCAATGTGGACTCATGACGTTCACCAAACTGTTAACTCATTATTCAACATCAAATAATTTTATATACATTAGGGCAAAAAGCTAAAAATTTAATAATTACAACACTCACAGTGTTAGATGTGGCTTCCTGTTTTGGCACAATAAGTGTTGACACATGGAAGACTCCCTTTTTCTGAAAGTGAAACATAACATTTTATACCACCATCCGATGCAACTTCATAGATTTGAGAAAATAAAATTTTCAAACGGCAACAAAAGCGGTCATGTAACGAACAAAACCAGGACTACTATCAAATTTTAATTACTCAAAATAGAGATTGAAACAGAAAGCAATACTCACAAAATATCCAGACAAGACACCACAGGTTTCAATACTTTTTTTCGTATTGGATTTCGCTATTGTCAAGAACTCCTCCAACATTTTGATTGACTGTAAAACATTCAATCAATCAACAGAATTTTTAGAATTAAAAATCCTTTCAAATAAACTTACACATGTGAGAACAACTTTGAGGTTACAATTTGTTCACAGAACATTCAACCTTTTTTGTCTCAAAGAGCAAAAGTAAATATCTTTAAGCATTCAGGCAAGTGAACACAATATTAAGAAAGAGCTTGTGATGCTCAAGGGTGGCATACCAGATAATAGTCGTGTACCATCATCTCCAAAAATTACAAACTAGCTAAACAGAAAAGCGCTACAAACACATCCTAATGAAGATATGCTGTCAATGTACCCACCCATTGTACAAGCACGTTCTAAAGAACTTAGTATGCTGACAGTGTGAGTAACTTAAAAGTTTCCTGGAAACCAGTAAATGAATAGTAGTAAGTACTACAAACTATCCAGGCCATTCATCAATATCTTGATCTAATCATCTAATTGTGATTAACTTTGCAATTTACAATGAAGTGAACAACAAATTCCTACCACGGAATTACTCACTTCGACAATCCTTAAGTGTCGAGTTGAGCCAGGGCTATATATGTATACACCAACGAGATGAAAGGGGAGATATGGATAGATAGTGATAGCCATTCTCTGACAATCACACAAAGGATAGAGTATATCGGTTTTGATAGGCTTTTACAAAGGAGCAATCACCATTTCTTGCAGTTGGCTGGTTCCACTGTTACCACAAAATTCTGCTCTGGCCAAGCCGTTAGGAACTTACATGAACTCATTTTCACCTCACCCCCTAAGTAGATCTGTAAAATCTAAAAGAGTGAACTACTCTTGAAGAATTGACCGATTCTATTGTAGCTTTAAGGTGGTGTTCTTGCACTTTTTCTTGCCTGAAAAATCATCATTGAGAATACAGGCTAATCTACAAACGCAAACAGACCAAAAATCTGCAAGCTTCACCTTCTAAGGTCCAGCATCTGTGAGATTGTGGCCTTGCCAATAAAAGGTAAACTAATGTCAACAATTCTCAAACGGTTTTCTGTCCTACTTTTTTATTATCTGCTTTTTGAAAAGTAATAATGTACGCTACCAATAGATAGCCGTACCAATTAAGTGAGATTGGCAAAAGTGTGGCATGTATGTGACAACAACACTTAAGTATGTTCCCCATTAGAGGTTGCATAGCATTTGCAGAACTCCTTCACATGAAACCCATAAGTTGAATCAGCAAAACAACTTCTTGGAACTAAAATTCATTCCATTTCAGTGCAAGTAACATCCAGAGATTGAATATTACTTAAGACTTATCTGCAATTGCAATATGGATAATTTGCCTTTGTGCGTTCAAAACTTACTTCTGGTGAAGGAAAGTCAGATTTTCTGAACTACCTCCTTTCAACCTTATCGATCAGAGGTTACCATGTCTTATGAGCCAAAGTTATCAACAACTCTTGTGACACTGAATGGGCAAAGGACACTATGGCATGGATCAATTCTGCCTTCACACACAGCTAAAGAGAATCATTCCATCTTCTATAACCGATTTGCACATATCTGCAATACAGTATATTACGTCTGGATTAATTTTGCCCTTCACAATGCAAGTAGTTGATCTTTCTCAATGCTCGATGATTTTCCTTCACAGAAATATCATACTCTGATGTAATTGCCTGGATTTATTTAGCAGGGTTATGTATACCAGTAAAGTAACAACATACAATCCTTTGATTTCTGCTGAATTCTTGCACCGATCTAGCAACCAATTCCTGAAGCTCAAAATTTCTTTTCGACACGTAAGAATCAAACAGCTATTACCCAATGTCATTCTATCACAACAAAGCGAAATGAAAAACTCTCAAATGCCAAACTCTATCAATAAGCTAAGAAGATGTCAAATCTGGACACTAGTGGGAGAAACACGTCGCAACACAGCTAAAGAGAATCATTCCATCTTCAATAACCGACTTGCACATATCTGCCACACAATATACTACGTCTCATAAATTTCAGCATCAATTGGAAGCAACAACCACTACACTACAACATTACCCATTAAGCTGAGAAGACATTCAAACACAGAATGTAGGAATGACCTTATTTATGCAAATCTATTCTCCACAATGGACTTGTTTCTAATGTAAACACCAAAGCACAAAGGACAGACAGAATAGTACTATGTGCATGGACTTGGGCTCCTTCGATTTCTGCAACGCTTCTGCGGGTTGTATAGGGCCAGGTTGCTGATCAGATGTGACAGACAGTGATAATGCATCACTTGGAATGCTTTCTAACTCAATTGGTACATTTTGCACAGGCACAGCAACAGGAGGCGGGAAAAGCTGGTTTAGTAAGTCAAACTGATTGTTAGCAGGAGGTGTCAATGCTGAAACCGTGGAATCAGTGTCTCTTGAAAGACTTCTTTCAATATCCTCTTCTCCATGACCCAAGTCATTCACCGAATTTGATACGGCGGTTGTTACTACGCTCACAGTCTGAGGTGATTCAAATGTCTGGTCCAGACTTTTATCACACATGCACCATACAACAAAATGAGCTTTTGCACAGAATACTTACACTGAATTGAACCATGCGATGAACAAAATTGAGCTTTTCAACATTTTATACTTGGGCTTTTACCTTAAGATCTCTACCGCTGACGTATTGATCAAGGTTGGATATTGAACCTACAAAACATGATCATTGAGTAGACTATTCTGTTAAGACTTGCTTCTGAAATGTAAGAATAGCATGAAGAGCATGTCATCAACAGCAGATACTACCTTGGCTGACAAAGTACAAACTTCTCTTCCGCTTGAGAGTGAAGGACCAAAATATGAATGTCGTGACAATGATTCGGTGGTTGGAGTTATTGAGTTAATAGACCTGCACAATTCCAAAGTGCAGTAGAAGCTTTTAAAAATTCAAATACACAGAACAGCGAACAATACAACAAATAAAGCTTGTGAAGCATCCATAGAATCAGATTTACTGAAACATGCTTTCTTGACCACTCGGTGTCCAGCATGCTTGTGCAAACAACTTCTCAAATTAACTAGAACAACCCAGCCTATGTAGACATACTTGATACTGACATCGACCTTTCATTTAGAGGAAACTGACAGCCATAGTTGCATTCAAACGTGTTTGAATGCTGATTCAAACTCGTTTCAAACGCCCACATTTGAAGCATAGGCTTTTGAAACTCTTTTTTTGGTTCCCTAGCCCCCCAAAAGGGGGCCCAAAGGGCCAAACAAATTGCTTTGTTTTAGAAATTTTTAGGGTCCCAATTATGTAAAAAGCGGCCTACGTAAGCTTGGGCCAGCTTTTTGGATCCTAACTCGTAGAGAAGAATGCACCCTCCTCTCCTTCATATGTTTCATCAAAGCTCCTCCTCTCCATTTGTTGCCAAGTTTTGAATATGATTTAGATGCTACAAGCGGTGTCTACAGAAAAACAGGTTTCTTAGGCCAGTTCTAAGGATTGATAAGCTTTTATTTGTTTAACACGCTTATTCAACTACTTTTACATTATATTTAAAGTTCCAACCCTTAAACTAGCAATAAAATTGTTTAAAACCCAAAAAAAAATAAAAAACATGCACCCCTTGATGCACTGGTTGGTTGATTTTGACCCAATCTTCTTTCGTTACTTTGCTAGGGAATGGACTTGTTCCATCGAACATGATCTCAACCATTTCCGTAAGGTCAGATGCGTCTTGAGAAGGGTGTCTGGTCGCAGTTGAAAATTCATGTAATAAACTAAGTAGTTACATAAGATGTTCATTGCATGTTGAAGGGTAACAATCCAAATGCTGATGGAGATTTTGTACAAAATGTTAAGAAAAAATTCATAGGAAATCAACAGACAGGACTGGAGCATCATAGGCAGCTGTTGGAGGCAGCTGTTGGCCAGGCATCATTACAGTGGGTAGGGCCGTCCCTGGGCGTAGGATCACAGCCACCTGACACACAGACACGTCGGCATAGACAGAGGGGTGGGGGCAGCCATAGGAGGGACAGAGGAGAGAGAGCCAGAGGTAGGGGCAGGGGGAGGGGGAGGACGAGCATGGGCAGAAGAGCCAGAGCATACAGCAGTAGAGCCAGGATCTTGCCACGGCGTATGGTTCCCTCTGATTCATCTGCAGACCCTTGGAATCAGGAGACAGGCACAGACTCGGACGAGTCTTAGTTGTATAGTTTTCATTATGTTCATCGAACATCATTGTACCCCATTTTCATACCATGTGGCCCGATATTATATATTATGATCTTATTCACAGCTGCGCCATGATTCAGTATGGTTCTTTATGGTTTCAGATCATTTTTATGGTTTATGGTTGGAGAGAGAGAGAGAGAGAGAGAGAGAGAGAGAGAGAGAGAGAGAGAGAGAGAGAGAATGTGTCTTTTCTCTTCATTGCGGTTTTAGTGTATGAATCGGTCAGCATGGTTGAATATGGTCAGCATGGTTTCGCAACGTGTCGGTATGGTTCCTTATGATTTCATTTCATTTGGTTGTGATCTCAGATGGAGAGAGAGAGAGAGAGAGAGAGAGAGAGAGAGAGAGAGAGAGAGAGAGAGAGAGAGAAGGAACATGCATCTTTTTCTCCTCAGTATGGTTGCAAAATGATTCAGTACAGTTCAATACAATGCAGTGTGGTTCAGCATGATTCAACAGGGTTCCTTTTGGTTTCTGTTCGGTTTGTTGTGATGAGAGAGAGAGAGAGAGGGAGAATCCTGTTGTGAACACAATGGGAGGACATTCTAATTTTTTTAATAATTTTTTATATTAAAGGAGCTAAAGCGTAAATCTAGGAGATAATGCACCTGAACTGGACCATCCTGTACCCGAAACATTCAGCAACCTATACAAATGTATTCCCCTTAATTAGAGCTTTAATCTGATACCCATATTGCCCCCCAAAAAAAAAAAATTTAAAAAAAACACGTTTCTGAGAAACGCTGATAAAATCCAGAAACACGTTTTTTCTAAACGTGTTTCTGGAAACATGGTGCAACTATGCTATAAAGCTCAAATTTCAATAAGGCACTGTTCCAGTTATTGGTTCATCCATAACTAGACACTAAACATGTGCATTCATCTATTTCTTTATTTTCCCTGTTTTAACATTGACCAAGGAAGAGTACTAGCTTTTGAACTCAAACTTCGATGAACTGTTACAAGTCTTTAAACATCAAAGGATAATCGTATAACTTTTATGACATGTTCAAAGAATTTCCACGTAATGGTCATTTCTTAAATTTTCTATCCCACTCACCTAAAACCAAGCGTTTCTTTCTACATCACAATGGGCAAAACACATTGCAAAAGTTTTCAGATGTCAAAAATGAATGATTTCATTGTTATGCGTGCACTTCAGCATTCAAATTTATAGATAAGCAAGAAACGATTATTTTGTTGATCCTTTTAAACTCAAGAGTCAAAACTTTCAAATGTCATATGCTAGGCAGCTAGAAATAAGCACATTACAGCTTTTGAGACTTTATTTTCATGAATTTAACATGTTCCCAAATAAAGAGAAACTTGTACCATTCTGTCATTACTGTGGTTATGGGCATTGCTATAAAGACTGTCCAGCAACTTCAGAAATTTAATATAATGAAGAGCAGTAAGCTGGTTACCAACAAACTCCACTCACAAAGCGTGCAGCTGATTTTCAGATTGAGCGGACAAGAATGATGAATTGCCTTTATGATAGCCCGTCGTAGGAAAGTGATCCCAGTGAGTAGCATCCAAAGAAATTCCAGAATCTCCCTATCATTGCAGTAAAAAAAATGAGACTCTTCTTCTGAGAACAAGCATACCTTTCAAAGCCTCAGCTTTTTAACCGATCCAAGTCAAACAGCACTAGTTATGCGATCTTTCCTATTAACAGGCCTTTGACATTCATTATCATACTAGACTGATGTATTCCACCATTCTGAAAGCAAAAGTAGCAGCAGCTCTTTCAGAGACTTGATGATGATATTAAGAACGACATTCCTGAGGATCAACAAGTTTATGAATATTAACTGAGACAAACTTAATAGCATAAAGGAAATCTGGTTAAATAAATCCATAACATTTCTCGAAGTTCGTACCTCATAGATGATGGAATTTGAAATAGGTTGATTCCTTGGCATATGTGATGGGTTGACACTTGTTGAAGAAAGGCCATTTTTATATGCTGAGGTGCGGTCCTGATTGATTTGATCTACTAGCTTTTGTACATCTGGCTTCAAAGATTCAAGCTCTTCAAGGACTTCTGAGAATTTCTGGAAATCATAAAATCCTCCAGTCAACATTCAAGGGAAAAAACTTCTGAACATGCAATGGAATCATGAGCAGCCAAACAGTAATGAATAAAGAAGAAAAGCACTGCGTGCACATCGGATATAGAAGGTACTGGAATGAGGTGTGAGAGCAATACCTTGAACTTTGCAATCTAAGGTTGACTTAAAAAAACATAATGTGCAGCTTCCCAAAAAAAAAAGTTCTAAACAGTAAGATCAAGCCTTGCTAAATAGCAAAGGCTCAGAAATAAGCAAAGAATGTAGAAGTTTAATGCCAAGTTTTGAATGCTTTAGACAAACTAAAATGAATTTCACTGAATGTTGTTCATCCTGAGCAGGCTGAAGAACAGAATTTCACCGAAAAATTCAATCATTCAAACTCCAAATTGAACTACTACCTAATCTTAAATTAGCACAACACCTATAAAGCTTCAAAACTCAGTAGGTGTATACCTTTCTAAACAGAGATTTTTCGCTCGAAAATGAATTTCGGTAATCACGATGTTGTGGCACTGTCTCTGAGACCAAGCTGAGAACTTGCAAAGAAAAACATTCATCAACATGTGAAAATCTCATACTGCAATGCAATGTCATCGCAGTCATAGATTAAAGGTGTATAATTTCTGAACTGCGATCTAAAAAATGAACCAAATTAGTTGAATGTGAGAGGGAATATTCACAATGTAAAAGAAACTCAAATGTAAGATACAAATTGGTAACTTTCTAGTTTGAGAAAGCCAGATGATTTTTAGATTTTAGACATATATTTCTGAGTTATTTGGGCCATAGAAATTTATTCAGGTCCTTAAGATCAGTAATTTTAGGAGCTATCATTTGTGCAGTTACATCCTTGGGGTCCTGCAACTTGTTTAATGGCCTTGGGATCCTGCAACTTGTCTAATGGCATTTTGCCCATAAGAACATGAGAAAGTAGTCTCTATGATTTGAGCGACAGTGACCTGACAAGAACTTTTAGCTATTTAGCCCAATCAGTTTGGAGCTAGTGTTACGAGACCGTAACAACACCGACCCAACAGGACTTCTAGGTGCAACTAACCATCGGAGGCAAAGGACAGTGTGAGTCAGAGGCATGCATGCATACCATGCAGTAGGTATGAGGGCCAATAATGCCCATGCAAACACATGCATGACAGTAGGGGGCCATGCAGTCCTTCAGATAAGGACTGGGACTCCGCACACATCAGTAACCCCATGAATGGTGGGTGTCAGCAGTAACTACCACCTACCGCATGCAGGCAAACTCACACTGGGCTAGGAGGGGCATTCTATAAGAGAGTGCATTGGCTGGGTGGATCAAACTAGCTTTGCCTTCCTCGTGGTTACGCTGTTCCTAGCACTGGTATCAGAGCCATAGCTATTCTTGCCTGTGGGCATACTGTCATTGCTATCCTTCAGCGCCGTTTCCAGCTCTCTTCACCGCACTCAAAGGGGGGAGATTTTCATCGTTTTCAGGAATCAGGGACGCACTGTTCAGATCTAACACTCAGATGCGAGCTGGAAACAGTAACATTTTTCTGTAGAATTCAGTTGTATTTCCCAAATGATCTGACAATTGGCATTTTTCTATGCAATTCAATGACCAATTGCAAGAGGTATCAGCGCATCAGTACCATCTGTGGTTGGGTGTTGTTTGCCTGGCAAATCATTAAATTTCGTATTGATCAGGACGCACCTCCCTGCAGATTCAGCACATCCGTTCTAGTGAGAACTGGGCATAGACTACTGCAAAAATCAGTAAACCCTGCAGCAGATCCAGCACATTTATTTCTGCAGAATTTTAGGACTTAATCTTGGGCAATTCCAACACTCTTTTCGAACAAAATTTGGGATATCTATCAGGCATCTAACATGCTTTTGTGGACAGACAGACACCACGATTTGTTAGCTGATCCAGAGCACTTTCAACAGCATTTGGGTAGCAGGAAACCAGCGCTTTCCTGGCTGGAATTGGAGCGCACTTGCTGTAAAATCAGCACTCCTCCAGTACATCACTATCAAGAATGTGTTGCGCATTTGGTCAAGAAACATTTCTGCGATTGGTCTGGCTAATTGGAGCAAGGAAACACAGCTTTGAAGGAACCATCGAACAATTCATATAGCTAGTGCATGTCGGATTGAGGAGCAAAGTTTGCAATGCATGCAATATCATATTGTGGAATCGAAATAGCTCTTAGTGGGTGCCGATTCGACACAAAGCTAAGGGATTTCTTGGACGTTTCCTATGCCCTATGCCTAAGGCAGAGCTAAGTACCTCTCTTTTCACAATCATAGTTTGTCGTTAGCTAGTCCAACCAAGGTTTAAATTTCTTTCTAGTAGCAAATATTTTGGACAAGTTTTGACAAGTGCATGTAGTGCATGACTAGGATAGACTATGCATGGTCTAAGAACTGGTTTTTGAAACAATTTTGAATCAAAATCTAGCCTTGTCCAATCTAAGATTGAGGATTGTTAAAGTGGGCCAGCCACTTATTTCACTAAAGCTCAAAGTTTCAACCCCTTGGTTGCTTAAGAATTCTAAGTCAAGCTAGGAGTAGAGTTCTCAAGCTCAGTGAAATTATCTTAGGTTTTACCTCACAATTTTTTTGAGTTAAGTTCAATTCTGAATTCTGAATCTGAAATTGTCGACCGTTCAGGCTTTTTCTAAAGCAGGCCATGCCTTTCCCCAAAGAAACAAGGGAAAGGTGACAAAAAGCCAAGAAGGTCCATAAGGAATTTGAAACTAAGAAACAATATCTTCAAGTAGTAACTAAAGTGAATGAATAAAAAGTAGCCCTAACTAACATGCAATCAAATCAGGATCAATCATTTGTTGATTCGAAACATTAGCTTTTTGGTCTAGCTAAGGGCACCATATTTAGTGCTTGTCAATTATCAACACCTAGCAGTTCTTAGTTACCAGTTCTTCCATAAAACTCTCAAACTCGGGGAAATCTATCATTAGGTCTAATCCCAGTACTTTCAAAGACCTAAAACCGCCTACATTTAATGGCGAAGAAAAGGATTGAAAATATCTATAGTAATTTAAGCTTATTGTCTAATAACAAATCAAATAGCTATAAGTCATGTCACCTCTCTAAATGGGATTAAAAAGCACTCAAAATGATAAGACCAATTTTTTCTTGTAGGGAAAAATTTGGGAAATTTTTCTGGAGATCAGCCTCCTTTTCCCAGGTATCCTCCTCTTCTGATTGGCCCCTCCACCTGACAAAAATTCCCGAAGCACTCTTCTCCGTAGAGTCCTCTGCCGGCTATTAACAATCGCCTCGGGTTCAAGTGGTCCACTCGCAGACTCATCACGAAGAAGTTCTACTAGATCTTCCACAGGGAGCAGTGTCTCCCCAACACCCAACGAGGGTTTCAACTTACTAACGTGGAAAACAGGATGAAATCCAATGTTAGCTGGAAGGGAAAAAACTTAGTTCTAACTTCTAACTTCTTAAATGTCACTAGGCCGCTGAAACTTTGTGCAAAAAGAATAGGATTGTCGAAATTTTGTGTAGTTACAGGTTAAAGGTTAATCAAATCTTCAAAGGTTTTCGGTATTATCCATTTCTCATTACTATCACAATTTATAATTGTTAGTACCATTGAAGGTTTTAACATGATCTATCATTCTAATTGCTTAAACCCGTTAAAGACATGATTATCTCTGCAACTCATCAACATATAGTCCAAAAAGAGTAAGTGAGAGGGCACATCCCTAATTCACTCCTATAGTGCTATGGATCAACTGGGAGAGTCATCTAACTTGAAACATCCAAATACCTGCTCATATAGTGCCATGACAGCAAGGATAGTATCCATAGAGAAGCTGAGATCTCTCAGGCGCTAGATAAGTATATGGCGTGGAACGACGTCAAGGGTCTTTCTAAAATTCACAAAACAACAATAGCGCCTCTCATGCCTAGATCTAGCCTCCTCAATCAGTCGAAGAGTGCACATAATCAGTCGTGAAGTAGTGAGCCCTGAACCCTGCCTGCCACAATGCACGTAACTATCTCATCTGAGTCTCAATACTCACTGCCATCTATAGAATAGTCACATATACAACATATGATCCTGAATTAAGTTATTCTCAACAAATTCTCATAGCTAGTTTGGGGTTTTAGGGTGTTTTACATGTATAAATTTACTTCATGGGCTTTTTTCAATAATCATGCTTCTAACAAAAGCTAGAATTTTGTCAAAGCTAAAATCGATTATATTGATGGTTGATGAGTAGAAAAATATTTGAAAAAGCTTATGGTAGGTTACTTAACTTTTTCCACATATAAGCAAGTTGGAGACAAAATCAAACCTATTAATCCCATTGCTACATACGGTGATGGCAATGTCATACCTATCAAGGGGCAACTAAGTATACTTTGCATGAAGAAGGAGCTTTCAAGCCATCATCCTCATCTAAGCCATTAACAGTGTATCATTGGCCTCTTCCAGTAGCACACAGCCACTGGCAGAGTCAAATATCATATGGAGCAGCCGCTGACTGCTCAATAACAAAAGCCAGGAGTAGGGCCAGAAGCCTGGTAGTAATTCTGAGCTTAGATAACCATTTCCAGCCACAATTTTACAGCCCTCTAGGCCACTCTCAGATAATGATACGCCTTGCCACCCATCGCCAATGGTTGCCCTTGCAAAGATAAAAGATAATCATTCACGCACACAAAGTGGCAAACAACAATGGGGTATACCAAAAGATTGGCCCACATGTTCACAACTCCTCTATCTAGAGTTTCCATGCAATATTGAGTGAAACAAGTGTGAAGTTTAGGTTGCCTACTTCACATATGTATAAGGGACAAAGCATTAGGTAGTCACATTCCAATTCTTAGAGAGATTCTATTGCATGGATATTTGTTTTGATATTTTGAAAACTGAACTACTTAAAGAGGCCATTATTCGAGTGGTTGCATGCACCATTACACATAAGCACCTTGTAGCAGAGCTAGTCTCATTGCTATGTATGGCAATGGCAGAGTGTCACAACTCACAACTATGAGGACGATGTAGTCTACAATGCACATAATAGGAGCTCATGCCATGACAAATGCAACAACAAGCTCTATGGCTATGCAAAGTGGAACAAGGCCATCTAGTAGCCAACAAGCACCACTAGGGCCATCTAGGCCATTTGAAGTCCCTTTGGGCTAGTCTAGTAGCAAGGGAAGAGCAATAGAGCCTCAAGAAGTATCTCTTACATGTCCAAACAGCCATCGAACCATGTCGTCCACCACAATTGCAAGCATAGTGATCAATGAACGCCGACTAGGGTAGTTGTATGAAAGTTCACCTACACGCCCCCTATAACAAAGATATTATGCACAATGAAACAACAAACAAAATTAGGTATTGGCTTCAAATAGTAACATAAGCACTCCATTATGGATGATGATTAAATAGGCATTCATGAGGCCCGTTGTTAACGTTGCCAACATGGTGCATGTGGTTATAGACAATGCCACCCATGGTAAGGCCATCAATGATGTGCTAATAATTGCAATTCCCACCATCAAGTGACAATATGTCTTACCCCTCGCAAAGATCTCCTCGTGCACAACATTAGCCATCTGGATTGGCTGTGTCAAATTAACACTACTCCTAGGTCCCTTCTCAAAAGGAAGTAGCTCACACTCGTCATCTTTCTATACCTATAGTCCCTTGGACCTGAAGAAATTTGCACACAACAGATTTGAATAGCACCTTGTAATCTTGGAGCATTTATATTAGATTTTACTTTTTATCTCTTTCAAGTTCCAAGACACGTTTGTTCCTCCACAAGTAGTACGTTTGTCAAACTAAGTTCCCAAAAGTACAAATCACCTATTAGAATTCCATTGTCAATCATGTTTCAACTTGATCAGTTCCAGATTTTAAGCAACCTCGTAATGTTAGATGAATATCTACTAATCAAATGAAAATATAATGTTTTTATGTTGTAACTACAGTTGGAATTTTATGGTTTTGGGTTACCATTAGATTTATTTAACGAAGTTGCAATTTAGAATTGTTAACAATCTAAGTCCTTGATACATGGTTTTTGGCATTGGATAGTCAATTTCCATCTTTTTCCAAAAAAATTGGACAAACATAAATTATGTTCAGCAATAGCATGTATTTTTTTATTACTACAATAAATCATGTTTTGAACATAAACCTATAGTACAAATCATAGTTGCAGCGAATCGCGATTTGCGAATTGCAATTCTGACCGCGAATCGTGAAACAAAACTAATTTAGAAAAATAGCTTATGGCTGTAATTCTTTTAGGGGAGCAATGGTCAAACCAACGTTTTGCCTCCCAGAAATGCAGTAGACAGGGCACAAACAGATAAAAGTCAGTAGCTATTTGGTTGTTATTTGCTCTGGTTCTCAGTACTTGTTAATGGCAAATGCTACAGTTTAGGCTATCAACTCTATGGATGATGATTACTTTTGCAATCATTTCACTGGAGATGTGAGTGCAACGTGCATACAGTTGGGGGCATAAATATTAGACCCTTATCGACCGCATTTGGACCCCATTTTTATCTACAGGGGGGGGGATGCAGGGGGGGGCAGGGGGGGCAAACCCCCCCAAAGCAAAAAGCGAGATACAATTGCTCTACAACTCTCTATCCCTATCCCACTGAAACCATATGTGATCGTAACGGTTTTAAATTTTTATCCTTGACAGAACCCAACAATTCGGCAAACTACACAGTAATAATGCTCTTAATTAGAGCTTTCATCTGATACCCATATTGCCCAAAAAAAATCAAAAAAAAAAAACACAATATCCGTTTCACTCCATCATCGGCTCACTGATGTACACAATGATCTGCACAAGACTAGACCTTGCATATTCGATCAGTTCACTAAGCCAGTTCCTATCGAATCCAGGTCTAACCCGTTGGAAAGCACTCACAAAGGTCATGAAGTACGTCCAAGCAACCAAGAATCTCAGCATCTGTTATGGAGGCAGCCAATCTGCAAATATTCTCGAAGGCTAGACAAATGCAGATTGGGCAGGAAATATCGATACCAGAAGGTCGACTTCTGGATTTGTATTTTTATACAATCAAGGCCCAATTTCTTGGAACAACCGAAAGCAGACCTCAGTAGCATTGTCATCTACCAAGGAGGCAATCTGGCTAAGGCACCTGCTAGCAAAAATCGACCTCAACGACCATCTTTTGTGACAACCAAAGCACCATAGCTCTCTCTCTCAATCCGAGATCGAAGCAAGCATATCGAAATCAGGTATCACTATTTAAGAGAGAAAGTGCAAAGCAAGGAGGTACCATTAGTCTACTGCAGGACAGAATTAATGACAAAAGATTACTTCACAATCTAGAAAAAATCCGAATCGCGATTCTGGACCGCGGCCATAAATCATACTTGGGTGGGATCATAATGCCTTGCAATACACTCAAATTTGAGAATAAATTAAACTTGAAAATGCAAGTTATGCAAAAGCTCACAAGGTCAGTGCTTAACATAGTCCACAAGTTCTCAAAGACAAAGCTTTGTTACCTTTCAACCACCTTCTGTCATAGTCAAAAAGTCGTCAGATTAACAACCTCTCAAAGGTTGGAGTCATTCACAAATTAGCAAGCGATAATATAAAAATTTAACACATTTATGCAACAAGGTCATTGCAAACTACCACGGCCGAAAATAGTGCTTCTTCAGATTCAAAATGATCAACATTAACAGGTTTTACAGCCATCCCAGAGAAATTGATTGACTAACCTGGAAAATCTGAGGAGGAGGACGTATAGCTCTACAATGTTTCCTTCGCCTCTATAGACGCTAGCCTGGTAGCCACATAGCATTATGCAGTGCATCAATGATACAGGATGCATTTCCTGAGAATTATCCTTAACCTAAATAGGGCTAACAATCCTTTGCTTCACTTTTGCAAAACATACATGAAGAGTGTAAAAGGTTGCCACATACGTCATCCTGCTTGTGTTAGCACCGTATAATTCGAGAACAAGAAGAAAACAAGAAACTCGAATATAGACATGGAAGCAAATCCGCCTAGTATATACTATAAAAGGATTAAGAGGCAAGCACCTGCTTGAGCAGATTGCCAGCTGCACGATAGTACAACTTGAGCGCAAGTCGATCGTCAACATCCAGCTTTCGTGTACAAGCAGCAATGCTCAACGGACGGGCACCTTTGTCCCTCATTCTCAAAGTCAGGGATCACAAATGCATGAGAAAACAAAGTGACAACAATCCTCAAACCAGCAGAAGCATCTCAAAGCGCCTTTATCCAACCTTCATGAGCCTGGTGCCTTCCTAAGATCCGTCGTTATTCAAACTTTCTTGAGGTCCATTTTTGCGAATGTCTATCATAATACTAACTCCAACATAACATCATAGTACCATCGTTCTGTGTATCAGAGGGCTTTTTGTCATTTTCATGTCCTATACAAAAAGATTAGAATTCAAGCTGCGGATAATGATAATTTTCGCCGAAATTAGATTTTCAATCTACCCATGAATTCGCGATTCTTGGCCGGTTTTTCCTTGACCGGCTTTACCACACCTCAAATTAATCAGCTAAAAATGAAGAAAGAGATGGTTGAAGGCAAAATATATGAGCGCACTATACCTCTTGTCGCCTTCTCCATTCTGTGCCTGAGGCTTCTTCGCCATAGCCGGCCTCAGTTGCTGCCGAAAGAATTCCGGATCTTGAAGAAGAAGAAGAAGAAAAGACGAGAAGGAAGCATACATATATGTGTATATGCAAAAAAGGAGGAAGAAGGAGAGAGGAAATCAAAACATCGAACGTCCACTTGTTCGTTCATAGGTCTTTTAATAGAAAAACTAAACTCACAAATATAAAAGACGAGGTGGTATGGCCCCAACTTAAAGTGTATATATGATAATGGGTGGGTGGAGTACATATGAGGTGGGATATTGTTGTTGTCCAGAGCCTCTTTACATGCATATCATTTTCTCCATGTCTACAAGCCAAATGTGCCTAATTCCGTTATTACCTCCTCAATGGGCTTTTTTCTTCTCGCAATAGCTTGTTGATGTTTCAACAGCTACGCATTTGGGTTGTTCCTTTTGAGCTAGATATCGGCCTACTTGGGAGCATGAAATGAGGTACAACAAGTCATATATGTGATCGGAAAAACCTGAACCATACAGTTAAAACATGTGTGCAAACTCCCTCACGCCAAGACAAGTTGAGGGGGAGCACTTGTTTCATAGCAAGCTAAATTTGATTCCTCACCTAAGTTGATGTCATCTTGAAAAGGTGAGGGATTCACTTATAAAGAGGACCAAAATCCATCATTATGTACGTCCAATAGCCTTCTAATGACATACCTAGCTGTAAAAAAGGAAAAGCATTCCAATATCATAATTTCTACTATTAAATTAGATTGTGGTTACATTATTTTGTAAGCACACCACCCAAGGGAGGCCATGAATAATGATTATAGGTTATGCAAAGTGTACAGTATGTTTATAATCATAACTGCTATTTACAAATTATAAATCATGGGCACAAAAAGCAAACCATGAAGGTCAAATAAAAATCAACTTTTTGCCTTAAAGGGTAGGCCTTCATAGCTCCAAAGGGCAAACTTAAGCTCACATTAAAACTTCAACAACCCCCAAGGGCCAACTTCAACATGTGGCTTGTCTTCGATAGTCCTGCCCCTATACATGTGACATGTCTTCAACAATCCCAAAGGGCAAACTTCAACATAAATTCAGCCCTAAACAATGGCAAACTTTAAAGGTTCAAATATATCCTCACGTGTGCATCCAAAGCAACAAGCCAATATGTTGTCCATCATAATATCAATCATTGGATGTTGATTTCAATTTACATTGCCACACAAATACTTGAGTTTGACAGAGAAAAGTTAATGTAATCCAATACAATTTGTATGTTACGCAATTGTGTTTGGCATTTTATGTATATTCACTTCAATCTTAGCTAAAAGACTTAATTTTCCTAAAATATTTAATGTCAAGTGACCAAAAAAGATAGATCCATAGCCAATGTCTACAACATAGTTGCCACTACATGGTTTTGGTTAAACCATATCCCTCCTTTAATAGTGTGTTTCCTTGCACGTCAGTTTATGACGCTACTTTGGGTCCAACTCCTGGCATCTAGGAGAGGACTTAACATTCTTTGTGGTTATAATTAATATTGTGGACAAAGTGAGACTTAAAAGTATAATGAGTAACCATTTATTTTATGATTGCTCTGATGGGCTAGTACTTACCTAGAGCCTTAATTAATATTTAGCTTGTAATTATTACTTTGAGCTTTAATATAGTTGCTAGTGATGCTTGTGTGGAGAGTTGCACCTACTTTTCCTTCATGCGATTTGGTTTAATCATTGATCTATGGAAATTACCAGTTCTACAACTGATTTTATGAGTTGGTATTAGAGTCTCGATTGTTAAGAGAATCATCATTGGTGCACTAGATTAAGGACTTCAGGATGTGTGGGAATCTAAGAAGGATAATTTTAGACAATCAGAGAAAATTCAAGTAGATTCTCAATATTATATCGTGTCTCTTTGTTGGAGGTGAGTTTTGTGGCTTCAAAAACTGCAAATCGCTTGTTTATGATCGATTCTCTACAAAATTGAGGCAAATTTCTTATGGTAAGAAAGTTCTTGGTCAAAGGAGGGGGTCTATGAAGCTTGTATTGTGGTAAAAATACCAAGAGATCCAAAATTCAAAAGAGGGTGCACTTTTGGGTTTTGAAGGAAAAATCATACAATCTAAGGTAGGTGCTTCTTTTGGGAGCTATAAAATGCCATAAATGGTCACTGTTAGAGGGCGATGAGCTAGCTAGTAAGCAGTTGTGGACTATCGTGGAGAGATTTGGAAGAAATATAAAATAATCCATTGCAAAAACCAAGGGTCTTAGAGTTCAGAGAGAAGAAGGAAGAGACGATTACACTTCACTTTCCATGCTCAACAAAGATAGTGTAGTGTTCCAAAGGCTATAGTGTATGTAGGAGATTGTGTAATATGTGGGTCCATATAGGGCCATTGGATCAGACCCTATAAAAATCAAAGGCTTTATAACTTCTTTTGTGGACCATTGTTGACCTTTAGATTCAAAATATCTGATTGAATTTCAATTGAAGGGGGGATTGAAGTGCCAAGGGCACTTCAATTTCATTAAAATGTTTCAAGTTGAAAGAACCCAATAAGTGAAAATGGGTTTGCAAGCCATTTTTTGTTTCAAAGTAAATAAATGGTGCATTTTCTCTGCTTCTAACTCTATGGTCTTTTTTCTGTTTGGTGTCATCCTAAAGTCAATTTTCTTCAAATAAAGAGAAAATTAAAGTATGCTCTATAAGTACAACTTCTTGTGGATAGAGAGAGAGAGAGAGAGAGAGCACTAGATTGCTAAAAAAAAGTGGATCATAGTTCAAACTGGAGCATTCTAAGGACAAGGTAGTTAGCGACACGACAGAGAAAAGGTCCAACATTTTTTTGGCACCAATGCCGGGGAGACGGTGCTAAGCTACAGTTTAGATGGGTTTTTGTTTGCACTTTGCTTGATTTTTCATTGCATTTTGACAGGTTCTTTACTCACCTACGGGCATTTTTCTACTTTTTTGTTGTCCTTTTTACTCGCCACTGTTCCAATGAGCAAGGCAGAGTTCAGACTCTGTTTTGTGATCTCAAAGAGTTAAAAATTATTACTCACCAACAGTACTTTTACTCGCCTAATAGCTTGTACTCCCCTACCTACTTTTTGAAACTTTTTCTAATCTATTATAAGTCGCCATCAGCACAGAGTGACTAGCTACCTCAAATCTACCATTTTGGAGATCAGTGAGTTATAAAGTTATTACTCGCCATTTCAAATTTCCTCGTCCATTTTTTTGTTCCCGCCATTTTTCATTACTCGCCAACTAAGTTTTATTTTTATCTGTTCATTACTTTAACTCGCCATCAGTATTGAGGCATGTATACACCCTGATCCGACAAATTCAATTTTTTTTACTCGCCCTTTTTATTACTCGCCAAGTTCACCACTTTACTCGCACTTTGACATATCGTTCTGATCATCAATAGGGACATGCAGGAGCTCGATGAGTTAAAAACCTATTACTCGCACCTATTATTATCGCCCTGCTTTACTCGCCAACAATGAAAATTTAAAATTCTCCTTTTTGACATTCATAACCCATCTGTATTTTTTTTTATTTTTGTCATTTTTTCCGATTGCCTTTTGGATTTGCAGCTATGCCACAACTCACATTTATTTAGATTCCGATCTGATTTTGAACTGAGTTCGTTATCACTTCGGTTTGGTCCTCACTCAGATCCATCATCTGATCTCCCAAACACAGAAAAGACCTACAAAAATATCTGAGGAATAGGAAAACGAAAAAGACCAAAAACAATAGAAAAAGAAAATACCAAAAATAGCCCTACGTCCCGTTCCATTGTATGCATCTGAGATTTGGTAGGAGATTATCCATTCTGGATCCTCCCAACCTCAAGGAAATTGTCAACGTACCGCTTGAAATACTCCATGAACCCGTTGACGTAGATCCACCCTCGATGGACAATCCTAGGCCGTTTGTACCTCATGCAGTCCGTAGAACTTTTCCAAGATCGACTTTTCGAGGTTTGATGACAAAGGAGATCCGTGACGATTCCTTCAGATCTACACCCAAGCGTGTAGGGCCTATGGAGAGGACAGCCCGCAAGAGTTGTTAAGATATTTCAATCTACGCCTAACCAATACTGCAAAAGATTGGAACTTCAATCTTGAGCAGAACGAACGAGATGATTGGAGCATCTTACAGGCAGAATTCATCACGAGATTCAAAACCTACGAGACTATATTGAAAGGATCAAGCGATTGTGCGGTGGATGCAACCCTGATAGCATCCCGGAGCATAGCATCTTGACATGGTTCATGGCAGGACTACCCAAGGGAATCAGGCAACAAATGAAACGAAGAGACAAATATGTGTCTTTTTAAGCAGCCTACACTGATGCCATTAAGAAAGTCGACGATAGTGAAAGCACTAGTTTGGACTCTGATAATTCCGACCAAGAACGAAGACACATAAAGGAATGAAGAGTCAAACATAAGAATAAGCTATATGATGATGCTTCCACCTCTACATCTAATAGCGTCGATACCATTATATCTGCCACAGAGAGATTGCACATGCAGAGCAATGAGCAGATCAAAAAGCTCACCATTGACCTTACCGCAGTTGTTGATTAGAAACTGAAAGGCATGCAACCAAGACCTACCCACGCCTATCCAAGGAGAGAATCCACCTGGTGTCCACAGTACTCTAGCAACCATACCGAAAATGAGTGCTTACAGTTGAGACAGAGGTTAGAGTGACCAACACGATATTGCCATATCTGTAATACGAGCAATCACGATAACGTTGAATCTCGATACAACCTCAAGAACCAAGCAGCCCACCAAATCCCGTCCCATTGGCACAACGTCAAGGTGCCTTACCCCAACCACTGCCTAGATTGGCATTACCACCCATTCCCCCCAAAACCTAGGGCCTAGTAGTGAGAAATCTGCAACCAGCTGCTCAGCAGCTCAACATGGTTGAAGTTAGAGCCCTACTACCCTGAGGAAGAAGTGCACTTTGTCCCTGTGTATTTCATAGATATGAATGGCGACTTGATACCGATCTACGCCAACTAGCTTAGAGGTACAAGATTTAGAGCTCCCATCAAATATTATAGTTATGGAGAAAACCATAGGACTGTTGAATGCTCGACAATTTTGTACCGTTATGTCGTGATTGTGGGTACAAATACCCATATCTAACATGTCCAATGAGAAAGGAGAAACAAGGAGAGGTCTCTGCCCTTTTACACCTGATGAGTGTGTTAGGAGAACCCAAGGCATCTACGATGTTGGTATTCATCCAGACTGGAACCCAAAAACAAAAGGAGAAGAAGCCATCCAAGTTCCCAGTACCGGTGGTCCTACTAGTGGATCATCCGGTTTCTTATATGTAGGTGAATACCCGAACTCCATAGTTGAGCAAAGTAATTTTAGATGAATGAAGGAGTGGGTGAAAGAAGCTCGAGCCCTAGATCAAGCCAGAGAGGCAACCGAGAGCACGACCAATGTCATCCCGAAGGCAAGAACGATCAATGGCCAACCACGTCCCCTCGCTCTCTAGTGAATCCAAGATTACTATAGTTCATTCATGAAACCGGACAGAATGCACATGAGCATTCTAGTCTAGAAGTCCCTTTCCATAGCAAGGAGGCAAAAAAGGACCACACCACTGTCCTAGTCGATCTATTGAGAAGTGATGTTAGAATACCCTTAGGCACCCTGCTCAAAACGCATCCAAATATTTGGGAAGGATTGAAAACTTATATAGATGGACCAGGTAGTGAGAAACCTGAAGCACACCCTACCAATCTGGTGCTGGATGTAGAGGTAGTGTCAGGATCGCCTTATGAAGATCTGACTAGATCCTGTTGCAAAACAACCAAAAGGACACTTGTGGAGCAAAACCACCCATCCAAACCTAGATCTCTCCTGGAGTTTCCTTCTAGATCTAGCCCCCAAGCCATAGTGAAGAACACAAGAGAGGAGAGGAGAAAATGGCTCAAGAATCTGAATTCACGATAGGAGGATGGGCGAGTTCTCAATGGACATATTCTCCTCAAGAGAGAGAGAATATTCTCCCTAGGATCCCCATGCAACCTAAATTGAGTTATTGACCTCCTATTTTTGCATTTAAGCAGTCATTCACTATGCATGTGCTCCTATGTGCAATTATAGATCTAGGCCCCTCATATGATTATTACATTATAGGCCAAGCCCGAAATGACGAGGCATGACCAATAACCATATACACCTGGAGTGACCGGCTATCCATGTCAGGAATTATTCTGATTCTCTTATACAGGACATGGACGTAGCATTCTTCCCCCCTTAAACCAGTTTTGTCCTCAGAACGAGTAACTAGAGAAGACCCAGTCCCATGAATCATTATCCTCAATTCTACCAATCAATCTAAGCAAGCACACATAGATAGAACGATTTCTCAATTGTTTATCTCTGATCCTGAGTACTCGTTAGGTACATTGAGCGATAAATCCTCCAAATGGATAAAATCTTCAATACATCTAACTGTCATCATCATATAAAGCAAATTTACATACACTGGATGAGCAGTCGACCAAACCTGAAGATTAAGTTTAAAAGCTAACAAATCAATCATTTAACTTTCACAATTACCTTGAAAATCAATCTTTAGTCTAACTTCAATATCAAATAAGTACTTAGAGATAGAATAATACTACTTGGCACTTAGTAAGTCAAAATGGAGTTCTTCCAGTGATCCATGGAGAAAAAAATGGGTCTCCCACCTTTCAGACTTATGTTAAGTTGCCACTATGTGCTAGATGAGGTGGCATGGGACCCTTGCCACGTAGGGGCAATTGAAGCCCATTTTTTGGACCTGGGGCCTTTGCATGGAATGTTAAGTTACCAGAGGCAACTTAAGAAAAATGGGCCAATAATAAAGTTGAGATTAAAATGGGCCAATTAAATTGCAACCCTCCATTTAATAATTATCAACCATGTTCAAAGAAGATTGTCCATTGCCCGTCAACTCACTTGACAAGGCTTAAAAATGGGCGACAAGTGAAATTAACTTGTTACTAGTTTAAAAATACCTTGCATAAGTCATGACTCATAAGGAGAATTGCATAATAACAAGACTATTGTTTGCATGCATAAAAACCTAGTGAAGCAACTCTTTTGAAAAATAATACATACCCTGTGCATTTATTTATAGAAAAAGCTAGTAGGTACATCGATGAAAAAGATATATACACCCCGAAGGGGAATTTTAAGCAAAAGTAAGCTCAAACAAGAGCGAAGCTTGCAGTAAAGTAAAGATTAATCCAGATCCTGGCATTAAAAATAAAACTGCAAAAACTATGATGATGTCAGTGGGAGTCTGTCAACTGACTATAGCAGATCAGAAAAGTGAAAAGGTGGTGAGTCGGCTAATGAAGGGAGATGAGACTTAGCAAACCCAACCACCGTTGCCCGTTGCAGGATTGATAGGGCCTGAGCACGGCAACGTGCTCAGGCTTGCCGTGCTCAGGTCCTATCAAACTATGAAAAGGTTTACAAATTCATTTCATTTTGACTTGTTCACCAACTTCCTTTGACAACTTGAACCAGTCTTAATAAGAGCGCCCTGCCCCAAAAAAATGAGGGGCATTCATGACATCACTGAACTCAAATTAGGTGACCAATTCAATTGTTAATGTACACAGAAGAAGAGCATGCAGCAGCGGCCAGCCCGTCTTCACTCCAGCTCCCCTGCCTCCGCATCTGCGTTAGAAGTTTCAAACACTTGGATGCCAGCCAAATGCCACGTGGAATCTTTTCAGTGGTTAATCTGAGAAACGTGGTAAGATCTGAGTGTCTCTGAGTTAATCCAACGGCTGTCCGGTGAATATTATAGCGTGCCATTAAGGTAGCTCTGGCTTTCTTTGTTTTTCTGTGTCTCCCTCTCGCGATCGTAACCACAAAGCTCAGAAGCAGGAAGGGGAGGAGGAGACGAAGGAGACAAGGAGGAGACGAAGGAGAAGAGGTTGAAGGTTTTAGAGGAGAGGAAGGAGGAGATAAGAGGCAAAGCAAAGGAAGATCAGAGCCTTGTTATGCATCTTGAAGAGCTAGTTTGCTTCGATTACCAATAAGTCTTGCACAGGAGCTTAAGATCCAGAAGAGTCATGGCCGCCACTCTTTCCTCTTGCAAGCAAGCCGCTGCAGCGGCTGGCATGGCTGCAATGCATTCTTCCGTGTCTGCTACATCTTCTTCTGCAGCACTTGTGTCAATGGGAGTTTCTCGTCGTTATGCGAGCAATTCTGCCATGTTGCTGAGGAGCGCTTTCATTCCAGGGACCGTCTCCTTGAGAAGCAGAGCAGTTGTAAGCAATAATAGATCTGACGCAGGGAAACGATCTGGCCATGCGGTTGCCTCTTCTTCCAATGGCACAGGAGGTTCCTCGGGTTTATCCATCGATCTAAGAGGTAAGTTCTGTATGGAGTTTATCTAATGTCTCTATAACTGGTTTATGTCGTTTCGCACTTTACCATTATTACATTGAACAAACAATCGAACTACCTGCAGACGGAGCTCTGTATGTTCTCTAAATCGGTCTTTAAACTTTGTGCATGCAACATTACCATGGCAGTTACCTTTGCTTGGCTCCTTGAAACTATGAATTTTTGGGAGTTACGGATTAGCGTTCTCTTTTACCATTAAATTTCTTAGAGCTCAATTAGTCTCCTTCGCCTTCAGAATTAACACTAACGGGATGTCTGTTCCCGCCTTTAACAGTCTTTATCATGAATTTTGGTAGTTTAATATTCTGGAGTCTATTTCATCGTTCTATCTGCATTAACACTTACCGATTTATACATGTGACGTATAACCTGTCATATGAGATTAAATATGCAGATTTGGATGGATGAGCTATTGTTTTCAGACATATTTGCTATGCATTTTTTCTGATCAAATGAAACAGCTTACTAAGTACTTTCACGCATGTTTTATTTCATGTTGATCTGGGTCAATAATGATTTAGGGGGACTGTGTTTGGGGGCTAATTGAATATTTTGCTCCTCCAGTATGAATTTTTTTCTCTCTCTTGCATGTGCCTTTTCAAATATTGGTAGCTAAACCTCTTATACCAACAAGCCACTTTATGGGTGACCAGTATGAAAATTTGAGGAAGACATAATGGCATATTTTCTGATGCCATTTATAGATGACCAGATAGCCATTAAGAGGGGGTGTTAGAAAGGTGATGTCGTTTTTGTCATACCTCACAATTTTATTATGTTGTACTTATGTGTAATAAGGTTGACCGTTGAAGTTTGAATTTGAAGGATATGATTAATTAGATATGTTGTTACATCACAATTCATCATGTAGCCCCAATTATTCCATTATCAACTCTAGAATCGTGGCTTTCTATGAATAGGCCACTTGCTTGATTTATGTATGTCTTATCCAATTCACGCTTTCGGTGCTTTTTTGTTGCCTATATGTGAGATTGTCCAACATAAATATTGTGGCGCAAATAAATTTTGGCACTATTGCTCATATTGTATTTTGCTATTGACTGAATAAAATTTGCTTTTTTCTTTTATGTTTGCTAATCTTATGTATTGTGAAAATGTGTTACTGTGACAACTAGTAAGATCTAGCTTTCACCATCAATTTCTCCTATAGCCCAGCACACTAGGAAAATCTTTTAGTCTTAGGAGTCTTCGGGGGGATAACATTGCTACTGAATGTTTATTGAATGGAAATGCTCATTGGGAGGTGATTGGTGTCAATGTGATGGATTTGATAAATGATGACAAGTATAGAGAGTGCCAACTAGCATCTTTATATGACTCATGGTCAGGATAATGATGTTTTGCTTAATTGTACATTTTCTTGGTTAGCCTCTTTTTTGCCCTGGGGTTGCTGGTTATGAAGACACATTACTAACATGGTATGACATGAAGAACAATCTGTTGACCAAATAGTAATTTCCTACAAAGAACACCATACAACCAACATATGGTCCGTAGGTACCATAAAGGAACATTGCTAAGCATTTCGTCGAAAGATACTTATGAGGATCAAATCGTATGAATAGTAGATGACCTCAAGAAAGCTTCCACAAAGTTATTGTAAAATTTAGGGCCAAGATCTCCCAACCTTTTCTAGATATTTGAGTTTTGAGAACCAACCAATTTGCTCAAGGCCCAATACTCAATGAATGGGACCATTGATACAGTATTGACTTATAGAGCAACGAGACCTTCATAATGTGCTATAATCATGTTCTTCTTCATAACTCTTATCTACTACAAAAGAATTATCCTCTTATAATTGATCATAGAAAATGGATATGTTGCCACAAAAGTAGAATGTAGAACCAAACTATGACATGAGATGGATGTCATATAGTTGGAAGTAGTTGTTGAATGAGGATGCAAACTTTGCCAAACTATATAAATGGACTAGTAATGCCAAAGGATGCCATCATAATGAGTGTTGTCAACAATGTGAATGATAGTACTCTAGGAGCGTGTAAAAAACATCTCTGGAAAAGAAAACATACTTAGTAGAAATAAACAATCTGAAATAGATATGCTGTATATCTCTCTACTGAGCTGGAAAGGAACACATATATATCATGATGTTAAACAAGCCTCAAGTCTTGGCTGACGCCCTAAAGTTGGATGTAATCAAAATCGTGGAGTTTCAGTAATGTTATGTCAAGAAAACATGCAAAATCTGCTGTGCTCAGAAAGATATGCATAGAAAGGTCAGGAAAACACTTGCGGTTGGTAGAAAACACTGCAGTCTGTTTATCAGCTCTTTATCAAGTCTCCCAGAGGTTTAATCCTTTCCATTTCATGGTTGAACGAATCCTGGTCATTTTATTGGTTCACAATCGCTATGTTATGCTCACAGCTTTTGATACTAATCGATGGGGGAGAGAAAATCTCTTCCTTAGTTTCAGTAATGTTATGTCAAGAAAACATGCAAAATCTGCGGTGCTCAGAGAGATATGCATAGAAAGGTCAGGAAATTACTGGCGGTTGGTAGAAAACACTGAAGTCTGTTTATCAGCTCTTTATCAAGTCTCACAGAGGTTTAATCCTTTCCATTTCATGGTTGAATGAATCCTGGTCATTTTATTGGTTCACAATCACTATGTCATGCTCACAGCTTTTAATACTAATCGATGGGTTTGAAAGAATATCCCTTAAAGTTACAATCGAAACTTCTCTTGCTATATATAGGGAAAAGGGCCTTCATCGCTGGAGTGGCTGATGATCAAGGTTTTGGCTGGGCGATAGCCAAGGCACTTGCTGCTGCTGGTGCTGAGATTCTTCTTGGGACTTGGGTTCCGGTGTGTCCTGCATTTCTTTTTAGAAATTTTTTGTTTTCCTTTTCTTGAAGTGCTCAGGCTTTCAAATACTTGACCAGAGTTCTCTAGAATCCAGCTGCACAAATTCCGAGCTTCAGGCTGACTTTTTATCATCCTTGTTTCATAAGCCAGAAAAACTGTATTTATGCTGTATTATTGGATTTGTGGAACAGGCTCTAAACATCTTCGAGACAAGTTTAAGGAAGGGGAAGTTCGACGAATCACGATTGTAAGGGACTTTGCAAGTGCACAGGCTATGAGTTATGTTTAAGTTTATTGCAGAAAGCTCTTGGCCTATCAGTTATTCACAAGAATTTTGATCTACCAGGCTTCCAAATGGGTCACTTTTTGAGATTGCCAAGGTTTATCCACTTGATGCTGTGTATGATACACCAGATGATGTCCCGGATGATGTATGTTCCAATGCTTTTTTCTAAGTTTCGAGGTTTTGAAGATTTGTCTTTAATGTCAATGTCCATACTGTCAACATGTCTAAACACTTTGATTTGGTGTGATTTTTTGATTTTTATTTTTACATGCTTTAGAAATGAGAAATTCCTTTATGAAGTCACCCTTACTCAGATTGTCACTCATTTCCTATTATTTCTTTTGTTCCAGGTTAAATCAAACAAAAGGTATGCAGTTGCTACAGGTTGGACTGTGAAGGTGAATGTTCTGACATGCCATCCCTGATGAGAGTTGGAAAAATGTTTGGTTTTTGTCTGTAAATTAGTGGTCCACTTGAGTGCTAAAGACTTTCAGAACTTAGGCTTAGTGGGTTGAAATTCACCACTTGCTATCTCGATGAAGAGTGTTCCCATGTCCTGCTGTTGCCATACAATAGCCAGGGGGAGGCCTATGGAAGAAGGAAAAAGTATGTATGGGCTGAGAAGGTTTGGTGAACTTTTTCTTAACAACATATTCCTGTGTACAGAGCTTAGTGTTGAATCACACAGATATTTCTTGGCCCAGGTCAGCTTTATATCCAAGTCCTTTGGGGCATAATAGTTCTTGACAAAGTAGTGTCCTGACACTTGCTATTGCCGTTTGGAACAATGAATTCATCTTCTAATTTCAAACTTGGCACAATGAATTCATCTTCTAATTTCAAACTTGGCAGCAGAACCAAGTCTAGTAGTAATGTTCCAGGCACCTTAATTTATGGATCACATTGTTTATTCATAGCAATCATCTTATCAGCTGGATGACTGAAGTTCTTATTTTCATGATGAAGTTGAGACATTCCTTTGAAATTTCTGTAGGCATATGTAATGTGAGCATTGATACATTTTTAGATTTGTCCCTCGTTATTTGAGCCCATTGGCTGGATCTTTTTGTGTCTCAAGAGACCGTTTTGTATAATTAGGTGACTTTATTTCTTGAATCTGGAGATATGGTTTTGGAGTGTTGGAAGGGGAGGGTGGA
This sequence comes from Diphasiastrum complanatum, assembly GCA_029204225.1. Classification (NCBI taxonomy): domain Eukaryota; kingdom Viridiplantae; phylum Streptophyta; class Lycopodiopsida; order Lycopodiales; family Lycopodiaceae; genus Diphasiastrum; species Diphasiastrum complanatum. The sequence goes on along the minus strand of CM055104.1, from coordinate 14,271,518 downwards.
GAGTAGTGCCTCTTCCATTTCGTCAGCTTGGTTGTAGAATCCTGATGAACTACTCATTTCTTTAAGCATCTCATATCTGATTTCTTGTCCTTCTCTTTTGGTGTCTCAAGAGACCGTTTTGTATAATTAGGTGACTTTATTTCTTGAATTTGGAGATATGGTTTTGGAGTGTTGGAAAGGGAGGGTGGAGAGTAGTGCCTCTTCCATTTCGTCAGCTTGGTTGTAGAATCCTGATGAACTACTCATTTCTTTAAGCATCTCATATCTGATTTCTTGTCCTTCTCTCCTCAGAATTGGCTTTCTTCTAAAATAATTTCTCGTAGTTGTTTTTTACAGTCATGTCTTTCGTATAGTTCAACAATTAAAGTCATGCTTCACTTGCATTGTCCCCCTTAAGTCACTATCATGGTTGTTCTTGTTTTCATCTCTGTCTTTCTTTCAGTATCAGAGTTAAAGAAACATTTCTTATGACCTTGGAACTTTATAAGCTGTCTACATTACCAATTCCTGTGTGGACGATGTTTGGAATGAATTATGGTTTTCTCCCCAAGCTCACCTCTTTTACACTCCTCCCTGATTTATATTGCCAGCATGGAAACCTTGTACTATTTGCATCAATATCAGGCTTAGGTGATAAATTGCATCATTTCCCTCTGCAGTAAAGTGCCACTCTGTTGTAGCCATAGATTCTTGCACACTACTTGAATGCCAAACCCTAAATCCTATTTTCACATTTTGTTCTCATGTTTTGCCTTTATTACCTTCCACTTGCTAGAGGCTGCATATTAGCCCTAGCTGTTTGTCTTCAGCTGATCTATCATCTATTCCCTCTGTTTTTCCTCCTTTCTCTATTTTTAGATGTATGTATCAGTTGATGCCTGACATTTCTGAATATTTCTCCCTCAAAACAGCACTCACATTCTAATCAGTCTTCAGTATATAGAACAGGTAGATCTTACCAAATCCTTTGCTTATTACATCTATAAGAGCAACTCAAATTCATTAATATGCTGGTCCCTGGAACATAAAAATCTATTGGACAGAATTTTCATCAAGTCACTATGAGGTGTCGTCAGATGGAGATGAAGTTGAAGTACTGGTGTTCGTATAATGACATCATTGACCTTCCATGGGAAACCAAATAGTTACATACGTGCTACTCTCATTTGTGTTGTTACCATAGTTGTTAAGATATATATATTTTCTATTTTTTGGGTCTTTTTTTATTGTTCTCAAAGGTTTACCAGTTTCATCTCATTTTGTTATGTTTGTTTTAGTTGGTTCTTATTTGTGTTCTACCTGTCTTGGTTATCTTACCAGTGTTACAGCAGATATATCTTTCTGGCGTAATAGCTCATCTTCTGTGCTCTTGGTGTTTTACTTAGTAAAGTATCACTCAATTTGTCTCTTCTTGGATAGCAATCAGTTCTTTGTAGATCATCCTTTTAACCTTTCATGAAGCATATATTCTAGATAAACTACTTTGCATAGTGCTCTTGGATTGACTTCTTAAGTTGTATCTTGCAGGAAGTTGCAGAATCCGTCAAGAACGACTATGGCAGCATTGATATTCTTGTGCACTCTCTTGCAAATGGTCCAGAGGTAGAATTTTGGAACCCTTATAGGTAGCTATGAGCAGTCACTTTTGCACGTTTTTATGTTTGTGAACCTGACCATTGTTCAATCTTATAAGTGAGACAGTTTTTAACATGTTTGAGTGCATTTTAGACCATTATATAATCTTAAATTGGCATAGATGAATTTGATCACAAAGTTTAGCATTTTCTTTGAAGTTTACTCTGTCAATCGGCTCTATGGTGTCAGTAGGAGAACTGGGAGTTGATTATTCGTATCACATGATGTCAACTTCTAGCTGTTTATAGGCTGCTGATAAAGGGCCGGCTTAAGGTCCACAAGTAATGAACTGTTGATGCTTCTGAATTCTTTGCACATCAGCTGCTAGAGTGCACGTTCTGAAGTACGTCCAGAATGCTTGTATCTGATGTTTTGTAGCTTTTAAGAAAACATTGACCATCAATTTGCTACTTTTCATTAACCTTTGGTAGAGGTTAATGCAAGAAGAAAATTTTCTCTATGATTGTAAATAGCCAGTCTCAAGTGCTCCGTTGAGTTGGGCAGAAGGCAAGTGCATTTCCCATATACATGGTACAAGGGGTGGGCTGCTCCCAGCTCCTTGAACAGGTGTTTAGGCACAATATTGTCAAGAGATCTAACTTTTAAGCATCCTTAATCCTCCACAGATTTAGTTTGCGATGCCCATATTGCTATTTGAAGGATGCAATGCCTCCCAAGTGTTGTCATTAAGCAGTTTCCTTGCAACTGGAATAGATCTTGAAATTGATGATAATCTCTACCACTTGTCCATTTAACTCATACCAATAAGACAATCTTTATAACTCCCTCCTTTTGCAATGCTCTTTGAACGCTTTGAGCTACATCAAAACATAGCACATTTGCTTGATTTTGCCAGTACCTCTAGTACAAAATAATCAGGGATGTTTGACTTGTTTCTTTTGCTTTGTAACTGTCATTTGCTTGGGAAAGGTGGTTAAAATGGTTTGAGCTTACTGCATAATTGAGTCCATCCACCAATAGCGCTTTTCCCTTTCTTTCCTTGTCATAAAGGCTTCTACCAATCACATGTCATATTTTGCATTTCATACATAAATAAGCAACTTTCCACTGGAGACCACGTAAGTGCAAGGTTAATGAACAAGTCCATCAATTTGAAGTTGCAGGAAAGATAAGCCAAATGCTTTAGTAAGAAGCTTCCTCTACCATTTGAAGTTTATTAGTAATGTGGACACCACAAACTTGTCATTCAGGTCACCAAACCATTGCTGGATACATCAAGGAAAGGATATTTGGCTGCAATTTCTGCTTCAAGTTACTCCTATGTTTCTTTACTGAAATATTTTTCACCTTTCATGAATCCTGGTAAGATTGTCGTGGAGCAATCATTTATAGGTCATGATATGCATTTCTTGACCTTGCCTTCTTGTTTTTAATCTAGTTTTACACGATTTGATTGTGGAGAATCTGGGCACATGCTATTTTCAGGCGGTTCATCAATTTCTCTCACGTACCTTGCTTCTGAGAAAACAATTCCTGGGTGAGGTTTCCTTTGTACTTAAATTTTCTAGTGAACTTCATGCACTGTGCACTTGTGTCTATCTGAACTTGATAAAAAGGGTTGAAGCTGGGTTCGATGATCGAGCTTTGGCATGCGATGCTTTCAACCGTTGACATTGCAGGTCGCCTGGCATATGTAAAATTAGTTTTATAGAATAGAATCAAGATGTTTGTGCAGTGTTGTAGCGCTTTTGATGATTCAAAACATCATAAGATGATGAACCCCTTAAATACACTGCTTGATGAAAGTATTCACTTGAATAGGCATGTTTGGAGTGATCTGGAGGAGTCTCGATATAAACAATGAATCGCCCTCTAATCTCTTAATATACTGGACATCTGAAAATGAAATGATCCTCGTTCTCAATCTCTCCAAGTGAACAGATCTGACAAACTCTAGCCTCCTTGGGTGTGCCACGAAAACATTCTGTCTCGATGTGTAACCGATGAGAGGAGATCCGAACTGTCCCAATATAAATCTCAAGCCATGTGACAAACCCCCGTCCAAATATCTAGGAAGGATAGGACAACCTGTACAGTCGGTCTTCATAAAGATGGATCTGTAGTAGAGGGGCTTCACTCCCAACTGTCCCCCCCAAACTCTACGTATATAGGATCTATATATAAACTGCCGAATATAGTGATGTGTGCCCTCTGGAAGTGATGATAAAGAAATACCGATGTAATCAAGTAGCCTGCCTGCCTGAGAAAACCATGAGAGGTGAAAATCTTGGCTGTGGAGTAATCATGATGAGGTGAGTGCAACATAGGAATATCTGGAACTGTCCTCTGCATCAGTCTCTGGAGAAAAATAACAATCCGAAAAGTAGCCTGAACCTGTAGTGGAGGAACTGCAAACTCTGCAAGTATAATCTGGTGAGGGACAAAAGGTTTCGCTTGAATCATACGTGAAAGCATAGTAATCTGTAGATGAGATATATCAGTCCACTAAGAGGAAGTGAGATCTGTACACCAAGTCTCTACAACATACACGACTGTCAGTGTGACCGTGGTATCAAACATATGACACTTAATCGGAGCATCACATATGTATCGTCTGAAACAAAATCTCAAGCTGGATCGGTGATGCATGCCCCTTACCCAACCTAGAGAGAGAGAGAGAGAGAGAGAGAGAGAGAGAGAGAGAGAGAGAGAGAGAGAGAGAGAGAGAGAGAGAGAGAGAGAGAGAGAGAGATCTGGTAATGATTTTTTAATACTAGAAGGCACGTAAGACCAAATAAGTACATCTCAAGTATATGATAAATTCCAGAAGGAGCATATTAATGTCTTAAAAAACAAACAATTGCTAGATCAAAAGACTAAACTAGCAAAACTAGACAAAACCCTACTCTGCTCTCATGAATGATATATTTGAAAGTTGATACAATGGAGTACAATATAACTAGAGTTTTACAAGAAGGCGGGGCTATATAATAGATATCATATCACAACTAATGAAGAAAGCAAAGATACATGATGATGCAGGTATTGAAAAGGAAACAGTGGGTCTCCTCACATGAGCCCTAGATTTGTGAGGTCTCCGGGTAACCATGAAATTCGATCTCAAAGCATTAGTCTGTCGTTGGTCCCAATGAAGGTCTCTAGAAGGGATATCTGACTAGTCATGTAGGGTTTAGATCATGCAACCACTCAATCTCCATTAAGCGTCGACATTTTAAACAAGCACTTATCATAAATGAAAAGAGAATGTCTAATAACCCTAGGATCCATGCCATACTCACATCACTTTATTAAACAAGAGTACAAAAAAAACATCTTACTTGCTTGTGATTTAGAGAGCCACACCATAATGACCCAAAACATTATTGCTTCAACTAAGGTAGCTGCTGGCCTACATATAATTACATAGGACGACTATATGATGTAACTCGCAAAATCTGGCATGCCACGTCATTACTAGTGGTAGCTTGAACTTTGTCATGCAAATAGAACATTGATGAAATAAATCCAAAATTGAAGCACATGATATTCAAATAGCCACCATAGCAAATCTTTCCGTCGACATGTAGTAGTTCATAGCCACGTCATTGTCAAACACATCAAACATCCAGCCAGTGTGGAATTCCCATATTTTAGCCCATTTGCAATCACAATTGAACCTATCACATTTTTTCTGTAAGTTGTCAATCATTCATCTGCAAGATCGTACTATAGCTAATAAAAATTCATGGGAGCACTTGACATATGACTTACCACCCAATTGTAGAACACAAAGTCATGTTCACCCACCCTTGAGGGTTGGAATTACTGATCCACATCCAGTCGAGACGGAATCACCGTAGTCTATCCATTTGCAATCGCAATTGAACCTACTGCAATTTTGTATGTGTAGGTCGTCGATCATTCATTTGATCATATTGGAGTTAATAGAAATTTGTGGGAACACTTAACTTATGACTTACCACCCAATTGTAGAAACATGCTTGACTTGACACAATTCATGCTTGAAACATGCTTGACTTGACACAATTCATGTAGACTTGTCTTCAGTCTTTAAACATGATACCACAAGCTAATTGATTCTTTTTGGAGTTCTGGCCCTTAAGCTACATGTGACATCATTGAGTGTCTCTTGTAACCCACACAGAGAGAGAGAGAGAGAGAGAGAGAGAGAGAGAGAGAGAGAGAGAGAGAGAGAGAGAGAGAGAGAGAGAGAGAGAGAGAGAGAGAGAGAGAGAGAAAGAAAGATCTTTATTAATGTCCATAAAATACCCTAAGGTGCATAGGACTGAAAAAGGTACATGTCAAGTATGCACGGTGGGAGCATGAAAGCTCGACCACCTAAAAGAACAAAGAAACAAGACTATAGGTAAACAGGAAATAATGATGATAGACAAGGAGAGCCTTCGCCTATGAAATAGTGATGTAAAGTATGTTGAGACATTGTCGCTGAACGAACTGTGTCTCTCCGTCTTTGAGTGGATGGTCTGCTGCCGTGAAGTTGTAGATCGTGGCTTGTGGGTTGTCTGTCCCTCTAGTCGCTGACACTGTCTCTGCCGTCTATGCATGGAGGCGTCTGGGATCTTAGCCTCTCCATCAGAATCAGTACTCTCCTGCCTCTGCCTCCGACGTGATAAACACTCTTGTATGCTCAGCTGTATCAAGGGGGAGGTGTCAGCGTCTAGTCTCGCCATACGCAGGTCCGCCATCTCTCTGATCATCAGCGCAACACATCTGGGGTCCTCATACGATATCAAGGTAGAAATTGTGAGTGGATGATCCTGAAACAAGCAGTAGTATCTCCCTCGGATCTCATAGTAGGCTGGGCACTTGAAGGAAAATGAAACTCATCCTCTACGTCGTGTGTATCACACATACTAAAAATCCGAACATCTCTCGAGATGCCACTGTATCTGCCAGTCTCAATGGCTAGCTGGTGAGAGGAAACCCGAAATTGACCCATCACTATCCGCAGTCTGTGTGAGATACTATCCACTAGATATCCGGGAACATTAGGATATCCAGCATGATCCCGAGAGAGAGAGAGAGAGAGAGAGAGAGAGAGAGAGAGAGAGAGAGAGAGAGAGAGAGAGAGAGAGAGAGAGAGAGAGAGAGAGAGAGAGAGAGAGAGAGAGAGAGAGAGAGAGAAATTCATGTCCTTAAAGTACCCTAAGGTACATAGGACTAAGAAAAGGTACATGTCAAGTGTGTTCATATAGGATAGGAGCTTATAAGCTCAATTGTTGTAAAGCTGACTTGGGTGCACCCAGTGTGCCCTGTAAGACTGTAAGGGGTGACGCTCCCTAAGGTCCCAGAGCAAGTTAGAAAGTCAAGGACCGAGCCTCCGACCTGCGGTGAGCCAGTCAAGTAGTCACAAGTCATGAGTTAGCTCTGGAGCTCGAGTCACGGCCTAGTCGGGAACCAAGTTGATTATGCCGCCGGGACGGCTCCCGGGACCCATGTCCGGGAGCCAGATTGATTCTGCCAGGCTTAATCAGCAAAATAAAAACTAAGTCCAGTTCAGATCTTAAGCTAGCCAGAACAAGAATGCCACAAGGCCAAATGATTGCTGCAGGCAATGCTTACAATGGGCTATGTTAACTCTCAACAGTCTTCATAAACTTGCTACTCACTTGTTCTGATAAAGAAGTTCCAAACACATCATAGTTCGATTAATCATTGGGTTTAGTACTAATTATAAATCTATGCCGCTCAAGTCCCAGCGCCCTTTGAGGCGCCGACGCAACATGTGGTATCAGAGCCGACTAGCCGGTCAGCTACGCAAGTCTCACAGGGATGGCCACTTCTTGGGATTTGTCAGGATAACCGTTGTGCAAGGTGCTGCCCACAGTGTAAGCACGGGTGCGTCCACGGTCGGGGTGGTCGGCAGAACGGGGTACTTGATGAGTTAAGGTGCTGCCCTTGAGGTGTAAGCACGATCAGTTTTCGCGGTTTGGGCTTGGCACCGTCTGTACGTAGGACAGATGAGGCAAAGTGTTGCCTAGGTAGGTGAAAGCACGGTCTGTGCCTTGTGGGGTGCAGGGTGACATATTCGAACTGTACGGGTTAACCATTGATACGAAGATGCTGCTCGAATTCGGGTGTAAAGCACGGGTGGATAACTGTCGGTGCAGGATAGCTGCCGATCGTTTAGCTATAAGGGTTATCGACCAGAGTTGGTGGGGCATGACTGAGGCAATGTGCTGCTTAATGGTGAAAGCACAGATGATTGGATGGATGTTTCCTGTGGAATGACCTGGTTCCTACTTGGCTCTCAGGTGATGGGAGCGTGCTAGTTTGAGGAGGAGATACTTTTATATTGAAGCTGACTTAATAAAGAAGAAAAAGAGAGCTGTGAGGCCCGGCTGACAGAGGGGAGAGTTTTCAAAAAGACAGAGAAGACAACTTGTAGGAAGTACACCTCTTATCAGAATGGATGACCACCTTGATGAGTTACGAGCATTGACAGACGGAGAGGAGCAGGTTCGAGAATACGGCTCCCGCATGCATCGAGATGGTGCCAGATCCAAGTCGAGAAAGAAAGAGCGTATGCACTCCACAGTGGCCCTCTCTCAGGGGGGGGGTAGTATGCCGAGGAGTGGGAGGGATAGTCCGGGGGGGGGGGGGGGTAGTACGTGGAAGAGTGAGAGGGATGGTTCGGGGGGAGGGGGTAGTTTGCAAATGAGAGGGAGGGAGGGATGGTTGAGGGGGTGGAGGGGCAATACGTAGAGGAGGGATGGTTCCAGGGGATTGGGGCGTAGTACGTAGAAGAGGGGGAGGGATTGTGTGTGTGTGTGTCTGTAGAATAAAACCATAGACTTTGGCGAAGAGGTGGCTAATCATTATTGTGTGATAGTTGTCTACTTTCATGGGATGACCGCCTTTATGAATAGGGTGATGAAGGCACACAGGAGCACCATGGATTAGTGAGGGAGTAGCACCAGGAAGAGCTCGTGGATCGGCATCGGATGAGAGAGAGAGGTTTCTGGTGGAATGATTTTGTCAATGGTTCTTGACCATGTTATAGCATTACATTTGCTCTATTGTGGATGGAAGTTCTGGATGTTCTGGTAATCAGGCACATTGGCTGCAAGAATGAAACGGGTGCCCACCCTCGAAGTGAAGAGACGAAGTCGTCAGCTTACAGCACCATGGATCAGCGCTGGAGAGAGAGAGAGAGAGAGAGAGAGAGAGAGAGAGAGAGAGAGAGAGAGAGAGAGAATGCTTGTGATTTTTGCTTCCTACAAGTAAAAATGTTTTCTCATTTACCTAGCTAAACTACTGGCAAATAAATTTCGTTGATCGATTATTTTGTATTGTAGTGTGTAACAATTTTATCAATTTCGTTTCATGATTGTTTATAGTCTTTCCTTGTTCATAATCACATATAGTATTTCTGTTAGGGCTCTCTGAGGTACCCTAATTCTGTAGACTCTTCAGTCAGTTTGTAGACTTACTCGTTATTCATAACATGATTCCTCTACAATCAATGCTAGATTCTCTAAAGAGATATGACCATAATGTTTAGCACATAGTCCTTGGTATAGCAGGGAGAATCTTAATGACATTTAAAATAACTCGTTCCAGGCGAGTCTTTTTTTCTGTGGACCTTGTGTAGAAGCATTCTTTTTGTTTATCATTCTTGTAGAATCCCTTTAAACAGATCATCCCATAAGACTTCTTATAGTTCCAGTGAGATTTTATATTTCATGGCTCTTGGTCCAGGTATGGTGGAGGGATGAGTTCAGCTAAAGCAGCGCTAGAAAGTGACACAAGGGTATCTACTATCTACCATGACTTCAATTTTTGAGAGTAGGGATGTCGTTTGTTCTGATGTTCATAAAAAACACTATTTTGGAGTGAATGAATATTTCCATTTCATTTTTTTTGTCTTTGCAGGTACTTGCATTTGAAGTGGGAAGAAAGTACAAAATCAGAGTGAACACCATCTCTGCTGGTACACTGCCTTGTTCCAATGATGGGTAGTTGATGTAAAATAAATAACTGATTCTTGTCTGTTGGTCATCTCTAATCAGTCAAGAGACTCAAGGTATACATTGGTTTATATATTTAGTTATGTTCACAATTGGTTTTTGTAAAAAATCAATGACTTTATTAACCTGTTTTGTTCTTTATTATTAGTATTTACAATTGTTCTTTTTTTTTGCAACTTCATAAAAATATTAGGTACTCAGCACATAAGACACGTAGGCTCTCAATCTTTATGGCTTTGTGCATAGACGAATAAGGATGTCATGCTTATATTTCAGCTATGATCTCAAATTTAGTTGATGAGTCCTCATGAAGTTTAGTATACACATTCTTTTCTTTGGATACTTTAGAAAAAGAATTTGTTGTATTCAAAAGTTTATTTTTCTTGAGAATTGATCCAACTTTTCTCTATATGTGTGGTGCTAACTGTAAAAACTGTACCAATTTGTTCAAGCTGTAGTAATTATCAAAAGGTACTTTTTTTTGTTACACTTGAAGAAAGAAATTGTCATAATCCACTGTGTTGTCTCCGTGTAGCTTGCAAAGATGTTGAGGTTGATAACATGATTCATGTGCAGTAAATTTCCTTATGTGCATGGAGTAAATAAAGGAAAATTATCTGGTATCATATAGCCCTAGGCTCATGGTATGCATATAGTTGTGATTTGAGATTTTCTGGGTGAAGTCCTAGAATTGGGTTTTGCAAAAGCCATACATGCAGAGTGGCGTATGTGTGCACACAAGCTTCAGAGTAGACACTAAGAGTAACAGCTTAAAATTTCTCCTAGACACTAGATCTCACAGCTTGTACACTTTTCCTCTTTGTGTTAGATGTTCCAGTTATATCTTGTTTTTTCTTAGAGTCATAACATTTAGTTTTACATCTTACCTTGTGCTCTTGTTTTCTTCAGGCCCTTTAAGAAGTAGGGCAGCCAAGGCCATAGGTTTCATTGATGATATGATCAATTATTCCACTGCTAATGCTCCTTTGCAAAAGGAACTTGATTCTGGTAAGCTGACATTCTTCAAGAGCGATATTCTATGTTTGAGTTTGATCATCAGAACTGACGGCATTCTTCAAGTTTTATCTTTTTTTGCATGCCAAGCAATCATGATCTGGCGTCTGGAGTACTACTTCAGGTTTAGGTCGCTAAATAGTATTTTTATATTTATTCAACTGGAACAGCATTTTCAATCATAGTCTCTTATTGTCCAATGTACATTTGCTTCATATGTTTGAATTGTTTGGATTCATCTAGCATTTTATTTTCCTTTTTATTCCAAGTTTCTCACATTTTCCTCTTTCGAAACCGTATGTAATCTGAAGCTGCTAGGTGGCCATATTTTGTTTCATTGTGAAACTTGCAGTAGAGAAAGCTTTGATCTTTTCAACTTGTTATCTTTACTTGTGGTCATTGGTGAAACCAGAATGTGAAGTAACTTCAAGCCTAACATAAGATTCATTTGCACTGAGCTTTTTGTGGGGAATCTGGCCAAAACTTTGTTGAATATGCTTTTGGCAATGTTCCTTGTCTAGGGAACCCTAATGCTGGGCTGCAAGGGCTATCTTCATCACTATTATTCATATCAAATGCATGAGATAAAAATTGTTTTTTCTTGTCCCTCACGTGAGTCTTTATTTCTTTTTGTATAAATGCACTTGAGATTACTTTTATATAAGTCTCTCCAACCACAAACCTGAAATTTCTGACATTATGTAGTTTTGCATGCACCAGAATCTATACCATTATGGAATTTTGCCTAATGAACTCAAACAATGAGTCACTTTGTATCTTTCTAAAGTGCAAGCTTGTGATATCTCAAAGTTGTAGAATTTGATTTGTATAGGGATAGCATTGTCGCTTGTCACCTCACATATTTGGATTTTTTAGCTGCTCAAAGAATTACTTTATCTAGCATCATGATCTCGGCTGTGATCTTATCATCATAATAATGACATTTAAGCTTGTTATTCCAGATGAAGTTGGCTACTCTGCCGCTTTCCTTGCATCTCCTTTGGCATCGGCCATAACTGGAACAGTTCTCTACGTAGACAATGGTCTGCACACCATGGGTGTGGCTGTTGACAGTCCAGCAATATCTAAAGCAGCAGCAAGCACACCTGCGAAAGTCAATGTTGCAGCATGAACTATGTCTGCAAGGCTGCCCCCCTTTCAAAGATCACATTTTTGTAGAAGATAAAGTTTATAGCATGCATGCCATCTGGCTCACTAGTATTTCTGAGAAAAAGGCTACCTGAAATTACTTCTTGCAAGGCTCTTTGTGAGGTCATTTCAACCCTTTCTTTAATAAATCAGGATGTAACCATCAATATAGCATTTGGCCTAACCCGGAGCTGTGCAGTCTCATATCTGGAAGACCTCAGACATGCAATCTTACCACCGATGCTCTCTTCATTGGAATTCTAAATGTAGGAACCAACATCTGTATACAAGCATGGTTATGATGTGAAAACCCTTACTATTTTTTGGCTGATTTTGTATGTAAAGCATTTTTGTAGCGAAGGCACTATTTGCAATATCTCGTAAACTAAGTCGCAAAGATAAAAGTTTAACATGTCCACAAAATCCTTTAGTCACAAAACTTATAAGATGGCAACTGAATGGAAGCCATTGGGAGCAGTACTAGAAGTAGCACTTTGAAGTACTAGAGGAGGGTGATGTGTGAATATCCTTGGTACTGGTATGCATTTGATGAAGTTATGTTCTTAAAACACAATGTCAGCAAATGATAAGCATGAAATGGTAACCAGCAGCAACTACTTATTTCTAGTTGGCAGACTGGGGTGGTCTGATGCTTGAAACAACCCCTCTCGCCCTTGGCACCCCTCTTGCCCTTGGCACAATGCTCTCATACTCTTGTATGTCCTCATTTGTGTGGCGGATTGGAGTTGCGAACTCCAGACCTCGAGCAAAGGAAAGTCGGTTCTCAGCAACTCACTACTCATTGTAGCACTTTGCACTCCCTTCTTACTTGGCAGATCGGGGACAACTCAACTCATATTCTTTTGATGTCTGAATAGAACATCCTGGCTAGATTAGACTTTGCAATGACAAATCTCAAAGGTTTTCATAAGCTCGTAAGGGGTTTGCTGCATATTTTTGATAAAATGCAGATACAAAAATTCTCTGAGATCTTCCGTATGAGATTGTTTAACCCTTTCAAATACTTGCGCTTTTCGAAAATTCAGTCGGTTGCAGAATGGTGCTCATACTCTTTAATAATACTTGATGGTAATTTTTTTGAAAGGAAATCATGGCATCAGATAACTTATAGAATAGCATGCATGTATAGGAAATCGGTGCAGATGCTTGAAGTTCGTTTCTGCATGGAAGTTTTTGAGTATTTCAGTTTTCCTCATGTGAAATAGCTGTAATGGTTTTGCCAATCATGCCACTCTGGACATTTTATTACGTGGCTTGCAAATTGAATTCTTGAAACTATTCATGGTAGAAATTCATGCTGCTTTTGCCAAGCAAAGTTAAAGTGGACAAAGAGCATGTGATGTTTAAGATGAAAAGCAAGCATCTGCAAAATATGTTGATGATGGCTTCAAAATTGAATCCAAACACACACACACACACACACACACACACACACACACACACACACACACACACACACACCCACCCCTCCCCCATCACACGTCTCTAGTGTTTTTGTTGAACAAGTGGTGTACCCAGGTTCCATTTCGTATTTTGAACATTAATAATAAAAAAAACTGATGGAAATTTTACTTTCACGAAGATTCAGTTTCATATCTAAACTTCTGGAGAGATGAATGATAGTAAGTGTTGAACTTTAAGCAAAATATAGACAGTATGAAAATAGTTATCGAGCTTACGATGCGATGCGTGAATGTATGAAGAGTTCACGATATCCAGCCCAGCCACAGGTTCAAACAAGATTGCTGGATAATCATGCCATTTTCTATTTTGGAAGTCAGCCGAGATGGCTAATGCCATAGTCTCAAAATCTGTTCTTGATAATCTCACTTCTTTTAATGCACTATCCAGGAGAGATTTACGAAGTCTACATTCATGTGAAATGAAAATACAACTGTATACAGAAACAGAAGATGTTGAAACGAAAGGGTAGAAGGGCAAGCTATTCCCAAATAAAGCATGATTCATGTTAGCATGCCATGTTCGAGCTTTGTAGATAAAATTAAAAAGTACCAAGCACTTGCATGGAGTCTGAAAATCCTAAACCCTCTTTGATGGAATATGAAATATTTTATTTTGGTTGTAATTTTTGAAAGATTCTTGTGACGATAGATTAAATGTAAATGTTGTATTGCGTGAAACAAAACAACAAAACCTTGAAATGAAACTGAACAGGGACATGAAAACTTCTTGCCAAAGCCACCCAAAGTACTGAGCTTCTGTTTTCTTAAAAAAAATCCGTGCAAAGCTTTGTCATTGCATTTCTGGTTCGTCTCCATATTATGGGAATAGTGCTTTCGAAAGTGCAGTGCTTGATCAATTTTAATTGACCTTAGATGTATGCAATTAGCACTTTTGTTATGGTGGGGTCTTACAAAATAGCCTGGGCTCAAGCTCTATTTTTGAAGATTAGTGAGAGTTCCTTGGGTTGGATCAATCCTTCAGAGGTGACTTGGTTGCAACCACCGTGGGCAACAATTTGTAGATATAGAGTTGTGCCACAACCCTCAAAACCTGCTTGTATCAAATCGTGGAAGGTGCATGTAAAAAATTTTGAAAAAAAAAGGTGTAAAAATTATGTTCTTGTGAAGCACCTCTTTTTTCTTCATGAAAAAGCGTAAAATGATTTTACGAAATTGGGACATCCCAAAAAATTGAAAAAGTTATGCCCATTTTTTAATCTTATATGATTCGATTGCATTCGGTACCTACGTTTGAATAAAAAGTAGCATACTCCATTACTTGGTCTAGCTTTTTGTTGAGCGATTGCAGGAAGAATGCGAGGTTCTCTTGTGCTAATGTTCCCATTTTGTGTACTGCGTAAGTGCACATTTTTGTAACTCCGGTTATCACTAACAGGGTTAATGCTACCTCAATTTCTAGCTACTTGTTGGAAGGGAAAACGACTATTTATGAAAGTAGTTTTTGATAAGGAACAGTGGTAAATTGCAAATAAGGTTGTGAATTTCTACAAAAAAACTTCGATAACCATGCTGTTTGGTAGACCGTCGTATGTCCCCAGTTAAAATTACACAAATTAGTGTGATCTCTGTGTAGTTGCAAAAAGATATTCTACACATGTGGGTTGAGTGTATCCCAGGAGAGAGTTCTCAATACTAGTGATGGCAGGAACCAAATGTTAAATGTAGCCTAGATCGTTGCAAGCCTGAAAGGGCCTACTATAGGGTGATCCAGCTTGAGCATAAAACATTAGAGCATTTAAAATCTTACCTGCAAATGGAGGGATTCAGTCCAAAATCCAACTCCATCATCAGGAAGTCTTTTGAGAAAGTGGTGATGGAGTCCTTGAAATGGGTATTAGAGGTGTTAACTTGGAGAGTGCATCTGAAGTACTTAAGTGGAGCACTAATCCAGACAACTGTATATATATAACAATGTCTCAATGGACTTGGCCTGATGGAGGATTGTAGACTGGATCAAATGAGACACTGAGAGATTTTTTTTGCAAACAAGGCCAAGTAGTTAGAGTCAACTCTTCATTAAACACCATGATAGTTCATTGGTATAACATTTCAATAGATTGGTGTGATTGCTTTGTTTATTGCAAATAGTAGAATTGATGCCACTTCAGGAGCGAATGGTACTAGGTATTCTTTATGAGGAGAGGCTATTGAAATTTCAAAATTCTTTCTTGACTAGTTTGTTGTAATTCCACTTGTAAGTGATGATGTGGCACATGCCACGTGTCTAGATGCTTAGCCCTATGCCTAATCATGTAAATTCCTCACACGGGGTCTATTGGCATCTTTACTAACGAGTACAAAAATGTACATCAACATTGTAGAGAGAATGTAGGACTATTTTTACCATTTTTTATCTTGTTGGTGGATCTCGAGACCTTTGTTAGCGCTTTCCAATTGTCGCGAACCTGATTCTATTCGCGTTCGTTTGGTTTTCTTTTGAGGAAGTTTCAGGATCCTAAGCAAGCGACTACAGATCACAGAACATAAAAGATTCGAGCAATCAAGATGACGAGAACAATGAGATGGAGAAGAGAGCAACTGTATTATTCTGTTTTTGAGATTCGAGTGAGTTGGTCAGTGTCTCACTTGTTGGCGGCCTGATGCCCATCTCAATCGCTGTATTCTGCTCGTTGACAGAGTTTTATGCACATCTATTCTCTCTATTTTTCGTCTCTCTATCTTCTGTTTCGTGTTGATCAAAAAAGTAATCAAGAGGTCAATTCTAGGGTTCATAGCCTAATTGCAGGTGTTGACTTTAGGTTTAGGTCACATATGGTTGAAGGATATACCTAGATCCTAGATTCGAGAAGGATATGTATGTATATATATCAGTGTAAATCTTGTTGATTAATGCTGAAAAAATCAAGATTTTTCACTTTCCTTCACATTGTCTTTGTGTGGCGAGTTAGAACTATCATATGTGAGTGATCTTATAGTTTTATTGCATTGACTGGAAGGTACTGGAGTTCTAGGAAGGTTGTTGCACCTTTCTTTGGAGTGTTTGATCAAATCTATGTGTCTCTCATGGAGTTAAATGCCAAGATAAGCTAGTTTTGGTAACTAGTCTTGATTCTAGCTTATAGTTTGAATCTATATCAATCAAATGTGCATTCCCCATCACTTTTACCTTTGATTGGGATTCATTTTGCTATAAAATTTTATCAGAGGCTGGTAGCAGTGTAGCCAAGGGAGTGGTGAAGCCTATTGTGGCTTGTCGTGAGAATCGAGGTATGCTCTGATACCACTGAAGAGTGTAAATGAATCAGGATTGCAGTCGTGAAGCTTTTGCGAAGGAACCACGACTCTCTTGCCCTCGGATAGAGTTCAGATGTGATCGTTGGACACTGTCAGCTGAATCACTCCTACAGTCCCAGAGTGTAGTCAGGCACTGCTGATCTACGTTTATAAAATTAATGTAGCATTCAACATAGTTTCAACCAAGGTGCGAAATTCAAATGAACAAGGAAACTTAGACACATGAATAAATAGCAGACACATTTGCATTCGAGATCAGACACAACAAGAGAATCATCTATATTGATCTTTCTATGATTTCTCCAAGCACTGCATGAAAATCCACGCAGTGCGTTGGCGTGAGAGAAAAACACAGTTCTCTCATGATCAATCGTCTCGCTTTACTAGCGAACAATTGGATCTACAGATCCTAGACATAATTGTCTTCACACGCAAGCGGACATGTATTCTGTATTTTTTGTCTTGATTGCTTACTTGCATCAGACTACTACATTACATTGTATGTGTGGTCTTTTGATCTATATGTCAAGTATCATCCAGTAAGTATAGTCGCTCTATGTAAATCTGAGATTAGAGTGATTAAGCATCTACAACTAATCAGGGAATTACAAGAGTGGCAGATTAGCCACGACCTAAAATGTATCTACTGACATCATGCCATCAAATCAGATATCTGTACTTTTGGTACTTGCATGATCTCATTGGTACTCTTTGGAGTGTGGAGGGCAGAAGAAGGTTTTGTTTTCATCGTTGGTTTTGTTTGGTCGTTTGCCTTCTCTCACACTGGACCGCAAAAGATTCTCATGCCAGACCACAAAAGATTCTCGTTCGTGAATCTTTCGTGTTCGTGAATCGTTTGTCTTCGTCTGCTTTGACTTTCGTGTTCGAGAACCATTCGTCTTCGTTTACTTTGACTTTCGTGTTCGCAAAACTTTTCGTGCTTCGTGTCTCCTGACTTTCGTGTTCGCGAACATCTTCGTTAGGCTGAGGATTGAAAGCTAGTAAGGCTTTGTAGTTAGAAACATTTCATTTCTTCAGCTCCCTCTCAAAGCATGATAGCTTTATGATCCCGAGACTGCTCCTTTGTCTAGGGCTTTAGTGAAGATGTCAGCGACCATGTCTTTCGTTCCAATGAAGGTGGTCTGCAGCATCTTCTTTTCAATTAGATCTCTGATCAACTGGTACTTGATCGCAATGTACTTCATTTTGGAATGGAACACGAGATCTTTCGTCAGGTGTATTGCAGAGGTGTTGTCCATCTGCAAGACCAGCGGCTCATTCCTTGTTTCGCCCAATTCGTCTAGGAACTGTCTTAGCTAGATTATTTCGTTGGCCATCTTTGCTGCTGCAACATATTCTGCTTCACAGGATGACTGGGCTACAACGGTCTGCTTCTTGCTGACCCAGAGAACTGCTGCTCCTGATGCGACGGTGCATCCTCCTGAGATGCTTTTACGGTCATCCTTGAGAGATGCCCAACTAGCATCATTGTAGGAAAATATCATGAAACCTGCATCATGACAATAACACAAGCCATAATTCCTCGTTAATTGAAAATATTGCAAAATGCGTTTTGCAATTTTCCAATGTGTCGAGCCTAGATTCGTGTAGAATTGGCTCATCCTGAACACTGCATAAGCAATATCAAGGTGTGTGTTGTCTGCAAGGTACATCAGTGATCCTATCAGCTTCCTGTAAGGTGTGAGCTGCATTTATTCTCTCTCTTCCTCAATCCTTGGACAGTCGCCACTTGTCAGCACCGTCCCTGCAAGCATTGGAGTGTTCGCTCCTTTGCAGTTCAGCATCCCAAATTCCTCTAGGATCTTCTGGGTGTACTTGGATTGGTGAAGGTATAACTTACCTCCCTCGTAGTCCCTTTCAATTTGTAAGCCTAGGTAATACCTGGCTTCTCCCAGATCCACTATCTCGAAATGTTTCGAGATGTCTGCCTTTACTTCAGCAATTAGTTGCTCACTTATGCAAAGCATCAGAGTGTCGTCCACATATATAGCCACTATGATGATCTGCCCATTTGTAACTTTGACATATACATTAGAATCAGCCAACAGAGGCTTGAATCCTAATGCTTGATCTTTCTTCTTGTACCATTGTCGGGCTGATTGTTTCAGACCATAGATACTTCTATGCATTATGCATGCATAGTCAGGAAGTGAATTTGAGACATATCCTGGGGGTTGATCCATGTAGACCTCTTCGTCTACTTCGCCATGCAAGAAGGCTGTCTTCTCGTCCACAATGTGGATCCTGACGTCATAAGCTGCTGCATATGCAAATAACAGACGTAGGGACGAATGTTTGACAACAGGAGAGAAGATTTCAGAGTAGTCAATACCATATCTTTGAGAGAAACCTTTCGCTACCAGTCTTGTCTTGTATTTCGTGATGTTCTCATCTGGTCGTATTTGAGCTTGGAAACCCATTTGCATTTGACCGTCTTGCGCTTATGTGGTAATGGCTCCAACGTCCATACCTGGTTCTTCCTCATGGACTCCATTTGTACTTCTCTGGACTGTCAATTGAAAGTCTGTGGTTTGCCACTGAGTTCACATAACTCTTTTGATGTGGAAGTTAAGCTGTCTGGCACATATCTTGTTGGCGCTCTTCGTGGTCTTGTCGACCTTATGGGAGGTCCTCCTGGGACAACTATGCCTTTGTCTTTTCCTTTGTCTGCTCTACTCGGTCCGGAACCATCTTGGTTTATAGGAACTGCGGCGGCAGGTTGCCTCTCGAATCTTTCTTTGTCAGATTCGTCGCTCGAATGGGAGATGACTCTAAAATTTTCATTTTCGTGTTTGTCCTCTGCTCCCTCTGTCATTGGCGGCAGGTCATAGTACTGTCTCTCCAGAATTTTGTAGATGACAAGATCCTCATTGGTTATTGTCCTGCTCTCATCAAATCTGACGTCTCTCACTATTTTCACAGTGTTTGTATCTGGCATGTAGACTCTGTAATATGACGAATTGTTGTCATAACCTACCAGAAATCCCTGCTCGGCTTTCTCATCAAGCTTCTTTTGAAGCTTATCAAGAATATGTGCATAAGTTGCACAACCAAAGATTCTAACGTGAGATAGATTGGGCTTTCTACCCCACCATAGCTCATGTGATGTCGTGTGAGGAACACCAGACTTGCCTGTTCTGTTCTGGATGTATGCGGCTGTAGCTACTGCTTCAGCCCACAATGCCCTTGGAGCTTTCGAGTAGGCCATCGTGCATCTGGCTGCTTCCATCACTATGTTCTAGTATGCTATAGAGGAAAATAGCATTGGAATGGAGGACAATCTCACTGAAGGTTAAAAAAAAGGATGGGTGAAAATGTAGCTATGGAATGTGATGCTGACAATACAAACAATAGGTTGAGTCCAAATGGCCTTCAGTTGGCCACACTCTAATCACAAACCATGTCAATTAAAGGCATTACAAAGGTTTAAAGAGCTAAAAGTGTGTCCAATAAACAAAAAACAGGCCTTGCTTCACATAGACATTTTCTTCACAAATTGACTATAGCAACATTCACCCACTGCCTTCCTTTTGATCACCAAATTAGACCTTTGTTATTGACTTCACTCCTTGTATGTACTCATGTGTACATGTATTCCTAGTATTTCCTAATATGTTCAAATTTGAACAAACTAAATTTGACAGCTAATCTACGCCTACTATTTTATAGTTGTAAAGTAATGCAAAATAGGAAGAGCATGAGATGTGAGAACTAGAGATACAAAGCTAGAGAATTGCCTCATTGTTGGTCTTATGTATGGGATCAACCATTATATCACGCATCTTTAATACTAGTCATCTTTTCTCTACTAATGAATGTCTTTATTGTATGCAAACGTAATACAATTTTCTATAATGAAAAATCTTGGAAGCAAGGTTCTAAGAGCTAAAAACTTGAGGAAAATCAAGAATTCACACAAGAAATAGATCATGGAATGTTTTCAATGTCTCAAACATAAAATGCCTGGATGCCCTACAAGAGGAGGGGACTCTATTTGCTCTCTACAAATAAAATTTTTCACATTTTCTTTAACCGTTTATTCAAGGTGTTAACTTCCACTTGGATGTGATCCTTTGGTAGTGCATACAAATTTCACTCACCCCTTTACTAACCTCCATTTGGTTACTTGGTTACCTCTTGTTGGTGTAGTCCTTTAATCTCTTAGTCTCTTGGAGCATTTGTTGGTTGTAATGTTAAAATTTATTTTAAATAAACAAGGATAAAAATGATGTGGCCATTATATTGCTGTAGTGATATAAGCTTAAATTGTGTCAAAATACAAAGAAAAGACAAGCTATTTGGTTCTCCTTATTTCTAGTAGACAATACATTAATGACCTAAAGTAATGGTAATAATGTGAAATATTCTAAACAAGAATTATTAGCAAGCAAGAGCACTATTTGGAATATTTCAAGAAATCCCTTGTTTTTCTTATCAACAAGCTTTTTCCCAGATTGAGGATTTAATTAATTACTTTGAACACAAAATTTTGCATATGACTTTATGTTCATTTAGTTTATTAAGATTAAGAAAGACGTTTAAAAGATACATAGTCTACGAAAAAAAAGCTCAATGTCTCTTTTGAAAGAGGTGCATATATCATTTCATTTTGACTATACATGAGGTACAAAAGAAACAAGAATATTCATAGGTTCACTCTTGTCACCAACGGCAATTTAGAGTCGTGATTGACTCCCCAACTTGGTGTTGAATACAACATTCTCTTTTTTCAAGCAACAATATGAAGACCCATGTTCTCCATCATAGTCGATGCACAACTACACAAGAGTACCAACTCAAAATCAAAAGATACACTAACCAATAAATATTTCAAATGGGTTGATCTTCTCCAAATAAAAGTTCATCACCTTCATGTATTCCAAATTACATGAACCATTGGATGACCCCCAATTTCTTGTAGATAATAATGTTTCTTGGTACAAATATTCTTAGAATATCCAAAATATTCTAATATACAACAATTCAATCAACTAAAATCTCTAGGAGATCCATCAAGTTTTAGATAATCATTACTCAATCCAAAGTACTGCAGTTACTCTAACGAGTTAATAGCCCCATTTCTAGCATCACATGCAAGAAATCAGCAATCCACCTGAATCTCAATAGATTTAATTGTCTCCTATAATCCGGAGATATAGATGGAACTTGTACACAAACACAAATAGACTATAAATTGTAGCATAATCCAATCCACTAAAGTAAGCAAAACTCCACATACGTAAAACAATTTACTTAACAAGAAATGCCTGTGAGATCCATAGGACTCAATAAAATATTGATCTTCATTCTTACTCAAATAATAGATCAAGAATTAATCGTCACACTTAAGAATCATCACAATTTCTTATAATCCTCTAACAACAATTAAGTATCTATTTATGATCCGTCAATCATAAATATTTAGATTTGTATGACTCGTCAATCATAAATTTCTAGAATCCAAACCATACTTAATCATTACAAGATACTAGAGTATATATCCAACATAACCCAGGAAAAGTAAGAATCATCTCAAAATCTTTCCCACTAGCCAAATATTGGATTTTAGAAAAATTCTTTAGACCGGATTCCTTGACAGAAGTGCTAGATATTCAAGTTCTATATGCCACTGGTAATTAAAGACAGAAAGCATACCAAAATGATAATGACAATCATCTTCAACCACATAAACTTTAGATTACCATCTAGAACCAAATCTAGATACCCAAAGTCTTGTTGGATACAGATTTAGTTGTTATTCTTGGAATCATTATGATCTGCTATCCAATTGAGTTCTCTGGGATACAATCACTAATGAAATAAGTCAATTCCTTAAGTAGAGAATACTCTATACCAAGAATACTGTATATGCAATGCACATAATTTTCACTGATGAATCTTGATGATTCACAAATTATGCGTCTTACAAGCAATATAATTCAAAACAGTCAGTTTCTGGTGAATCCTTATCACACTGATCGGTTTACCAATTAACTTCATCCAGGAGTAATCAACTACTCAAGCTACTTGCCAATGATTTAGAAATCTAAAATGTCTACGTGCAGATCTTAGTTATACATATATAACACCACACTTAGATCCTTATCCAAATCATTTTTTAGTTAACCAATAAGTCTTTCACAGAAAGACCTGTTAACTCAAGATTAATCGTGCACATTTGAGAATAGTCTCACTATGACCCAGTACATAAACACCTTCTTATCTGGCAAATTCCTCCAGAATCCATGTATGTTCATCACATATCTCATTGAGAATCTTGTAAGCTAGCTACAAAAGAATTTCTATTTCTCATGAGTAAATAACATCTCCGGGAGTTCTCTGAGACGAATAAAATTCACTCTCAGCAGTTTTCCAATCCAACTTACCTCTAACTACATAATATTTTCCATTCAATCAACCCCTCTATGATCCTAGTACTAAAACTAAGATTAAATTGATCCAAAACAAAACTCTCAAACTTAAATTCTGGTCAAACTTACTCCTATTTCAATCAAAATGGAATTAGTAACCTTTGACCTTTCACTGTACTAATTATAGATAATGATTCAAATTTCAAACTTGTTCTAGATCCAGATTGTCCAAAATCTCTAGAGAATTTCTCTTATTCAAAAAGTTCCAATTAGGTATCTTATTTTGAATCTATCCAAAAGGGGGTGGGCCTCGAGCGAGCTTGCACAAGCGAGCTTCTTATCATTTCTGAGCGAGCTTTTCACCATTTGCATTTATTAAATTTTCTCTAGTATCTATCTTGCTATCTATCATGTCTGTGCACATTTTCTCTAAATCCATACTCTTATATGTTGATGATGTGGTTATATTCATACTAAATATTCCAAAAGCTTTTCATTGAGAGCCATCAAAAGCAATATCAATAAGCAACATCTTCCAGTGGCAATATCTTTCAAATCTTACATGAAATATCACAATGAAAAGATTACATAGATTTTCAAAGAGACAAGTGACAATCAAAGAATAGATGCATTTTGATGTTTTTCTTAGCATTTTAATGTAAAAGCATATTATTGGAGTACGAATATGTGTGGCCAAGTTGCAAATAATACAAAGTGGTAACCATAATAAATATGCATGCACTTACAAGAGAAATATGCATCATAATAAATATGCATGCACTTACCCATAGAAAAATAAATACGCATCATAATAAATATGCATGCACTTACAAGAGAAAGACACTTATATCTATTTTTGCCTATGACCAAGTCAGTTTGGTATGATATCCATGCTCTTAGAAGAGAAACACATTTACCTTTAACTCTGCCTACTGCCAGATCACTTTAGTAAATTGCAATATGCATGCACAAAGAGAAGCCACTGTACTATTCACTTTTGGACATTCAAGCATATGAAGCTAAAATGTTAGTACAATATTCCAAAAATAAAATAAAAAATAAAATAAAATAATTTGTACATAAGCTAGTAAGAAAAATGATAGGACATCCTCCTTGAATAAAATTCACCAACGACATAAACAACCCCATAAATGTAGACACTGCATCTATATAAACATTCAATCCACAATACTTATGACATTCATCAAGAACCTACAACAGCCAAAATCATCATGATGTCAAAATGAAATACTTTGAGACTAGCAACAATATAACAGAGAACAATCCAACTGAATTGTTTCTTCAAAGCTAAGTTGCACAAAATAATGTCAATTTTTTTCTACCATTATAATAAACAGAATTGAGAGGATCTCAAAAAACAATAAGATATTACTACTGAGAATTTTTAACAATGAAGCATCAGTACGACACATTCATGAATTGAAACAAACATCAATATGATTGTTGAAACGAATTCGAAGATGACTAGAGATAAGCAAATACAACAAAGTCCTATTGATTTTGAAGTTGAAATATCATAACTATCTAGACCAATCTCATAAATCTTATTCACATCTCTCACATCAATATGTATGTTTACTGTACAATATTTGGAGTAGCTCACTCTTCTTGAGCTGAGGTTGGTGCATACACATATTGTGATTAATGTCTAGACCTAGCACACGTAATAGAATGTAGTAGATATGCTTGCATGCAAGGTAAGATTTTTCAGTTCTTTCTCGCCTTTGAAAATCTTGACATGAACAAGAAGGATTCTCTGAGATATGTACGTCATAAGCTTCATGTATCTTAGCTGAATTTTCGGTTTCCAATGAGAACACCTCATGCTCAAAACGTTTCAACACTATCATTGATAATACTTTAGCTTGTAGTTTCAAAGCCATCTCTATTTGTTTTGAAGCCTCATTGGATATTCCTGTTCGAATGCAGGTCCTTCTTTGACTGCTTTCTGGAATATTGACCTGTTCAGCAGTAGCTAGAACAAATCCAGCTCTTTCTAACATCTCCTTCTCCTCACATAACAAGTTTTTTCCTTTTTGTACTGGCCATATGGAAGGTAGTTCAGGTTGTCCACAAACAATTGATGAGCATGGTCTCCATGTGTGGTCCACGCTATAATTACAAAACCACATGAACTGTTTTGTTTTACCACCACTCCATTCACGCATTCCCAAAAAGCAAAGGGGCTAGGGTGCCCTTTGAACTATTTTTTATTTGCTTTTGGCACTTTCCTACTGGAGCTCCTAGCCATCCCATACACTTGACTTTGCTTCTTGGTTTGGTTCTATGTATCGCCCAAAGTGTGTCATGTACATCTGTCTCCTTCACAATACTCAATGTGCTTGTTGCAGATCCTCTTTGAAACGTTTGTTCCTTCTCTATAGCCTCCATATTTATAGGCTCTACATCAGAAAATCGTAGACGTCTACCGCCATGTTGTCGGGCCTGTTCACATTCACATATTTTGGCCTATAAACTACTGGCTTCGATGTCCACAAAAATGGTCGGATTTCGTTTTCTACGAAAAGTGATCCAATCACCTAATGGGCCTGGTTTACTGTACATTGGTGTCCCACCAACTGCATCGGAGAGCACTTTTACTTGTTATAGATGGGCTAGGTGTAGCGTTGGTTCTAGACGTGGCTTTGTCAATAAGAGCCTCCAAATTAGGGCCAGTTCCAATATGCTTGCTTGCACAAAAGCGTATTGCTTGGTGCTTTGCAATAGTGCATTTGCTAGATCAGTAACTACAATGTCATAAAGGCTGATTTGCAATTTATTACCCTCACCTGCCAACCAACTAGCATGCTTTGACTCCGCCAAATTGGTTAGAGGTGTAATGGAGATGTCTGTATTGTCGCTGGCCTAAATTGATGTTAAAAAGAAAATAAAATTTAGAGGTGTATTGAAGAGGTCGTCGGCCTGAATCAATGTTCAAAAAATGATAGACATTACATCAACTTATAGAAGACCAAGATATTTGACCACAATGAAATAGTGTGAACCATGCATCTTACCCCAATTAGAAGATGTCGCCAGTGTGCATAGCGTACATTCCACCAACTCAACCAGCTATCCATTGTAGGCAAATTGGCATCCGCTACCTTTCGACTGGCCCACCATGCTCTAATAAATCTGAATTGCGACAAAGTTTCATTTGCTGTTGCCGCATTCTTCCACTTGCGACATATATTCTTGTGTTTATCTTGATGTTCTTGAATATATATTGAGTGGTGTGTATTTGAAGACTTTGTTCCCAATGGAAGAGACAAGATCTCTCACGACCGTGTAAGATATTTTCTGGTCCTCCATTGTATACTGCATGAATGGCTCTCCAATTTGCTTGCGCTTCGTCTGCCATGAAACCATCGAAGTCAGGCTCTTTGAAGCCCTTTTGAGTTACTGACTGTAATGTTTAGCATCCTCCATAATAGTACTTGTAACTCTGTGTCTTCTTTCATCTCGCAAGTTGCGATTGTCTGAGCTCTTGAACAATGTTAACAAATAAACAAATGTTAGTAGAATTTTTGCAAAACATCTCAAGGCATAAATTTCATCCATAGGATGTGAATGACTACATGGTTGTAATAAGTGAACAACACATACATATAACAATATGTACACATATGTTACCTTGGCACATATACATGTCCTACCGTGGTTGTCCATCCGTGCACATGTCTGACATGGTCAAAGCACACCCATGACCTTATCAAGTCACCATCTCCTGTGCGTGCCATCCGGTTGACAAGGTCAACACCTGATGCTGGTCCTTTTGTTTCCATGCCCTTTCCAACAACCTTTTTTGTGCTGTCAGTGACGATTCTCTTGAATATGCAAAAACAAATCAATAGCTTAGACTAGACAACTCATTATAAGCACATACTTAATGATTAAAATCTTCAACATAATTGTTTGAACATAGTTTATCTTACGCACCTATTGGTCTGCACCAATGGTTGCATTTCTTGCAAGAGTTCTACTGGTTGTTGGTGACTCGTTTCAAATTTCTCACAAATTTTATCTCTTGTCACAGCCTTAATAACAAGCTCCTTTGTGACCTCCATTTGTATCTTTCTAGGGCCAACATTACTATTAGTTGCAACTATAGTGTCAACCAAGCGTTTAGTTTCTGCTATTGCAAAACGAGAAGAACATGTTCGAAAAATGTGATTATGGAAACCCTGGTGAAACTGGTGTCGCTTGGCATACAGTAGTACACACATGCTGCACAAGCTTGTGTGCAAACTGGCCATTTCTTGCAATAAAAACATTCTAATATTCCATAACCATCTAAAGAACAACCCAAATGAGGTTTGGTTTTAAGCTCACCATACCAACATTGTCGATTTGGTGCACTGGAGAGCATGTGAGCTCCACAAAGTAAATTCATGCACTCGAATACACCACCGCAACAACTTTTGCAAACAAAGCCTAATTAGACATTTGTTGTCATTGGTTTTGTCCAACAATGACATCATAACACTGTTCCATCCCTGTCATTGGGGAGTTGCCACTCACATGAAGTGCTGACAATTCAAACGCAATATTTCCATTGTATTGAGCAGGTAGCTCATTTACTTTCTAGACTATGCGACATTGCATAAGTAGTTTTCCAGGAAAATTGCTCCTAGGGTTGTCTTTTAAAACTTTTTGTACGATACTTTTGTCATTGTGTTGAACACCTTGTCTTCAATGTCAAGTTCTCGCATAGGTCAATGACAATGGTATTTGTGGGCTTTTGGACACTTTCCATGGCAGGTGTGGTAACAACAACCAAATAAACAGATGACAATGTTTTGTCTAGAATGCAGTAACTGAGAGAGCCAAAGCCTTCCACAATTTGCATGTTTAAGAGATCATTCTGCATCTCTTGAGTCGTTATCATAGGAAATACCTCAATATCACTAGATGGGCTATATAAGCTTTATCATTTCATGTTTACAATACTTATACATCGGATTTGTATATGGATGCTTATTAATCCATAGTACAAAAGTTTGCAAGTATTTGATGATCTCGATATATACATTTAAATTCCATTTGAATGTCGTAGTGACAAGGGGTGGGATTGATTAGATGACCCCAATTGAGTAACTCCATGCATTTATCTTAATCTCACATCAACCATTGTTGACTAATGTTCTAAAGTGGATTTACATGTAACAAATTTTCCCCAGCCTTTCAGTTACCTGTTCATGCAGTTAATCCAAATTAGAACATTATTGAATAATGTTTTAAATTAGATTTACTTGTAGCAATCTTTCCCCACCCTTTCATTTACATGTTCATGCAGTTAATCCAAATTAGGACATTATTGCAAAATGTTCTAGATTATATTTACTTGTAGCAATCTTTCTCCACCCTTTCATTTACTTGTTCATGCATGTATAAAGATTTTTTACTTTAATGAGCGCTCGTAACTGAGTGCATAACTTTGTTATCGATAGACTCAAAATTGAATTCAACAATCTGTGTATGGATCATATTTGTTATAGATTACATTCTAGTTTGCAACATGAATGATTTGTGTTAGTGTGATGCAGGTGTAGTTGTTCAGCTAACTTCAATGGAGTATGGTGAAGACTTTGTGGTATAGTTGCATCAAATTGGAGGAGAACATTTAGGGCTTCCAAACAAGGGAGGTCGTGCAGTGTTGGGTTCCAAGACTCTGGAGGACAATGTAATCACCACTATGTATACATCTACATCATCAAATACTTGCAAACTTTTGTGTTATGACAAGCATACAGATACAAAGCCAAAGTTATAAATACTATAAACTTGGAATGAGGAGGCTAAAACTTGTCTATCTTGAACATAAACCTTCGAGATATATAGCAACCACAAATCCTTCTGCCCAAAAAGTTCTAGATCTGAGGCTATGGCATCAAAGTGCAATCACCTATAATCTCCTCACTGCACCTGTAATCTCCTCACTGCACAACACCTCAAAGCTCCTAGGAGATCTTAATTTTAGCTCTCTCACCTCACTGTCAATTCATAGGCAACTAAACTTTCGTATCGCTTGATAATTTCTTCAGAGAGGAATCAATATGAGATTTGACAATGCATAGGAATAAAGAAAAAGGAATCTTTAAAATAGAAAATAAGCACGGAAAAGCCTCACGAAGAGAGAGAGAGAGAGAGAGAGAGAGAGAGAGAGAGAGAGAGAGAGAGAGAGAGAGAGAGAGAGAGAGAGAGAGAGAGAGAGAGAGAGAGAGAGAGAGAGAGAGAGAGAGAGAGAGAGAGAGAGAGAGAGAGAGAGAGAGAGAGAGAGAGAGAGAGAGAGAGAGAGAGAGAGAGAGAGAGAGAGAGAAATCCATGAGCAATTCGATTTATTAACTGAGTTGCGGCCTGCCTAGCAACATAGGGGTTTTGGGGGACTACATTGGTCCCCAGCACTGAATGGTATGACTTGTATGTGATCAAGCGGGTGATTGGCATGTCAAGTCACTAGCCGATGATACAATTTTTTGAAATTTTTAAAGATTTTTTTAAGTATTGATTGTCTTGATCTGAGATTCATTCACTTGGTTCAGTCCAGGGATGCTGGATCTTGATGGATGTTTTGACTGCAACCTAGATTTGGTAAGATCTGATCAGTTTCAATTGGCTAATAGTGTGGTTTTAGCCTTTTTTTTCTTTGTATTTTCCAGATATCTCTTTGATCTTTGCTCAGATTGACCTGAAACTTTCACTGTAGATGGATTTGATGTAGATCTACCTACTAATGATAATTGTGAAGGTTACTCTGGCAAAGGTTGGGCGAAGGTTGGTCTTGTGAGAGTTCTTTGTATTGTTTTAAAGTCAAA
Source organism: Diphasiastrum complanatum (assembly GCA_029204225.1). Lineage (NCBI taxonomy): Eukaryota > Viridiplantae > Streptophyta > Lycopodiopsida > Lycopodiales > Lycopodiaceae > Diphasiastrum > Diphasiastrum complanatum. The sequence continues at coordinate 14,241,759 of CM055104.1, read as the reverse complement.
AAACCAATTTTCTTGCAATCTATTGGGAACTAACTCTCGCCCTCTCATATCGAAAAGCAAATGCTCAGTCTCACATTTAGCTACCAGAGATACAAGAAACTTGAAGGTACATGGCTACCACTGGATCAAGACTTTGAACTAAATGGTCACACAAACCGAATGGAGATAAGCATTATCTACAATGAGGAATATTTGACTATGGTTGAGGTGGAAGAGCACTGGAAGCTTGATTTAATCAGAACAGAGCTCATGCTATTACAAACCAATCTACCAACATATTTCAGATTTATCATCAACGGAAGACTCGTAAGTACTTTATGTTTATTGCCATTTCAAAATAGAACAGAATAATAGAAAATGTCATCATTTACAATTGCACATTCACTAATATTTGCCATGTCACATATGCGAAAAAGACAGGAGCTGATAACGTGTTTGTCCAGTTGAAAGTAGACACGTGTCCTAAGTCTATTGACCACACGTGCAAAAATTTAGTATAAATGGCACGAAAATTGATTAATTTTCTACCTTTTTTGTTCTCGAAATTCGCGACATATCGCTTTTGTGCGCGCTCATTGCTGTTTGTTTGCTTGCAACTATACCTCACAAGTGCAATACTTTGTATCTGTTTGCCGTACATATCCATCTTCTACACCATTTTGATAATTAGTTTTAGTTCAATTCTCCCGCGCACACAAGTGCGATATTCACGTTACTGCCATGGCCTCTTCCTCATCATCCTCACGAGAATCAGACTTGAGTTCATTTCTGAGTGAATTTGGATTACTGAAAATCTAGACTACTTCCACAGTCTATTCAGGCCATATCTACATGTTTTCAGGACTGCACAATCAAATTCTGACGTATTTTATGAACATTATGTCAGATTCAGAGATATACTTAGCAAGCTTGTTTTCTCCATAGGTCCACTCCAGTACATGCATTACACTGATCTTGTTCATTTCTTCCCAGCTTTTAGACATAGACTGGATAGAATGTTCACCAAATTGTTTGATCTTTTTAAAAGTAGTTCAAGTGTCCGTATTGCAACAAGAAATGTTGATTGGTTGAATATCAGAGTGGTTTCGTACTTTTTCTGTTAGTTCAGATCCCAGACGATGATGAAGTTCCTGTTGCTGACCCTCCTTTTGCACCCTCCTCTATTCAGTCAACCATTAAGGATATCAGTCACTTTCTTATCGACACTCCTGATATATTTTGATGAAATGCTGCTCGTGCTTGCCAATGTGACTTCTCCATCCCTTGTGATGACCATACACTCAAGCCTCCATATGTATTTGCAAAAAATGCTGTATGTTAGTATGTGCTGCATATGTCAAAATCATAATGTTAGTCTTATGTTTGGATCTAAATATATATGAAAATTTGAAAGCATTTTGAAAATTTTATACTAACCATGTAATGAGTGATGTGATCTTCTCCCCATGCTTTTGATATTGCATTACCAAACTCGACACAAGTCCTTTGGACAGCTTTCTTATCAATATCAGAGTATTTTTCTTTTCTTAAAATAACAATCATACTATCAAGCTTTTTCCATACATCAACTTTTAGTACTCTGGTTTTGCCGTCTTTCTCGCAGTCCTGAGTGGCAGCAACAATATCTGTCCAGACTAAGTGTTGAATATTAGAAGCTTTACCAGTATGATTTGATAGAAGACGACGTGCTTTTGCTCCTCCTATGCTTGGCTTAGTTGGCTCCCATTCTTTCCTGAAAGCTTTTTATCTTTTTGAATTTTGACATGTCCTTTATGGAGTCCTACTTCTGATAAAACATCTTCTAATCGAGAGGTATCTTCCTTTGCTAATGATGCTGGCTTAGTATTCCAAGCAAAAACTATATGAAGATAAATGATCTTTTCTATTAGTCTAACTTCTGCATGAAGAGTGCAAACATGCACATTTTTTAAGGGGATAGGCAACACAGGCTTCCAGTTTGGATTTGCATATTCTCTAGTAATTCCTGTACTCCTAGTTACATCTTTTGGCATTTTCATGCAGTACAAACAAGGGTGTTTTGATGTAGCACCGTGAGAGACATTATACATACATTTCAATGTTTTCAAATCACCTGCTAAGTGCCATTCAACATTGAAGTCTCCAACTCCTGGAACATTGAGAAGTCCTCCATCCATATGGTCCTTGATGATCCTAGGATAAGATGTCCTTGAGAATATCCATGATGATATATCATGATCCTCTTTCAGCACCTGTCCAAAGAATTAATCAGACTTAGTTTACAGTGTACTAATACTATTCAATGAATGTAATGTCATAATGAGACTAGTTACCTGAAACACTGCCAACCACCATATATCATTTTCTGACTGGACACTGAATTCGAAATCTTCTTGGTTCTCTACTTGTGATAGAGCACCATTCATGAGAGTTATACGAATAGACTGTAAGACTGATTGCATTTGCTCTAGTTCTGATTTGATATTGATTGTTATATTCTGTAATGATTCATTACTTTTTTTTAAGTTGTTCATTTTCTTCTAACGTCTATTGGAGATGACAATCTCTATTATGACAATAAGAGAATATCCGAATTAACTCACCTTCTAGAAAGTGAACTTTATTCATATAAAGTTGTTTTCCATGGTTTTGCAATCTTTCACAATATCCTAGTAATCCACTATGCCCATTGCATATCCATGTAACTAAATGAGTTATTGAAGAGAATGTGGGATGTGTCAAAGTGCTTGGATCTTGTGGATATAATGTTTCATTTGTCCACAAATCCAAGTTTTTCTTTCCTTCTGCCCTGTAACGAGAACGATCTTCAGCAAATATTTGAACTCCTTTGCCTCCTCTTCTCTGCAAAGGTGCCAAATCAATAGGGATATCCACATGTAAATGATATAATGTCATCATCAAAAAAATAATAGAGTATCAGTTGCATCAAAGTACTATGACTAGATTCTATGAAGCAAAACAAAATACTCATTTTTGATTATATTATATACTATGTATGATCAATCCAATATCCATGCTTGTATGCTTGATTCAAATTTGAAAATGCCGCTCATTTTTTCATTCCAATAAGCCATTCTCGTAGAAGGAATGCATATGTAAACATTTTACAATTTTTCCTGATTCGAATTTGGGGATGGCGGTCATATTCTAGATCCAGTGAAAATATTGCCCTTTTCGTAACCAATGGAGGGAATATTTTTGAATTTAGTCAAGTTATATTGCGAACTGTTAACAGTTCTTAACTGTGACTATAGACACTGTGGTTAGATCATTGGGAGTTGGGAAGGCCTTGGGAGTGGTGTGGGCAAGCAAATAAACAATATTGTTTTTTTTTATTTTGATATTTTTGTATATCCTACATGGCATTCCTTAAAGAGTCTTTTTGATATTGAGAACTCCTCTAATGTATTGAAGTTTGCGAGGGTTTGTGATAGAAAAAAAACATTTTTCCCCTTAAAACTTCATCAAAACTTCATATGAACTCTCGCCAACTTGGGCATAGAGATTCTAAGCACAATGGACTAGGTTGCAGGTTACTTCTCCGAGGGTTCACATATAAGACAAAAATTTCAATTTTCGTGTATTGGAAACTCTCGCACAACTTATTGTTGCATTAAGAACTCTCGCTGACTTATCTGTAAGCTACTCTCAGTGTGAGAAAGCTTCAGCAGAAGGGGCAAAAGTTAGTTACCTCCTAATTCACACTAAATTACCCCCCACTAACTCTAATAGGCCACAAAATCTGATTTTTGGTGAAAAGAAATGGTGGGAGCTGATAGGACCCACAGTACAGTAGCACAGTGATTCTACTTTAATTCTAACTCTCTCCTTTAAAGTAGAGTCCACTTTTTATACAGTCATATACATAGCTTTAAAGTCAACAAACTTTAAGTACTGAAAGCTTTGATCTAAACTTATCAAACTTTTCTCCAACAAGTGGCTTAGTGAGAATATCAGCTCGTTGTTCTTCTGTGCTACAATGAACAACATGAATGTCACAACTCAACAGCCTCTCACATATAAAGTAATACTAAATCTCAATGTGCTTAGTTCTCACATGGAACACTGGATTCTTTGCTAGCTGAATGCCACTCTGACTGTCACTATGTAATGTCGTGGGATTTTTCTGCCTTATGCCAACTTCTTCCAAGATTTGTCTCAACCATATAGCTTCCTATGCTACACTACACATTGCCTTATACTCTGCTTTTGTGGTGGATAGAGCAATTGTACTTTGCTTCTTACTAGACCAGAAAAAGCAACTACCACAAAACTGGAGTACATACCTTGTGGTGGATCTATGATCATCATAGTCACATCCGCAATCCGCATCCACATAGCCACACAACTCAGGTAAACCATCATGCTTCCTGTAAATCAAGCCATAATCTGAAGTGCCTTTCACATAACGCAAAATGCGTCTAGCTGCCTTCCGATGCGTTTCCGTAGGTGCTACCATAAACTGACTTACAATGCCAACAACATAGCATATATCTGGTCTAGTCGTGGTAAGGTAAATCAAGCTCCCTACCAACTGCCTATACAGCGTAGCATCAAATGACTGTGACTCATCAAGCTTAGAAAGCTTTTTACCTGGTTCAATAGGAGTATTCACTGGTTTGCAATCTGCAATCTAAACCTGTGCAGCAACTCTTTGACATACTTCACTCGTGTTAAACCCACTTTGTGTCCTTTTTGCCACACCTCTACTCCAAGGCAATAATGCATCAGGTTGAGATTTGTCATCTCGAATTGTTCCATGAGGTCTTTCTTGATCATTTCTATCATTTCTTGATTATTTTCCGTAATAATCAAGTCATCAACATAAAGAGCAATCAAAGCAACCATAGCATCAAAGCATAAGACATATAGATTTGGATCAGAATGTGTTCTCACCATCCCCTTTGAACGAAAGTAGGCATCAATCCTGCTATACTACACATGTGGTGCCTGTCTAAGACCATAAAGCGCTTTCTTCAAGCGACATACTTTATTTTCTTGTCCCTTTGCTACAAAGCCTTTAAGTTGATCTATGAACACCACTTCTTCTAACTCACCATTTAGAAAAGCAGATTTCACATCCATCTGATGCAAAGACGAACCAAAATGTGAAGCTAAAGCAACAAGTAGATATAGAGTATTCCACTTACATACTGGCACAAAGTCTCCTCATAGTTGATGCCTTTACTTTGTGCATACCCTTTGATCACCAATCTTGTCTTGTGCTTTGCTATACTTCCATCTGCATGGTACTTAGTCTTGTATACCCATTTGCAACCAATGGAAGCTCTTGAAATTGTCAAATGCATCTTATTTCTTCTTCAAGAAGTAGATCCACGTCTTACGTGACATATCATCAATAAAGGTCATGAAATAGAAGGCTTTATCTAAAGACATGGTCCTCATATGCCCGCATAAATCTGTTAGGATCAAATCCAGGATGTTTTTTGCCCTTGCAACACCCCCTTTATTGAACTTCTCTTGATGTTGCTTCCCGTATACACATGAATTGCACATCGATTTCAAGTGGTCTTTTATAGTAGGCAATCATGTTACCATCTCCAATTTTCTCATCAAACTGAGGCTTCCCAAGTTCAAGTGACCAAGCCTCTTATGCCACAACTCAGTTTGCGATGAAATGGACGATATGAGTCCATGTTGCCCCTTGATTATAGCATTCAACTTGTACAATTTTGTATTGGGCTCCCTTACTCTATCCGTAATAATTTTGAACTTTTGGTTCACATCCTTCACAAAGCAACGATCATGGGCAAATTCTACTTTCAACTTTTGATCAGTAATGACTCCAACAGAAAGTAGATTTTTCTTCAAACCTGGTACGTAAAGTACCTCCCTGATCATCTTGCTTTTGCCATCGGGTAGTTGGATTGAAACGGTGCCTATTCCCTTGATCTTGCACACATCGCCATTTGCTTGTGAAACGGACGTTCCATTATCCAACACTTTCAAGCTACTGAACCAATTCTTGTTACCTGTCATGTGTCTTGTGGCTCCCAAGTCAATATACCACGCTTGATCATCTTGATTAGATGACAATGCAGATATGGAGATGCTTGAGTCTTCAATCTCACCCTCATCGACAAGTTTACCTGCTTGCTTTGGTTTCCCCTTGCCTTGTTCTGCCAGGAATTTGCGGCATTCACTCTTCCAATGGCCCTTTTTACCACAATGGAAGCACTTGCCTTTCTTCTTGGTCTTACTAGAAGATCCCTCATCCTCCTAAGACTTGGCAAATTGCTGCATAGACTTCTTCTTGCCCTTGCCCTTGCCTTGTTTTTGGCATGTCGCAAGTGCGTGATCGTCAGTATTTTGACGTCTAGCTTTCACCATTTCTCGCCGTTGCTCTTCCTGCATCAAGATTTCTGTGAGCTCGTCAAAGGTTGGCAATCTTTTCCTTGATGCTATTCCGCTCACAAACATCTGATAGGGTTCTGCAATGCCGCACAATGCATTGTGCACCAGTTCCACATCACGTATGCGCTCACCAATAGAATGCAGTTCATCCCTCACTGTCTTGATTCTGGTCATGTACGTTTGAATGTGCTCTCCTTGCTCCATTCGGGCACTATTCAACTTTGACTTCAGAAATATGATTCTTGACAGATTTGACGTCTCAAACTGCTCCTTTAGCACATCCCATGCCTGTCTGGGTGTAACAGCATCACAAATGTGGGTAATGATGTGATCATTCACTGACAAGTTAATGAAGGTCAAAACATTCCTCATCTTTTTGTCGAACACTTTGATATCCGCTTCATTTGGTGGCCTTCTCTCATCACCTGTGACGACTTCCCACATGTCTTTCTCCATCAGTATGTTTTTCATTTTGAATTTCCACACTACATAGTTGGAAATCTCGTCCAATTTGCTACTTTCACTCAAAATGGATTCTCCCATGTTTGTCATCGCAAAACTTTTTGAAACTTCTGTCGTAGGCTAAAAACAGTATGCCGAGGCCAACAATGATGTCAGAAGTTGAAAATAATGACATGCATTTTTTTCCTTACCAGGCTACTCGCCGCTTTTCCACCAACTTGAAAGCCAAATCGGTGTCGCCTTCCGAAACGCACTCAATCGTCAACTCCCAACAACGTGCCCAATGGAATGGTGAAATCACTTTTGGTGCACTCCGAACACTTTCTCCGATGCAATCACTCTGTTTAGTTGTACCGTACTTGTAGGTACAGTCTGGGTGCCCTTCATTTGGAGGTTATAGCATCGGTTTCCAATTCACAGTATTCTGACAGACCTATCCTCTTGCTTTGAGGTCGCCCTACTGCTAGAACTCTGATGCTTCAATCCGTTTGTCAAACGGTGTCCGATTGAATGCACACTAACTGCAAACACCAAATAGCCTGTTTCAGAATTTCAAAATTCCGTTTGCTGAGGTTCTGATTCAGCCGACAACCCTTGTCTCTGAATCCTCACACAGTCTCAAGCTCACCAAGCTTCTGTGCCAAACTCTCTGCACCAATGGTTCTTCTTCCGTCTTCAACCCGCCGTAAACTCTGAACTCTCAGAAGACAGTTCTCCCGAAACTCTCTTCAACGACAATGTTGTACTGTGTACACTCCCTATTTGATACCAACTTAGAATTTGCTTCGAACAGGAACACAGATCATGCTACACAGTAACACAGACAGAAAACACTCTCCACAACAAGGCAAATAATTATCAATTCCAATCTACATTTGTTGTTGATAAAGCAATTTCATTAAATAACTATTTTTGTAATAGTTTGAATAGAATCACAAAAGATGAAACATCATTTGTTTTGGAAATTTTTGAATCCACATGTTTTGTGCATGATCATTCCAATGTAAGGACCAAAGATAATCCTAATTCAATGAAAGAAATAATGGTAGTTTTATGCTCTTCAAGTAGAGATTGTAAAATCTACATGTATTCCACCAAAGAAGTTGTCAATGGTGGAAATATGGTCTTTCATGAGTGAAAGATTTGCAAACTTGAAGAAGTACCTTTGGAACATCACCTTATTCAAATCATTGAAGGCTTGAAGTCAAGTCAAAAGGAGGAGCAAGCTCAAGACCCAAAGATTCCAAGAAAATTCTTGAGTAACAATATGGAGCCTGGCAAAGCTCACTCATATGAATCAAACAAGGAAAGTTAGATTTAGCAACATTTTTTATGCACTTAATAGCTTAAGAGATATATCATCAAGTGCACAAAAAGCCTTGAAATTCATATCTTGGCATGATGTTCAGTTTTGAAGTGTGCTACATGTATATAGACAACACATCTATGGAACATCTTTTAAGGGATCCTTTAAGAGATGGTGAAAGATCCTTCATGGACATCATTCTCTATTGGAGTCTCAAAGATTCCTTGTTTGTTACGATACTTCTAAAGTATTCATTCATCAAGCAAATAGAGTTGTAGATAGATCAAGCTAAATTTGAGGAGGTGTGAAAAATTGGCAAAAAATTGGCAAACTAACTTGATTAAACCATGTAAATTAGTACATAGGTGGGTCCCACACATGTGAATCCATGTTGCCACGTGTGCAGGCTACCCTAGATAGGTTAGACATCATTCATAGGATTATTTAGGTTTGTTTGGTCATAATTCCTAATTTATAGGGCCAAATTCCTTGAATCATGAAGGTGGTTGATCTACCTAGCCACCAACTTGGCAAAACTCTAGGGTTAGGTAAGATTGACAAATTAGGACAAAAAAATTAATCATCTTCCTTATTACATGCTGGATTTTCACCTAACTTGAGAGGAGAAGAGTCCCAATCCATCATTCAATAGTGAGGAGATAGAATTTTTGGAGCAAATTGGCAATCTTGAGTTTTCTACACATTTGTCTTGAGTTTTTGTGAATGCTTTGGTATCTAAACTTGATTCCACTTAATCTCTGATAATAGGCTGTACTGGAGTCTGTACCTCACACGTGTGGTTGAAATTCCATGTTTGATCAATGGTTTTGATTGCTCTTGATTGTGAGATCCAATATTGCTTTTATAGATCAAGATCTTGTGACTAGTTTAGGTGTATCAATCAATCAATCACTCAATCACTCAATCACTCTTGGAGCCTTATGTAAGTTCATTTATGGTCCTTTTTACATATCTCAAACAATGTGATGTTTACTTAGATTGAGAGTTAACTCTCATGGATGATTTTTTGGAAAAAAAGAAACTTACAACAATAACCATGAATTTCTTTCTTTTGCTTTTTCTCATGTTCTTCTAAGCCCAAACTATCATTCAAAATATAATTGCATAAATTGAAAAATAGAAAATAAGACTTTACTTTCCTTATTGGACATTCATTGTATTTATATGGAAAAACATTGGTTGTTTTGTAAAGTTGTTCTCACTTGGATCTCCACTTGATTATGGCTTGGACCTGTAGACACCTTTGATACAAAGATTATGGGATAATTGCTACTTTCAACCTAGCTAGAAATAGTCTAGCACCTTAGGCTAGGAATAGTCTTGTACCTTGAGGCTATACTCTCATTGATAGTCCTTAAATTTATTTGGTCGTTACATGATATTGAAATTATTATGTGGGGGCTCTTGACATAACCTATCAAACTAAAACTAAATACAATGTATCAACTCATGACAACATGATGACTCACATGAACATATGATCATGACTTCTACATCTTGATTATTTCTTTTCAACAAGACTTTTCTATACAAAATGGCTTATTAGTCTTTGTCAATGAAGAACATAACCTAGAGGCTTTTCTCCTACGAGCCAATGTTTCCATATAGCTTTTGCACTCTTATTCACTTTTTTGCATGTCTAGCTAGGTTTGTAGTTTGGAATATTGACACAATTTGTATCAACCATTTTGGTGCCTTTTATATTTCCTTGGTGATGTAAGCTAGTAAAAATTTCCTTTGGTTCTTTATTCTTTTTTAAATGATTTGATGGCATCTTGTTTGCTTCTTCTGTACTCTATTTCTGTTTGTCTTTATCAATCCAAGAGCATGGATTGTCCCTTTCATTTATAACCATTTGACTCTTCACAATTACATCTCTAATAGCAATAGTACATCCTTTTGTAGGATCATTGAGTCTATAGTTGTTAGATAAATCACTTACATACAGCACACATGCTTATTATTTGCTTTTGCCTCCAGTTTTTGTCACCCAACTGTGGGAATGTGTGCATAAGCAATGCATTAAAAAACCCTTCTTTAGACTTCAAATGGAGTCAGATTTTTCTCAGCTTTGTTGGGCTTATGTTAATGATATGTGCGGATGTGTGAACTGCTTTAGCACATACACCATATGGATTGACCTCTTCTTTTTAGCATCTAGCCATCTCTGCGATTCTCATAATCTCCTTTTGGGCAAATCAGTTTGTTCATGTGCACATGTGAGTGTATTTTAATGCTTGATCCCATTTGCAGTACTTTTTGAACCCATTAGGAATATACTCACCTCCTCCATCACTCCTTACAACCTTTATTTTCTTTCACTTCAATTTCATCATTAGCTTTAAATTTCTTTTGAGTTTCCAGGCGTCTTTGAGCTGTGTTCAGAAAAGTAAAACGAGACCTTCCTTTTAAGGCCATCTATAAGAATAAGTAGGAAAGGTTTGCATTGGACCCACAATGTCACCGTGAACCAGCTCAAGATATGTATCTGCTCTCATGGATTCTACCTTAGAAAAATATTGGCTACATGACTTTTGGTGTATTGTCATTGTGCAGTTGAGTGGAGTGGAACTCCAAACCCCAAGGAGATGAAAGGAGACCTGCACCAACACGCCACTTATTGGAGGACAACCTTCACATACTTTTGTACCGTGTTGCAAACTTGAAAGTCCCTCCAGCATGAACAACTTTTTCAAAGAGAAAGACAAATGATGTGCCCTTACCTCCCATGCCATTATTGTGATACATCGTCCTTTCCACCCACACGTACGTGCTTTTATTTTTGTTGATTCGACCCATATAGCGCTTTTGCATTTCAGTCTGCATGCTGTCCTTCAGTTACTACACTGTTGTTTGAATCATTCCCCATGAATATGTTGTAGAGTGTAGTAAATAAGGCTGATACATCATCCTTGATACATCCTTTTATCTTATTTGATACATGTACTGAAATTATACATGTACAAACCAGTAAATACTGTAAGGCTACCTTCATGTCTGCTCTCACATGTGTAATTGTCTAATGAATCTCTAGTGAACCTTAGTTATAGCCTGTACAGATGCTTGCTGATTTGATATTAACCTTTTAAGTGATAGCACAGCCTATTTTTGCAGAGGGCATGTCTGGATACAGATAGTACAGCCTGTTCTTTGATAGAATGGATCTAGTTTTGGTCTCCCAGGTTATATAATTATTTCGGTCAAAACAGTAAGCCAAAGGTTTCTCCAGACACAAATCAACGCTAACCCTGTTCTCCATGCTAACAGTTGAAGCGTTGACGTTCTCCACTAAATTTACTTGCTAGATTGGCTATTCAAAGGTGGGATTCATAATTGCAAGTGCTGTCTCTTATACCATGTATCCATTCTTAGATATTGCACTTTTAGAAACTATACAATCATGAAGATCTCCTTAATGATTGGAAATAACATACACACTATCACCAATGGTTAAAGAACATAAGAAAACCCTTAGGGGCACACACTCCAAAGAAAAATAAAACTTTTCAAAGAAAAGGACATGGGGTCTTAGCGCACACCTGTGGAGGGGGATACCCCACTAACACCAAAGGGCAGACTTCAAAAAATAGAACCTTGTCGTAAGGGTCCCTATTTATAGTTGATCCCAGAGACAGCTTAGGGATAGCGATTAACATGAAGTAAAGCACATGCACCAACTGGCAAATTGCTTACGTTCATGAGTTTGACTACCATTGCCCTAGCTACAAATACGTCTTACACCTCGAGGCTAGTTCTTATCTATATATACTAAAATAAATTGGGTTTCCGGGCAGATGCTGTGACGCGCAGCGTGAGCTGCCCGGAAACCCATGTTTTTTTTTTACCACTAACTAAAATGAGGCTTCGGGCAGGGGAGGGGCGCGGGCAGAGGCTGGGACGATGGAGGTGGGCGGGTTGCTGGATGCCCTCCATTCTATTTTGAATTTGCCTGCCCGTTGGTTCCCGGCAGCTCACGCTGCCCGGAAACCCATGTTTTTTTTACCACTAACTAAAAGGAGGGCTCAGGCAGGGGGAGGGGCACAGGCAGGGGGAGTGGTGCGGGGAGAGGCCGGGACGATGGAGGTAGCGGGTTGCTGGATGCCCTCCGTTATATTTTGAATTTGCCAACCTGCCAACGGGCGGGCAGGCATACTAGTAGACTCATAAACAATTTTGAAGCAACTTTGGCCACACGTGATATTTTAATCATTACCAGAGGGGCTTGACATAACAATATTCAAAAACTAAACAAAAGTAACAATGTATAAACAAATGATGACATGATGACTTCATATACAAATCATCGTACTCCTACACTCTGAAATCCCTCTTGGTCCACATCTGCCCATATCACCACCTTCTCATCCACCATAACTGTCCATATGTCCATCAGCTACTGCCCATCCATTGTTACAGCACAAGATGTCTTAGTTGTGTTCCAAAAACGTTATAGCTGCCGAAGTCCTAGCCAAAAAGCATGATACCAATTTATAAGACTTTCCTGAAGCATTATCTACAGATCCTCTTTCTTGCATGGCATGGCTGGGGCAAAGGGATCTGAGTTCATTAAGAATTCATGTTCTAACTTCTACTTGTAACTGGATGGTATTTTACGTGAACAGTGAGCCTGATTGATACCAGTACTAATCATAACTTTCTCATGTGCACAATTAATTGTCTTTTTACTATTGATAATTTCTCTTGACTTTGCTAGAAATTTATATGCTACCAAATGTATATTATGATTTTGTGCTCGGTCTTGTATGTCTCCAACAATTTACTTCTTTCACTAGTTGTAACCGTGTGCAAATTTCTGTTGATGATACACCTACTATCGTAGATAGTGTACATTCATCTGTGACAACCATTCCCATTTGACAGGTTTTAACAGACCTTCTCCTATAACTTACCCCTATCCATCATTTCTTCTCTCTTTACTACATCATGACACCTATTCAGAACTCTTATCTGCCACACCATTTTTCATCTCCAGTTGTTCCCTCCTCTCTTTGTCACATCAACTATCCTGTGGACCTTTTCCCTGGGTCTTCACCTATTGTTCGGCCCTCTTAATGGGTGTCTCAACTGGGTCACCTGAAATAGCCTCCCAAAAAGAAGAGATTCCCCAAGAGTCATCAGGTTTCAATAGAGACAAACCAAAGATTATGCATCATGGACTATTGAGCCTTAAATGACATTTACATCAGAACCCATTATCTTATTCCTCTGATCAATAACCCATTGGACCACTTTGGAGGCTGTCTTCTCCAAATTATCAATCAGGCCAGCATCAAATTCTTGTCCAACCTGGAAACAATTGCGGGCATGGGCATATGCGTTGATGGTACTATGCTAGTGACAGGGTACAGACCCTCTTGGGACTCAGTAACCCTGATTGGTAGCCTGGAAGGCTCCTTTAAAGGCCTCTAAAATAGGACAAGTAGAGTAACGCAAATGCATTGCACATTTGACTGATTGATTTCTCTTCTGTCCGTTGTAGGAAGCTCTACTGCAGTCTTTTTAGGTAGCCATGAATGTTCATACAGCGTTCTTACTTGTGATTGATCAGTGTTATGTGTTTAATCACTTATGGTCTAGAGCTTCATGCTGGCATCAGAGCATTTTCCTGACACCATAAGTTGGCTGCAAGTTTTCTCAATTTCCAGTTCCCTTGTGCTAGGGAAAAAGCCTGATTGTTTTTGGTTCTAGTTATGTCTACACCGGTCAAAATTAAACTGCATTTGTACTTCTAGATTTTTCTGTGTTGGGCATGTAAAAATCATGCAATTCTAAATAGCAGAAGGTAGGTGCTGTAGAACCACTTTATACTGGTTTTGAATGGTGTTGACACTTTCATACTTTTAGTTTTTATTTTTGTTCAGATCTTTGGGTAGTTGTATTTTCTATGGTAGAGCACTTTTGCAATTTACCAAACATGATATGGATCAGTAGAAGGGGAATGACTGAGGCTCCAAATTCTCCTACTTTGCTGCTTTCTTTTTGATACTTTTGTGTTATTTTCTGAAACTATTTTTTATCATTGTTCTTCCTACGGTAGGACATTCTAATGTACTTTACAGTTCATAAATCTAATTCCTGAAAATCAAGTTATTGTAAGGCCACCTATGAAGGTCAATTTGTCACTTCTTTTGTTATGTTTGTTCTTGGATTTTTGTCCAATCTTTATACATGTATGGTCTTCCGTTGTGAGAACACTCTTGTTCCACTTTACAGATTGTGATTTGGATAGGTAGAGGTTCCATTTTTTAATTCCAATTCTTCCAAGTTTTTAACCGTTCATCTTTTTTGTACTTTTTTGTTCACTTTTTGTTGCTTCATATTATTTACAATACAGTTCTGAATAGAACAAAACAGAGATGACGGAAGCCATCCCATATGCATTCCATATGTAACATAATAATTAGGCCACGTTCCAATTGAGACATGGTTTTTTTTTTCCAACTGTTTCGTTAAAAAGCTTAACGAAGAGTATTTATTGGCCTTGTAAATAAAATTCAAATAAGTGTAAAAAATAACAATTTTGCACCCCAAAAGAATGACTGCGACAATATGTCAGCTTTTCTGTAATCAAAAGTACACACATATACTGACAAAAAAATGTATAAGTAGAAAAAAAGAGGGGTTAGCGTTGAGAGAGAGAGAGAGAGAGAGAGAGAGAGAGAGAGGGGGGGCAAACATACATAATTACAAGGGTAGGATGCATAAGCCTAGATGTACATGTCAAGCGTGACTATAACTTGGGGAGTTACAGATGTCTGTGAACGAAAATTACTTATGTAAGCGACATGATTGACTGAGTAAATAACCATAACTCACCAGATAGAAAATACTAAGGGGCTTATATAAGAGTGATTCATGAACATGTTCAAATAAATGTAACCATCTGCCGAGTAGACATCAAGCCTGAGACAGATCTGACAAAGCTCGTGATAGTGGTGGATGATGACGAGGAGGTGATGACACTTGCATTGAGTATTGAATTTGGACATCTGAAGTAGAACCGCTCTAGATGACAAGGAAAGACTGACCCTTCCAAGTTAGTTGTTTGTTGCATGTCTCATAGTAAAGATAGGTCCTGTAAATAGAACCTCCAAGTATATATAGGAAGAAACTAGCTCCAATGGCTGACCATAAAAAATGAACTGATGTTGCAGCATGTAAGATCAAAACGTATTGAAAACCATGATCTTGGTCTTCCTCACGTTGACCTCCAACCACCATATAGTAGAAATGAATGCGGAATACTATGCATAATATTGGCGCACCAAAAGGATGGAAAGTAGGAAATGACGTCCCTATTGAGGATGGTGGCAAGTAATGGGGAAATGATGTTGGCAGCATGTATAAAGAGTTCAGCCTCAAGGTCCTCAACATCTTTCACACGAATACATTTTAGCCAATCAATGGCTTCACGTACCATCATGGGAGTAAAAGATGAGAACTCTGACGGTCTAGGCAAGATAATAATGTGGTTCTTGTAGGGATACCGTATAGAGTGGTGGCGTATCCGGTCTAGGTGTATAGACTAGGTGTATAGATCAATCAAAGGTAGAGCTGAAGGGAGAAACTCACACTGAAAGGAACTAGACGAAGAACTGAACAGGGTCTTATTTTCGACGTCCACTTAGGCAGCCTTCTTACATTGAAGTGTTGGTGTCAAGCATCATGCAGAAGATGGGGTAAAACGACTTAAACATGGACTACCTAGTGATGTCAATATCAGCATTCCTAGGCAAGGAAAGATACAGCGAGATTTGGATTATAATATATATGGCAAGAGGAGCAGCGGTATGGAGAGTACTGGTGAAAAAGTTGGCTTGGGTTTCCAAGATGTTGTCAATCGGTAGATAGTGGAGCAGAGAGAGGAGCGATTGCTAATATAGGAATTTATGATCAACTGAATGTAATGGGGCATGAGAGATATATGGAGGAGATGGTGATGTATGATCTACAACTAAACCAAGCTAAAAAGACAGATGTATTCAGAGAGAGAGAGAGAGAGAGAGAGAGAGAGAGAGAGAGAGAGAGAGAGAGAACCGAATTCCAATACTACCATTCATGCGTTTAAAAAAACTACACATTGTAAATACAAAAATATTGCAGTACTCGATATATGAAATGCAAATTTACAAGTACCAAATTGACATGAGTACAGTGAAAGTGTGACAATGCACCTTTATGAAAGAAACAACCAAACATTCCATCATCCATGGTAGTCGGAGAAAAGTGATGCATTCAAATAATTTAGAAACATATAACTCAATCCTCTAGGTTTGTCCTTGGGTTTGCACTTTGCACCTAACAGTGGATGTGCTGGGGTGGGGGGTTTTTGAAAGTGGGCCATGAGCCTAGTGTGAATGCTTGAAACTCGTCCAAAGTAGACTTGTCACCAACAAAGTGCACTTAAACAACCATATCTACTACCTTCAGGATATATCATCTCAACCTCTTGCCACAAAATGTTGCCAACCACCCCCAAGGATGATAATTGATGAAAATACACCCTAAGCCCTAAAAAGCTCACAAAAAACCCAAAACAATGTGCAAACTAGCACATAGACAGAAATGGCTCAAAAAAAAAGTTATGGCAACCCTAAACTAAACTCTAAAAAGGCATGTCAATGTGACAAAACTAGGCTGCCAAGAATGCATGTGAAAATTTAATGCAAGTAAAAAAGCCTTAACCAGTGTTGCTACATACCCTCAAACAAGCAAAGACAACATGAACGGGCTAAAATTTATTCACTACACCTAAGCTTACAAGGGTAAGTGTTCAAAAGTACAAAAAAACTAAACATACAACACAGTGGCACACAAATAGCCATAACACTTGTGAGAACTATTATCCTCCTTGGTAGATAGCAAACATCATTGCACAAACTTTAAGCTACATTTTTTACCACATCCCATATCAAAAGGTAAGGAACATGATTCCATTCTTTACAAATTAATCACCTTATCAATGGATACGTATCAAGTCAAATTTTACCTACAGTGTATCACTATAACCAAGTCACATCCTTCACATATACTTGGCCATGACTATCAGGAAGAAATACATCCCTCGAATTTCTATAAGATAGACTGCGAAATAAATAAACAATGTCTATCTTATGAAGAGATGGAATACTGAATATTGATATCCATCAATGCCCTCCAGCAACTGATATACTCTGGAACCGAAAACAGATTAAAGAGACATGTCGATATCTGCACAAGAACCATTTGATTACAAATCAACTGCGTATACAAAATCTGATTTGCCTAAAGTTCAGTACTAGTTGTGCGTATGGCTCCAGTATCCCACAAAGGGTGAAGCAAATGAGCAGCGCCTGTCAAGCCACTTCTATCGGAGAGTTGACATTCTATAGAAACCAAAAAAATAATCATGTCAATGCAGAAAAAACAACTCAACAATGCAACACTTTCACAAAATAAATGCACAAACATATTACACAGAAGTTTACCTCCACTCTTCAAAAACCCGTGGCTGAAGGATCTCCTTGATCCTATTCATAAACTTCTAAATGAGGCTCGGTGTACAATTCTCTCGATCCACCAACCTCATCACATGGTACACTGGTTGCAAGAATTCAACTAGTTGCTCGACCTGTCACTAGAGATCATCTCCAAATACTATCCTCTAGAACTCAAGTCTGATCAGCTCAGTACTATGACCCCCTTGTGTGAAGTCAGGGTTGGCTCCAGCTAGTACAATGCTGGTTGAACTTGGAGCAACTGCTCCAATGCAACAAAGCGGTAGGCAAAGCATGTGAGTGCTGGCTTCTTCAGATCTAGTGGGCTGTATGTCCTGAACATGGCAAGGGCCCTCTTCTTCCTGGCCACAAATGTAATGTTTTCACGGATCGTGATTCGTCAAAAATTCATTGGTTTGGATTTGAAACATAGAGAATCGGGAATGTAAATTTTTTTGGAATTGTTAGGTCCCAATTCCAAGTTATGATTTAAAACTGGTTAGGGTAGGGTCTTTTGCACTACTTTTCAAGGGAAAGAGAATAGGAGAAAGGAGAAAGGAATAAGGAGAGCAAAGGAGAGGAGAAAAGAGAGAGAGGAGAGAGAATAATAGTAGAGATAATAGGAGAGAAGGTATTAGGTAAATGAAGGAGATGAAAAAACTTGAAAAGGGCATGCAAATTTAGGGGTGTGTGAGTTAAATTTTACTGTTAGAAGTGTTAGAAGTTAGGAGAGAGGATAGGATGAGGAGGTATCAGCCTCTATTAGGTAATAGGTAAAAGAAAAAAGAGATGAAGATTCAAGAAAGGCGTGTGTAAATTTAGTGTTAGGTAATAGAGGTGTTAGGAGTGTTAGAACTTAGAAGTTGGAAATTAGGAGGGACTAGTCACTAGGGTTCAGCTTTAGGAGTTAGAGACTAGAGATAGTCGTAGTGAGATCTAAAGATCTTGTATAAGATCATGCCATAGTTTCTTTGACATATGCTAGCTTGGGCCATTACATGAGTTACACAGGCTGTCCAATGCGTATTCAAGCACACCTTCTTTGTTTGCTTGGCTTCAAAATTGGACCATGCCCATAGGCACCACTAGGGCTCTCAAACACGAGCGAAATGTGTATCTAGGTTAGGGTTGTCCCTCAATAGGGCTATCCAACCCATCTTGTTGATTTTGAGCACAACAACGATGTTTCATTGGGTCTCGAAGAGTAGGATGACGTTTTGCCAAAGCCGCTCACATGGTGGGGTGTGGTGGGCAAATTTGCCCCAGACATTATTGCTCTTGCCACTCGCACTCTTGCTCAAAATTATTTTGCTTTGCATTGTGTGCGGAACTGGAGCATTTGGTCTCTTATGCACACAAAGAGACACAATAGGCTCAACATTTCCCGGTTGAAGGGGTTGGTATACCGCACCACCAACCTGAGGCTAGTCAGGCACATGCAAAGAGATGGTACATTGTAGGAATCTATGCACACATAGAGAATATAGTTTATGATGAGATCTTTTCAGACTATCATCAGGAGCTGGCACATCATGATAGCAAGCAACACAAGGCCACCAGGTCCATGGCTACTGCTGATGCAGAGGATACATGAGGAGTGTGAGGATGAGGTTGAGGAGAGAGATGAGGCGGCCCTAGATGTAAGATGGAGATGGACATTGGCGAGGATGTGAGACACAGTCCGAGCCTACATCGCCTATACGCAAGACAAAAAAAGGGGGGGGGTTAATATTTACCTTCCATGTAGCATTTTCCTTAGGCATAAGCAGCAGTGGCTCGGCGAGACCCTGATAGACCTAGAGGTAATGACAAAGGTAGAGGTAGAGTTAGGGGTAGAGGTAGACGCAGAGGCAGAGCCGAAGGCAGAGGTTCAGGGAGACAGTAGCGCATCCTTGAGGAGGATTCTGTATCGTCCTGCTCATCCAGCAGTGATAGTCAGGAGGAATCTTCAATTCATCATGATGCCTCTGAGTCATAGAGAATTAGGGCTTATTTGGATATCACATGACTCTATGAATCCATTATCCATTGTCTATCTATCAGAGTCATGTACTTGGCCATTTGCCCACTCCTTGTCACATGACATATATATCAAATGATTTATGAAATATTGATCATTCTCACGAGGCATGTGTGGAATCTAGATCATTTTCCATGTTTTAGAATATAAAAGTTGTAATTTCAAGAGGTGTTACGAGACCGTAACAGTACTGACCCAACAGTACATCTGGGAATAGCTAACCATCAGAGGGCAGAGGACAATGTGAGTCAGAGGCATGCATGCATATCATGCAGTCGGTATGAGGGCCAGTAATGCCCATGCGGACACATGCATACGCATGCAGACACATGCGGATGCATGCATAATTGTCAGGGGACATGCAATCCATCAGTGACCGATCGGAGTTTGGCGCATTTAGATCAATTTTCAGCGTCCTTTCTGCAGGTGGTCCAGTGCACCTTCTGTTTGCTTGATCCGCACGATTTGGCACGTTCAGAGAGGGTTGTTTTCCAGCGAACTGTTTGCAGGTTGGGCGCATTTAATTCAGCTAATCCAGCGCTCAAATTGCCACCCAGATCACAGCGTTTCAGTGAAAAATTTCCAGCATACTTCTAGCGCGCCTTCAAGGCAGATTCAGCCTGTTTTTGGAATATTTTTCAGCACATTGTTGTACTGTGATTGGGCACATTAAAATCAAAATTTTAGCGCTCTGTTTAGTTGCTGTTCCAGTGTTCATTTACTGTGCATTAAGCGCAAAAATTCCAGCAGATTGAGTGCTCCTGCAACCACCATTTATTGCATGTATTTGTTGCTCTGGCCCCCCAAATAAAGTAGATCTCTTGCTGCCTGTCCAGCGCATTTCCAGGGGTAGAAACGCTCAATTTCTGATCCTTTTTTCCAGCAGTACGGGAGCACAGGGGTAAAACATTTCATGCTCACAATATCAAACTTTTCTTGAGGAAGTTTAGTACTCTTGCAAAAGGGAAGTTCAGCACATTTTTATCATAAAAAATTGGGTGTTTCTCAACCTGAAATCCAGCACAGTTCTAAGCATATCCAGCAAAAGTGCAGCGAAGGAAACTTACCTAGGAGTGAGTATTGCTTCATCGGATTCCACTTTTTCCAGCACTCTTCGTTTCCAAGAAGCTAAAATTTGGAGTCATGATTCATTGCATGCGGTTCGAGATTTCCAGTTTCCAGCAAGCCGAAAGCAGAAGGTTGAACCTGAGGGATACTCTTGTAATTCCATCGACAAGTGGGCTTCAAAACAGAGCTAAGTCTTTGCTCCATCTTTTCCTTTTGATTTGCTTTACGTTTTTGCTTTTCTCTTTAACTTTGACATGACGACTCCCGAGGAAAATCCAATTTCCCCAGGAAACGCCATTGACGAGCTCGAAGAGGAAGCTTTTCGTTTTCAAGAGGAAAAGGCAGCAATGGATGTCGATGAGGAATATGAGACATTCAATACAGATGATTTTATTTCTAATGAACAGTATCAAAAGTTAGAAACTGAGGTCACTAATTTAAAACAGACTTTAAACAGCATGCAAACAAACCAAGATAAATCATTTGTAGAAATTAAAAGCCTGTTTGCTAATTTAGTACCTCCTACTCCTCTCACTCCAGTTTCAGCTTCAGTTTCAGTACCTATTGTATCTCCGTTACCTATACCTCCCGCAGTTCCTACCCCTTCGGGAGATACCAGAATAAACCCCAGTTTATTTAAAGATTTGAGAACATCAATCTTTAACGGAGAAAAAAAAGACAAAAATACTGATATTCTTCAAACTTTTCTTAGCAAATGAAAGAATATACATGCATTGAAACAGACTCCAGACCATTTACAAGCCTTAGAAGCCAGCTTATCCCTAGGTCCCATGGCCTACAAGTGGTGGCTAAACCTCTAGGAGACTGGGCAGACCCCCCAGTCATGGAAGGCTTTCGAAGAAGCCTTCCTACAAGAGTTCTT
Organism: Diphasiastrum complanatum; assembly: GCA_029204225.1. Lineage (NCBI taxonomy): Eukaryota > Viridiplantae > Streptophyta > Lycopodiopsida > Lycopodiales > Lycopodiaceae > Diphasiastrum > Diphasiastrum complanatum. Next base: position 14,220,127 of record CM055104.1, on the reverse strand, counting down.
GCCGGCCAATGAACTTGATAGGGCTTGGGAGGCTTGGGAAAAGTTAGTGATGGACAAATCCCTAACCTAGTACATATCACAGTATAGGGATGCTATCCTTAAACTTAAAAACGTTGATGACTATTAGGAAGTCAGGGGCTTTGTTCGTGGGCTCCGAGATGAGTATAAGGTGGAAGTTCAGCGTAACTCACCTACTACTCTTGAACAAGCTATTGAGTTTCCCCAAATCTATGACGATTCAGTGGGCAGACGAAAAACCAAACAATCTAGTACTGAGCAGCCTTCTCAGTCAACCTCCTCATTTTTGAAAAAACTTTTTTTTTAAAAACAATTGATAAATCTAATGAAGGTCCTCAGAAACGCCCTGCAATCATTCAACCATTAAAAACTAAAGATTATGAAAAAGCAAAACAACAATGGTTGTGTCTTGTTTGTATGGGTAAGGGACATATAGTTAGACAATGCCCTATAGGACCCTTGAATAAAAAGAAAGATAACAAGCAAGTACACCTAGTTCAAACCGCGACTTTCCCCACTGATTCGGCAACTACCGAAATAGAGGTGTTCCATGAAGACCATGAACACCATTGCTAGTTGACCACTGCTATGCTAGGGAGACCCTCCAGTTTTGGGCCTCATGACCTAGTACGCATGTATGGGAAAGTTGGCAATCAGTCAGTAAGAATAATGGTGGATGATGGGGCAACCCATAATTTCATCAATTACACCCTAGTCAAGAAACTACAACTTCCAGAAACACCTAGTCAACATAGGTATATAGTTTCTTTGGCAAAGGGTCAAGATAATCAAGTGTGGCAAACCATGGTTAGTAATTTGGGTTTGGGGTCCCACTCTCCAGCGAAATTATCAGGACAATACCCTCAGTTTTCAGTGAAATGGTCAAGAGTTTCATCTGCATGGGGAGCATGGAGTTCCCAACAGTCCCTTGGTGTGCAGCTCAGAGCTTGTTCAGCTTATGGAGGATGATCAGCATGAGGTACTTCTTTGTGACTTACAGTTTATTTTTGATGACTCTGTTTGCAGTAATATCTTTCATATAAAGAAAAAGTTAGATAATCTATTAAGTAAGTATGCTGACGTTTTTCCTGATGATTTGCCTAGTAGTTTACCAACCTCTAGAGAAGTTGATCATGCTATTAACTTAACACCTGGTAAAACACCCATAGCCACCCTATCAGGTTAGTCAGTTAGAGGATTGGGAAATAACTAAACAATTAATAGATATCTAAATAAACAAATGCAAAACCAAGCAGTTCCCCTTGGGCAGCAAGAAAGAAAGGTCTATGCGTAGACTACAAAGCATTAAATAAAGTCACAAGAAAGAATAAGTACCCTATTCCTCGGGTAGACGAGTTGTTTGATCAACTCGACGGGGCCAGATATTTCAATAAAATAGATCTTCGTTCGGGGTATCATCAAGTCCGTATTAAGGTGGAAAATGTCCTGAAAACAGCTTTTAAAACTCATCACGGTCATTATGAGTTTAAGGTGATGCCTTTTGGACTCACCAACGCTCCGACGACTTTTATGACCCTAATGAACAGTGTTCTTCAACCATATTTAGGAAAATTTGTGGTAGTTTTTCTAGATGATATCTTAGTCTACAGTAAAACTAAGAAAGAGCATTTGGCTCACCTTAGAAAGGTGTTTCATTTGCTAAGAAAGCATAAACTATTCGCAAAGAAACCTAAATGTGAGTTTTTTACCGAAGAAATAGCTTATTTTTTGGGCCATATTATCTCAAAAGATGGGATTAAAATGGATCCAAATAAGGTCAAGGCCATATTCAGCTGGCCTAGACCAAACAACATAACAAACCTTCAGGTCTTTCTTGGACTTTCAGGACACTACAGACGTTTTGTCAAGGATTATGCTCAATAGCAGTTCCCATGACAAATCTTCTTAAGGGGAAGGGAAAGGAGTTCGTTTGGGGGCAAGAACAACATGAGAGTTTTGATGCTCTCAAAGCAGCCTTGGTTACAGCACCAACACTGAAAGGTGTAAACCCAAATCAGCCTTTTGTGGTCGAAACAGATGCTAACGACTTTGCAGTAGGTGCGGTGTTGAACCAAAACGGACAATTAGTAGCGTTCGAAAGTAAAAAGCTCAAACCCGCTCAAACCAGATATAGAACTTTTTTTTATTATTCATGCCCTTAAGACTTGGTGGCATTATTTGTATGGTGCTATCTTTGAGATCGTGATTAACCATGAAAACCTTAGATATTTATGTAATCAGCCTGAGCTTAGGGGTCGGAAATCCCGGTGGGCTAAAGAATCGAAGCATACGCCAGCTTGCGTTGAGGATTCTGGGTTTGTAGATCCCAAGCATACCAGTGAGGTTGACGGATCCAGTTCTCGAGGATTCAAACAGTATTCCATTCAGAATGAGTATCTAGTTTACAGAAATAGAATATGTGTTCCCGACTTAGAGGATTTTAGGCGCCAAATATTATATGAATGTCATGACAGCCCTAGTGCGAGACACCCATGAATTCAGAAGACCTATGAATTTCTTCGTAGGCAATTCTTTTGGGCCAGTATGAAAAAGGACGTCCAACAATATGTAACCAGTTTTCAAAAGTGTCAGATTAATAAAGCAGAGCGTCTAAAGGCAGGAGGGTTGTTACAACCCCTAGAAATACCAGCTGGTAAGTGGGAAAGTATTTCCATGGATTTTATAGGAGGCTTGCCTAAGACCCAGAAGGGTCATCTATATGGGTCATAGTTGACCGTTTGACCAAAATGGCTCACTTTATTCCAAACCACCGTTAGAGCTCCAGAGTTAGCAAGGTTGTTTATAGACGGGCTATTTGAATTATACGGTCTCCCGGCATAGTCAGCGATCGGGACAATAAAAATTTTTGGAGGGCAGTATTCCATCATCAGGTTCTAGAAAATTAGGATCTTGAATCACGCTAAAAGCTCATAATTCCTAATATTACTTAGTAGAGAATCGAGATACAAATGGGAGGTCAGTAATATGGTGATTGATACCCTAAATTCGCAAAAATTCTATTCATGTAGAAATCATCTATAGCCTATAATTACACAAAATTTCAGCAATCCTATTCATGATGCACAAAGTTTCAGCAACCTAGTGACAATTGGAAACCAGTATTCCAAAAAAAAATACTTTTTGCAAAATTTTGAATAAAATTTTGAATCTTCGAATCAAGATGCTTTGTGACAATGGGTCTAATGCATTTCAACTTTCCCCCCATAATTATTTTGTTTGTATCTCTTTTGAGCAGCACTCTATGATTAAAAATAAAATCCATCAGAAGTATCGAACTGATCCAGTCCAACGCATTTCCACTTCCCCAAGGTTATTTGGATCTCTTTTGAGAAGCACTATATGCTTCAAGAGAGATTTTATTGAAAGCAGTCTTGAAGATTTTCAACTTTAATAAGAGAGAATTGGAGATACAACAACTACAATACCTTATCATTTTGGCTTGGGACGCCTGAACTGATGTCATCACTTGGAAGATGACTTGTGTCCACCTGAATTTCAAACATTTGAACAAACTATTAGCATCTACTATTTCTAACAGCTAGAGTACATCACCTTGAGATCTTTTGATTTGATGACATCAGCCTAAATTGTGTTGAGTAGAAATTTGACCATGCACAAGCACAAAGCTACAATTTGGGAAAGATTGCAAATGATCTCCGACTTGTTAATAGCAGCACACTGAGAATTTGAAAAAATGTCAAAAGCTTGGGGCTTCAAACCACGTTGAAGTTTAATGGGAATGGATATGAAAGCAAAGTCAACCCCTTGGGAAGTATGTGATGATATACATGTGTTAGCCATTTTATTAAAGGATAAGCACAACTTGCTAGCTTTTAGGACTCCTAGACTTAAAGATGACAAACCAGGAAATTTTGAATCAATATGTTATTTCTCTGTGAGATTGGAAGATATCCCAATTCACAACTTTTATTTGAGAGGCCAGTAATATCATTAAGTAAACTTTAAACTTCAGATTCGCATCTATGCTTCAAAACAAACTATCATGTAATGAAAAAAAGCTGAATCCATGCCATCACCATCAAACAAAGAAAATACAAGACATTTAGGCAGTTCTTTTTCATTTTGTGATGATGGTCACGGCAAGCAGAGAACTAGTTTTCAGATGGGAAATAAGATGATGTTGAAAAAGGGAATTCTGCAGATGTCAAAGATACATCTGTTTTCCATCTGGCTACCCCAGAAAAACCTAAAGCGCCAGTATTTGTGCTTGAATCGTTTGGCTACTATGGAAATAAGGTGATTTACCTTGCCTTTAAACGATCTTTAACATCCAAGTAAGCTTAAAGTAGTTCACATCAAACTTGCTCCTTTGCAAGGATTCTCTCTGTCAAAATTTTCGTGCCCGCTGGTTACTATCATCAAGTTTAGAATCGTTGGCTTAAATCTCCCACAATGGCAAACCAGGCACTCAGTAGGTCGTAAGATCAGGCAGGGAGATCAGTTGTCTTCCATTAGTCATACAAATGAGTATTGTAGGAAGGATTGGCGTTCTCTTCTGTTTCTGACTCTTCTTTTCAGGCTTTCTTGGTCAATTCTTCAGATTTATCATTGTTGGACGACCATAAATATACACTTTTGCTACCTGTTTCAGGCTTTCATACCTATTTTTTTTTAATTAAAAAAATAATGTTCTGACCATTAGTTCCGGAACATACAGTATGGAACGTACAGTGCGTTCCGGCCCAAAAGGGTTGGAATGGATTTCTAAGGCTGAAATAATAAGACCGTAGCAACCCGAAATTTGAGGCACTTACAAAAGGAACCAGTATAGCTTAGAAACCTGTTCCGACCCTCTTCGGTTGGAACATACTGTACGTTCTGGAAAGTACTGAGGCAGAACGTTTTTTTTTCAGTCCAAAAAAAATAAATTTCCTATAAAATTTTTGTTTGTCAAACAAATACCACTTTTTAAATTTTTTTTTCTGGCCATGTTCCAAGACGGAACGCGTTCCATTCTGGAACGGGCAACTATGCAGTATAGAAACCTTGCAAAGCCAGTAATGGTTTCACACTTTTTTGCTTTCTTGGCAAATAGGCCTTTTGTGAGCATGTATACAAATAGGCATTTTGTGAGCAAAAAATTTGCAAAAATCTCATGATGTAAAAGCACTTTAAGAAAGTACGGTCATTAAGCAAGCCTCAAGCAAGAATTGCCACCTTTTGCAAGCCTTGCAGATGTAAACTGGGGTGGTTCTAAACTAGATTACAAAAACACTAAAAGAAACAAATGGAACTCTACAAGTACCAAAATATACAAGTACCTGATGCTGTAAAACTCAAATTTCATATTGAAGTCAAAGACTCCAAAGTCAACAGAAAACTATCACATCACAGCGAATACTGTTGAGCAGAAGCATACTCCTATTTCTGTTGTTTTTTGCTTGTTAGTTTTATTGACAACTCCACCTGGTAGAAGTTAAGTAAATCTTTGGTTGAAAGAATTTAGCGTACCTGCCTTTTCAGAATGAAATTTGATCACCATGATTTTGGCTGTGAATTGAATCTGCTCTGTTGCAAATGTATACTTCAAAGTCCTTGAAATATACAGCAAAAATGAGGTCTATTTGTACTTCGAAACTGAAACAGATATGCTGCACAACATTAGCACTTGAATAACAAAAATTGACTTAAAATTATGCTTTATCTGCCTCTCAAGATCCAATGCGACTAACCTCGGAAGTGAATGATAGTATTCAAGGACCACCTTAAAACCTGCAGCAGACAGTCAGTGAAACAGCAGAGACCAAGGGGTGTTGTAAAAACTTTGGGAGGAGGCCAGCCACTCTTCCCCAGATATGTAGTAGCTACGAACATGGGCTACACATAACTTGAAAACACGAGGTCCAAAGGAAGCAACTAAAGCTCAACAAAACATAACACTTGTAAACAATCTTTTTTAATGAATCATATGTCAGTGAGTGTCAGATATGTACTACAGCCAGGAGGGCAATTGCATTTAAGGTAGGTCTTACTAGTAGTTTTCACAATTTCAGTGCTGATATTTCAACCAGATGAACAATGACACATTAATCCATCTCACCACTTTGCTTCTCCAGATCCACCACAATCACAGGAAGGACACTAGAAGATCTACTTAGAGCTCTGAAAATTTACAGTGCAAAGGTTGGAAGGTTGAGCAGTGCAAGAAATAGGAGGACACAGAGTGAAAGAGGCATTTGCTGAAATCTTCAAATACAGCACTGAAAGAGATACTTTGGCTGAGGCTTCTGTATTAGAGTGGGAAGTCACTCAACTAAAATTGAATTCTTTCACGTAAACACATTACAATCTGTTTGTACACAAGCAGTCCTCAAGCTTCGCATGCCAAAGACAACTTGAAGGTCATCTTATGGGACAATACCTCCAGATTAATGTAAAACAACAATCCGTAGAAGCTTCTTGTTGATGGTTGATAATGAAACGTCTACTAAACTGCTGTTTGAGCCTGCGTTCAATGTCCAAAACTATCAAACATTCTTGAATTGCAACTAGTACACAATTCTGATACAAAACGGCACCAATATAGTTCTAATTTTGTCAAGACTAACGAAATAAAAGAGAAGTATCTCATTCATAAAGAGAAAAAGAATCCCCACTTTGAAGGCAAAGTCACATTCTTTATAGGTCATGGGTCACCGTCAAAACTCAACAAGTTGAGCATGACCACAAAGGCAGGTCTGGAAAGCCAGGCAGACCACTGTCTTGTTGCTCACCTATGGGTGTTACTTTCCTTGGATTGACCACAATGTCAACTCTAAAATGATAACTTGTATATGCCCATCACTGGTATACAACATCTCCCAGCTAAGAAACAGGTGGAGACCTACGGTACATTCTCATGAACATGCCACAACTTTCCTTTGAGAAGATATTGAGAAAATTTTCAGACTCTAATGTCATGCCTACAAAACTGATAATTCCACTTTGAAGTGGACAAACCTTGAGTATTTCGGTACTGCAATTCCTGCAACAGGAGAATCCCACTTGTTTAAGCAAGAGCTTAAGCTCCATAGCTAAGATGGTTGAATTATCTCCATCAAGGGTCAATAGCTCTTCAAAGAATCCCATGTCAATATTTTCAGCTGCCTACAATACATTTGAAGTATCTACCTTTGTCAGATAAATAGCTTCTTCAAACTTCAGAGGCCAGATAGGTACTTCTTATCCTGCTGCTCAAAAACTCGGAAAGATAATCTTTCTAGTAAAGTTGGCCAGTTTTCTCCAAGCTTTTGAGGTTCGTTTTCCATTGCCACCTTGAAGTCGATTGGTGTGACTGGTGGATAGTGGTTCTCGATCCCTTTTCCAGCTTCAAGTGGTGCAGAGCCTGAAGGCGGATGATAAGGCCAAATTCCATTTAAACCAGGTGAAAGCCTTACGCATGACAAACTTTCATTCCATTTTGCATCTTTCTCCCTAGAAAGAGCACTTCCTTGTTCATCCCTTGTACGCCTTGATTGCACAAGATCTATGCAGGATGTGATCAACTTCTTAAGATGCACATCAAGTGCGTGGTTGAGACACACAGCAGATTCATAGCTAACGCCTTCCAAACCTCCTTCTAAAATAGCAATATGTTCCATCCGCCTTTGCAAAGAATCTACATCAGGGAGATCAGCTGCATCCGAGCACTCTTCTTCTATCCTAGTACCTAGCAATGTATAATTCAACGATAGTGGCTTATCAACAATAGGAGCCTTAACAGCTGCCCCAAGACTACCAACAGTAAATGGAATACCTAATGGTGCCCTTACTTCAGTTTTGGCCCATATGGTACAGGTTTCATCTATAGCTGCCTCTTCTGTACTTTCAGAGTGTACATTTGGGCTCTTTTCATCTGTACTCTCAGCTGTGGAAAGACCTGTCTGATTAATCAATGCAAGTCTGGGCCTCTTTGCAACTGGAACAACTGCACCATAATAATCATTATCTGGCTGCTGTGCTGCATTGTGTGCTTTCTCTAACCTTTTAGCAAGGTCAACAGATCCGATAACCCCATCTTCCAAGCACTTACCTCTCCCATCATCAGTTGGTGCTTCTTGTAACATAAAAGCTTCTCCTTTGAAATGGATTGCAGGCACATTTTGTTTCTCTTTTGCCTTGCGATCACGGATACCTGACCTGCCTTTTCTAGGAGAGACTGGTATGATACCCCCATTGGCCCGAGCTGCTTCTCCAGGGGATTGAGGTTCTTGAGGTGAAGATTCATGGTCCGCAGCTTTAGTTGGAAGAGGCTTTCTTTGTGCGAGGTTTGAATTTCTGGATTCATCTAAGGGAGGTGATGCCCAATTTGCCGTAGCATTAGTCCAAATCGCCCATATAAGCTGGTTATGCAAACAAAGGTATTCTCTTTCTACTGTCAATAGAACTTGCCTATCAAGCTCTGCTTTGGAGAGCTTGCAGCTGAAGAATTGACCTAAAATGCCAAAATATTGGCTTGCTCTCCCAGGTCCTAATATTTTGGTGATCTTGGCTTTTAGGTCCTGTAAACTGATGCGGCGAGGGTGCTGTGAGGGTGGCATCTTAAAAGATATGAGCCATAGCAAGCAAGCAGTATGCTAAGCACCTTCCAGAGGCAATTCTGACAGGAGATTTGTTTTAGAACATGCAAAAACTCCTATATCCACCACATTCTATAACATGTCTGCAGCTGCACAACCACAATGAACGTTACCTAAAGATTTGGAATTGACTATTTACCAACATCATAAGCCTTTCCATACTTACACCAGTTATGGTTTCTCGGGTTTAAAATGATTAGCTTGCCTTGGAAAAGGTTGAGGCTCATATAGAACAGAAAAGGACAAAAGATTACCACAAAAAATAAGCGTTAGACACAAGATGAGATTTCTCTGAGATATTCTTCTTTGCAAGTTCGTACAAGATAAAATATTCCTTTTCTGGTTTAGATATCAACTTTTGTAACATAAGACAGGATAGGTTATACTAGGGCTGATTCATATCCAGGATGTCAAGCTCATGCTTCCTCTGTACTTAAAAAACCACCTATAATCTTGATTAACAATGGGATCTCTCTCTCTCTCTCTCTCTCTCTCTCTCTCTCTCTCTCTCACACACACACACACACACACACACACACACACACACACAGGATTGAAAGAGCAACACAACCACCCGAAAATAAGTACATGCTCATTGAACAACATGGACAGCAAAGTAGGGGTATATCATAAGGAAAATAGAAGGTACAGCACAACCTGCTGCTTGCATTATATGCCATTATGAGCAGCTGCTACTGTCTTCCAATGCAAACAACACCACAATGTACAAAAAAGATAGAAAGGTTCATTGAATCTGGTGAGCAAACGGAGCCAATTGAGCCTGGTTTTGTACATGAACGCCTATAAGCTTGACATGCCAGTCAGAAATGTAGACCAGTGCCCTGCTGAGCAAACCAATTTGCCAGCAGAAGGGCTTAAAGAACGCAATTTAGGAAAAATAATCCAGGTAGAAAACGGTCATAGTTGCAAAATTCCAAATCCATGGAATTGAATCATAGATTTGAATTGAATCACAAATATTTTTTGAAAACAATCGTACCGCATCACTACCTTATGAACCAGCAAAGACATTTTGTGCCTCACAAAAGTCCAAATTGACTATGCCCCCCAGAAAAGGAATAGAGACCCACCACCTGGGCATATATCCCAATTAATATTGCCAAGGCAAATGCTTCCGTGCAGCAATTTTCAAAACCAGGAAATAGACGAATTGCTAAGAATAGAAATTCCCTCAATGTATAAAAATATGTCAGCAACAGATTTGATCCAGAGATAAATCACAGTTGCAGTGGATCGCGATCCGCTGCAAAAAAGTCCAGAACATCAGCAATCCACAACCCAAATCACAAAAAAAAAAAAAAATTGAAAAAAAAAATTTAATGGCCAATTTTTTTTTTTTTGAGTTTAATACTAACTTAAACCTGATTGAATGGTGGACATGATGGAATGATTAGATATATCATAGTTCAATCAGGCTATTTCTTATAGCCGATTCAAAGATGCACGTTCCGTGAAGTATTTCTGATTTCTGACAGATTAGAGCCTTTCCAAATATTTTCTTTTGAAATCAGAAATCAGTTTTGTTTTGAAATATCTGCTTTTCCAATAGATATCAGAAATCGGTTTTGAAATGGAGTTATGATGCCAATGGTTTGCAGATCTACTGATTCCGTTTTCTGTTAGAAAACGATAGAAAGAGTTAAAAGGAGCCTTCCTTAGACTGGCGGGAATTGTATACTTCTTGTGGAATAGCTGAAACCATCTGAAACAATCTACTGATGTCCAGATTTCTGAAACCATCTGAAAATGCAGCCATCTGAAACCATCTACTGATGTCCAGATTTATGATGAATATATCCTGCAGCCATCTGAAACCAAGCAACAGATCTGCATAACAATTGCTTTTTATATATCCTTTCACATGATACCCATATTGGCAACTTTCCAAAAAAAAGAATGTGGCCTGCAACCATGAGATAAATCAACAAGGACCCCTAGCCAAAGCGAAAACTGGCTCCGCCCAAGGGTGCTTTATCATCTAGAAAGCTTCCTTATACTGCAAAATCTGATCAATTGATTCCTCCAACATTGGGTAAGTCATGCTTGATCCCAACCATTCATTTAAGGAAAGAATGGTTGGAAATACTATACCAAAAATATCTATTCGTGAAATTAGAATATATCCAATTTCACAAATTTATATAGAGAAGTGATGTCATAAGGTAAAGCTTAGAAACAATATACGAGAAACTTAAAAAGTCAAAGAATCTTAGAAACAATATACGATCAGCTCAAAAAGTCAAAGGATCTAAGTCAAAACAATATTTTTGGTATAAAAAACCAAAAAAAAAAAAGAAAAGGTGCCGTACCACGGCACATGTGCCGTAGTACGGCACCTGTGCCATGGAGTACTTTGATACTAACCTTCAAGATTCCCTAAAAAGGGTCCAGGCTGCAAGCATTCTTAATATGTTGTAAAAAGCATGAAGATTCTACATTAATGATGAATACAGCAACATCATGGATGGTAACAAGGAGAAGAAAACACATTAAAAAATAAAATCTTGTAAGCCGAAAACTTCAAGCAAACAAAAATCAATAAAGTTGGTACTTGGTAGTTTAGCGTAAAAGCACAGACAACAAGCACTACATAAAATCTCAGAGTCCACAAGGTAAACTTGATACTTGGCCTGAAAATTAGTCAAAATCTCTCAGGCATAGCCACTGTTGATTATACGCACATTCTTATGCTTTGACATTTCAATGTTGTGACTAGGATAGTACTAGGCATAACAAAGAAGTGCAATCTTCAACCTTAAGGACTCAGGAGTCCATTCACAAAGTCTTAGACCATCAAACTGAACATGCATAGTCTGGAACGAATGCTACATCCCTAATCACTTCTGCAGCGCCCAAGAATACAAACAAAACTCTACTTAAATCTGCTTGTCACAACATTGTGGCCAGCAACAACAGGAGATATGTATGCAATCTGAATGGTCCCTCACATGTGTGATCATTTACAGATTAATCAGAAAACATATTTATATGATCATAAATGACCAAAGGAAACCAATTTTCTGATTTCATCATGCCTTTGTGAGAATGTTTGGAAGAAATCTGAGTACTGCCATATGAAACAGAATCTTTTGTCAGAGAATCTAATAAACCATATTTAAGACACAAAATACTACAAAAGTAAACTTGAACTTGACATGCCACTGCTAAACTCACATTAGAACTCTGAAGGTTTTATGGTGATCTTCTCTTACGAGACCTGATAATGGACCTCGTCCAATAACCATAAAACTTTCTTGAAGGAGCATGCTAACAACTAGTTGGAATGAAAAATCAAAAGATCAAAGAAGGTTCAGACATTCAAATGTTCAGACTCCAGAGTATTAGTATTCCAAAAATATGATTTCGGTACAAAACTCTGCCGTAGAGCCGTCCAACATAGTCTATAATGAGAGAAAAGCACATATTGGAGAGGAAGTAATCTATTGAGGATGATTTAGCCTTTATGTACACTTTAATATGTGCTGTTCGAGGCACTAAGATAATGAGCTTCATCCCATTGTGTCACCATAACAAGCATTTAGCATCTCAAACCCTTGTTAGAAAGTGATATCAAACAAAGTTGGACTCATTACCATTTTTATCTATCAATCAAGCAAAAAGTGAAGAACCGAATACTTATGAAACAAAATTGGTTGTGATTTGCAACCTTTTCACAAAGGGACCATTGGTTGTTTTTAATAAGCAGCGTCTAGGGATTTAAAAGCATCGTTCCAGGGCATACCTGACTCAGAAGCCAACACGCTATAATAGTATGTATTATCGCAACTCCTACAACGAGGGGGTAAAATACACGATAATCCTTGGGCCAATTTCGAAGCTGCGTTTCTGATTGTCCGTTAGTCTAAAGATAATATTGTTTGTTGTAAATTAAACTTTCAGCATAGCCATTTTTAAGGAGCAGCGTGCTTATTCATTAGAAAGATAAGTAATGAAACAAAACCTCACACTTTAAAGACAGTAATTGATTGCTTCACTAGTACAAAGTACAAAATAGCAGAGTTATGGAAAAGGGAAAACAAAAAATAATAGGAACAAATATGAAACTTACCCTTGATAAGACCTTGGTAAGGGGCATGTCCGAACCGCTGTTGTGTTTACTGATGGCTGTAGATTCACTCCCAAAATCTTTTGCAATCAAACTGCCAAAACAGTGCAGTGAGTTCAGTATTTCCATGGCTAGTGTCCCACACTATTCTACTATACCAGAGATGACAAACTCAAAAGAAACGAATAATTTTTGTACCCTGAAGCTTCATAAACTGCTTGCAAAAATGAAACTTACGTCTAAAGTATGCTATTATGTCGAACAATTTGCTCACATTGCTGAAAATCCCTGAAATTCTCGGTGGATTCACTTCCATTGCCGCTGTTACAAGGCTTTCGATGATCCGATCTCACGTTCTGTCGCTCCTCGGCCTGGTACCTGGGGTTGGAACGCGCGATCGCAAACGAGAGAGAGAAGAGAGAGAGAGAGAGAGAGAGAGAGAGAGCCAGCTTCATTGAATGAGAGTTTTGGGGTCCGCGACAGGCGTAGCCCGTCAAAATCGCTCTGTTGACGTGCAATGACACTCTATTTCGCTACTTTTGTCCCAACTTTGACGTCCCATTGCACGTCAAGTTGACGAGGAGGCCCCGTCGTGCAGGCCCATTTGACTGTGGTCAGAGAATCGGGTGCGCGCTGTTCCCGTCAGAATGAAGGGTGGTGCTGCTGTTCTGATAAATTTATTTGTTTTTTTTGGGGGGTGTCCTTGAGGTAAAGGTCCCCTTACAAAGTGCATATGCCAAAAACCAGTTGTAAGGCTTTTCCTTTGTGGCCATGTCTTATACTAAGGTACATATATCATCTTCCTCAAAGTGACATGTTTTAGTTAGTGCTTGCAAGTTTGTTTTGCGTTAACGACAAGCTATCATCCCGACGACGTGCTTTGATGTGCTAAAAGTTTACATGTCTCACCTTTCTCAGTTTAAGCACCAAAATGCTTTTTATTTTTAGCTTTGCCACAATAACATTACGTTTTTGTGATGATTCTCTTGAAGCTAGCATGTCTCTTCTAGGTGAGTTTGAGTTGAAAGATCCTATATATTAATCCTTTGATATTTAAAACTCTGTTTTTTTTCTTAATTTTTCAATGTGCATTGCAAAGCTATTAGAGATTTTTTAGATAATCTTGTTTTTTAATCGCTCTAAATTGCAATTACTTTTTTTTTTTCAAACAATTGAATGCTTTTTTAGCTTTCCTGATACAAACTCATGCTATCATGTTTTATGCACTTTTTATTTATGGGATGTTCATAAACCCAAACCTTGCTACAATGCATTTCAATGAGGAGCCTACCCTCTTGCCCGATGCTTAAGGGGCACAATGACACCCATCTCTACACTCTAACCGTTAGAGTGTAGAGATGCCATCTATGAAATGCGTTGTCTATGGCGAATGGATTATCTAGAGTTCTTCTCAATGAGCAAATACACTCAATTGTTATGATAAGAAGATGACATGGTAAAAAGGGTGATAGTTCATCTATTCCTTAACGGAAGATGGTAAAGACGTAAAGACACACCATATTTTGCATGCTTCTATTTTTCTCCTGGTTTAGTGTATTCCAATGTCTCTAAGTTCCTTTACAACCCATGAACCACTTGTAAACCTTAAAAAGCTATGCAAGCCTAGAAACATAAGCAAGATTCACCCTTCCCAAAAATAACAAGGAGCAATTTCATATATGCTCATGAATACTTAAATTGCTATTCCATAATATGTTGGCATTTCATTTTTATGTGGGCCTACAAATTTGGGTTGTTTTTCATTTTCGTGATACTTTTGATCGTTCCCATCTCATGTTTGTACACTTGTATTCTAGGTCGTTTACTTGCAAAAAAGCAGTTTGACACCATATTGTGTTCTATCTTTAGACGATATAGTTGAATCGCCAAGTTTAAGTAGGCCCACAATGCTAGAAAAATTGAGGCATGCAACCATGTTACATATAAGTAGGCCCCATGGGAAATTGGCCTTTCAAGTTTTATGTGGAACATACAAACGAGTCACAACCCCATAATAGAATGCTTTCACTTTTTTGTGGGTTCCACATGACAATCTCATTATGGAAATGTAAAGGTATTTTTCAAGGAAAAGTTGGGCTATTTATAAGATTTAAGCCACCTTTGAAGTGAAGTCCTTTTTAATTCTCTCTCTTGCAAGGCCATGTCTGGTTATTGTGGATGTGGAATAATCCTACACATGGGTATTAGGCGTCCAATGCCAAGTTAATTAGATATGTCTAGTATTCCAGTCAAGGCCAGTTTGGTTATTAGTTACTTGTGGGGTGGGTATTCTAATTGTAACATGTGGGACCTCAAAAAAATCTTTCTTTTTTTTTCTTCTCACAGTAACGCATATTAATCTGGTTGAGACTACCCCATGGTCTTCCATGGACTTTGTTGATACCATATTGAAGCCATACATGAAGACTTGAGTGTTTTAGAGCTTTATATCAAAAGTGCATGTTTATACATGTTTTTCTTTATTGACTGCTCACACATGCAGACAATACGGTCCATGCCAACATGGCAGTCATCCCATTGACATAAGTGTGCCCTTGACTGCAATTCAAGTTGAGTGATTTGGTTAATTGTATGCTAAGTTATCAATGTTTGAAGTTTACACTGTATCTTAGCAATTTACAGAAACTTTTCATTAAACATTGATGCATGTGCCTAGTGTGTGCATGAAATTTTTTTGAGTGGACTTGTGAATGATTGTTCTATCATTCTAGAGTCTTGCATGGATAATATTGTGGAATTAAGTGGTTATGAGCTTTGCATAAATATTAATGTTGAGTCTATGATAGAATTCGAAATCTTGTATTTTGAACAATGTGGAATGCTAAAAATGTAATGAACTAATGTGTGGAATGGAAATCTCTCATCTGTTAGTACGAGTCATAAATATCTAATTTAATGAATCAATATGACTATTAGTAGTTCAAAAGAACTAATAAGTCAAATGCATTTTAAATTTATCTTTGAACTATTAATATTGAGTTAATAACATCAAATTTTATGGGGGTGTTAACATATTGCAAGTTGTTAGTTAGTCTGTTGATGTTAGTTCAAACTATTTCCAAAGTATAGAAGATTACTCAGAATTGGTTTAATAATTGAATTGGCCTTAGTAGACATTTCTGAGAGATTTTCAGTTAAGAGTAAGTCACAATTCATAATCACGTAATGATGAGATAGACGTATCTGTCAATTGAGCCTAAACCATTTTCTATGATGTAGTGATAAAAGATAATTGATAATAGTCCAGAAACATCGAGTGGAGTTGCCACTGGTGGAATGCCCATGGATTTACATATTTGTCAATAATCAAGTATGGAATATCTAGAATACTTAAAGGAATCAACAGATGGAATTATTACTCACACACTGGCCTGGCCCAACTTACAACTTTAATGTGAGCTATACATTGGGGAGAAGTGTGATAAGAGGCCGAGAGTAATGAAAGATTGGTTGACCAAATAGAGAGTAATCATTTTAATCTCCAAAACAATTATGAGGAGAAGAGAATAGAAGCTACAACATTATTTTTCATGGGTAAAGCATCCTCGTAATGAAGCTTACCACCTCAGCCATTCACTTGGGAAGATTTTATGGGAGTTTTCCAAAAATCTTATTTCAGCTCTGTGTCTTTCAACACACGTTTTTTGGTTAGTGCTGAGGTGTTTTTTTTTTTTTTACTCGTTATCTTTTTAGGTGCCCTTAGATTTTCTGTAGGTTATGGCTTCTCTCTCTAATAAGCAGGGGGAAATGGGTCCTCCCCCCATTTATTTCTGTAGGTCTCCTCGGCTTCCTTCTAGTTTTGGTAAGATGGATGTTGCGCCTGCCTTTGTTAGTGCTCCTAACAAAATTACGGTCTCTTCTAAGGGGATCCTTCCACTGGGATCCTTCCACTTCCGTCTTTTGTCCTTCCTTCTCTTAGTTTTGGCTTTGGATAAGTGAGAATGTTTGAAAAAGGTCAATGTTATTGTGGAATCGTAAGTCCCTCGATGGTATTCTCTCTTTCTCCTAAGATTGACGCTTGTATCCTTTGGAAACTGATGGACCAATTTCCTTCCTTTCTTAGCATTTTTTATTACAACCAGCCTGTCTCTTTTGATTCAGAGCCTCTTTTCTGTAAATCTTGTTTCAGCTTGTCTCGTTGCTCTTGTCCCGGTGCTCCCGGCAACCTCTCTACTGCTGATTTTCAAGTGGTTATGCACAAGAAAAAGTCATTCGTCTTACTCTCTGGATTTGGTCTCCCTCTTTTGGGAGGGTCGCGGAACATCAATCGGATGGAAAGCTCATCCAATGAAGATATTTCATCTCCTAGTTCATACTTTAGGACTGCTATCAACGATTATTGTCGTAGTGACCTAAGTGATGATTTTTTAATAACAAACTACATTCTTCTGATATGGACAGCCCTTCGTTATTACAACTCACAAAATGTGGCTTGTATTCAGCAGATAGCTCTGTTTCCTCTCCTTCAACAAAATCATCCTCTTGTAAAGGGAGAATGCTCTCAGTGATTCATAACATCCATGATGCTAATTCTAATCGACAGGAAACCTCTTCTAGAAACCCAGAGTAGGGAAAAGATGAAATGATTATTGATGATGTTCTTCCTAGTTTGTTAGTTCCTCTTGAAGCTGTTGTGACGGAGCACGAAGATGCATCATACATTCCAATTTTTGGGAAAAAAACACACTCATTCCCAAGATCTCCTTATGGCTCAAGATGTGAACTTTCGTCTTTTAGATGAAGAATTGGGAGTTAATGATGTTCTGGTTCTAAAGAACAACGCAAATATTTTTTGTAATGAGATAGATAAATGCAAGGAAGCTTCTACACTGATTCAAGAAGAATCCTTTTCAATGATACATAAAAATAATGTCGACTTGTCTGCTCATCTGATAGGGAATGTGAATGACCAATGTTCCACTTGTCATAAAACCGTGGGAGTGATCAGAAATGAGCTCTGATACCTTATCAGAGCTCGGAAGGATGACTGATATTGGATTAGTAGAGATTTGATAGAAATAGAACTCTGATATCAGATCGTGATGACTGGCAGCGGAAGCTTGAGCGAGGGTGGTGTAGGATCGGAAGCACGTCAATTAGCAACAAAAATAGATAAATAATTCATATATGCGCAAATGAACAATACAATAGTGCAGACAAAAGTGTTGCACTATGATTATTATTAACAATGAGTACAATCAACTTACAACTGAGTGCGTTCTCAGTTGATTCAATATTACAAAATATCTTCTTGACAAATATCTACTTGCTAAATATCTATTCGTTAAATATTTATCAGCATTAAATGCTATTTGCTACTTATTACAACTGCTTTGTAACAATAAATGTATGTACAATAGTTGGTGAACTGCCATAAAGTCTTCTGACAGTTTATTTGGATCGATTTTTCCCTGATGGGATAGTGTCGATAAAAGTCGGGGTCAGTTGATAGTTGATGGTTGATGAAAAGTCGACAAAGTCGGACTTGATGGAGTTAGTGAAAACGTCGATGTCGAGGAAGTCGAGTACGTCGGTGTAGAGTATGACGATGTCGAGTAAGTCGAGTTTGAACACAATTTGAACACACACACACACACACACACACACACACACACACACACACACAAGAGAAGTTGAAGTCGATGACTTCGATGTCAATGGAGTCGAACTTCGATAGATTTTCAGGATGTTCATTATTGAGTGGATTTGAGACTGAGCATTGAAATCCAACACTCCCCCTTAATGTGGATCCTCAAAAAAATTTATCTTCAAATTTAACATGTCGTTAAATCTGAGATGGTGCTCTTTTGATAGAGCCTTTGTGAAGTAATTTGCTGCCATAAGATTTGTCTTGTAGTAAACCAATGACACTTCCGTACTTTGCACTTTCTCTCTGGTAGTGATACCTGATTTCGATATGTTTGCTTCAAGAATGAAATCTCAGATTTAGAGATAGTGTTATTGTGATTTGATTGTCACAATAAATAGTCGTTGGATGTGATTGAGCAAGGTTGATATCTGCAAGCAGGTGCCTTAGCCAAATTGCCTCCTTGGTAGCATTCGTGGCAACTATGTATTCTGATGATAATGCTACTAAGATCTACTTTCGGCTATTCCAAGATATTGGGCCTTGATTGTATAAAAATACAGATCCAGAAGTTGATCTTCCGGTATCGATATCTCATGCCCAATCCGCATCTGTGCATCCTTCGAGAATATTGGCAGATTAGCTGCCTCCATAACAGATGCTGAGATGTTTAGTTGCTTATACTTATTTCATGACTTTCATGAGTGCTTTCCAATGGGTTAGACCTAGATTATATAGGAACTGGCTGAGTGAATTGATCGAGTATGTAAGGTTTGGTCGTGTGCAGAGCATTGCATACATCAGTGAGCCAATGATGGGGTGAAATGGATATTGCGTCATTTCCTCCTTTTATGCCTCTGTTTGACAAGATTGTTCCTTTGAAAGCTTTAGATCAAGGTCGAGTGGAAAGTCACTCGATTTGCAGTTGGCCATTCCATACTTTTCAAGCACGTTGGAGAGATATCTTTGTTGACTAATAAAAATCAGTTTGCTGGATCGAATTAGAATAGTTGCAATATATAGCTATTTTTTGTGCTGGTTCCACCATGTTGTTTACTTTTATGAAATGCCACTCTTGTATGCCAATGAGATTTCTCCATACTTTGTGATACGTTGAGACTTCCACTATTCCTTGCAAAGAATGTCGAATGATGTCGTAATATGTGCTGTATTTCATAAAAACAATTTATCAATCAATACCAGAAGTATTTAATTTAGTTGCGCAAATTTGTCTACAACAGTGTTGCAACTAAATCTTACTATATATTTTGATTCCGAGACAATAATGGGTTGGACCCATATTAGTCATTTTGTACTCTTGGGCCAGCATGCATTTCGTTTCCTTCATCAAATTTAGATCGTTACTAAATAGTAGTGTATCATCTACATAGAGAGTGATGATAGTGAAGAAAGTAGAAACAAATTTGAAATAAACATTTGAGTCTACCGAGTTTGGGATAAAACCATTCTCTTTCAGAAATGCATTGATTTTCTGGAACCAGTCTTTGGGTGACTGTTTCAGCCCATAGAGAGCCTTGTGGATTTTGCACACAAGGTGCTGCTTGTTTTTCAATTCGTATCCCTCTGGCTACGACATGTATATTTCCTCTTCGATAGTTCAATTGAGGAAAGCAGTCTGGACATCCATTTGATGGACGTCCAGATCTATTGCAGTTGCAAAGGAGAGTAATAGTCGGATCGAAGCATGTTTAGCGACATGACTGAAGGTCTTTGAGTAATCCAGATCCAAAATCTGAGAGAAGCTTTTGGCGACAAGCCTGGCTTTATATCGATTGAGTCTTCCTTCAGTATCATACTTTGCCTTGAATATCCATTTGCATGAAATCGGATCTCGATCTTTTGGTAGCTCAGTGACCTTTGCCTAGCCGTGCCCACTCAAATCTATCACAAAATTAGCCCACGGAAAAACATCCATCCAACCATCCATGCTTTCACCATTAAGCAATACATTGCCTCAGTCACGCCCCACCAATTTTTGGTCGATAGCCCTTATAGCTAAACGATCGCCAACTATCCCACACCGGCAACTAACCATTCGTGCTTTACACCCAAATTCGAACAGCATCTCTGTATCAATGGTTAATCCATACAGTTCGAATATGTCACCCTGCACCCCACAAGGCACAGACCGTGCTTTCACCAACCTAATGACAACACATTGTCTCATCTATCCTACGTGCAGACGGCGCTAGGCCCGAACCGCGGGAACTGACCGTGCTTATACCTCAAGGGTAGCACCTTGCCTCATCAAGTCCCCCGCTAGTTGAGCTGCCCAAGTTTCTGTCTGCCAGACTTCCCCTATAGTTCTGCTGTGATTCGACGCACCCCCTCTGTCCTGAAATATAGTGCTTTCTGGTAAAGCACGCTTTTTAAAACTTAGTTTTTATTTTGCTGATTAAGCCTGGCAGAATTAGTCTGGCTCTCAAACATGGGTCCTGGGAGCCATCCCGGCGGTAGAACCAACTTGCTTCCTGACTAGGCCATGACTCGAGCTCTAGAGCTAGCTCATGACTTGTGACTACTTGACTGGCTCACCACAGGTAGGAGGTTCAGTCCTTGACGTTCTAACTTGCTCTGGTACCTTAGGGAGCATCACCCCTTAGAGTCTTACAAGGCACGCTGGGTGCACCTGAGTCAGCTTTACAACAGCTGCCCTTGGAGCTGCTCCACAGGAAGTCAATTCAATTATTGTTAGAAGAGCACCCCGATTGGATCTACCCAAATATAATGGATTAATATATCCAGTTAGATTTCTTCAGATTTATGTTGAATCCTGTGAAGTCTATGGTGAGATTTATCCTCAAGATAAACTTAAGCTGTTTCCTATGGCCTTAACAGACGTAGCACAAAATTGGTACTATAATCAGGATGAAACTGAACGTAAGAATTGGGAGGTTGTTAAGCGAGCCATGATCACATGGTTCAAACCACGAAAGTTTATGGAAGTCCCTTTCCTACTTTTAAGTAAAATTAAAATGGAAAAGCGAGAAATGGTTCGAGATTATATTGAACGGGTCAAACGTCTTAGATCTGAATGCGAACCTGAGTTGATTAACAAAAATGCCATGATTATGTGGTTTTTGTCAGGTCTACCTAAACGGATCAGACGTGAGTTGAAACGCCATAATGAGTATGCACTCTTGCAAAATGCTATGGTCGATGCAATTCGGGAGGAGGATGAAGATTCAGATGAGGAGCCAAATATCAGTATGTTGCCTTATACAGTAGGGCAGACTACTACGACATCCACCACTATTGCATCAACGAATGCCAATGCTACTGCATAAATGATGCTCAATGAGTTCGAGAAACTTGGGAAGAACCAACAGAAACAGATGGAAAAGTTGTAGTTGCAATTTGATGAGAAGATCAAAACATTGGAAAATTTTCACAGGGAAGCAAACAAGGAATCTGAAAAACTTGCAAAGACTTTTCCTACCAGGAAAAATGTTTGGTGTTCTATTTGTACAAAAAATCACACAGTGAACGAGTGTCCTCAATTGAAAAAATGAATGAAAAATAGTGTTTGCCATATGTATAATTCACCTGATCATGAGACTGTTTTTTGCAACTTCAACCCTCAGATAATTCAACAACGGTATGCCCAGATGGGATATCGAGAACCACAATATGGAGGTAATCCAGCAGTAAGACCGCGACAATCTGCTCTTGGATAACCAGAACGTTTAGCTTTACCTGCCCCACCAAAGCACTCCGCTCCTCCAGCCAATTTGATGGAACCAGAACCTTACGGAAATGCTGAGCAATGGAACTATGGAAATGATCAAGCAAGTGGATCTTCAGGTGGATCTTCATAACAATATATCATTTATGCTGTTGTTCAACAACAAGCCTCTAGAAATTGGACCAGAGCACCACTCGGATGCTTTGCATGTGGAGAAAATCACAGAGTTGCAGAATGCCCAAATAAAGAAAAATTTGTACCATTCTGTCGTGTCTGTAGTTACGCGCATTGCTATAAGGCTGTCCATCAAGATCAAAGCCACCACCAGCTACAACACCTGTAAATTTGATAATAATCTAGCAAAGACCAGTAGTTCAGAATAAACCAAGCGCACCCTTGATGGTGGTCACCAGAGCACAGAAGTAGAAAGAACCAGTAATGGATCCAGTACTTGCTGATTCTATACCATTAATTGATATACCAACAACATCGAGAGTCTATCCAAATTTTAATACAGAAAAATGAAGATATCAGGATATGAGACAACGGATCAAACATCTGCAAGAAGAACAGGAGCTTGAAGCTGCTAAAGCAACAACTGAAGTTCATTCTTCACCAGTGTAGCCGCCAAGAAATTTACGTACGGATATGAATGATCACTTACATCATCTTGAAGAACCCTTCAAGATAACTGAACCAGAAGCACCGCATACAAAACTACTCATGAACATTTTGTCTAGCAAGATCAATATTTCATTGGGAGAGAACCTGAAGTTGATGCCAAAAGAAGTCTTAGCGCAAAATTTAGCTCAAGAAGAACCATAAGTCCATCGAGAGCCGCTTTTTTGTGCTGGATTTGAAGAATCTAACAAAGTACTCTATGTTGGAGCCGCTTGGGAAAGTGAATAAAAGAATATCACTCTGCCAATACAGCATAGACAATTTCCTAAAGAAGCACCCGTGATAGATGGAGGTTTAGGAGTTAACCTAATTTCTACAAAGCTATGTGCAAAATGAGGCCTTACAAAGATTAAGCCTGCTACTTTTGCTATTAAGCTAGCTGATTAAATGACAATTTGCCCACGAGGGACGTCCATGGTTACGAGTTGCGCAAGTAATTCATAACTGGGGTACCGGAAGAATCACTTTTGAAAATCGTGAACGTGCAGTTAAAATTGATCCTATAACTTGGACTATCAAACCAGTGGTTCAAAAAGATGATGACAATTCGTCAACAACAGATCATACTTGTGATCGACCAGAGAAAAATTTGGGAGTTCATTACGATTTTCAAACAGAGATTGTCAATTGGAATGACGCTCTTGCAACAATTGACTGTACAGCAGGATATATGTGTCAACAAGATAATCAATCAGATTTGAGTGAGATTTCCTTAATAGATCGAACTTTGGATACACCAGTCACGTTTTCACTGAATGTGCTCAATGTAGCCTAGATATCAACGGAACCTATACCAGATCCAATTGAGGATGAACTCATTCATGTGAGTCATGCCTTGACTTATGATGGCAATGCAGAACTTACAGATGAGCAGATTCTAAATCATATGGATCCGACCAGATTTGGAGTGCGTATTGTTCCTGATGAACTCATAGTAAAACCGTCCAAAACAATTATATTAAAGAAAGACAGGATCACAGGATCGATGACAAAGAAACAAGCTAAGCAACATTATAATACGGTCTTGAAATGAAAAAATCTCCCTCAAAAGATTGATTCAGAGAAAGTGTCACCCTTATTGGATAAAGACAAAGAAAAAGTCGAGGATGATTCTTCAGGTCAGATTTCTAGTAAAAAATCATCATCTAAGAAGTCTTCACCCGTGAAGAAAGATTTATCATCTAGAAAGTCATCACCTCTACGATCAATTCTTGCTAAGAAGGCTAAGCGAAGATCCAAGACAAGTCCTTTCAAAAAAGAACAAACAGATGTAGTCCAGCATGATATGCCTAAACATTTTAAACGTTATACACTGGATGATATGGTTATCATGTTACCTAAAGCACATCGTAAACATGAAGAACATATGCCAAAATCTACAGAGGTTTACGATGGCCCAGCTAGGACGCAACCAATGAATCTTGCCGCCAGGAGAACCAGAAAAGATTGTACAAGTTGGATCACAACTTACTCCTGAACAGTATCAAGCACTCCGATTGTTGCTTATTAAGTATCAAGATTGCTTTGCATGGACTTATCAAGATTTGAAGGGTATTCCGACATCAGTGATTGAACATACCATACCTTTAGTACCTGATGCAGTTCCATAGGTTACAAAGTTCTATCGTTGTAATCCTAATGTGGCGGACCTTATAAAGAAAGAACTTCAGAGATCGTTTGACGTTGATTTTATTTATGAGATCGAGCATACTAAATGGATTTCACCGATTGTCATTGTTCCTAAGAAAAATGGAAAATTGCGGATCTGTGTGAATCTCAAAGCGTTGAACAAAGTGACGCGAAAGGATCACTTTCCATTACCTTTCACTGAAAGCATTTTGGATCGCCTTGCTGGAGCAGAAGCTTATAGTTTCCTGGATGGATTTAGTGGTTACAACCAGGTTAAGATTGCACATGCCGATCGCCATAAAACTGCTTTTGCAACAGAATGGGACACCTATGCTAACAAAGTAATGCCGTTTGGACTCTGTAATGCACCAAGTTCATTCCAAAGAGTAATGCAATTTGCTTATAAAGATTATTTGCAAAATTTTCTTGAAATTTACTTGGACGACTTGGGAGTTCATAGTACAGATACAGACCACCTGGATTGATTGGAGAAAGTATTTGAAAAATGTCGCAAATATCAGATTTCTCTAAATCTGAAAAAATGTCAGACATGGGTTTCCCACGGAGTTGTGCTTGGACATGTGATATCAAGAACATGGTATTGCCACGAATTATTCTAAGATCAAAGTTATTGTGGAATTGCCACCGCCAGCAACAATTCGTGGAGTTTACGTGTTTATGGGTCATGAGAACTACTATCGAATCTTTATTATCTTCTTTGCGGATTTAGCATGACCTATATACAAACTGACTATTGTTCCTATTTGGACAATAGAAGCGTTAGAAGCCTTTGAAAAATTAAAAAAAAAAGCATTAACTTCAGCACCAATACTGCATTCTCCAAATTGGACGATAGAGTTTCATGTTCATACGGATGCCTCAAAATACACCATTGGATCAGTTTTGATGCAGCCAGGTGACTATAAAAAAGTTATTCTATATGATTTGCAAGCAGACAACTTACAGATCCAGAAAAGAATTATTCAACAACAGAATGTGAGGCATTAGCCATGATTTTTTTTGTTCGGAAATTTCGTCACTACCTCATGGAAACGCGCTTTGCATTTTATACGGATCATCAACCGTCACTTTACTTGATAAACAAGACATGCAATACTGGACGTATTGCAAGATGGTTATTGTTATTGATTGAATTTGACTTTCGAATTGTGGTTCAAAAGAGCAAGCAACATTATCTAGCCGATCACGTTTCGCAAATTGAATCCGCACCAATTAATACTGAAGTGGATGATGAACTGCTAGATGCTGCATTGCTCTATGTTGAAGCAGTACCTGAGTGGACAGCAGATATTGTTGAGTACCTGATGCTAGGACAACCAAATGACTCCTTGACAAAAGTACAAAAGAGATAATTGATCATAAAGCTCAACCTTATCAATTAATTGTAGGACAATTGTATCGTCATAGATCAATTAATATTTTACGAAGGTGTGTTTTATCGCATGAAGTACTAGATTTGATCATGTTTTTACATGATGGCATGGGTGGAGGACACTTCTCTACAAAAATTACTGTTCGCAAACTTTTACAATCAGGTTGTTGGTGGCCTACGCTTCACAAGGACATAGAACATTTTAATCAGACATGTGATGTTTGCCAGCGAGCACGACGATCTACTCGACAGAACTATGAACTCTTGCATCCGGTTTTATCGCAAGCACCGTTTGAAAAATGGGGACTGGATTATGTTGGACCTATTCACCCTGTCGCGCAAGGATCTTAGGTCCGATACATTATCATTGCAACTGATTATATGACTAAGTCAAAGTTGCTGATGCGGAATCTATGGCCAAATTTCTATATGAAAATATTATAATCAGATTTGGATGTCCGATCGAGATTGTCAATAACCGAGGTACACACTTTGTTAATCAAACAATAAAGTGTTTACTAGAAGATTTTTTTGTTATACACAGATTCAATACTCCCTACTATCCCAGCGGGAATGGCCAACTGAATCTTCCAATAAGATTCTCTGTACCATTATGACAAAGACAGTTGAAGCGAGTCAATGTGATTGAGAACATAAACTGTATGCAGCATTATGGGCATTCAAAACTGCTCACAACAATAGTTCAAATCAAACACCTTTTCAACTAGGTTATGGTCAAGATGTTGTCATGCCGATTGAATTTTCAATCCCATTCTTACGCATAGCAGCAACGGAACGATTAAATGATGATAAGTCTTTACAACTTCGTCATGAAGCGTTGCACAAATTATGTGAAACCCGATTGATGGCAGTTCATGCCTTAGCAGTAGAGAAAACACGCTGCAAGGCATGGCACGATCGTCGATTACACAAAAAAAAATCTAAAACTAGGAGATCTGACGTTGATGTACAAAACCAAGCTGATCAAGGGAAAGTTGAAGTTTACCGGTGAAGGCCCATATAAAGTAAAGGAAATCTTGAACTATGGCGCAGTAATTCTTGAGCACTTGGATGGAAAACGAGTGCATGGCAGCTGATTACGCAAGTTTTGGTAGCCTGCTCCGCCAGTTCAGCAAACCTTATTTTAAAAATTTTTAATTGTTTTTCAATTTTTTGTTTTCAGTACTTAATTTGCTGAGATTTTTAGAAAAAAAAAAAAAAAAAGACAAAAAAATAAAGCAAGAAATAAGAAAAGACTGATGAGCAAAAGTCAGAAAGTCATCGGCATAGGAAAAAGAAAGCACAGTAATTTTTTTATGGAAAAAAACTTAGAAAATCACTGTTTTGGTCAGATTTGGCCTATACATTATCAGAAACCTTCGCTGAGCTCTCAGATTGTACATCCACTCTAGATTTATCTAATTTAAGGTGGGCGAAGGTTTTTGTCAAGAGAAAACCCAGTTTTTGAATTAGGCAAAGTATCACTGATATGCCATTTTGCTAATCTTCGCCGAGCATCTTAACCTCATTATAAACCTTCACCGACCTGCTAGATAATCTTAAAATACTAAAATTAGGTTGACCATAGGTTCAGATTGTGAAAAAATACATTTATGATAGTACTTGGGCAAAGGACCCTCCTAGTCGAAGGTTCATCCTTCGCCGGATCTGAAAAACATTCACCTGATAGGTTCAGATCCCCAAAAACCTTCGCCAAGATTTTTATAACCTATTTTCATAGTACTGTACATGCCTGCAAATTTTTGTTCCGAACTGATCAGCCAAACTAGTATTCAGTGTAATGGACCCACCAAATTCACCTATAAGTTGACTAAATTCGATTCATTCCTCACTTGTGCTAGCGAAGCTCTTGCGAATATTTCTTGCGACTAAACCCTTCCAAAATTCCTGCATTGCTTTCTGATACACTTTTACGCAGTTTATAAAGAGAGATAACAATTGAGTGAGATGACATGTGGTGAGAACAACAAACTCAAACAATATATTACAAAAAAAATGGTTAATGATTAGCTAGTTTTTTTTTAAATTGTAATTAAAAACATTGTGCTCAAAGTGATTCTTCACAAACTAAGGATGAAAACAATTGTTAGCTCAAATGTATCCACAAACTCATATTGTCTACACAATAAATACAAGTTCTTTCCAAATGACAACTCTCGAATAAGTTTCATATGATTCTTCTTGACATTTATTTTGGAATATGTTGTTAATGACAATAGAGCATGAAGTGAAGATGTTGAACTTGGAATACTAGACAAACACTGGAGGGACGCCAATTAGATTTGCATATGACAATTATAGGATTCAATTCATTCGGATATCATTGATAGCAATTCAATTTATGTTGAACATATTAGGCACTCTTTGGGTGAAGGTGAAAAGGTTGCTTCGTAAGGGAATCATAAAAGAGAAAACAAAAGAGGCAGAGTATCAATAAACATTTAGTATCCTTTATGGGCAAAACTCTATGAGAAGCAAGCCATAAGGCCTATTCCAAGATTTTCACTAGATTCTTTTATAGGGTCATATTTATAAAATATACATATGTGGAGATTTTCTATTTTTTTATTTAACCTCCAACAAAGATGTTGACATTCTTGTTTCCCTTGTTGAAATGCTCTCAATACTTTTTGGTTGAGAGTATTGCAACATGTAGGTGCTTGGTTGAATTGAGTTCTTCTTTTGTGTCAATTATAGAATTTGTCAAAGTAAACGTGGATGTTTCCCATCATCAAGTCAATGTAAAGGTGCTATCTCATGCTTCCATTGCATAAAACTTGGGCACCATTTCCAACCATCCAAAGGAATAAAACTTCTTGGAAGAGGTATGAAAGGCTACACCCCAAACCCTTTCTTTTTTGCAATCACAACTTTTTCTTAAGAAAAATCAAGGATGCTTACCATTCAAGCCTTTGGAGTCCTTGTCTAGGTGATAACATGATTATTTTTCACGACTTTTTGGTTGATGACATAGTTGTGGTAGGATATAAGTAGAACTACTGTGCTATTGTATTGTGGGTCCACCGATCAGTGGATTAGGACTAGTTGGCCTCATGCAAGTCGATGGGACACACGTCCTGTCAACGACAACGTAGGCCATGCATGGGTTGCCAAAAAGGAAGCTATATGTACAGTGTATTTTGGTTTTGAGAAATATAATTGCTATGGGAGCTATCATGATGTCCATTGCAGATGAGACATCACGATGGATAGTATATCGCGGAGACTGGGAAGTATCGGTAGAAGACATGATGATCAGAAAGGAATCTAATGACAACTTCATAACACATGCTCTTACTACAAATTATCCACTAGGCCACTATCTATCTTTGTTTGATTTTTATGAAAAGGAGAGCTATATCAAGTGGCAAGGAAGTTGTACACAACTCGTAATTCTCTAGGCATATTGGGCATGTCAAATGTAGCTTAGCCAATCAGCAGAACATATTGTTTACAACTATAATCCTTGACCAGCCTTAGATGATTGTTTTCAAGGATATCTTGCTTAAGCATCGTAATAGAACCCTAATATCTCATCTTTCAAGTAAGCCAAGTAGATCAGTCAACAAATAAATGCTTCTTATCTATCTTTTTGTTTTGGGGATTGCAAATGTTTTTTCAAAATTACAAGACTATCTAATCAAAATCGAAATATCAACTTGAACTCAATTATGCTTGATGATAAGTCTACATAATATATGTCAATTTGATTTATTTACTCTTTTCAATTTGAAAAAATAAAATAAAAGAGGTGGTTTCTATATGGACAACATTTTCCTTTCCTTTGTAGATTTATCACTTTGAATCAAAATGGCCCTCTATTGCTCCCGCTTGTGATCCTCAAGTAGCCTCTCAAAGTGTTTTATGCTAGGCAACTCCTAATGATGGAAGTGCATCCCATTACAAATGCCATAGTTGACAAATACATCCATAGCTAAACTTGCAGAAACTGAGATCCACTTCTTAGTACCATTATATTCAAAAAATTCATGTGCCAACATTTTGAATATATATATATATATATATATATATATATATATATATATATATAGAGAGAGAGAGAGAGAGAGAGAGAGAGAGAGAGAGAGAGAGAGAGAGAGAGAGAGAGAGAGAGAGATGGATGCCAAAACAACTTTGGTATATGTAATTGACATTTAATATGTAACAATAGTTCGTGAAAAGAGTGTTATACATTGCCATCAGAATTAATTTTTAGCTTATTTCCTACTACAATCTATATTCCCTACATCGACATTGTTGTCCAACATGGCATGAAGTGACCATTGACGCGCCCCAAAAGATTACACATAACATGCAAAACTCTCTCTTACTCTTCTCACCACACTCTTATTGTCATGTGTGGGTAGTGTCCCTATAACTATCATCTGTTGCACACTATCCACAATTTCAGCAAGCTCTTTCTTTTTGGCTTCCTCAATCTCTGCCTTTACCTGTAATCAAATCCATGACCTTCAAATTTTAGCATTTTCAAAGCTTGGGCGTGAATGAAAATGAAACATAAATTGCTTGGTTATTTATGGTGATCTGCCCATGTGTGGTGTGGTGTGGTGGTCGAGGGTTCTTGGTGTGGGATTAATCACCCGAGTTCAACCCTGCCCAGACATGGCTGGTGTTTCAGAAAGAAACGAAAACTTCACAAAGTTAAGAACAAATATTCCATAGGTTTGGGTTCGGCTACTTATGCTGTTAATCAGCATATAAGTGTTCCCATCTCTCAAGATCCAAAATATCCTCATTTTGAACCACTGCACTTATGTTGTTAATCAGCATACAAGTGTTCCCATCTCTCAAGATCCAAAATATCCTCATTTTGAACCACTGCAGGCTATTCAAAATTTTCCAGTAAAGGAAATCAGTTGCAAATTTGTTAAGAATGGGAGACAGTTCTAGAACGTATTTCAATATTTGTATAAATTCACAACTGAAATTGGTACTTACCACATACTTCAAAACTTTCCTAGAAAAATTGGATGTTTTGCAACCTAGACTAAGTTTTATCTGGAACATGTACATATTCATTGCTTGTTTGGCTCCTCATTTGCTTCCAAAAGCCATTAAAGACATGTTTAAGCTTTTAGTGGACCATCATGCCATTTTATGAAAGCCTGTCCTAGATAGATTAAAAATTAAATGAATGCTGCTCAAAGTTAATACCCTTTCCGCCTTCGTAATTGAATCTGCTATGGCCTTCTCTGTCTCTTCATTGGCATGAGATTTTATCTTGTGCGCATCTTCACGTGCTTTTGACAATAATTTCTCTGCTTTTACCTGAGCATTCACAATACATGAATATCTAACACTAGAAAATTTTGACAAAACTTAGCATGCAATATTCACTCAGTATGTACCTCAATATGCACGTAACGTAGTTGAGAAATAAATATGAAACACAGCACGATTTTATTGGTTCTCTCAACTATATTTTGTTGAATAGCATTGAACGATATTGTAGCAGACAAAGTGATAATAGATGAAAATTGCATCAAATTTTATGATGTTTACGTCAATTCCTTTGATTATTTTGTAGAAGAGAGCGACTCTCAACCTCAGCAGCATGAACCATTTGATCAGCTCGCTGCTCCTCACGCTTACGTGCTTCTATGGATTTTGATTCCTCATGCATGCGTTGTCGTTCTGCTTTGGCCTGATTTAATGCTTGAGTTAATATTGGGTTTGTTGCTAGAAGTGTCTTACCAAGTCAGTAATTGACCGAATTAACTTATTTGTCCAATAAAGTGAAGATTTGACACATCCAGGAGAGACAAACACATCATCAACAAGGAGAAAAAATCAAGCACAAATAAAATACAAACATCAGCCCAAGCTGGACATCAATAAAGTGATCTTCAAGCACAAATATGATGTAAACAAAAATTGAAAAATAAGGAAAAAAAGATAGTAAGGAACTAAACAAAATTTGTTTTGATGTGGAGCCCAAAGTTTCACAATTACACATAATCTATGTCAATCGACAAGTGATAATCAGCAATCCCTCAAGGATCAATATAATGACTGGTTCCTGCCTTGAACGTATAAGTACATTAAAAAACATAGTATGTGCTTTTACTTGTAACACGGCTCCTAGCAGGTAGTGGGCTTATGGAAAAGTATCAAAGCTAAGAAATTTTGAATTGCACTGGAAATCAGAAGTAAGCTTCTCCCCAATTACTTCGCAGCCAAGTGTGTCTCTTCTCAATACAACTTCCAGTCTGGAATTAGCAGCATATTAGCAAACAGAATCAAATGTAATACGTCATTTTCGAAGAAGCTGATGTGATTGGGCTGTCGTCGAGCATCCAGCCGGATCTGGGACAGCTCTCTGTTGCCCAGTTTGTGAAAAAGTTTTGCAAATGCACATTGCATTCCTCTTCTGGAGGCATCTAAGTTCAGACGCCCAAGTCTACATAGACAATTACAAGTTGACCTAGTGCATGAAAAGACTCGACTAGTCGTGCCTTTACTTAAGTCTGCTGTCATGATGGGCTGATACATAGCCAATAATGACAGAATACTTAGATATAGGTGCAGTTGGTGCATGGTTTACTTCAAAGATTCCATCAAACAAGATCACTCTCTCTCTTCTGCCTTTCTGCTCAAAAACATATAAAAAGAAACGTTGACTCCAGAAATTTAATCACGAGGGCCTGCATGAGCCGGTACCGATTTATTGGAGGCAGAGCTTCATCACAGTCCTCACTTTTAACTAAATCGTAATGTCCCTCTAGATGCGCAAAATAAAAACCAATTCCAAAAAAGCGTACTTTACCAGAAAGCACTATATTCCAGAACAGAGGAGGTGTGCCAAATCACACCAAAACTATAGGGGGAGTCCGGCAGACAGAAACTTGGGCAGCTCTAGGAATCCAGTCGCCAGGTCTCAACTCCCTCTACCAGCGTGATCCAGGCACAATGCCCACCACGTGTTGGTGGCCCCGAGACTAGTTAGTCTATGTATGAATGTAACCTCTTCCAGATTTGATCCTTGGAGATGATTACCATTTAGGTTTCGCCTCTGGGACTGGTCCAAGTGGAGGGACCCTTAATACAACATTTGCGTCGCTGGCGCTTAAGGGTCACGTCACCAACATGTGGCCCGCTGCTATGCCATTTGGTCAGTTTGGCGACCACTATGCCTTGGGATTTCATGTGTGACTTGTCGTTGCCTTTGGTTACCTTTTGAGGACGAATGGTATATTTGTTTTGTTTTGTGCTTACTTGGACACGAATGACCTGGTTCCTAGTTGGCTCTCAAGTGATTTGAGCGTGCTAATTTGAGGAGGAGATACTTTTGTATTGAAGCTGACTTAATACAGAAGAAAAAGAAAGCTGTGGGGCCCGGCCTACAGAGGGGAGAGTTAAAACAGTCTAGTGGAAGTGCACCTCTTATTAGGATGGATGACCACCTTGATGAATCGCGAGCATTAACAAACAGAGAAGAGCAATGTCAAGAATATGGCTCCCGCATGCACCGAGATGGTGCCAGATCCAAATCAAGAAAGAAAGAGCATATGCACGCTCCAATGGCACCCCCTCAAGAAGAAATTGGTGCCCCTTCTGAACTTGCACCAAAAGACAAACCCGTACAAGAGGCGCAACAAGACCTCTTTGAAGTGAAGATGCGTCAATATTTGTCAAGTGCAATGGCGGCTATGCTTAGTGAGGTGAAGAAGGACAGACAAATAGAAAGGAAAGAATGGCAAGCATCCATGCAAGTCATGAACCACAGTCACTCTGACCTTACTAGAGAAATGAGAGACGGGCTAACCAGTCGAAACCAGGCTTGAAGAGCTGGAGACAACAAGAGGGAATGCAGGGGAGCCTCCTTCACTCAGGCCTAGGGATACACCGACACGAAACGCAGAAGGCCCGAAGAAGACTGCTAAAGTAAAAGCACCGCCCACTTTCAAAGGGGAGCGTGACGTTCGAGTTGTGGAGGATTGGTTGTTTCACATGGACCATTACTTCCGATTGATGAACACGCCTGAAGAAGAGAGAGCAGACTTGGCACTAGCATATTTTGAGGGCTACACAACATACTGGTACCGAGTGGTAGGGATGCAGTTCTGGACATGGGAGGCATTCAAGAACGCCTTACGAGAGGAGTTCATACCTAAAGATTCACACATGAGGTTGAGGGTAGAATTATCAGGACTCAAGCAGAAACGTTTACTACGAGAGTACCTGAACAAATTCAAGCAGAGAGTATGGGTTATTGAGAATATGTCGGAAGCTGACAAGACCCACTACCTCTTGTCTGGAATGTAGTCTTGGACCTGGCGAGCAATAGCCAACTACATGTCCAATGACTTCAACTCAACTATTCGGGCGGCTGAAATGGTTTGCGATTATGAGACCACGTTGGCGCCAACTGCCCTGTCAATGTCAACAAAGGTATTTAGTGAATCCAGATCGAGTCCAAGCTTCTTCGCAAGGGGGAACTCAGCTTCAAATGGCAACCAAGCCTCAGGTAGCATGAGCAGATTCCCAGCAAAAACAAGGTTTGGCAACCAAGGCAACAATGGCGAGAACACTTCTCAGAGAATGAACAACTTTGGTCCTTCAACTAGTCACAACAATAGATCACCAACAGTGGGCAGTTCCCTACGCTGCTTTAACTATCAACAACAAGGTCACACTCTTGGAGGTCGTGCCCCAAGCCGTTAAATAAACAAATCATGGCGGCGACCGAGATATTTGATAAGATGGAAAGAGAGGCGTCCGATCAAGTGGACTGTGAACAAAACAACGAAGAAGACCCAGAAATGGATTTCACGGAGTCCTGACCTGAATGCCCTACAACAAATAGGGGCACTTGCGGCTTATCGTGAACATCTCATGGCGACTCCCGCAAGAGGATCAAAGTTTTTGTACCTGAAAGGCTGCATTCAAGGCAAGACCATTCGCTTCATGGTAGATTTGGGAGCGTCGCATAACTACCTGTCAAAAAATTTGGCAGAGGAATTGGGCATCCAATGTGAAAAATACGCGACCCCTATCTGTGTGGAGACCACCAAAGGCACAATGACAACTTGTAGATTGGCAACCAATTTGCCAATCTTGCTGGGGACCTGGAAAAACCGATTAACGTTCACAGTCTTGAGATGAATGCTTTCGACGCCATCTTGGGACTAAGCTGGTTTAACGAACACATGGTGGCCCACTTGGCAAAGGGGGTTAACCTTGTGTTATTATATAATGGCAGAAGACCTTGCGTCATCACAGAGCTGTGCCAAGAGATCAATTAGAGATGAACGATACAACTGAACCTGAGCCAACCATTCTTGCAAATCTCGTTCACCTCTTTAACAAAGGACAACCAGCTGAGACAAATCAGGCGACACAGGATCAAACGGAGCCAACATTGCATGCAGCTTCTACATCAAAGATGGATCCGAGTGCCGATTCCGAGCTCAAGGAGCTCAACTTGTGCGACGAACGAAAAATCTAGAGTCCTAGGGGCCTTCCGACGCATTAGGATGTGCTGCAAAATGACATATCTTAGGCTCAATGGAGCCCTCAGGTACCTTTTCTTTCCATGTCAATAAAGCGGGCCGCCAGTTTCATGGTGTCTCAGTATAACTAATGTTGCAGCTTTACACATGTTTTACATAAGTGAACTAGATCTACACTTTTCCTGTGCTAAGTGCAAACATGTTTTCTTATTTTAAAGTTGGTCTTTTCTAGGCGGTGAATCAAGCCCGTGCCTTTGTATTTGTGAATAAAATCTGGCCGGTGAATTAAGCTTGCACCATGCATCTTAGGTTCTAGTTTGGCCCTGATGAGGACATCAACTTCTCAAACGAGAGGAGGATGTTGTAAAGCTGACTCGGGTGCACCCAATGTGCCCTATAAGACTCTAAGGGGTGACACTCCCTAAAGTTCCAGAGCAAGTTAGGAAGTCAAAGACTGAGCCTCCGACCTATGGTAAGCCAGTCAAGTAGTCACAAATCATGAGCTCCTAGGACCCATGTCCAGGAGCCCAATTGATTCTGTCCGCCGGGACAATTTCCGGGACCCATGTCCGGAAGCTAGATTGATTCTCCCTGGCTTGCCAAGCTTAATCAGCAAAATAAAAACTAAGTCCAGAAAAGCGGCTTTATCAGAAAGCACTATATTCCAGGAAACGAGGGGGCGCGCCGAATCACACCAGAACTATAGGGGGAGTTCGTTAGACAGAGACTTGGGCAGCTCAACCAGCGCCATGAATCCAGTCGCCAGGTCTCAGCTCCCTTTGCCAGCGCGATCCAGGGACAATGCCCAACACGTGTTGGTGGCCCCGAGACCAGTTAGTCTATGTATGAATGTAACCTCTTCCAGATTTAAGTCGCTAGTGCCTAAGGGTCCACGTCACCAACGTGTGGCCCGCCGCTATGCCAGTTGGTCAATTTGGCGACCACTATGCCTTGGGCTTTCATGTGTGACTTGTCTTTGCCTTTGGTTACCTTTTGGGGACGGATTCTGAGTTGGCTTTCGGGTTGGTTGGGATTCTAGTTTTCCTCAGTCTAACTGGTTACTAGGCTTGTCACGTTTTCTAAGTTGGCTTATCAGTGAGTGCATGACGGATGAATGTTAGACTTAAGCGTGTCTTGGAGAAACCGCTCAAGTCCCAACGCCCTTTAAGGCGCCGACGCAACACCTAGTCATACTCGCATGAGGAGACTGGCGAACTTTGGACCTAATAAGTTGACAAGTTATTGTTGTGGAAAGGAAAGCTTGTTGTAGGCTTTTTCTGGACCAGTAATGATGAAGAGACATAATGAGTACGCTAACTTGTACTATGTGTAAAGCAGCTGATCAAACGAAGGAACTTTGAAAGTTGAGTTTTGCAGGAGAGACATGGTACTTCGAACGGACACTAAGGGATAGTTTGCATTAGAATCGGACTAGTCCAAACTCTGGGTGCATGTGTTTGATTCAAAGAGAGCTACTTGAAGCCAAGCGAGATGTACACTTCTTGTTTTGACTATAAGGCAACTGACCAGCAAGGTTACAAGCCGATTCGAATCGGCCCATCGGGCCTATTCGACCAGTTCGAACCGGCCAAGCTAGTTCGAACCAGAAAAAAAAAAAAATTTCCAAAACACTTTTTTGGCTTTTGGGTCTTTCTTCTTATTTTTATTTTACTTTTTATAAATCCAGTTCGAACCGGATTTCGGATCGAATCTGCTCCGAATGATTCGAACCGTGGTTCGAGAACCGCGATTCGTGCAACTATGGCTGACCAGTGACAGAATTGTGAAAGTCATGTTTTGCGCGACAAACATGGTGCTTCAAACAAACGCAAAGAGAGAGTTCGTATTCGGATCAGACTGGTGCGACCTCTTGGCTCTCTACAAAGTCAATAGTTACATTTGTTTTGGTTCAAAGACAGCTACTTCAAGCTAAGTGAGAGGTGCATTGCGGAGTACTCAATCTTTGCCTACCTTAAAGAGCCAATTCGAAGAAATCAAGATCAAGCTGGGACAAGGAGAGAAGTCAAGGTGCAAAGCAAGAAGACACCAAGTGGACCACAAAGTGGGCGATAAACGATAAATCCTTTGACTCAGGGAACCTTGTGTAATAGATCCTAACACCACAGTAGGGCAAACACTAACTGATCCACCCAACCTTGCCTACTCCTTGATATAGAGTAAGTCCCTCCTAGCCCAGTGTGAGGACTGGTAGCATGCTACTGCCAAGTGTCGGCCACGTGGCACTGACGTGGCCAACTGCACGTCGGGACCCAACTGGGAGCCCTATCCTGCTCACAGGGTCCCTAGGCTGTGTTAGGCCCTGCCATGGCTATGGACCGTGCTGGGGCACACTACTCACACTGTCTTGCCCTGTTGGTCATGTACACTGGACACGACCCTGACTGTGGTATCTGACCTATCTGTGTTCTCTAGGGTTCGGCACTGGTTACGAGCTCGTAACACTCCCTCCCCCTTAAGAACCGTCTTGGTCCTCTGAGACAAAGTCTGGAAAAATCTTGCGAAGGACGCTGCCTCTTTCCCAAGTGGCATTCTCAACAGGCTGATCATTCCACTTAACCAGATATTCTCGGTATAGAGTATGACGAGTCTGCGTCTCTCTACTATCAAGAATCTCCTCTGGTTCATGTGGAGGTTGTTGAGGATCCAATGGGAGAACTAGAACACTGTCCCCTACCAGATTGTCTGATCTGGTTAAGGCTTTTCGTAACTGACTTACATGAAAGACTGGAAAAACCTTACTGCTGTGTGGGAGTTCTAGTTCATAGGTGACCTCGCCTAGTCTCCTACTGATGGTAAAGGGACCACAATACCTTGGAGACAACTTAGCACACACTCTTGATTTGAGGGTTTTAGAGTCGACTGGGACTCTCAAGTAGACTTTCTCACCAGTGGAGAACTGCACATCCCGTCTGTGTGGATCTGCATAATGCCTGGCTCGATCCTGGGACTGTCTAATGCTACGCTTAGCATGTTCTATCATCTGGTTTAGGTCTTCTAAAAAGTTTCTGGCTGCTTCAACTTTTTCTTGTTTAAACCCTACAGCTGTGGGTGAGCGTGGCTGAAAACCGTACATCAGCATAAATGGGCTGTATCCCATAGCTGAATGTTTGGTACTGTTGTAAGCAAACTCTAATATCGAGAGATACTCCTCCCAATTAGTTTGCTTCTTGCTGACGTATGCACGAAGCATATCCTCCAGCACTTGATTTACCCTTTCTGTTTGATCGTCCGTCTGTGGATGGTCGGTGGTACTCATATTAAGTTTAGTATGGAGATGATGGAATACTGCCCTCCAAAAATTTCCAGTAAACTTACTAACCCGGTCGCTGACTATGCCGGAAGGTAGACCGTACAATTTAAATAGCCCGTCTACAAACAACCTCGCTAACTCTGGAGCTCTAACGGTTGTTTTGGTCGGAATGAAATGAGCCATTTTGGTCAGACGGTCAACTGTGACCCATATAGTGTCATTACCCTTTTGGGTTTTAGGCAGGCCTACTATAAAATCCATGGAGATACTCTCCCATTTACCAGCTGGTATTTCTAAGGGATGCAACAACCCTCCTGCCTTTAAACGCTCTGCTTTATTTACTTGACATTTCTGGCAACTGGTTACATACTGGTGGACGTCCTTTTTCATACTGGGCCAGAAAAATTGCCTACGAAGAAGCTCATAGGTCTTCTGTATGCCTGGGTGTCCGGCGCTAGGATTGTCATGACATTCATATAGGACCTGCTGCCTATAATCCTCTAAATTGGGGACACATACTCTATCTCTATAGAGCAAGTACTCATCCTGAATGGAATACTGTTTCCATTTGAATCCTTGAGTCAACTGACCCTCAACCACTGGGGTTTGCTTGGGTAATACAGGCTCAGAATCCTCAACGTCATCTGACGACGTATACTCGGACTCATCTTCATCCTCAACGGAAGCTGCCGTATTCTTGGATGAACTGGCACCAGCCCCTGGAAACTGGTTCTGGAGTCTGTAACTGTCTGTTCTGGACTGAGTTCCAGATAATAGAGAAGAATGCATCATGCTGGCATTTCCCTCTCAAGGACTCGAGTAACTCATTACGAATCTGAGTAAAACTCAGTTCGTTTATCATAGGCATTCTGCTAAGGGCATCTGCTACTGTATTGAATTTTCCACGTCTATATCTGATAGACATGTCAAACTCTTGCATCAACTCTGCCCAATGAGCTTTCCGACCTCTAAGCTCAGGTTGATTGCAAAGGTATCTGAGACTCTCATGGTCTGTCAGGACCTCAAAGTTGGCACCATACAAATAATGCCTCCAAGTCTTAAGGGCATGGACTATAGAAAAGAGTTCCTTTTCATAGGCACTGTACCTAGTCTGAGCTGGCTCGAGTTTTTTACTCTCGAACGCAACTGGTCGTCCACCCTGAGTTAGCACAGCACCTACTGCAAAGTCACTAGCATCTGTTTCGACCATAAATGGCTGATTGGGTCGACGACTTTTAAAACTGGTGCTGTAGCTAAGGCTGGTTTGAGAGCATCAAAGCTCTCCTGCTGTGCGAACTCCCAAATGAACTCCTTTCCCTTTCTCTTAAGAAGATTTGTCATAGGCACTGCTATCTGAGCATATTCCTTGACAAATCGTCTGTAATATCCCGCCAGACCAAGAAAGATTTGAAGTTCCAAAATATTCTGAGGTCTCAGCCAACTGAGTATGGCTTTAACCTTATTTGGGTCCATCTTAATCCCATCTGAAGAGATAATGTGACCCAAATATGCTACTTCTTCAACGAAGAATTCACACTTGGATTGTTTAGCATAGAGCTTATGCTTTCTAAGCAGTCGAAACACCTTTCTGAGGTGTTTTAGATGCTCCTTCCTCGTTTTGTTGTAAACGAGGATGTCATCTAAAAATACGACTACAAACTTACCCAAGTATGGTCTGAGGACACTGTTCATCAAGGCCATAAAGGTAGCTGGAGCATTTGTGAGCCCAAATGGCATCACCTTAAACTCATAATGACCGTGACGAGTCCTAAAAGCTGTTTTCGAGACATCTTTCGATCTTATACGGACTTGATGATATCCCGATCTGAGGTCTATTTTACTGAAAAACTTAACCCCGTCGAGTCGATCAAACAAAACGTCTGCCCGAGGCATAGGGTATTTATTCTTAATTGTGACTTTATTGAGGGCTCTGTAATCTACGCAAAGACGCATAGACCCCTCTTTCTTTTTCACCAATAGGACTGGTGAGGCCCATGGTGAACTACTGGTCTGAATTTGGCCTTTCCCAAGATAGTCTGTTAACTGCCTAGTTATTTCTTCATTCTCTGTTCGGCTGACCCGATACGGAGGTTTAGAAACAAGTGCTGTACCTGGTACTAGGTTTATTACATGATCTACCTCTCTGCTACGTGGTAAACCATGTGGTAAATCTTCAGGAAAAACGTCTTTAAATTTAGACAATAAAGTTTCTAATTTACTGATTTTCTGCTGAATAGAACTGGAAATAGAAACTCAAGAATAAACTGAAAGTCATATAAGAATACCTGATGGTCTTCGTCTCCGATTAGCTGACAGAGCTCTGAACTGCAGACCATAGGGCTGTTGGGAACATCATGCTCCCCATGCAACTAGATCTCTCGGCCTTTATGCTGAAAGCTGAGGGTGTTCTCCTGATAGTTTCTGTGAAGGGAAGGTCCTAAACTGTAGAGCCAATCTCTCCCGAGAACAATGTCTGTTCGATCTAGGTGCATTATATTTCATCTTGGTACCCCTGAATACCAAGATTTAACTTACTTACCATAGTTTCCCATATTTTTTTATCTTCACCCTTAGCTAATGAAACTATGTACCTATGCTGATTAGGTACTTCTGGTAGTTTAAGCTTTTTAACCAGGGTGTAGTTGATGAAATTATGGGTTGCCCCATCATCAACCATGACTCTTACTGACTGGTTACCAACTTTCCCATGCATACGTACTAGGTCATGCGACCCAAAGCTGAAGGGTCTCGCTAGCATTGCAGAGGTCAGCTGGCAACAGTGTTCATGATCTTCATGATACACTTTGATCTCGGAAGCTGCCAAGTCACTGGGGAAACATACAGTATGAACAAGATGAACTTGTTTTTTATCTTTTTTATCTTTTTTAGTGAAAGGCCCCTTGGGACACTGTCTGACTGTGTGTCCCTTGCCCATACACACAAAGCACAAACGTTCTTGTTTGGCTTTCTCAAAATCATCTGGTTTTAAGGGCTGTATGAGTGAAGGGCGTTTCTGAGGAGCTTCACCTTTAAATTTATCTTCTTTCTTTCTTTTTGAAAATTTCTTTTTAACTTGAAAGTCTTTCTAAGGAGGCTGCTCAGAAAGTGGCTGTTGTCTCGCCCTCTTCCTACCCACTGAATCATCATAGATTTGAGCATATCTGAGAGCTTGCTCAAGGATAGTAGGCGAGTTTCTCTGGACCTCTACTTTATATTCATCTTTGAGGCCATGGACAAATCCCCTGATTTTTTGATAGTCATCCATATTTTTAATCTTTAAAATTGCTTCTCAATACTGCGAGATATATTGGATGAGAGACTTGTCCATTACTGTTCTTTCCCAGGCTTCCCAGGCTCTATCAAGTTCATTCTCTGGTAGAAATTCTCTTAGGAAAGCTTCTTCAAAAGCTTTCCATGACCGGGGAGTCTGCCCAGTCTCCTGGAGATTTAACCACCACTTATAGGCCATAGGCCCTAAGGAAAGACTGGCCTCAATAGCTTGCAAATGGTCAGAGGGTCTGTTTAAGAGCATGAATGTTCTTCCATTTGCTGAGGAAGGTTTGTAGAATGTCTGCATTTCTATCCTTCTCTTCCCCATTAAAAGTAGAAGGTTTTAAGTCTTTAAAAACACTGGGGTGAGACCGTAAAGTCTCACTCGAAACTGATGGAAGTGGAGAAGGGGATAACTGAGAAGTGGAGGGAAGGCTTCCTTTCGCGGAACTCAAAATCAAGTTTTTGAGTTCAGCGAACGAGTCGTCCACACTGGACTTGAAATTGGCTAATGCCAACTTTAGTTCATCCACTTCTGTTACCAATTGGAGAAACTGCTCCTTGGTAACCAGTTCGTCGAGTTCTTCGGCGAACTGCTCTTGTTCTTCCACTTCCATGGGTTCCTTCCCCTTTCTGTAAGCCAAGGCTTCTGTTTCAAGTTCGTCGAAGCCTCTCTCCTGGGGTTGATCAGGTCCCTAAGGAGTGGTCATCTTCGGAACTGAAAGAGAGCTACCTTAACCTCTGAAGGAAAAAAAAGTCTGGAAGACTAATTTACAACTGTACAAGGAGGGAAAGAAAACTTAGCTCTTTCTGAGAACTGTACTTCCACAGAGAGAATCAAGAAAAGCCCTTTCAGCACTTCTTCAGCTGCTTCCAGACCTGTGATTCTGAAATTTTTCTGCTATCCCCCCTCGCTGATCTGACAGCTCCAGTATTGG
This sequence comes from Diphasiastrum complanatum, assembly GCA_029204225.1. Classification (NCBI taxonomy): domain Eukaryota; kingdom Viridiplantae; phylum Streptophyta; class Lycopodiopsida; order Lycopodiales; family Lycopodiaceae; genus Diphasiastrum; species Diphasiastrum complanatum. The sequence continues at coordinate 14,177,432 of CM055104.1, read as the reverse complement.
TACCAAAAAACCAGATTCAAAGCCCAAATCCAGTTGCAAATCCTGGAATTGGTGATGGTACCCTGCTCGCTGATCTGTGGCAGCCCTGAAATTTTCCAAAAGTCGAGTAAAATCTAGAAAGGGTGCAAGAAAAATCCGGAACAAACTAGTTCCTACCCTCGCTGGCTGGGATGCAACCTAACTAGCCCAATTTCTTCTGATTTGGGGCCCAAAAAGTGTTCCAAATTCTGATTTTTCCTCAGCTCTGGGAGCGTTGAACCCATGCCAACCTTTCTGCTCTAGAAACGTTGAGAACTTGCTAAAATTTCACTCGAAAATCAGGATTGAAGCCTGATCTGTCAGCGCTGGACCTGCACCTCTATTTTGCCTCAAATCCCAGGTAGAAAACAGAAGTTTTCACCACGATTTTCTGAGTATCCTCCTGATTTTCCAGCGCTGACCCTGCTTTGTAGATTTCTGAAAACTTGAAGAAGTTCTGAGCAATCTAGCTACTTTCTCCACTGCTGAAAACTAACTTCCCTAGGATGGAGATGGCTCTGATACCAGTGTAATAGATCCTAACACCACAGTAGGGCAAACACTAACTGATCCACCCAACCTTGCCTACTCCCTGATATAGAGTAAGCCCCTCCTAGCCCAGTGTGAGGACTGGTAGCATGCTACTGCCAAGTGTCGGCCACGTGGCACTGATGTGGCCGACTGCACGTCGGGACCCAACTGGGAGCCCTATCCTGCTGACAGGGTCCCTAGGCTGTGTTAGGCCCGCCATGGCTATGGACCGTGCTGGGGCACACTACTCACACTGTCTTGCCCTGTTGGTCATGTACATTGGACACGACCCTGACTGTGGTATCTGACCTATCTGTGTTCTCTAGGGTTCGGCACTGGTTATGAGCTCGTAACACCTTGATACATGTGCGGAAATGATCAAATCTGGAGCTCAGGGAGCTATACACAAAGTGCGGAAAGGACAAATTTAGAGCTCAAAGGAGTTCCAAATTCAAGGGCAAAAGAGACAAGGGTGGATATTTCAGACCCCCACACGGCCTTCAACCACGTGTTGATGGTGCCTACCACTTCGCCTGTTGGGGGCGGCCGCGGTCAAACACGGGAAAAAAAGTCGGAAGGGAAGCATTTGCGGCCCAACGATAATAACTCTGGTGCATGGGTTTTCCTTGCTACATCTAAGGAGGCTAGCAAAAAAAACAAAGTCGAGTCGTTGGAGAGAAGTGATGCAACAAGAGTATCAATCGCTCATCAAAACAAACTTGGGAGCTAGTTGATCTTCCACTAGGAAAAAAAGCAATTGGATCATAATGGGTGTATACTGTAAAATACAAGGATGATGGTTTGATTGATAGATTCAAGTAAAGATTGATAGCCAAAGAGTGCTCACAAAGAGGAGTGGATTACTTTGACACCTTCTCACTAGTGTAAACATGGCTTCAATGCAGCAATAAATGGTTTGCTAGTCCACTAGATGGATGTAAAGACAACATTCAAGAATGGAGATCTCGAAGAAGAAATCCATATGGTACAACCTGAGCACTTCGAAACTCCTAGAGCCAAAGACAAAGTTTGTAGACCAAAACAATCCCTCTATGAACGAAAGCAATTCTTTAGAGCTTGGTACCAACGAATTGATGGGTACCTAATAGCCAAAGGATTCCACAAGAGAGATGAAGACTGAAACATCTAGAGGATGCTTTGTGATCCTAGCCTTATATGTTGACGATGCCATTCTGGTGAGCAACGATACTGAGTACCTTCAAAATATAAAACTCGACTTGTCTCAAAATTTGAAATGGTGAAGTCAAGTACTGCCTTGGGATCCACACTGTCAGAGATTAAAAAAAAAAAGATTGATTCATATGAATTTGGAGCACTATGTAGAGAACATGCTGAAGTTGTTTGGCATGGAATATTGAAAACTTCGACTCCCATGGAAGCAAACCTAAGCAAATCTAAAAAATTCGTACGGAATGGCAAGAGCCAATTGAAAATGTTCCATACATCAACGATAAGTTTAATGTATGCCACAGCTTGCACAAGGCCAGACATTGCCTACGCAGTAAGTTATCTTAGCCGATCATGACAAACCCAACTAACCAACGTTGGACTGCAATAAAACGTGTCTTCAAGTAACTCAAGGGCACCTTGGATCACGGAATCACATATGGGCCAATAGCAGGGAAAACCAGTGAGATTTTAGGGGGACATTGTGATTCGGACTATTAGGAGATATGGATTCTAGGAAGTCCACTTCGGGCTACTGTTACATCCTCAAATCCTCAAGGGAGTAGAATTTCGTGGCACAGTGAAAGCAGAAGGCTACAACCTTATCAAGTACGGAGGCAGAATATATGGCTGCAATGGGAGCTGCAAAGGAGACAGTAGGGTTAGAAAAGCAACTAATCGACATTGGGTTAGAAGAGTCCAGTCCTCTCAACCTGAAGTGCAACAATCAAAGTTGCATATCAGTTCCAAATTTTCATGGGAAATCTAAAGATGTTGCAACTCAGTTTCACTTCATCAAACAAAAGGTAGGAGATGGAGAAATCAAGTTGGAGTATTATCCAACAACTCTTCAAGTCGCTGACATCTTCACCAGATCTCTACTAAAGACAAGCTTCGAGATCCATAGAGAACAAATGCAAGTCATCTCCTTTAGATCAGTCGAAGTCTCTGAGCAGGAGTGTTGGAAAAAACAGTCTTCAACAAATCATGAGCGCAGCGCAAATGATCGTAAGGAGCCATAAAAAGGTAATAACGGGGCTTTTCGATGGAAAGCCTCACTACAAACGCAATTGGAGCAGCTGTGAAGGCTCGTAGGCAACTATATGGAAAAATGTTTACGGGACCCTACGATGGAAAAGTGCGTAGTAGTCAGACCTATGAGCATCCATAAAAGTTGCCATAATACACTTATATAAGCTCTTGCCAACTTTTGTGATACCTTTTAGCATAAGGTTTTCCTGTTAAGGTCATGTTACAAAGTGGGGATCTTGCCCTCAAATGAATTTTGTGCTTCTTGTATTCCTACTGCATAAGTGGCAAAGATTAAAAAAATTAGAAAAATAGTTGTGCTTGGTATTATTCATAATTTCTGACCACGCAAAAAGGCAGAACCCTGGCTCTCCCCTGATTTCACACTCCGTGGTAAGTTGCCATTTGAGATTAGAATTTATTGCAACTATGATCTTACACTAGTGAACTAGCTAGGAACCAAAAGTTTGAAAAATCTGTTTAACTTTGACGCACCTAACTTGATTATATATGATTGAGGCAGTACATGCACATTTGAACTTATTTTTATGATTCAAGACAAGGTGTACATGTACAGTGTATTACATATGTCCGTATAGGAGTTTAAAACAACTTCACTTTAAGATATTGTGGAATCTTATTCACTAGAAACAACAGCATTCAAAGATTTGATAACCTCTGTCTGATGATCCTACTCTTTAATGTGAAATGCATCTTTACCGTGAAATGAGGGGAAGGCCATAAGCCTCAAACACCAGTAGAACCTAATTTCTTCGTATTCTGTACGAAGATTAAATGGCGTATACATTTTAAGACATGACAAAGCACAAATCACATCGCTATGGCATGCTCGCTGCCCTCTTGAGAAATAGACTTGACTTGACAGACATGTACCTGCAACCGTTGTGCACGGGCCTCTGCTTTCCGCGTTGCAGCATCCAAATAAGCTTGTGCTTCAGCTTCTACTCTGCCACGATGTGCCTCTGCAATAGCTTCTGCTCTTTGATTTACGGATTTACTCAAAGAAGATGCGCTTGTAAGAGATGAAGCAGGACTGCTTCCATTTTGAAGTGCCAACTGAGCAAGCCCTGGTGGAGTTTGAAGATGGGATGCTTCATGAGCTCCGTTTTGATCAAACATGGTGTCTTTGGAGCCTGGCTTTCTATACGGTTGTGCCATACAGGAACTGAAGGAAAGTCAAAACAGAAAAAGCAATCAGAAATTCCAAAAAAATGTCGATTACAAGAGAAAACAGATGTGCCAAGTATAACTGCTCATTGCCCTTTATCCAGATAAGAGAAAATAGCCTTTTATCCGCCACTTCTGTTATTCCACAAAGAAATACACATGCATTTACACTAGCTACAATCATCTTGTCCTTTCCTAGTGCCAACATGAAATTATCAAGCACACCTAGAGACAAAGAGATTGTTTAGGATGCTATCCTAATTGAATGTTTTTGTGCTATTCTCCTCAACAGCAAAATAAAAGGTTCCACTAGTCTTTTTCTGCAGGGGGCTAATTCTCCATTCCTTCATGATAAGAGGGGACAAACCGCAGGCAATGGAGGTAATCTATTGACTCAATATGGGGGTCCTCGATGCACATTGGACAATTGCCAATAGGGTCAAGTTTAGAGTTGCATGAATAAGGGGGTCCTTGATGCAGATTGGACAATTGCAAATAGGGTCAAGTTTAGAGTTGCATGAATAAGAATTTTCTTTGCTCAAACGATTCATTTTGATGTGATGCTACTGCAAGAAAAGTTGGGCCTAGTTGAGATCCTGTTAATACGAGACATCGGGTATTACGTAATTGAAAGAGGAAGCATGAGAGTTATACAGATGGTTTGGGTGAACTATGGCTGCCGAATGTTTTGTGAGGTCAGATTTAGTAGGAGCCCTCTAGTTGATTTCTTGGTTACTAGAATGTATGGTCCTTGTGCAGTGTAGATGCTAGTGGCTTGATCAAGAAAGGAAAGTGCATTATCTAGTACTTAGAGTACATCATCGAAGAGGCTGGCTCCAGTAATTGATGCAAGTTCATGGATAATGGTCAATCGCATCGGGGTGTGTGGGTAGAGTTGTTAATTGTGGCCCGGCCATCGATTTCCAACCACTGCGAAGTGACATCTTTGTGTTGGATTATTCTCCTTCTTACTAATCGACTAATCGGTTTTAATCCTCATCCATTGTTTATCTAGTTCAGCGGATTTTCCCGTGTCTTTACACAGTCTGCAGATTTACAAGTGTTTTTACATAGTCTGCAGAAATACACGGAGTTTGAAAACAGTGTCGCATTTTCTCTCTCTACAATCCAGACATTTGTCGCCTGCTAGGAATTACGTGTAAAAATGCAGTGTCACCTTTTTTGCATTTTTCTCCTATAAGGAATTGCGAGTTAAACTGTAGAGTCGCATTTTTCAAAATGCCTCAAATGTTAAGGCAAAGTGTGGGGCTACCCGAATATTAAGGAAATGAGATTTTTATGACATTGTCGTCTTTTTCGCAAAAAGCCGACACTGTCACCTTTTTGCGACACTGTCGCCTGTGGCAGTTTTAGTTCATTTCTGCAGAGTGACAGGTTTAGTTCATTTATGCAGACAGACTGTTTACGGCCAATTTCCACCGCTTATCAACAATCAATTTCTGAGAAAGAACTAGATGAATGTCAGAACTTCAAAAGATGTTTGGGACATCCTGAACTCACTATATGACGTGAGGGACACAACTACTAAGTTACATCTACGAAGGAAATTCTTCACATTCAAGATGTCTAATGGTGGTTCTCTTCAGAGTCACATAACCAGTCTAAGAATCTCTTGCAACAGATGGCCGCTGTCAGATCAATCATAGACGATCAAGATGCAATTACGAATGATTGCTTTCAAGCTTGTCCTCTACATATGAGAACTAGGTGATGATCATATTGACACACTCAAATTTAACTCTTACTAGAGTTATCACTATGTTGCTGCAAGAAGACAATAGAAGAAGTCAAGACACTTTGTCTACTTCCTCCTCTCAGATTCTATATGTCAACAAAGGCTCTAAGCGACAAAAACTCCAAGAAGGCTGCAATGAATCAGAAGTTGACTCAAAGTCAAGGACAATCATGAAATCCACACTCGAAAAAGAAGATGTTTTGTAGGTATTGCAAGCACAATAACCATGAGATCAAGAATTGCCGAATTCTCCAAGCGAAGAATGCAGCCAAGCAACTTGATCAACAAGCAAACACAGTTTCATCATCTCCCCAGGTTGAAGTGCACAAAGGCGCATTCATGGTCAAAGACCAAAGCGCATTTTTGGATGATTCATGGTTTCTTGATTCTGGAACAACTCAACACATGACCAATCAACGTGAGATTTTCAACTTCTACACGCCTTACAGCACGAAGAAATTTGTTCATCTTGGTGACAATAGTACTCACACTATTAAAGGTGAAGGTACTGTAAGATTGCGACTTTAGCATGATCAATTCAAACTACTATCAAAGGTCTTATATGTTCCTAAACTCTCTACAAATCTATTATCAGTAAGTAGAATTACAGATTTAGGTCATAAGGTAGAATTCAAATCTGATCAATGCAAAATTATTGATAGGAGTAATAAGATCATTGCACTCGGCAAGAGACAGAGTTACTTATATAGATTGGCACATTGTTATTCTAAGTCTAGTCAAGCCTTGAAAACCTTTGTTCTAGTCAATAAAGCATTACTATGGCATCATCGCTTAGGACACTTGAATTATGCATTTGTTTTAAACATGTCTAGGCAATCCATGGTTCTTGATCTCGACTATCCTTCTGGTAAGGTCGATCTCCCTGTCTGTCATAGCTGCGTCTTTGGAAAGTAGGCTAGGATTCCTTTTAGATCAAACCATAGGCATGCAACAAAAGGTCTGTTAGATGTTGTTCATACATATATATGTGGACCTATGCAAACTCCTTCATTGCTAGATGCAAAGTATCACATTACTTTTATTGAAGAATTCTCCAGAAGAACAACTGTTTATTTCATTAAACAAAAATCAGAGGCTTTCATCAAATTCAGACAATTCAAAGAGCATGCTGAGAATCAAACTGGCAAACGAATCAAAGCACTGAGGTCAGATAATGGAGGAGAATACATCTACACCGAATTCAAGGAGTATTGCCTTAACAACGACATTGAGCAACAATACAATACCTCCTATTCGCCTCAATCAAATGGTCTTGATGAGAGAAAGAACAAATCCTTAGTTGAATCGACAGAGTGCATGTTATCACATGCGACACTTCTGAAGTCCTTATGGGCTGAAGCTGTTTCAACAGCAACCTATATTCAGAATAGATGTCCTACTTAAGGTCTCTCAGACAAAACACCATTCGAAATTTGGACAGGTACCAAACCTTCTTTATCAAACCTACGAGTTTTTGGATGTACTGCTTTTGCGCAAATACCTTGTGATCTCAGGAAGAATAATCTCCACTTGTATGCTTTTAATTTCAAGCATGAAGTGAGATTTCTTGCTTCTTTGCAATGATACTCTAAATTTTGCACGAGAGCATGCTCTATAGATTGATGTATTTTGATAGATTGGCATCATGGTAGAATTTCACAAATTTTGACCGTCCTAATAAATATGTTATTCCAAATACTTGGTTAAACTTTCCAAACATTTAAGATTTCAACGTTTTGAACTTTCGTTTGCTACCTTGTTGCTAATGATGTAGTCCAACCCTTATATGTCTATTTTGCCATCTACCAATCAAATTCTTTTCACACTCTAAATTCTTTCTCTACTTCATTTGCTAGTCAAAGGAATGAGAATTTTTTTTGAAGGAAACAATGCTCTTAAACACATACTTGCAAAGCACTAGACTATCACATTGAAAGACCCACTGAATAGAAATCATGTTAGGTGGTTATAGAGGATCATTAAGTAAAAACCATAGTTGCCCATTCCAGTATAGAACATGACCAAAATAAAAATAAAAATAAAATACATATATTTTAACAAAGGATTTCTGCGCGGGGCTTACATAGAACGGAACATGACCAAAATAGAAAATAAAAAAATACTTATTTTTTAATGAAGGATTTCTATGCGGGGCTTACATAGTTCTTTTTCATTTAGTGATGATGGTCACGACAAGCAGGGAACTAGTTTTCAAATGGGAAATGAGAAAGATGCTAAAAAAGGGAATTTTGTGGATGTCAAAGATACATATGTTTTTCGTTTGGCTACCCAAACCTCGTCTTTTGTTGTCACACAACTCTGAGGGAGGTTGCACAAAACTTGTGCTTTTGTTGTCACATAGCTCTGAGGAAGGTTGCACACAAGTTTAGGGTTTCATCTCACTTGTGCTTCCGTTGCCACACAGCTCTATTCACAAATCATCCTTCTATTCCAACAAAGTTTAGCATAGTTTGTAGTACCTTGTTCACATAGGTAGCTGCAATAGAGAGGCATTTTGTTGGAAACATCTATGCTCAATAAGAGTATGTCAACAAATGGCACAAAATGAAAGATAGACTGTCATAGTATATTTTCTCGAAACAGATTATGTTTGCAACAACATCAAGTCCTCTTTTTTTTATATACGTATTGGATTCTTTGTGCTGATTATGCCCAGTTTTTGGGCTTTTTAAAAAGCATAAAATGTCACTGAATTTTTTTCTAAAAATTTCAAAATTCTGAAGCACATTCCAAACGTGCGTCAGTCCGCGTCAGACTGCCACGTGGCAGTTTCTCATTGGTCCAAAAAAATCCACACTGCTGATTATGCTTTGTAAATGGCATGTGGAAAAGTCAAAGACTCCATTACGCAATGGAAGGAGCCGGGCACAGGCCATTCTGCCCGGTTTGGCTTTCCAAAAAAATTCAGGCTCGGCCCCTCACGGTTTTAGGGGCCGAGCCTAAATTTTTTTGGAATGCCGAACCGGGCAGAATGGCCTGTGCCCGGCTCCTTCCATAATACAAAAGTTCCAACAAGATGTATTCTATCAAGGCCTTCATAGCAGGCTACTCCAGTAATGCATATTTTAGGTCAATAATCTCAACAATTCTAAAAAGTTCGCATACGCTTTGTTTGCTCTTATTGTTGTTTAGGTCTTTTTTTGACATTTCTAAAAATATTGAAGGCAAAAAAAAGATGATATATATAATTTGATTTCCGAAAATCCTAACCCTAATTTTGGAACCATTGTGGCATGACCTAGTGTAGCTATATGAGCATATGGCAATAAGAGGCATATGAGATAAATTGAATAAAGTAGAGTACCTGACCTTAGTAGAGTTTGCATAAAATGACAAGAGGCATGTATCCACTAGAATGAGTCCTCTCAAGCTCAACTATCTTGATTGCCATCAATATTTCTCATAAGTACCTAGTGTTGCAAAGTTTTAGCTTAGACGCAAAACAACATAATCTTTCTAGTTATGCACATGAAAATTGCTACTATCAAGAATTTGAAGATATGGTCTTCTTGCTAGTGCCTTCTAAGTTGAACATCGTACAAACTCATATATGTATAAAATTGTCATTCAAGAATTGTGGAATGTGGAAGATTGTAAGGAAATTCAATGGCGGAGATTAAAAGGTGGAGCTACCAGCGGGGTGTAGTGACAACGTCTGGCTTTCTATGTGAGTAGAGTGATAACGTAGTTGAAGGCCTAGTCACACTACATTGTGACTACAAGAACAAGAGTATAACAAGGAACACGATACCTCAGATTATGGACCTGAGACTTGAGTGAGTGCTAGATAGGAGACACCGGTGACTTATAAACTACATTCTCCAAGACTCTCTAGATTCTAGTTGCTGGGAAAAGAATACTTATGCTAAAATTTAAATAAGAGATCTGACGGGGAAAAAAATTACATAAGTTGTACCCAAATTTTTTCATCAAGGACCAATGACAGTTTAAAGGCGCAGGAATGCCACGATGATACGATCTGTCATGAATTGTACATACTCATGGATGCGCCGCGAGCGAATTGCGTTAATTCACAAGCGGATTAGGTGTTGACTTGATCGCCCAGCTTAGATTTAGTTGAGAGTGGCAATTTCAACTTTCCACTCACGACCCGCAGCACGGCCGCCTACAAGTCAACAACGACGTGGGGCATCATTTGTGTACCTTAACCTGACAGTGAGTAGGACTACGGACCAGTTGTTGGCAGTACGTCGGAGTGCTCTAGTAACATCAATGATCAAGGCACGATCATGGGGCTGCGGGCATGAAATATCTGATCAATGGCCCTGGTGGCGGACCGGCGGTGGTGGCCCGGCCAACCACTGAGTCTTGACTCCGACTCTTGAGAGAATGTATTATAATTTATGCGATGGAGCATGGTTCAAGACTTCGAGTGACAAGTCTCAAGATAGGCAGGCAGCGGAGTTACAACTTACAAGAAGCCTTTGGCGGGCACCGGGCATAGTGGGGTGGACGGTCACGGTGGAAGCTCTTTTTCAGAGCGGCTAGATTGTAGGGAGTTTGAGTGGACTGTGGACATATGCCTAATAGACTGCATTGAATGTGGCATGTGCTGAGATTTCTACTCCTGCAATAATCGATCGTCTTTTAAGACTTAAGTCATGCACGAAGAGCAAATAGAGAATTTGAATGGTTGGCAAATTTAAATGCTGATTATATGAAATTGAATGGCATGACGCTCTACTAATAGTCACAACTCATTTGAATAAATTTGTAACTTAGAAAAAAAATAACTCTTGAGGAGGCAGATAAGTAACACTGATAGAGCAAACATATCTCTTGTCATACAACGAACCAAATTGGCTGAACTAAAAACCAGTAGTAGTTGCAATAACAGTAAATTCAAATTATAAATCTAAACTGAGTCATTCCTAAAAAGAAAACGGCTGTAGGACTCTGTTCATAGCATTCGGCTTGGAAGTTGGAATCTTTCTGCAAAATATAAAGCTGAGCTGAGCTGGAGCAGGGTCACAACTTCCAAGTAGTCCAATATTATTATCAAATGAAAGGCTTGAAAATTAACAGAAGAGTGGAAGCTGCTAGAAATATCACGGATGATCGCTTCCTTTCAAAATTGGATGGTACTTTTCGACCGTTTTTCAAAGCTACCTGATGATTGAGATCGGTAATGCCTGCGATACTGTTGTGGAGTCTTCTAACTTTTCTTGCAAATCTGGCTTAATTTACTAAAAAGAGATAGATAACTCGCCTTTGAAGCATTGATGTTCACCGGATTATTGGCTCTTTAGCCGAAGATATGACCATATAATTCTTTCATGCTATAGGCTTGTGATTTTTTACGTGTTCAAGCGCTGGTAAGATTTAAAACGCTTCACGACTCTGGCTTCACAGAAGTTTTGTAGGCATTTCTATCTGATTAGTGACACATCTTACCGCAGGTTGTATTGCTATACATTGTGAATGATATAGATACCAATAGTTAAATTAAAGGGCAGTTGCCAGTGACTGTAGGAGAAAGATGAATAGGGGCTGCTGTAGCAAAAATAATATTCTCTGGTTTAGTTCATGACCTCTGAAAAGCGACTCGGCAGGAGAAAGACTTCTTTATTAATTTGGATTTAAAAGCACGTCGGATTCACGGGCAACATTGAGGATGAAAATGATGTTTGTTATTCAAGCCAAGAAAGAAACGGTTATATTTCTTGAATGCCTACAATTGCAAGGACAAGCTGGATGTCATGAAGTGAATTTGTAGCTTTACGGATCAAGGAGCATCTTAGAAAGAGCTTGCTGATCGTATCTGGCAACTTGTTGATCAGATCTGGCAATAATGTTGTTTGAAATACCTCAAACAGGAGCAGAGAGCTTATTATACAGTTGCAAAGGGAAAACAAGAAACAAAGAAATACAAGCATGCCTGAAACGTCGAAAAAACATACTGGAATAAAAAAGCTTGGCGCAGCTGCCGTTGCAAACCTGAATTGATTTGTAGTTTTTACGAACGCACTCGGACTTCTGATCCCGTCCGCTTCCCTACGTAATGCAAAGCAAACTGACCAGCATCTAAATAATTCTTGTTCCACCAAAGCGCATCAGAGATAGCGAGCGAGCGATCGATGGATGGATCGATCGATAGAGAGCATCATCGACAGCAGTTGAAACTTGAAAGACTAACCGAATTGGGTTGTATTAGTTTTCGATCATTGTGAGTTCAGTTCAAGAAATGAAAGGCGCCAACGTCTTCCAGCTTTTCTTTTATATCTTTGCCGGCCTTCAAAATGCCATCCTCATTATCTTTATGTTTTTCTCGGCCATTTGTGTCTCCTTTCAAATTTTATCATGTCATGTTTTATGGGGTGTCTAAGCTGAACGAGTGAACCATCAATTTGGCGAGCACAATCGGGCGAGCCAATTCCAATTTCCCTCAATACTTAATGTCACTTTTCCAATCTTTTGAATCTATATATACATAGGTTGCTCTGTTACCTACCTTTTGTGGGCTCTCATTAGAGAGTGCACCGCAGAGTGCACCTGCAGTGCCTTTGTTGCACAAGCCCCATTGCTAACCAGGGATCAGATATCTTATTTTTTCCTTACGTCATCCATCATCATTGGACGAAGTGGGCCCGGGAGTGTAGGTGCACATGCAGTGCACCTGTTAAGTATTCCCGCTCCCCCTTTTGTGGTGCTAATGTCGGGAGGTTTGACCTACCTTCTGCGGTGCTAATGGCGGGAGGTTATGCTCATAAACTCCTCTTGTTGATGCCATGCTCCTTTGGATGTTATTGCCCTTTGGAGTGGTTGCTTTCACAGTCTTCAATATGCATGAGATTTCTTCGTTTATAGATGAGATGATGATCGCCATTGTGCATTCATCCTTTCTGATCCATTCTGCTCTCCTTGGGTGTCCCTCTGGAGGATTTTCTTCTATGAGATCGGTCACTGACCATATCCCTTCACCCTTTAAAAGTGTTTTGATCTTGAACTTCCAAACAGGTAGCTAGGCTCCTTCTGCACACACAAACATCCGTTTTTGAGGCCCCACTCAAGGGTGGGACAATTGCAAGCCATGTTCTTGGTGGGCACCTTAATCAATTTTTCGCTTATTGGGCAAGATAGGTTTGTGATGGAACCAATGAACCCCAACCGATTCCAATTTGTAGTAGCAATTGTAGCCTTTTAACCCTATAGGTACTTCGGTTGTAGCTTATGGTTTAGCTTGAATGGTGCATACATCAACACTAAATAGGAGATTAAAAAAAAATGATTGTGTGTGCAAGGGAGGTCCCACCTTCTTCCATGATCCATGATGCATATTAAAAATATTGCCTCATGATCTATCCATAATAGCACATCAAGATAGATCATGACATTATGATGCAAAAATGTACTGAGAATTCTAGATCCATGGACGAAAGCCGGTGCCCACCAGCATCCATAGTCTTGATTGGGAATATGCTATCCTCATCGACACCAAGAGCTTACCCTTGTAACTTGCCAATGACCTGTGCATTTACTATGCCTAAATGCTTGATCAATTTTTTTCTTGGGAATTAGTGCAAAAATGTCCATGGACCCCACGGTTTTTGGCATAAATTCTCTCACATCATAAAGTTCATAAGTTGCTCAAATATAAAAGGGACAATAGTCTCTAAAGGCTAGGTGATTCTCACAACAACTTATATTGGGGAAGGATTTTTTAGTGACATTTTCACCATATTTAATGCTACGTCGAGCCATAATCCAACTTCCACCCAATGAAAAATATCACTAAAACATTCCTACTTTTTTTAGGGAAAGGATTATCTAGTGACATTTTCACCAAATATAACAATGTTAGGTTGAGCCATTATTGAACTTCCACTCAAGGACAATATCATTAGATAATCCATTTTCCAATACGAAAAAGTTTAGGGAGTCTTCAAGTGCTTAGATGCACTAGAATATACACAATGTAAGATGAATAAAACCTGAAAGGCAATGCAAATGGATTGAGAAACAAGAAGTTTGAACTAGAAGAATCTAGATATAATAAGAATGTAGTTACGAGGCCAATGTTACTAACATAATCAATTAAGCTAGAATTAGGTGGAAATTGAAACAAATGAAAACATCAATAAAAACCTTTCTCCCAAGTGTAAAAGATTGGAAATGCATTTTACTTCGTAATTTTTTTTTTTGGGCCACACATTAATATTCTCTCATGCCTTCACAAACTTTTGAAGGGCCATGATTTCCTTAAATGAATTTCAAAATGCATAATTTGGGAGTATGTTGATCTTAAAAGGTATAATAAGCTTCACATTTGTTTTAGATCTCATTTTTTTTCCAATTTAAAAAAAAATCCACCAAACTTGATTGTGGCTCATCAACTTCTCATGCATGCCAATCTTCACAATAATGATAGAACCTCAAAAGAGAACATACAAAATACTCTTATCTCTTACGTTTCTTGTATGTCCTTATTTGTTATGGTGAGGAATAGAATTTCCAACCTCAAGTAGCGTAAATGAAGTCTCACCAACATGCCATTGATTGGAGAAAGACTCCCAAACTCATGTATGGACACCTAACCAATTATGTTCGCTAAACAAAAAGTTGTGGCAAAGCCTCAAGGGGGATAGGGATAGGCAACTTAGCTTCCTAGTTTAAGAATTTGCCAAGGTGTGTAAAAGACCAACATGGTGCCACTAGAACTTAGGAATCTACGAAACTTGTTACTAACAATCCAAACAAGTTATCAATCACAATGCCAACACATTGAAATCCTCTCCATAATCCACCAAGCCAACACATCACATGTCGTATCAATCAAACAAAGTTGGAGCCAACTTGACTTGATGACATAACATGGCCTTGTTGGGCACATATTAGTAATTTTTGCATAGGTGCTAGCCAAAAAGTTCAAGTTTGTCCTTGAAACCCTTAGCCATGCATTGGAAGCATAAATTTGAGAATTGATGGTTTCAGTCCCGAAGAGTTCATCACATTAAGCACACAAAGAAGGTATGTTCATTCTCACATTGACTTGGTAATTTGAGCCTCTAGTGTGACCTAGACATGATGTCTAACACACATTAGTAAGGGGAGCTGTGCCTAGGGCTAGAGCTAAAACATGTCGCTTTTTTTGTTCTTGTGGATTGAAATCAAACTCTTCATTTCATGTAGAGGACAAGCAACTCACCACTTTTTGGAGGACCTGAAACATATCACATTCCAAGGCCAAATATCACTTTGTGTTAGAAATGAGCAGACAAGAGGACTGGTTATGGTAAGAACCACCCAACCAACTATCTAGTGAATGGCTAGACACCTCCAAGTCAATCTCTACACCAGATACTACAATAGCAAGAGCATAGAAGTCTTGATCAATCATCAATACAAATAACATGTCAAAACTGGTAAAATGAGGGTATATATACACTCTCCCAAACCCTAGCCTTCATGAGACATGTGGATTCTCCTTTCATAATCATCCCCTTCTAGGCATAGTAACAACACCTAATATAGACATTCTCCACAACCATTCTTGCATGGGGTAATGCCTTAACCAAATAGGAACATAAGACCTAATTTGGGTTAAGGGCTACCTTACGGTATAGGCAAGGCCTAATACCCACTATACACATTTAAGGACATATCATTCTCTCTCTCTCCCCCCCCCTCCCTTATTTCAATTTTGACCTCTATGATTGGTCCCCACCCTCATTAGAACATTGTTTACTCACCTTGTTATGAACTCACATTCTTACTCTTCTCTCTTCCCTAGGCACTTCAACAATAGTTGGGCCTTTGATGATCCTCCTCAAACTTGGCATAAGTGTTTTGCTATCATCCATTCACATTGTTGACAAATCCCTCAGACTCCTCTCCAAATGGCCTTATATTGTTGATTGCATGTGTCCATTTGTCAACTGGAGTAGGAAATTATTGTTTTTCCATAGTTAGCTAGATCTTGGGGTTGCCTTTGGCCATATTTAGCACTTGGATGGCTCCACCCTTGTTTTCGATGTCTTTGGATTACTTGGAGATTCACAAGTTGTGGAGTATTTATCTTTTACATTCTGGAATCTTTGCAAGCTTCCGAGTATATAGAAGAGAGGTTTCATTGCCAAGATTTACCCATGCATGTTGTTTGCAAGAGATTACAGCTTACAATTCTTCTATTCTGTTTGTCTACTTTGCGATTGAAGCTATGAAAATGGCAAGTGAATGTGAATAGCAACGAATGAGTAAAGTAAAGTGCCCATAGAACCCTATTCTGCATGTAGCTTTGTAGGATGAAGCAATTGTATGTTAGTTGAAACCTGTAAAAACAACCAATGGATGAAATCTTTGATAAGGGATAGTAGGGGGTGCATGTTTTCTATGTGGATCGCTGGGCATCAGTAGGTGACTGCTTGGGGGTGGATTTAGGTTGCTCTCTCTCTCTCTCTCTCTCTCTCTCTCTCTCTCTCTCTCTCTCTCTCTCTCTCTCTCTCTCTCTCTCTCTCTCTCTCTCTCTCTCTCTCTCTCTCTCTCTCTCTCTCTCTCTCTCTCTCTCTCTCTCTCTCTCTCTCTCTCTCATTTTCAACCATTTCTTTGAAGATTTTAAAAGTGGCAAAGACCTCTGATTTCTTTTTCAAAAAAATATTCCCATCTTATGAGACATATCATCTATAAAGGTGATGAAATAATACACTTCTCCTATAGACGGTCCACATAGATCTGTGTGGACTAGATCCAAGATGTTCTTTGTCCTTGCAACTCCACCTCGTTTGAACTTCTCACGATGCTGCTTCCCATAGATGCATGCCATCACAGATTGTCTTCAATTGATCTTCCATCATAGGCAATCCTTTCACTATCTCCAATTTTTTCATTGAATTGAGGCTTCCTAGGTTTAAATGACCGAGCCTTTTGTGCCATAGATCGATGGAATGGATGAAATAAGTCCATTTTGCCCCTTCGTTGTCATGTGCCAATCTTAGCATTAAAACATCTAATCCATTATTGAACATCAAACTAGCATAGAAAACAAAGAATCAAGAAAACTATATTAATGTAGCAAAACTTCACCATACTAGGCAAGGTAAGGAATCATTATTTATCATTAATGATCATTCAAAACATTGGCCTAAATCTAGAGCATGATCAAAAATCTCATGTGATTTTAGGCACATGAACCACCAATACCATCAAGAAAGCTCTCCAAGAGAGGCTTCAAAAACACTTAGAATCCAAATTACACAAAAAAGGATAGCCTCCGAATTTAGCATGAACTCAACTATTTATAGTGGTCCTTTGCTTCTACTATGAGTTTGGTGCTTGCCTTGGCTAAAATAGCCCTTACAACCATTATTACAATCCCACTATTCATAGATATAGTGCGGTTGTTCAAGCCACTTTATTAATTGTCCAATTGACTAATTCTAACTCCTTTAGATCCACAGATATATTTAGCATTGTTGGATTTTAATGCTCAGATCCAAATCCATTCGGTAATGAGCATCATGAAATCTATACATACTACAAAAAAATATCGAAGTCCGACTCCATCGACTCACTCGACACCCAACTCCATCGACTCACTTGACTCTCGACTCCATCGACTCACTCGACATCCGACTCCATCGACTCACTCGACACACGCCTCCATCAACTTACTCGACTCTCGACTCTCGACTCACTCAACTCCATCAACTCTTGACTAAATCGACTCCATCGACTCACTCGACTTACTCTACTCCCTCGTCAAGTCAGATCAAGTTCGATACATGGAAAAGTCAATCCATGTACTGTCAGTCGATTCCAACCCACATTGAACTGCAATCATGAACAAGTCAAGTGAATTTAGAATAAAGTTTGCACCTTTAGCAGTTAGTGACCATTCGATTCTATTCATTTCCTTCTGGTCAGATCGTATTTTCCAAACAAAAGTAAGAATCCATCTAGCAACGATCAAGCATCTAAAGCTCTACATTTTTGTGCCTCTCTACCAGCACACTACTTCACGCTCATGTACTTTATTTTTGATTAATCAAAGAATGCAAATTTGACACACAACTGTTGTTGTACATTTATGCATTATTACAAACTGCATTACATCTTGATTCTAGCTGTTACGTTGACACACTTCTGATCCATAACTATCCATTGTAAGTTTTTGCTGCTAGTATCTCGATCCAGATTTTGATTCTAGACATCTGATTGGAACCGATTGTTCGATTTCCATCGAGATACTAAGTTCTACTCTTGTGTCAGAACTCGTTTATGCTACACCACCAATTTTTGGCATGGTATCAAAGCTTGTGGTTCAATAATCTACATTTCCATGCAGGTCGTCAATCTTGTTTTTATCAAGACATCGCTTTGAATGTGTGCAGCTAGCAGTTTCTCGATATCGTTGTCTCTACCAGTGATCTCACAATCTTCACCATAATGGATCCATCTTCTAGTTCTTCTCTAATTGACAAACTCGATGGAGGTCAGAACTACCATCTTTGAAATTTCAAGATGAAAGTCTGGCACAGAAGTCAAGCCTGAGGTCGATGCAACCAGCATCACCAAATGGAGATAGCTCATGGGCTAATTATTGTTGGAGGATGCAAGCTACGCACAAAGCGGCTGCATTCGAAAAGGAACCAAAAAGAGTGCATTCGTGCCATAAGCAAATGGAGACTATACCAGAACCCATATATAAGCTCTTTGTAGACAATGTACCCTTGTCCTCTGGTACCAACCCTTTTGGGTCAAAGGGGAATGATGGTGGGTGGCTAGGTAGTGGGGATGAGATCTTGCATGCGGCCTGCAGGTGCTTACGACGCGCCACACCGTCTACTGGACCGCTCTCCGCTGTTGACAAAACTCTGAGTTGGTATCAGAGCAAGTGTTCTGGTCCTGAACGAGCAAGTGGGGATCTCCTTCGCCATGTGCTCGCTTTCGTGGGGGTGTTGGAGGATGCAAGCTACGCACAAAGTGGCTGTGTCCGAAAAGGCACCAAAAAGAGTGCATTCGTCCCATAAGCAAATGGAGACTATAACAAAACCTTCATATAAGCTCATTGTAGACAATGTACCCTTGTCCCCTGGTACCAGCCCTTTTCGGGTCAAAGGGGAATGATGGCGGGTGGCTGCTGCGATGTACTCTGCCTTTGTTGAAGAAAGCGCAACTAATTTTTGCTTTCTTGAGTTCCACGAAATAGGTCCCCCTGTGTTACGAGCTCGTAACCAGTGCCGAACCCTAGAAAACACAGATAGGTCAGATACCACAGTCAGGGTCGTGTCCAGCGTACATGACCAACAGGGCAAGACAGTGTGAGTAGTGTGCCCCAGCATGGTCCATAGCCATGGCGGGCCTAACACAGCCTAGGGACCCTGTCAGCAGGATAGGGCCCCCAGTTGGGTCCCGACGTGCAGCCGGCCACGTCAGTGCCATGTGGCCGACACTTGGCAGTTGCATGCTACCAGTCCTCACACTGGGCTAGGAGGGGCTTACTCTATATCAGGGAGTAGGCAAGGTTGGGTGGATCAGTTAGTGTTTGCCCTACTGTGGTGTTAGGATCTATTACACTGGTATCAGAGCCATCTCCATCCTAGGGAGTTTAGGACAGCAGTAGAGAAAGCTATCAGAAGATAGGAAGTGTTTCTCAGATTCTCAAAGAGGAATAGAGGAGGAGGATCGCTGTAGGAGCAGCCTTCAAACTTCTGATTTCCACTGAGAAATCACAGTAGCAAGGAGTTAGATTCCAAGTGTAGGTAACTCGCTGAAAAAACAGCTGTTTCTCACTGAGTTCAGAGGATTCTCTATAGTTTTCCCAGCGAAATTAGAGTAGGAAGAAGCCAGCACCTCCATCGCTGTACAGTCAGAGACCTACATCCGATTTCCAGGGAAAAAGTTACTGGTTCTCAGCGAATTGGAAGCCAAAAAAGAGGAGCAGGGCCAGCGCTGCCAGTGCTTCTGAAAATCTGGTTTTTCAACAAGTTTTTGGGCCCCAACGTCAGAGATTTGGAGCAAGAGGATTCCTACCAGATCAGCGAGTAGGAGACTTCTGAAATTTCAGAACTCAGAAGGGTTTTTGGACTTCAGACTTGCCTTTTTGTGGACAAGTTGGATTGCAATCAGACCAGCGAGCTACTATCCTCAAAAAACCGGGAAATTTAGTACCGTTTTGAAGTCTCAAACTGGCATTTTTCGGAACAGCAGGTCTGAAATCTTGGGGAAAAGAGCTGAAAGGGTTCCTCTTCATTCTTTCTTTGGAAGTACAGTCCTCAGAAACAGCTAAGTCATTTTTCCTTTCCCTTGTACAGTTGTAAATTAGTCTTTTAGACTTTTTTCCTTCAGAAGTTAAGGTAGCTCTCTTTCAGTTTCGAAGATGACCACTCCTCAGGGACCTGATCAACCCCAGGAGAGAGGCTTCGACAAACTTGAAACAGAAGCCTTGGCTTACAGAAAAGGGAAGGAACCTATGGAAGTAGAAGAACAGGAACAGTTCGCCGAAGAACTCGACGAACTGGTTACCAAGGAGCAATTCCTCCAATTGGTAACAGAGGTGGATGAACTGAAGCTGGCATTAGCCAATTTCAAGTCCAGTGTGGACGACTCGTTCGCTGAACTCAAAAACTTGATTTTGAGTTCCGCGAAAGGAAGCCTTCCCTCCACTTCTCAGTTATCCCCTTCTCCACTTCCATCAGTTTCGGGTGAGACTTTACGGTCTCACCCCAGTGTTTTTAAAGATTTAAAGCCTCCTACTTTTAATGGGGAAGAGAAGGATAGAAATGCAGATATTCTACAAACCTTCCTCAGCAAATGGACGAACATTCATGCCCTTAAACAGACCCCTGACCATTTGCAAGCAATTGAGGCCAGTCTTTCTTTAGGGCCTATGGCCTATAAGTGGTGGTTAAATCTCCAGGAGACTGGGCAGACTCCCCGGTCATGGAAAGCTTTTGAAGAAGCTTTCATAAGAGAATTTCTACCAGAGAATGAACTTCATAGAGCCTGGGAAGCCTGGGAAAGAACAGTAATGGACAAGTCCCTCATCCAATATATCTCGCAGTATCGAGAGGCAATTTTAAAGATTAAAAATATGGATGACTATCAAAAAATCAGGGAATTTGTCCGTGGCCTCAAAGATGAATATAAAGTAGAGGTCCAGAGAAACTCGCCTACTACCCTTGAGCAAGCTCTCAGATATGCTCAAATCTATGATGATTCAGTGGGTAGGAAGAGAGCGAGACAGCAACCACTTTCTGAGCAGCTTCCTCAGAAAGACTTTCAATTTAAAAAGAAATTTTTAAAAAGAAAGAAAGAAGATAAATTTAAAGGTGAAGCTCCTCAGAAACGCCCTTCACTCATACAGCCCTTAAAACCAGATGATTTTGAGAAAGCCAAATAAGCACGTTTGTGCTTTGTGTGTATGGGCAAGGGACACACAGTCAGACAGTGTCCCAAGGGGCCTTTCACTAAAAAAGATAAAAAAACAAGTTCATCTTCTTCAGACTGTATGTTTCCCCAGTGACTCGGCAGCTTCCGAGATCAAAGTGTATCATGAAGATCATGAACACTGTTGCCAGCTGACCTCTGCAATGCTAGCGAGACCCTTCAGCTTTGGGCCGCATGACCTAGTACGTATGCATGGGAAAGTTGGTAACCAGTCAGTAAGAGTCATGGTTGATGATGGGGCAACCCATAATTTCATCAACCACACCCTGGTTAAAAAGCTTAAACTACCAGAAGTACCTAGTCAGCATAGGTACATAGTTTCATTAGCTAAGGGTGAAGATAAAAAAATATGGGAAACTATGGTAAGTAAGTTAAATCTTGGTATTCAGGGGTACCAAGATCAAATAAACTTTCAGATAATGCACCTGGATCGAACAGACATTGTTCTCGGGAGAGATTGGCTCTACAGTTTAGGACCTTCCCTCCACAGAAACTATCAGGAGAACACCCTCAGCTTTCAGTATAAAGGCCGAGAGATCCAGTTGCATGGGGAGCATGATGTTCCCAACAGCCCTATGGTCTACAGTTCAGAGCTCTGTCAGCTAATCGGAGACGAAGACCATCAGGTATTCTTATGTGACTTTCAGTTTATTCCTGAAGTTTCTATTTCCAGTTCTATTCAGCAGAAAATCAGTAAATTAGAAACTTTATTGTCTAAATTTAAAGATGTTTTTCCTGAAGATTTGCCACATGGTTTACCACCTAGCAGAGAGGTAGATCATGTAATAAACCTAGTACCAGGTACAGCACCTGTTTCTAAACCTCCGTATCGGGTCAGCCGAACAGAGGATGAAGAAATAACTAGGCAGTTAACAGACTATCTTGGGAAAGGCCAAATTCAAACCAGTAGTTCACCATGGGCCTCACCAGTCCTATTGGTGAAAAAGAAGGAGGGGTCTATGCGTCTTTGCGTAGATTACAGAGCCCTCAATAAAGTCACAATTAAGAATAAATACCCTATGCCTCGGGCAGACGAGTTGTTTGATCAACTCGACGGGGCTAAGTTTTTCAGCAAAATAGACCTCAGATCGGGATATCATCAAGTCCGTATAAAATCGGAAGATGTCTCGAAAACAGCTTTTAGGACTCGTCACGGTCATTATGAGTTTAAGGTGATGCCATTTGGGCTCACAAATGCTCCAGCTACCTTTATGACCTTGATGAACAGTGTCCTCAGACCATACTTGGGTAAGTTTGTAGTCGTATTTTTAGATGACATCCTCGTCTACAGCAAAACGAGGAAGGAGCATCTAAAACACCTCAGAAAGGTGTTTCGACTGCTCAGAAAGCATAAGCTTTATGCTAAACAATCCAAGTGTGAATTCTTCGTTGAAGAAGTAGCATATTTGGGTCACATTATCTCTTTAGATGGGATTAAGATGGACCCAAATAAGGTTAAAGCCATACTCAGTTGGCTGAGACCTCAGAATATTTTGGAACTTCAAATCTTTCTTGGTCTGGCGGGATATTACAGACAATTTGTCAAGGAATATGCTCAGATAGCAGTCCCTATGACAAATCTCCTTAAGGGGAAGGGAAAGGAGTTCATTTGGGAGTCCGCACAACAGGAGAGCTTTGATGCTCTCAAAACAGCCTTAGCTACAGCACCAGTTTTAAAGGTCGTCGACCCCAATCAACCATTTGTGGTCGAAACAGATGCTAGCGACTTTGCAGTAGGTGCTGTGCTAACTCAGGGTGGACGACCAGTTGCGTTCGAGAGTAAAAAACTCGAGCCAGCACAGACTAGGTATAGTGCCTATGAAAAGGATCTCTTTTCTATAGCCTTTAAAGACAACACGCCGGCGTGCTATATGAAATGAGAAATTTTTTTTGTAGCAAACCCAGATAGCACGCCGACATGCTATCTGGGTTGGCTGCACAATTTTTTTTTTCTGGCGTGCCGCTTAGCACAGCACGCTGGCGTGCTATCTAGGTTGGCTGCAAAAAAAAAAAATTTAATTTGAATTTTTTTTTTTACTTAGTGGGATCTTTAACTATGTACCAAACCACATTCTTAATAATAAACATTGAAGTAATAGCATAAAAAAGGGTGGCACACCATGTGCTATCTTTTTGTTGAATGATGGCAGGAAAGAAACTCGCAAAACTCGCAAAATGCCAAGGCCCTCTTTGATGGACAGGCCGCTGGTCTTTCTTCGCATTTCTTCTTGAAGAAGATAAACGATAACCTTTTGAAGAGTGAGGTCAGGTTGTGTGGAGATCATCACCACAAAGTGCTCATACGACTTTGGAAGAGAAGAAAGCAAGGTCATAACGACATCATCATCTTGAATAGCACATCCTACAGGTGATAACTGATCCAATAAAGATTTGAAACTGTTGATGTGAGAAGTGATGGCCGTAGAATCAGACGTGCTAAGAGTAAAGAACTTCCTTCTAAGATGTAATCTAGTGGTTACATCATGAGTCTCATAGAGATTTGAGAACAAATCTAATGCATCCTTAGAGGTTTTGCATGTGGTAGCATGGGATATTTGGGAGTCAGCTAGATTGAGTGTTATACATGCTAAGGCCTTCTGATCTTTGAACTTCCATGACTTTGCTTGATCACCATCTTCTAGTTTCAAGTCAAAACCTTCTACTACATCCCAAAGATCTCTATCTATCAGCATCATCCGAAGTTTTAACTTCCAGATGTAGAAGTTAGATTCATTGAACTTGTCAATAACTCTAGCTTCATTGGATGATGACGAAGAGTTACCAATATGAGACATGTTAACAGTAATACAAATAGAACAAACTTAATCTCTCGGTTTATATGAACTACGATCTGATACCAATCTAATTTCAACCATTTCTAACCTTATATGATATTATGCATAGGCTTGCAACCAACCTTAACAAAGCCTCCGTATGTCTGATTTAGTGCAGTGGTGCTCCGCTTTTTGCTTACTAATTGTCGTAAACCTTGAACTCTTAAAAAACTGTCTTTTTGAAGATCTTCTAAACGACAACATTATTCTATGCATGAACCCTATTAGGCTCTAATACCATCCGCCTGGACTACCTTTAACTTTTGCCCAAGTTGTTGATATGTAGAAACTAGAATTGTCGTTCCCTCCAGGATAGGTAGTGGAGTATAACGCTAAAAGTCAATTCGATTGACTTTTCTCATCATAGCGGCATGTAAATCTTGGTTAGAGTCCATTTTTGCATCCAAGAGTCATTGGATTTGACTTAGCTGGTCGTCTTTCTGGTTGACCTCTGATTGAAGTTGTTCCATAAGCGCTTGCATTTGGTCCATCTGATCTAAGGTGAGTTCTTCGTCCCGACGTGCACGTGCTGCTTGTTCGTTGGCTTGCTTCACTGCTTCGGCCACATCTTGTAACTGCTTGGTCAGCTTATGTACTCACAATTCTGAATTATCTGTGTGCATTTTTGTCTACATTTTTGGTTCCGTTGCGCATTGCAGTATTCGTTTCATCTTGAACTCATAGCTGGTAGTTGACACAATACCAATCTATCTCCATTTGCTCACCACTTCCGCTGCTCACCATGTTTCCATCAAATTCCTATAGCTTTGTGATTCATTTACATGTTCATTTCAATAAAGTAGATTGAACCTCTTACGGATTGAAATCATATGTCCTTGCTCTTCTTCTTCCTTCCCTCATCTCTCATGCTTTATTTGAATTTGCTAATTACGAGATTTGCTAATTGTTGGGATTGATCTTTGTTATACTTTTTGTGAGAGAGAAGAGCGAAAGAGAAAAATAAGCTTTACCTTCACTTGAGTAGTGTTAATGGATCGTAGTATTAATCTTAGTGTTAGATGTGGATCATAAGCATGTACTTGATTATGAACTATGCTATCACTCTCATGGGAACGAATCTTTCCGTGACAACATGTTACTCCTCTTCATCTCCTTTGATGCTTGATGTGCTTGGATCTAGGGTTGAAGGTGGATAGGAAATACTCGCTACACTTAAATTGTTATATCTAATTAAGAATCTTAAACTTCTATTTTTCATTGGTTTTTTCTAAGTATTTGACACAAGTATTGGCAAACTGATATTAACAAAGAGATGTCTATGATTATGTGTCATGTAAATTTAAAGGATCTAATTTTTCTAACACAGGGTCGAAAAATTCTGACCCAATGTCAATCCCATCAAAATGTGATTTTCCGACTCTGGATCGAATTAGATCGAGGCGGATAATAAATCCAGATGCTGGATCAGATCGGATCGGGTTTGATAACTCCGGACGTCTTCGATCCTGATTGGGTCTAATAAATCCGACCCTTTGTATAAATCCAACCCTTTGAAATTTTTTTGATACTGTTAACTAGAAAAAATATGATCCACTTACCATTAAATAACGACGGCCTTCTGTGGAACTATAAGTATATTTTTTTAGGGCTTTAATGCACTATCATCGGACATCCAGTGGAGTCAATGCCCTGATAGAGATCTTGTGTAACAATGTACAAGTAATATTCTGCAATGATGTGTTTTGTAGCTTGGACATACTTCATGACTTTCATGAGAGCCTTCCAATGGACTGGACTTGGATTTGAAAGAAATTGGCTGAGAGAGCTGATTGAGTAAGCAAGGTTGTAGGTCGAGTGCAGAGAGCATAACATACATCAATGAACTGATTATGGAGTGAAATAGATACTACTTCATTTCCTCCCTTCTCTGACTCAGATTTTGGACATTGCTCCTTTGACAGCTTCAAACCAGGGTTGAGTGGGAAGTGACTCCGGTTTGCACTCGGCCATTCCATAGTTCTTCAACACATTGGTGAGCTTCTCTGCTGTCTGATGAAAATCTGCCTGTTGGGTCGAATTCGAAAAATCTGAATTCCGAGACAGTAGTGTGCAGGACCCACTTATGTCATCTTGAATTTTGTGCTAACAAGCATTGAATATCATTCAACACATTTAAATTGTTACTAAACAATAACGTGTCATCAACATAAAGGGTGATGATTATGAAGGAATCCGATACAGACTTAAAATAAACATTTGAGTCTGTCGATTTTGGAATGAAACCATTCTCGATTAGAAATATATTTATTTTCTGAAACCAGGCTCTTGGAGACTGTTTTAGACCATACAGAGCTTTGTGAATTTTACACACTAGGTGCTCGTTACCCTTTAGGTCATATCCTTCTAGTTGGGACATGTATATCTCCTCTTCAATGGTGCCATTCAAGAATGCAGTTTGGACGTCCATTTGGTAAACTTCGAGGTCGACTGTAGCTGCATAAGAAAGAAGTAAGCGAATTGAAGCATGCTTTACCACAGGACTAAAGGTTTCTAAATAATCCAGATCTGGAATCTGGGAGAAGCCTTTGGCTATCAATATGGCCTTGTATCGATTTATTTTCCCTTTAGCATCATACTTCACTTTGAACAACCACTTGCATGGGATCAGATTTCGATCCCTTGGCAGCTCAGTTATAGTCCACGTGTAATTCTCAATCAAAGAATCAAATTCCATGTCCATGGCTGCTTTCCACTAGTCAGCATCAGGTGTTGACATTGCCTCATGAACTGTGTTTGGTTCCTGCACAAAATAGCAGGCGGGTGGCATCCATGAATCGGGATGGAGGCTGTCTGGGTCGATTTGATCTTCTGGGTTGAAATTTGACCCTTTGATTTTGTTGTTGAGGTTTTGACTCATTGTCTGAGTAAGTATCGATTTTCTGCTATTCAACCTTTGGATTGGATTTTGGATTTTGGATCCTTGGGTCGGATTCTAGATTTTTTGACCTTGGATCGGATTTTGATTTTTGGATCCTAGGATCGGATTTTGATTGTTCGATCCTTGGGTCGGATTTGTCTGGAGCTTTCCCCTTATGGTCAAAAAATTGGTCTTCCATGAATATGACATCCTTGCTCATGAAGGTCTTTGATTTTCCAGGTTGTAGAGTTTGTATGCCTTGTGATTTGGGGAGTAGCCAATGAAAATTGATTTTCTGCTTTTGTCATCCAGCTTCTTTCTCAGATCTTCAGAGATCTAAGCATAGGCAATGCATCCAAACACTCAAATATGTTTGAGTGATGGCTTCGATCCAGTCCACACCTCATGAGGTGTCTTGCCATTTAGGGTATTGGTAATGGATCGATTTTGTAGGTAGGCAGCTGCAGTGACAGCTTCCTTTCAAAATCTCTTTGGAAGATAAGCATGGGCCATCATGCTTTTGGCACTCTCAATAAGTGTCCGATTCTTCCTCTCTGCTACTCCATTGGATTGAGGAGAGTAGCTAGTGGTGAATTGTTGATGTATTCCACAGGCCTTGCAAAATTCCTCGAACTTGGTGGAGATGTATTCGCCCCCTCCATCAAAACGTATAACTTTGATTGTTTTATGGGTCTGATCTTTTGCAGATGTCTTGAACTGCTTGAAGAATCTGAAAGTATCGGATTTATTTTTCAAAAAGTAAGTAGCAGTTCTCCTTAAAAAATCATCAATAAAAGTCACAAAATGAAACGCTCCCCCTGTGGAAGAACTCTGCATTGGGCCACAAAGGTCACTGTGTACAAGATCTAGCAGCTCTCTAGAAGTATGAACATAATTTGAAGTAAATGGACTTCTAGCATGCTTGTTGATAATACAGTTTTCACATGGAAAATCGGATTTGCTAATAGAAGGAAGATCTTGCACTATGTTCTGACTTGACATATGCTGGATACTCTTAAAGTTTAAATGGCCTAGTCTGAAATGCCACAACAAATGATTTGATACAGAAGTAGAAATAAGAGCTTGACTACTAACAATGACTTAATTTGTAAAGGTAAGCACATCTTCTACCATAAGCTATGACTTTCCTAGACTTGTCAAGAATAGTGCAGCCCTCTGTCTCGAATTAGACCCTACAACCAGAATTAGAGATTCTGCTTATAGAAAGCAGATTCTTTGTAAGATTCGAAATATACAGAACATTGGATAACAACTTAACACCTATCTGAAATTCGACCCTGATTGTCTCTTCACCTTCAATGGAATGTGGTGAGTTGTCTCCAAGCTGCACAACTCTAGAATGGGTGAAAGGCTTGTAGTTTTGGAACCAGTCTCGATGATGGGTCATGTCCTTCCTTTTTGTTATAGGGTTTTCTTTTTTCCCTCAGAATAAGTAGGAACAAATTTCAGGATGCTCATTACCTAATGGAATTGGGCTTGAGCATGAATTTCAACAAAAGCACCACTATATATACTGGAATTTAGGGATTTGGCCTCAAATCCTATTGGCGAATCTCCACTTCCCTTATTATTTGAGATTTGAATTTTGGGAGGAGCCCTTTTTATTCACTAACTTGACTATTAGGCCTTGCAACATTTAGTTCTTGCAAAAAGGACTAAAGTCCTTTTATTAACTTCTAAGTAATCAAATAACCATGTGATCATCGGGTTGGACTTACACACGTAGGTTGCCACTCACTTATTAACTAGGGTTAGGATTGCCTTGGGATCTGCAAACTCTCCAACATAATGCAACAAAAAATATGCCAAAAGTATAACTTTCCTCAAGTAGAACCCAAGACAACATATATTAGGGAGTACCACATGGCTGTGCCAGATTTTAATTCTATAGGCTTCATATTTTCTCAATTCTTCTATTGAAAATATCTATTGGAAATAATCAACATTGCACTCAGCAACAATATTAACATTGTACAACTGATCTTAAAGATCAGTCTGCACGATCTCAAACTCATTCATACTGAAATGAATTGCATGCTGACTATTCAATGCCAAAATCAAATTTATAAAACATATACATATGCACACTTTTCTTAAAAGATGAACAAAACATTTCATGAAAAAAACATCAATGTGTTTTTGGTAAACATCAATCTCTATTCAAATAGCTCACTTGTCGATTCTATTGATAGATGCAAGTAGTTGCATCTTACCCTCAGTGGGTTTGATAGAAGAAGCATGCACATAAACAAGATAATTGATATCCAACATGAAATCCTCGTGAATAACTTTCATCCACCCTACTTCTTCCATTTGATCCCGATTTGATCTTGATCTGATTTTGATTTCGTCCCGATCCTTGCTAGCATAATGAAATCTTTGCCCATGAGTAAGAGAAGATTGCGACATTTATTTTTATCTTTTGGCACTCCTTGAAGTTCAAAATAATTGGTGCATCAGCTCATATGATCTTCCACCATCTTTGGTTTCTTGTCCTTATGTTCACCTGAATTTTGTTTTGGGATGTTAAGACAAGTTACCCATGGTCATCCAATGTGTTTGGAAATGAAGTTGCAGGAATTGAGAGTCTTGCATTTTATTTTAAGCTTGCAACTCAAATACAACTTGTTGCAATTGATGAAGCAATTATTGTGATTCAAAAGTTTTCTTGACCTCAAGCATTTACATGTGAAAAAGAACCATAAAAATCCATCTAAAATATATTACATAAAATTAGCAAAGTATTACGTATCTTGATAAAGTAATGTATAACTTGCCTCCATGATGTGTAATGTGCCTAAGACACAAAAAAAATGAAGAAAACATGTAAAATTCAAAGAGAAGCTTTGTTGTTGTTGCTACATTGTTAATTACTTGCACCTACATCATTCTATGCAAACACCTTTGATTTGTGGGAGTCTAGATTTGAGCTTGTGACAAAATAAACTCAATATCAACTAGAATATAGTAAATTTTCATAATTTATTGCCCCAAATAGAGTCTTAAAATTCTTCAAAATAAGAATGGAATTTCTTTTAAAGATATTTAGGTAATGTCTTAAAGCATGGAATTGAGGAATCCATGACCATGACCGACTAAATTTTTTACAAAAGAAGGAAATTACATTTGAAGGTATCTATGCGATGTTTTATAACATAGAACCAAGGGACCCATGAGCAAGCTTGAATTTTTAAGTGAATATCCTCCTCTTTATTAAAGAGTTTGTGTTGTTTTTAGCTTTTGCATGACTTGTAGGTTTTACTGTTGCATTTCAAACAAAAGCTTAAGAAGATAAGGCTAATCTTTGCATTTCACAAAAGAATTTAGAATCCTTTGACCCACCCTCACATGAAATTTGATGACTTAAATTTACTTATCAAATTCAAGGGTTGCTTTTGCCTTTTAGTAGACAATTTAATTACATTTTTGCCTTTCTTTGAAACTCAAAATACGGCTATTCCCTTGTCATTCATTTTGTGCACCACCATGAATGGCGCGTGGAGTGGGAGGAACATACTTTGCACCTCTACACTCCTTGCAAGGAGGGCCTCACCCTTATCCAACAACTATGCACGACTCTCTTTGTGCTCGAGAGATTTTGATGAAATCTTGAAGGCATCATGCAAGTCTAAAGATAGGAGTGGGGCCCTACCTCCACCCAAAAGTCATGGTGCTAATATAGTCCTCCCATCAAGTCACCTCATTTACTCATTTAGTGTGTTAAATTTGACATAATTCTATAAAATGTTTACATATATAGATATAGGTGATTTTCCCAAAGACAGATTATATCTAGGTTTCCATAAAATAAAAAACATTCAATTTTGGGTGGCCCTGGTTAAAGCCTTTATCTCCAAATAATAAGTAATAATAAAAGGATGCTTTTTTCTGGGAATTATAATAATTTAATGAAAGCTTTTTCCAGACTCTTGAATGCGAAAGGTTGCGCTTCTGTAGAAACGGGGGGCGCTTCCGTTAACTACCTTCACTTTTCTTCCCTCGCATTCCGATGCGAGAGAGCGAGAGCGAGAGCGAGATAGAGAGAGAGCGAGAGAGGATGGAAAGCTATCGCCTAGCTTGTGCAAAGCGTTTTACATTGCAGAAGAGTTAGCTGTGTGTGTGTGTGTGTGTTCCGAGCAGTGCTGTTTTTGTTGATTCTTAGCTCCTTTGTTGAGGGACAGAGTCTTCATTTGCAGTAGAAGAGTAGTTTTAGTAGCTGGGAGCGAGTGCTGGTAGTGGGTAGAAGAGCAAGGAGGGTGTCCTGGGCAGGGGAAGCAGCAGCAGGTGCGTGGGATGGCGCAGGTTGGGCCGAGGGCATGGAACCGTGACCGAGTGCACGCTGAGAACAAGAATGCAAGCGAAGAAAATCAGTTCTGATGCTGTAATGGGTTCTTTCATGCCTTAATCTTTGTGGGTTGGATTCTTACTTCTTGGGTTTTTTCTGAAAAAGCTTTTTTGTTCATGACGACCTCTGGAGGTGGCAGTTTGGAGCTGGGCTTTCCTTCCAGTGGCTGGAATCTTGCTCCTGAGCCAGCAGAAGATAAGCTTTTTTCTAACTCCTCCCCTTCTTGTGTGATGCCCTATGGAGGTTCTTCTTTTGGTTTGATGCAAGGTTGCTATTCAGGCTGGAGCGTCCTGCAGCATCCTTCTAAACAGGATCCTGCTTCTCCGCGGCCTAATTTTTCTGCTCTCATCTCGTCCCTCCACCAGCTCCCTGATCTTCATGCCAATCCTCCAATGCTGCCTATCCTTTGCCGTTCCAACGACTGGCGAAGAGCTGCTCCTAATTCCCTACCTTTCGAGAGCAACTCAGAGGAAAAAGCTCCAAGAAAGCATGGCCTTTTCCATTACCAAATGGGCAGGACTTTGCCTGCGGTGTGGGGCAATTATGGTGAGCTCATAGGCATGTCCAAAATGATTCCGAAGGAGATTTTGAATGCAAAAGCTTTGGCTGCTTCCAAGAGCCACAGTGAGGCAGAAAGACGTCGGCGAGAGCGCATAAACACCCATCTGGGAACACTCAGGAGTCTTATTCCAAGCACAACTAAGGTCTGTAAATGTTTATTGTCTGAGATTAGTGTCTTTACGGTCACTCTTTCTAGTTAAAAATGGCCATGGAATTATAGGAATCTTCTATTACCTTCAAATGATCTTACATCTTTCAAGGCGAGCTATCAGTTTTTACCAAACTTATCATTGTTGACTTTATCTTATCCTTCATTCAGAAGACAAAAAATTGAGATTATGTGTCAGCTTTCGCATTTTTATTTCCTCTTTACTTCTTTGCCATATGTGACCTGTAACAGTTGATGGATACTTATCGTAGAGTATGAAATTATGAACGCATACCGTAATGTCCTCACTGCAAAGCAATTTTTCTTTATTGTATGATTCTTTTTTATAGACCTCAGGTAACACAGATTTCTAAGAATATGACTTAGACTTGGCTTTGACTGCTGGAGATTCTAGTGCGTACTTAAGGACCACAGTATGGAAACACGATTAACTGGATGACGGCAGCTGTATGCACTGCTTGTTTGCTTGGCCACGCACAGCCTCGTGTGTGCATACCAAAGTGCAACTGCCAATTATGTCAGAAATCCTTATTTTTTTGTCAGAAGATATGTGAATGATGACGTACGTTGACGGTTTCTTGGTGAATTTGTACCTTCAAATCTTTGAACTCACAAGGCTGACTAGCTTCTTGTTCTGTTTTTGCAGACTGATAAAGCATCACTGCTTGCAGAAGTTGTTCATTGTATAAAAAAGTTAAAACGACAGGCAGCTGAAATTGCACAAGTTTGCCCAATACCCACTGACATTGATGAGCTACAAGTAGACACCGATTCTTCCCTTGGTGGGGATAGAGTTCTTATAAGAGCGTCCTTATGCTGTGATGACCGACCTGATCTTCTTTCGGATCTAATCAGGGCATCAAGAGATCTTAAGCTTCAGACTGTCAAAGCTGAAATCTTTATGCTCGGTGGCAGGGTGAAAAATGTAATACTCCTGACTCGTGGAGATGGCACCTCATGTAAGCAGGAAGGACCTTCAGTGAGCAGTGTGCAGGAGGCACTGAGAGAAGTGATGGAAAAGTCTGGATTGAACGAGCTATCACCATCTAACTTTCTCAGTAACAAACGTCAGAGAATGGGCTATCATAGCTGTTCCAAAGTATAGTAGGCAATTTTGTTAAACTGAATTTTGTGTATGAGCTAAGCCCTGAACTGATTGTGGATCTGATGTAGCTATTAGATATGTGAGAGAATCCAGACTTTGGAAACAACCCAACTGTCTTGTTATTTGTGTTACCACTATCTGCTAAGTTTTTGATAATTTTGATGCATTGTGGCATATACAATGCTAGTAATTGGTATGTAAAACCATGCAGAACATGTTAAATTTAGGTTGGTCCTGAAACCATAGTTGTCCATTCTGGAATGGAAGGCTTTATTAATCATGTTTCAAGACGCATTCTGTAATGTGTCCCAAAGTTTTTGAACAGTTAGAATGCTTTTCTATGATTTTATGATCTGGTTTTTTTGAATTTTCTTTTTATTAGGCAAAAATAGGGGATGACGCTGGACTTCATGATTTGTATATAAAGTTTGCATGCAAATAATCACAGTTTTGTTGCCTCTTGGATAGCCTGTCTCTTAATCCACCTCTCCCTATTTGTGTCTGTCTGTCTATCTATCTCTCTTTTTTTCTCTTTTTTTTTCTTTCTAAACAAATTATCTGCCTAGGCTATAAAGTTTAGTGAATTAAGTTATAGGTGGTGCATTCATTTGAGGCCATTCAAGCAAGTGAGCCCCTCGTGATCCCGAGGGTGTAGCCTGAGGGGAACAGGGGATGAGGGCATTGGGAACGCACAAAAATAAATGATTGCACCACATGACAAATGATTGCACCACATGATGTAAAGAAATCCTAATATTTTTAGCCCCCTATCCTACCCGGAGTTACCATGGGTCCTACTAACCTGACCCTAGGGTTTACCTTGAGTTAGTATGGCCTTTCTTTCAGTTACCATCGTCATTTTTTCAGTTAACATTGTCATGTAAAACATTATTGTGACAAAAAAAGTACCCCGTGGTAAAATTATAATGATTAAAAACCATGTGAACATGTTCCTAGTTTTGTGGGACGTTTCACAAACAGGAGGTGCAATCTGCACCCTAAATAACAAAAGAAAAATATTAGGAGTGCTTTACGCGGTTTGTTTTACTTGCGTTTAAGGGTTTTAGTTAATTCAGGAGAAGTTGATAGAAAGAAAGGTGTATTAATTTTAATACCAAAAGGCATGTAAGACTACTAGGTATATCCAAGTATGAATAACATTTTATGGGAGTGCATGAAAAATGTTACCCAAACTAAAAAAAGAAAACTATGTACCTTAATGTTGTGTTATCAAAACCAAAATGTCATGTTACATAACTTTATGCAAGTTGATGCTAGTTGGGTCATAGCTTTTGCTCTCAAGTTCACGGAATTGATGCATCCTATGCAAACAAGATCTCACCTAAAAGCTCTAAGTTGGACCCAAAACTATTGAAAACTCAACGTATCTTTATCTTCTATATTTTTCTCTTTCTATAGACACCCATATTGCGTGCTTAAAGAAAAAAAGATTTGTGGGAGATTGCTTGTTGTGAACTATAGAGCTTTACACAAGATGATGCTAGTTGGGTCATAGCATTTGCACTCAAATTTACGCAATTCATTTTACGTAGAGATGCATTTATTTCTATCACAAGGTGATAAACAAGGACCTTGTGCTTTTGACCAATTCCAAGGATTGATTTTGTACACATAGATGTACAAAAGCATATTAAGAAAAGGTGTAGCTCATGGAATTTGCTATGGACCTTTGAGTAACAAAAAGACATGCATTGAATAAAATAAAACCATCAACGTTTTCGTTGCTTCATATTATTCACTGAACTTAAGCAGGTACCTAGAGAATGCCTTGCGTGTGTTTTTATTTTGAAAAATCAAAAAGCACTCTCCTTGAAAAAACGTCATCTAGCTTTGTAGTAAATGTAGTTGCAAGTGAAAACAATGCATACAATTTTTCATGAGTTGATAATTGGTTTAGGGTTTAGGGTTGAAAGAACAAGTACAATGTTGAAAATGTTATTAGTGCCATGTGTTTTGCATGAATTCAAATAAATTGTTACATGATGCCCATGCTAGATTACATCATAACAAATTGCGTAAATCTGTATTGGAAGACAAGAACGAAGCAGATGAAGACAAAGATTCAACACATTCATCCATATTGAACCTCTCTCTCTCTCTCTCTCTCTCTCTCTCTCTCTCTCTCTCTCTCTCTCTCTCTCTCTCTCTCTCTCTCTCTCTCTCTCTCTCTGAAGTAAATCTAATCATGCGGTGGCTAGATCTATCCATGGTTGTAGCATAGTGATAGACAGGTCATCCACTTCCTAAGTTCTACATAAAAGCTTACAAATGAAGTAAATAGTATGAACAAAAAGGAGAGCACCAAGGCATCCCAACTGGTGCTCGGAACTAAACTTAATCTAAGGCTTGGCTAAGTCTTTCCCAACTAGCCAAGAATCGTTAACTAAACTATAACTTGCTAAGGCTTTCCAACTAGCAAGGTGTTTAATCTAAATCCTATCTAACACCCAAAGGGAGATGAAAAATAGAGATTACGACTAATTAAGCATAAATCACTGAAAGCATGTCACAAATAAATTTACTATGAATGGAGGCAAGAGGAGGCCCGTGCACCTGCCCTCAAGCTATGCACCTTTCAATAGGGAACACAATGAAATAGAGAAATCAATCCAAGATTGCAAATTAGCATAATCTCAAAGTGTTGTTTACAAGGAAAATGCCTGATATGCCACCACTGGAATCTGAGTTCCCTCGAGAATAGCTTGAGGTGCGTGAAATTGATCTGTGCCAACTGATCTTTCATAGTGGAACGTGCGGCTGTTGCGGTTGCCAAGGCATCGTCATGCTCCGTTGTAAAGGTTGTCGTGGTATTTTGCAGGTCAAAGATGATTTGATCTTTCAACTGGAGCTGTTCTAGAGATGGCTTATCATTTGTTGTTGCTGCTGGAGTTGTGCATTTAGATTTTGGATCTGCAGCTGCTATTGATCGAGATCAGCCATCAACTTTGCCTTATGCTGTTGAAGTTGTGAAATTGCTCCATCTTCCACCTGCCTTAGTGCTTGCTGGCCTGACAATGTGCCGAAAATGTGGTATTGCAGCTCATTGACCAACCATATTGACTTTTGGGCCGCTAGTGGTAATTGCCCCCAAAGTCTAATGTTAGGCAAGGGGCGACCATAGTTGGGTGAGGCATAGGGTAATTGCTCCCAAAGTCTATGTTAGGAAAGGGGCGACCATAGTTGGGGTGAGGCATAGGGTTATATGGAAAAAGATCTGGAATTGGTGAAGATGGATTTTGAGGAAATGAAGGTGGAGGTGATTGAGGTTTTGGAGGAGGTGAATGTGGAGGCGATTGGGGTTTTGGAGGAGAATTAGCTTTTGAAGGAGAAGAGTCAATTGGAGTGAAGAAACAAAATGTTTCTATTCCCAAAGCTTTGCTAGCTATCAATTCTGAAAAATTTGACAAACGACACGAACGTGACACGACACGACACGACACGACACGAAATCAGTCGTGCTCCTCAAGGGATCTAGAAGATCAGCCATGTACCATGGGATACAAGCATTTGATTGGATATCATGACATCAGCAGAAGTAATCTAGATCGTGCTGCCACTCTTGTAATTCGTGATTAGTTGTAGATGTTTAATCTTTCTAATCTAGAAGTTACACGACACGAAACGAAATTGTTCGTGAACTATATACTTTCTGTTTGATGCATAAGCAAGTAAGCAAGAAGAAGTCAGAAGACGAAAATATTCAAAATACAGTCTGCCTGTGAGCGAGCCAATTTTTGAGAGGATCAGTAGATCCAAAAGTCCGATAGTAAGCGAGACATGATTCGTGAGAGAACTGTATTTCTCTCACGCCAATGCACTACGTGGATCTGTCATGGGGCAGTGCTGTTAAAATTCAAGAAGATCAATAGATAATATTGTAGCTATTATGCATATGTTATTTTGTATGATTGTATGATCTCGAATGAATTTTTGTCTGATATTATTCATGTGTCTGATTCATTTGTTTAATTCAATTCTGCACATTGGTTTGATTTTGTTGAATGCTATATTAATTTGTTAATGTAGATCAACAGTGTTTGTCTACACTCTGAAGGATTGTAGGAATGATATAGCCGGCAGTGACCAACAATCATATCTGAATTCTTGACGAAATGATTTCGTTCGCAAACATTTTTCTTTGCTTCGTTTCGTTTCGTAGTATCTATGCTTCCAGCATGAGTCAATGTCAGAGCTTGTTTAAGTTTCTCTTTGTTTTGTTTTGTTTTGTTTTGTTTTGTTTTCGTGTAGATTTTGTCTCGTTTCGTCTTGTTGTGTTACACAACCTGATTGATCCAACACAAATTATTCTCGAACAGAAATAATTCGAGATTTGCAAAAGTTTCGAGAATCGTTCGAGAGACCAATATCAGTTTGTCACTAGAGTTTTGGCTGGAATTTGCATTTTTTGAGTGCAATTTTGCCATCAGTGGTATCAGAGCAACCTTATCAAAATCTGACATAGCCGAAAAGCTATCAGATCCAGGAGGCTAAGCATTCAAACAAACAACCATCAACAAGTGAACACACTTCAAAAGCAATGGCTTCAATCAACAACATACAATCCAAGATCTATACAGTTCTAGATTCATCAGGATCTAACTTCCTAGCATGAAAGATAAAGACCTCGCTGATACTAAAGGGTGAAGGATTACTCTTCTAGGTAGATGGCACCGAGGAGATGCCTACAACAACAGGTAAGGAGCTACACGAATGGAGGGAGAAGAATGACAAGGCAATAGGCTTGTTATCAGCTGCCTATGATGATTCACATCGTGGATGAGTGCATGGCGAGTTAGACGAAGAGGTCTACATAGATTTGTTGAAATTGAAAAATCATCTATCTTGACTTTAGGCTTGCTACAAACTTTTTTCTATACAAGTATGTTGTTTCATAATGTAAATGCCAAATTTGGCCTAGATGGAACTCGAGCTATATGGGTTTGTCATGTTTAGTTGGCAAAATACAACTTGCATATAGATTGTAGACTTAGAAATAGCATTAATATGCTTGTAGAAACTCTTGGCATATCACATGCATTTATTGTAAGTGATCCATAGTGACATGCAAGGCATGCACAAAGTGAAATGGACACATGCATGATGATTTGTACAATTCTAGTTAGAAATAGGACACTTGGTAAAAGTAGGTAGAAATACATGCATGAGATGTGACAAATGTCACTTAGACTCTAGTTTTCACTTTAGATGTGATTGAAAGGTGGATGGATGCGGTTCTACCTCGAGCTACCTCAAACTCCATAAATATGTGTAGCTATTCTCATAATCTTTGATGAAGAACCAAGCTTTGTAGCTATTCCATGCCATTTTGGATCTACACCAATATTTGCTTGAATATATATATATATATATATATATATATATATATATATATCTTTCTCTCTCTAACTCGTGTTGAGACTAATGCTCATACACTAAATTCTTGTACTTTTGCTCTCTTGAATATATTGTGCTAATCATAAAGCTTAATAAGATCAATTATACTTGTGGATCATTCCCACACGTGTGAACATTCTAGAAATTTTGTCATGGTATCAGAGCCAGATTGAGCTTTGCATGCTAACATCTCTGATTGTTCAAAAATTTGAGAGCTAATTCAAGCAAAAAAGCAGTTAATCACTTTTCTTTACCTTTCTCTGAAAAGTGTTTGGATCAAAGTGGATTGAAACTGAATTTTCAGGTCTGAATAGTGATTGTACGGAATTCTGGAATTCCGCACGTGTGAAAATAAGAGATTATCAGTCCCTTCTATTTCCTTGCTAATTGATCCAAAGATAGTGGTGTTATAGCTTGATGGAAAGCTTATGAAGAGTATTGTCTATAGAAATTGATCTCAAATCAATCTGATGTGTCTATCAAGAGTTATAAGCTCTTAAAGAGGGTAGGGAGAGGTCCAAAATCCGAGTGACCACTTTTTGATTTGATTCAATCTTGCTTGATTCTAAGTCCATTGTTTTGAGTATCCTACAAAAGAAACTGAAGATCAAGACTGATGTAATTGAACACAAGCCTTTTGAGTAGCATTAGTGTTTTCTTTTGAAACATCTAACATGTGCCAAAAGCAGGATTCAAACTTGTCTAAGTGCCTCAATCCATTTTGAGAGACTGATCTAGAAAATCTTGTTTTGTGGAATATTTGAGATCTATCTCAAATACAGTTCCAAGTTATTCGCAAGATATGAAGGAGTGTCTGCCTCCTTGTGCAATAGAATCTCGTCTTCATCCATATTCTCAAATTGTTCGTGATCTCCGTTTTCATTAGAAGATGCATGCATAACATCATTCTCATTTGTTTCAAAGTAAGATTCAAACATGTTGTGCATTGCTTCATCATCTTGCACCTCATCATCATAATCACTAGAATCAAGTTGATTACTATTTTTTCCAATTGTGTTTGCCTCTTCAATTTGTTTCATTCTTTGTTCTCTCATGTCTATCAAAACTTGACATTGATTGTAACTAAACACGGATGGATCAACTCCGTGGAATGACATTCAATTTATTGGATACACACATGAAACAAATTTCATAAGTGACGTATATAGATTGATGAAGATTATAATAAAAAATAATCATATATAATTAACAAACCTCAACGTCTTCCAAATTCAATGGTTGACCTTCTTCTTTTCGTCCAAACTTCCACAAATGATTTTCAACAATGCGTGTTTCACGCATCTTTTGCCCATCATGATCACACTTGATGCATGTGCACCATATTTTATTTTGAAAATAATTTTTCTACGAGAAACAAAAATCAGGTACATGTCACTTTAGCACAATAGTTTAACTTGTAATAACAAAGTCTTTATGAACAAGAAAACATGCATGTTTATTACTTACCCTGTTAACTTGAGTAATGTCTTCATCGCTAGACTGATCTAAATGTAATTCATCTCGTTGTGATAAACTGCATATACGCACAAGTACAAAACACAAATAGCATAAAATTAACCAATTTTCCAAAGATAATACGTTGGTTCTTATCTTTCAATATTTAGATAGCATGATTCTTATCTTCCGATATTTAGGTAGCATGCTTTTTATCTTCTGATTATTGTATGATTCTCATGTTTTAATTTTATAGTACTATTCTTATATGTTGTCGCTTATATGATTCTTTTGCATCTTGGTGCAGGCTCTTAACGCATATCTATCTCTTCTTTTTTATCACAGATATGAAAGTCCCACTCCAATATGCATTAAAGTTCTGTAGTCGATTTTCTTTTCTACTTCATTTCAATATATTAGGGTTTATTATAATATATTGTAAGTTTATGTTGGGGTCAGACAGTGGTGAAAGCTCATGAGACTATGTTTCAACTTTGTATGCATCATTATCTCCTAGCAAAAAGCACAACTGCAAAGTATGCTTAGCCGAGATGAGGGTGGTCCCTCACAAGCGGCCGTGGCTCCCGCCCCCACCGAAGAGTCATCCACAAATCCTTATTATGACGTGGATCCTGAAGGTAATATAATTGTCAACAAAAAAGAGGGTGGTTTTGGACCGGCTCTATTCTTTATGCCAACACCATTTTGGCGACAGATTGTTTAATAAATGGCCCGAAGAACCTGCCGTCGATAAACGACAGGTTATTGGTATCCTTTGTGACAAATTCCAACAAGAAGAGGAATTCGAGGAGAAGGAAAATCATAAGCATATGAGCTTATGGATTAGGCATCGTCGTGATATGCACGATGAGCTTATAGGGACGGGCAATCCAAGCCCTCCTGGTGTTCAAGAAGTGATTGGAACCGTGTAAAAGCGGATGAACAAACACCAGATAAATACAAGATTCAAAAAGATGCCGCAACTGCTAGGATGCATGGGATAGGCAATCCTTGGTTGGGCTCGAGCGGATAGACGAGATTGCAAGCAAGCACGGTAAGTGAACCTAGATTACTCTTATAGTTTATCTTTGATTTCATATACTTTTATTTTTTTTAAATGCATTATGACTAGCTGCTTCAACGTAGCCCTAAATTAATTTCAACTTAAATTGAATGCATGGATAGTTGGCGGACTATGGACGTTTGCTGCCAACTAAGGATAGGTACGACTTTGCCTTCAGGGAATCATACGAGGCATTAGTCGACAAACTAAAGAGTGAGGGTCATCCTCCAAATGTAAGTACTAGTTTTTGTATTCATACTAATGTGGTTTGTATTCCGACATCAATTTTATTTAATTTAATACGATCGAGCATTAAATATTAATGTAGTTTGTTTGTGTTCATGCAGATTGGACATCACGATGACGACAAGTAGATTAGGTTTATAAGTTTTAGTTGATGCGGTTTTTAGTTGATGTTAGATCTACAAAAACTCATGCGAAATTAAAGCACCAATTTTGTAATACATTGATTGGTATTATGAATATATTATTATTGCAAATGATCGTACTATATTGCCATTGCTTTTATATGTGCAATGTTCAAAAATTGCAATGTCGAATTTCGAAATGCGGATTGACGTAATAACCAACCAAGAATTCAAAACCATGTGCAATGTCGGATTTCAAAACAAGAATCAATATCATATACAGAAATCTAAACGAAATTTATGATGTGCATAAAGCAATGCAATAAAGTATTGTCATTCATAATGCACATAAAGTAATGCAATAAAATATAGAATGAAAAGTAATTTAAGAATGAAAAGTACCTCATGCTTAGCTTGTTATTTGATCCAAATGTTGAATGCAACTCAAAAATATTGTTTCAAAAACAATTCATAAACATCGCTTCTCCAAGAACACCACTCCAAGAACAACTCGATAAAAATGCACGTGCTGTTTTTTACGCATTTTTTATTTATGTTTACTTGATTTGGGACGTCGAAATCCGACATCCGAACACGTCGGATAGTCGTCGACCTTTTTTTTTAATCATTCTGTTAACAGACGTTGGATTCCGACGAGTATTTGGGATGTCAGAATCCGACATTCAAATAGATGTCGGACAATTTTTGGAATCATTTTGGATTTACAGACGTCGAAATCCGACGTCTATTTTTGACGTCGGACTGCGACGTCCATGTCGATTCGCAAGCGACGTCTTTGGACGTCGGATTGCGACATACATGTCGGACGTTGCAATCCGACATCCATGTCGGATTTGTTTTTACCCACCGTAAAATATTATTCTGGAAAATCATCTATTAAGAGGGAGGTGGACAAGATGTCATAGATCTTGAGGAGGAGCTAGAGACAAGTGAACCAATCACTCCAAGAAGATCATCAAGGGTAAGAATGGAGCCATTGAGGCTCACATACCAAGACAAGGGGAAGCAAGCCGAGGGTAATTCATCTTTATCCTTTGCACTCCTTCCAAGTTTTGAA
Source organism: Diphasiastrum complanatum (assembly GCA_029204225.1). Classification (NCBI taxonomy): domain Eukaryota; kingdom Viridiplantae; phylum Streptophyta; class Lycopodiopsida; order Lycopodiales; family Lycopodiaceae; genus Diphasiastrum; species Diphasiastrum complanatum. Next base: position 14,135,004 of record CM055104.1, on the reverse strand, counting down.
GAACCTTCATGTGTAGAAGATGCATTGAATTCAAAGGGATGGTTTCAAGCTATGATAGATGAATATAATGCTTTGATGGAGAATGGCACATGGATCCTTGTTGATAGGCCTCTTAAGAATGTGATTGGATGTAAATGGGTTTTTAAGCTAAAACTCAATATGGATGGAAGTGTAAGCAAACACAAGGCAAGATTAGTTGCCAAAGTATATGCTCAAGCAAAGGGCATAGATTCTGAAGAAACATTTGCACCCGTGGCCAAGATGGCCACAATAAGGTTACTTCTGGCATTTGCTTCACATTTTGGTTGGCTGCTCTTTCAAATGGATGTTTCTATTGCATTTTTTAATGGTTATTTGGAAGAAGACATCTTCATGGAGTAGCCCCAAGGCTTCATCAAGCTCGAGATGGAAGGTAAAGTATGTCATCTTCAAAGGAGCTTATATGGTTTGAAGCAAGTTAGATACAACATCCTTTGATGGTATGGAATGCCAACATCAAGATGATATGCACAATGAAAAAGGTGTTCAAGAGATATTGAAAATAATGCAAAAAGATATTGAGGGGCCAGAACACTCTCCAATGTGTAAGAAAAAGAGAAAATATAGAATGGTCAATCGACAAACATCACAAAAAGACTACAAGCAGACACAGTCCAAAATCCATGATCTTTTGTCCATAGAGAAAATTCATGAAGTTGCTACTAAAGATTGTTGTGATAAGTATTGTTGCCAACATGTCAATAGAAAACAAATAGAGGAAGCTCGACGACAATATTGGGGTCAAAGATCATCAGATCACATTACTTATGTCTATGACATGTTGCTTACTTCACAGAATAAAGAAGGAAAATAAAGAGCATCTTATATAACATTCCAAGGAGACTTGATCTGTGCAAAGGCATGGTATATTATTCATGGAATAGCAAAGGCTACATTTCACAGTTATAAAGCTGCATTCGAACAAGGATCTAGGAAGGTATATCATGGAAACACAAGAATTATTCGGCGAGCTTGGGAGCATGTGGAGATGGCAAAGGCAATAGTGCAACAATATGTTGATAACAATGCTAAGCAAATGCCACATAAGAGTAAGACTACTTTTGATGGAGAGAGAGAAACACAACAAGTACTATCGGGCATCTACAAATAACAAAACATATTGAGAGAAATAAACATGACACTCACAAGTCTGGGATTAAAAAACATACATTCTACATTTAGCAGGCTTTGGAAAACTGTATTCAAAGAGGTGTGTCTTTCCAAATCCAGCCCATTTTCAAAATGTGACATATGCACGACATTAAGAATGAGGTTAGAATCCACAAAGGTTGTTGGAGAGCGAGCAAGAATATTCATGGAGAGGAGAAAACATATGCTTGCCCAAATGAGTTGTCGCAACTTGTACTATTCTTGGAAGCAAAAAGCTTGTTGTAAGCCTATTAAGAACTTGTGCATTATACATGACAAAATGGACCAGATGAAGACATGCATACCACGACTAGAGCCACATCCAAAAAGTTTAAGTCGTGTGATCCAATTCCCTATATCCTTGTGATGCCACGCAAATGTCAAAAATTGAATACCAACATAAATATGGCATAATATACTCGAAAATGAAGATATGAGCTAATTAAGTATAAATCATGAAGAGGCCTAAGTCATTTTTCGAGAATATATCTCCTAAGTACTTGCCTTATAAATTAAGGGCTAGACCTTTAATAGGAAAAGACACTGCCTTGGATAACCCTTAACTAGGTCGTCCATACAAAACGACTAGTTATGAAAAGACATGTTAAACTAGAGTAACTTTAACTCATAGTTAAGTATACCTCTTATGGTATAGTTGAACGTATTTTCAGCTTAATTCTTAACTAGACCCTTTCGCGGGAGTGACACACCTATTGTTTAAGAGGTGTGTTTCTACGCCCCGTAGAACATATATATTGATCTCACACTTCAGTCTCGATCATCGAGAGAGAAGCGTTTATGCTTATGTAAGAGATTGAAGAAGTGAAAAGAGTTCTGTGAGTTATTCTCCCTTATCTCTGTTCTCCACACTGCTGAGTGTGAGTGATCTTGAGTCTGCTAACAATCTCTAACACATTCCATGAATTACTCTATGATCAGACAGACGCTCTAGTGCATTACAGTTGTTTGCTGTGTTTCCGTAAAGCATGCTCTACAGAACTGTCTTAAAATTATCTTATTCGTCTGTTGTGAATACTTTCTTTTCGACACTCGAATAATGTCTATCTTTGTGCAGTCTAGCACGATCATTGAATTAAGTTGTATGTATACAAATGAGATGACAGTCCCTGTCTGAAGAATTGAGTCTCTGATCTGTTTTCCTGATTGGCATTGACATAAGTTTCTAACGTGCTCTAAAACCATTCGTGCTCTTTAACCATTAAGTTGGGCTTTAGTTGTTGAGGACTATTGTCTAGGAACAAATAGTTCGCGAACTCAATTAATTAATTGTCTGTGCAGTCGCGAATACATCGAACAATTCCCGATTCTCTATTGACACCTTAGTCAGCCAGAGTGTAGTCTGCTATACTACTTTGATAACATTTCGTTTGTAGAACGCGCTTCCTTCAATTCGATAGAGGCCAGATTGTTGTTCTGAATTCATTAACATTACCCCTTTCAAATATAAGTAATACTGGTTACTTTTTAATGTCTGTCGACAACCAGAATAACATGTGAAACCACCTGCCATAATTACACCAAAAACATAACTTTCTAACGTTGTCCTCTGTGGGAACGATACTTTTCACTACAAAATCTATATTAACCCTGTTGGTATAGCACGACATATACCAAGTTTTGGCGCCGTTGCCGGGGATAGTTTAGGAAAGTTATAAGCAATCTGATATATCCATTTCCATCTTTAATGTATGTCAGATAGAGAATCGAGATTAGAAAGATACCGGAAGCTTAGAGAGGAGTTTTTACGAAGACAGAGTGAAAGTACTAGTCGTAGAAATCTAGACGAAATCAAGACGAAATCACTGCTCAGTTACTTGAACTCCTAATTAGCTTCAGTATGGAGGGTCCTGCTGCACACTTCACTTCTATCTCTAAAATTAAATATGATTATCTTAAAGGGACCAGCTCCGATGATGCAGATAGCTATGTCTCACAATTTGAGTCAATAGCCAATGCGAATAACGAGGGAACTGACGTAGACAAACTACAAATTTTCCCTGGTCTGCTAAGAAAGCAGGCGCGTATCTGGTACATCCAGGTAGAACTAGGCCATGTAGGAACCTGGTACCTATTGAAAGATGCGTTTTTGAACCAGTTTAGAGAGATAGGTTACAAATCTAGAATTCTTGGATGACTGAAAAATGTTCAGAAGAAGAGTAAAGAATCTCTTCGCAAATATACATGTAAGGTTAAAATCCTCATAGGAAAACTAACCGGTGTATATCCCGTGGATATGCAAATCGAATGGTTTTTGGATGGTCTACCACCAAATATTGATCGATACTGTAGAGAAGGGGACATGAACTCCTTAGCAGCTATTATAGCTAGTGCAGAAAATTTCGAGACTTCAAAATTAGCCCGAAAGCGGCGATCAACGAAGAAATCTCAAAAGTCTAAGACTGATTTCAGTGACAACGATGATGATTTAGATTCAGATTCCAGTAGTAGTTCTTCAAGCTCGGAATCTGAAAGTAGCGATTCATCGGAATCAGATGCTGACAAAGAAGAGAAAAAGAATAAACGATGAACTAAACGAAAGGACGACACGAAAGTTGTCGAGGATAAGTCGTCAACTTCCAAAGTGGAAAAGCTTTGGAAAAGTAATATGGTTGACCTTAATAAAAAATTTAATGACTTGAAAGTGCAGATCTCAGAAGTTGCAGATAAAAGACCAAAGGCGTCTTCTTCTAACTCAGGAATGTGGTGTACAAAATGTGGAACATCTGGACACACCAAGGAAGACTGCACCACTGTTAATGTCAAATACATTGAAGATCCTGCCCAGGAGGTACTTTTTATTTTTCAAGAATGATGCGACTACTAACTATGTACAGGGTACTACAACATCAGCCCAGCAGGACAGACCCAAATTTCTACCAAGAAGACATAATCCTCCTGAATTTGTTGGGCCAACGAAGTCTCAAACCTCGAATAAACCAGTTTCGGGCAACTGCTACAACTGTACAGAGTCGGGACGTTTTTCTCCTGACTGTCCTCAACCACGGAAGCCAATTGATTATGTACCATTATGCTTGAATTGCAGAGAACCTGGTCACAAGTGTCCTGACTGCCCTCAGCCGCGAAAGCCGCGACCCAAATATCAGTATGTAGCAACACCAGCTGTTGCAAACACAAAAGCGAAAGCTGCGACAGATGCTGTTGTACAGAGAATTGATGTTATTGAAGAAAAATTGGCAAAGACTGAAGATCAATCCTGGCCAAGTGACGTGGAAAAGATTTTTAAAGTCACCACGAGAAGCAAAAGCTCCTCGAAACCTGATCAGAAATCTTCGACAAAGCGCAGAAAATCCTCGAAGACGAAATCTTCTAGTAAGATGACGAACAAATCCACGACTAAAGAAGATCTCAAGGATGACCCTGACTATGACCGTGATGCTACGAAGTTATTTGCAAAAGATATCTCGGCAGAAGCAAAATAAATCATTAACACTGAATTAAAGACTGTTCCTGTAGAGAAGGTGGTCACTTTCGAGGAAGAAGACAAAGAAATCGCGAAAACGAAATTGTCTAGTGCTATTATTGATAAACCAACCTCAAAATCAAAGACAAAAGAATATGACATCGTAACTGATATCGGAGGTCTTCGACCAAACATTACTTTTGAACAGCTGTTGGCAGATAACACTTATTACAGAAAGCAGCTGAAAGGCCTTTCTGTGCCTAAGAAGAAGAAGAAAATTTCTCTGCCAGATGTTGGTGTTTTGTCCATTGATTTAGGTGATCTCGGTGCACCTGAAATTGATGTTACTATTGCAGGATGCCTGATCGAAAAAGTGCCAATTGACTCTGGTTCCAGAGTGGATATAATAACAGAAGACACAGCTCATGCTCTGGGGCTGACTGACATTCAACCAACACAACGAAACATCAAGTTAGTTGATTCGACACGACGAAAACCTGTTGGTGAGCTGAAGGATGTCACTGTCTACATTCAAGCCAAGCCATTCACCATGAATTTCATTGTTATCAAACCACTCGGTTTGTCATCCTATTCTGTGCTGATTGGACGACCTTGGCTTTATCAATCAAATGCTAGTGTACATTGGAAATCCAGAGAGCTAAGATTTCAGACTGGTGAGACCAATAACCGAGGTAAGCCAACAGAACAAATCATAACCTGGAGTCATGACAAATACGAAGGTGAAACTCCTTTGTCCGACACCAGTTTTACATCAGAAGAATCTTCGTATGCCTTGAATATTTTTTCCTATAAATCTGATATCGAAGTGCAGTACTTTGAATGTTATGAGAATGTTGATGACAAAGAATTCTTTGATGCCTGCAACGATGAAGTTGATGTTTTGTATGAAGAAATTAACGTTGCAGACACAAACTCAAAAGAGTTTGATGATTTGAGTGACGAATCTGAACACGCATTTGGTAACAAGAACTAGGTTGATGACAAGAAAACATCTATAGAGTCAACCATGTGCAAAATTTATGGCCATACCAAGGCCAATATGACTGAAGGTATCATCTTACCAGATTCTACTGAACTGATTGAACTTGCACCTGGCAGATTTGTGCATGTTTCAAAGTCACTTGGAGAATCTGAGTTGGCGGAATTCACTGAACTATTAAAGGAGTATCAAGATGTTTTTGCCTGGTCGCTTGACGATTTGAAGGGTATACCTGCAGAATTCGGTGAGCACCAAATTGATCTGAAGGAAGATGTTGTACCTGTTCGACAAAGACAGTATCGTCTCAATCCTAAATACTCTCTAATGGTCAATGACAAACTTAACAAACACCTTAAGGAAGGTATAATCTATCCTGTCTTAAGTAGTGAATGGGTTTCACCCATTGTTGTCGTCCCGAAGAAGAAGACTGGCAAAATACGAATATGCCAGGATTTTCGAAAACTCAATGCTGCCACCAGAAAGGACCATCATCATTTGCCTTTTACTGATTCCATCCTAGATCAGGTTGCTGGTCAAGAGCGTTACAGTTTCTGTGATGGCTTTTTTTGGATATAATTAGGTGGGAGTGCGAAAGGAGGATCGCTCAAAGACCACATTCACGATGGATTGGGGCACTTATGCCTACAACAAAATGCCCTTTGATCTTTGTAACGCTCCAGCGACTTTTCAGCGAATCATGATGTTAATTTTTGTTGCCTTCCTGAGAACTTTTCTCGAAATATTTATTGATGATTTCTGTGTGTACAATGATATAAAGACACACCTGCAGAAGCTGAAATTAACATTGCAACAGTGTCGAGATACTTGTTTATCTCTTCATCCAGAGAAATGTTTTTTTGGTATGAAAGAAGGAATATTGCTCGGACACAGAATATCTAACAGAAAAATAGAAGTCGACAAAGATAAAGTCGAGCTTATAAAGAACCTCCTGATACCAACCAATTTGCGTGAACTAAGAGCTTTCTTAGGACATGTTGGCTATTACAGGAGATTTATTCAAAATCATGCTTCTATTGCTGTCTCTCTTACACATCTACTGAAGAAACAAGTGTAATACTTGTGGACGAATGAACAGCAGAAAGCATTTGAAGATCTTAAGCAAAGGTTGATCATTGCTCCTATTTTGAGACCACCCAACTGGGCTATTTTATTTAACAGTTATGTGGATGTTTCTGCATTTGCTATTGGCGTCCGTCTAAGCCAGAAGGACGACCAAAAGAAAGATCATCCCATCTACTATGCGAGTTGACAGCTCAGTGCATCAGAGAAAAATTATTCGGCTACAGAAAGGGAAGCACTTGGCATGATTTTCATTATTTTTCATGTGGATCATTATGCTCTTAAGTATCTTGTAAATAAACCAGATCTATCAGGACGAATTGCTCGATGGGTTCTACTTCTGCAAGAATTCACTTATCAAGTAGAGCTTCATCAAGGAAAGTATCATACAAATGCTGATTATCTATTGCGACTCAGCACTAAAAAAATTGAAGATCCTATCAATTGTGAAGAATTGCCAAAAATTGGCAAATCTAGCTTGATCAAAAACCATGTAGAATAGTGTAAATTGTGTACACAAGTGGGTCCTACACATGTGAGGCCATTATGCCACATGGGAAACCCATCCTAATGTAGTTTAGGTCAAGTCAAGAGAGTTTTTCATGTCTATTTGGTGGTCATCCCTATTTTATAGGACCTACACCTAAGTTTAAGGTGAAAATTTGACCAACTAGCTACCTACCAAGCATAACTCTAGGAAATAGACTAGGGTTTCATTTTAGGTCAAGGAGAGTGAGTTAACTTCCTTATTACATAACGATGTCCTCTATGGGAACGATACTTTTCACTACAAAATTTATATTAACCCTGTTGGTATAGCACGATAATCCTTAATAGGAATGCTAACACATGGACATGGAAAAGGTGCATATGGTCATTTTGCAATGGGATATTGGTCTTCTGATCCAAATTTTACAATTGGATCACTAGCACGATGTTTGAGACACTTAGAGCTTCCAGATGAGGATGGAAAAGGCGATCTCAATTTTAGTGGTGTGCCACAACAATCCATTTTTGGAAAACTATTGGTGAGGCATGCATTCGATTTTCACCAACAAAACAGAGCAGAAAATTCATTAACAAAAATCACAGATACGCCCATGAACATAAGTCATTCTTTGAGTGAAAATGGTCACTTTAAAGCATTGCCAAGAACTCTCTACTTACAACTTGATAATTGTGGTAGCGAGAACAAAAATAGATACTTGTTTGCATTTTTGTCCCTTCTTACAACAAGGAACATTTTTAAAATGACACATGTTGGGTTCTTAATGGTGGGCCACACACATGAAGATGTCGATGTTTAGCAGACTGTCAGAGAAGCTACGGACGACTTGTGTATTCACTTTTTCCCATTTGATGAATGCGTTCATTGAGAGTTCGTGCCTTCATCATGTACCATACTTAATACAAGAAGTACCAAATTTCAAATGTTTTATTGAAGATTATTTATGTGATGCAGGAGACACATTGGTTGGCCACAAAAAACCTCTACAATTTCGCTTTTTCATTAGAGATGGCATTCATGTCATGCAATACATGATGAATCCTACAATGAAAACTTGGAAACCACCCACTTTTGTCGACCCTCAATGAACAAATTATGATTATTGATGGAATAAATAAGCATATTTCTTTTTGGAAGAAATATATGGAAAACAGACATGTCAATCCAAATTATAGAGATTTTATTTTGCCTGTAATTGCATATTGGGAGAATATTACCAACATTTTAAATTCAGATGAAATCATTGAGAGTCATGTTCATCTAATAAATGGTTTTTGGCCTAGGACAAAATGGATGGATGTTAATATTGACAATCCAACTAGCTTGATAGAAGATGAAGAAGAGGAAGATGAAGAACACTATTGTGCTCCATTGAAGGAGAAACCGAAGGTGCCATTCAAGCCTCATATTGATGTGCAATAAAGACCAATTTCTGCTGGTGCGCCCCAACGACAAACTGTATCCAATTTGGCTAGGTGTTACCCTTTCGGATGCAAACCAACAAAAGACATCACCAACCTTCATGAAAGTGCTTGTTCAATATTGGGCTCCCATTTGTAGAGGCAATGCTTTTGATGTGGAAAGATATGAGGATTGTTGGACTAAGCCATTGTGATCCACAGCGTTGGGAGCCAGTTTCCGTTGTGTTGTGGAGTTGGCAGCCAAGACAACATCCAGATCAACTGAAGAACATAAAAAAAACCCACCAAAGTTGTTGAGAAGGCACAAGCTAATTTGACACTATCGTCAACCAAAGACAATGAAGATCTAGAAGAGGATTAACAAAGCAATTATGCTTGAAGCTTCAAATGTGAAATTCATTAGTCTTCCAGTCAAACTTTAATATAGTTGAAGTTGGTGATTCTTCTTCAAATTCAAATTTAATTTATGTTGTTTATGTCAATGAAGACAATGTCTACAATGGACATAGTATTGGATTCCATGTAATATTCTTTCCAACATCAATTTAATTTATGTTCCAATGAGAAATATCACATTTATATTGGTGTATTTCAATAGCCAACTCATGTTGTGTAGGATTTTTATTTTTACTTTTTTAGAACAGTCATAGAGTGAAAATCTAAGGGAGTTGTGTAGTATAATTGCTATAATATTTAGAAAGTTTAACACCAAATACAATTTTTGCATTGTTGTGACTTGTTTAAATAAACACCTATGAAAAATGGATGAATACAAACAAATTTCTACTCATTTTCAATTAGTTGACTATAATATTATAGTTATGAATGTTAAGATTATTTGTAGGTAGAATGCACTTCAAATAAATTTTTCCTTGATTGAAAATAAAACATACAAATTATTGGTAATGTTTTTTTATTACAATGAATATGTACCATTTAAGTACAATATTTAAACATGGTTGCTTGATCAGAAATAATTGTCACATATGCAAACTAATTTTTTAGAATCAAAACAAATTGAGTATTAATAAATAATGCATATATAACAAACAATTTAAGAAAAAACAATGATGATCTATAATTTATTAATTAATAAGAAAGCCCATTCAAGTTTAAAAAAAAAAAACGAGAATACATTAAAATCTTCATGTGTGTGTGTGTGTGTGTGGTGTGTGTGTGTGTGTGAGAGAGAGAGAGAGAGAGAGAGAGAGAGAGAGAGAGAGAGAGAGAGAGAGAGAGAGAGAGAGAGAGAGAGAGAGAGAGAGAGAGAGAGAGAGAGAGAGAGAGAGAGAGAGAGAGAGAGAGAGAGAGAGAGAGAGATTGAGAGAGAGAGAGAGAGAGCCTTTCATGCAAGCATGAGATTGTTGTTTGATATTCATTTGCATGGAGTTTTTCTTACACCATTTGCACGGAGTTCTTTTTATACCTTATGCAAAAAGAAAATGGACATGCAGAATATTCTACATCAGATAAAGTTTTTCACAAGGCATAAGAAATTTTAAGAAAGGCTATTCATTACTAATTCACATAATCTTTATCAGAATTTTATTAGTAGAAGAGCACTCTACTACAAAAACTGACAAGTATGCTTAAATCAGAATTAGTGAATTCGACTCTAAATTTCCCTTGAGAAAATAGCACTCCAACCGGGATGTAAATCCAAGTGCTCACAACTTCCAATATGATGTATAACTTATCTCCATCCTATCCATGACCGCATCTTAGCCGGGCTCTGATACCAACGTAAAGACCAATAGGGAAAATCCCTAAGATGAGGATAGGCAAACACAATAGGAGACATGTAGGAGCAAAACCTCCCAACCAAACCTAGATCAATCCTGGATTTAGCCCCCGAGTCATCCCATGTGAAAGCAAGAGGAGAAGAGAGCAACTGGTAATCTAAACGAAACGACAGGAGAATCCCTATATATAGAGAGTAACACCGGCTTCGATACTACCATTCCAAAAAAGCCATCTCCCATACATACCTCCACTCTACTTGACTCCTCAGTCAATGTAGATGATTTTGCATTACATTTACTAACACAAACCACCCAATTCACCATTGTCACAACTACTCCCAAAAAATCTTAGAGGATTTCGGGATGCTGAATTGCAAAGGAGCAAATACTCCAATTCTTGTAGGAACAATACTGACGAACGAAAATTGTTCGAGGACTGAAAAAGAGAGAGAATTGATGTAGCTCACACCATACAGAAAACTGATAGGATTGTTTATGTACCTTGCAGATAACACACGTCCTGACATTGCTTATGCTGTGTTCATGATGAGCCAGTCCTGTACGAATCCAGGCTCGACACATTGGAAGATTGCAAAACGAATTTTGCAATATCTTCAATTAACAAAAAGATCTTGGTTTGTGTTATTGTCATGATGCAGGGTTCCAGATGCTTTCCTACAGTGATGCTAGCTGGGCATCCCTCAAGGACGATTGCAAAAGTATCTCAGGAGGGTCCACCATTGCGTCAGGAGCAGCAATTCTCTGGGTCAGTAGGAATCAGACCATTGTGGCTCAGTCATCCCGTGAAGCAGAGTATGTTGCAGTAGCAAAGATGGCCAATGAAATAATCTAGCTCAAATAGTTCCTTGACGAATTGGACGAAACTAGAAATGAATCTCTAGTTTTGCAAATGGACAACACATCTGCAATACATCTGACAAAAGATCATGTGTTTCACTCAAGGACGAAACACATTGCAATCAAGTACCACTTGATTAGGGATCTGATCGGGATGAAAATGCTGTAGACTACGTTCATTAGAACGAAAGACATGGTTGCTGACATTTTCACAAAGGCCTTGGACAAAGGTCTGTTCGAGAAACAGAGGAGCAGTCTTGGAGTCATCAAGCTATCACGCTTTGAGAGAGAGCTGAAGAAGCAAAATGTTTCTATTCCCAAAGCTTTGCTAGCTATCAATTCTAAAAAATTCGACAAACGACACGACACGATGCAAACGCGACATGACACGACACGAAATCAGTCGTGCTCCTCAAGTAATCTAGAAGATCAGCCATGTATCATGGGGTACAAGCATTTGATTAGATATCATGACATCAGTAGAAGTAATCTAGATCGTGGCTAATCCATCACACTTGTAATTCATGATTAGTTGTAGATATTTAATCTTTCTAATCTGGAAGTTACACGACACGACACGAAATTGTTCGTGAACTATATACTTTCTGTTTGATGCATAAGCAAGTAAGCAAGAAGAAGTCAGAAGACAAAAATATTAAGAATACAGTCCACCTGTGAGCGAGACAATTTTTGAGAGGATCGGTATATCCAAAAGTCTGCTAGTAAATGAGACACGATTCATGGGACTGTATTTCTCTCACGCCAATGCACTACATGGATCTGTCATGCAGTGCTGCTAAAATTCAAGAAGATCAATAGATAATATTGTAGCTATCATGCACATGTTATTCTGTATGATTGTATGATCTCAAATGAATTTTTGTTTGATATTATTTGTGTGTCTGATTTATTTGTTTAATTCAATTCAGCACATTGGTTTGACTTTGTTGAATGCTATATTAATTTGTTAACATTGATTAGTAGTGTCTGTCTACACTCTGAAGGATTGTAGAAATGATATAGTCGGTAGTGACCAGCAGTCATATCTGAATTTCTGACGAACTGATCTCATTCGTGGACATTTTTGCTTCATTTCATTTCGTGTTTCATTTCGTTTCATTTCATTTCGTGATCTCTAAGGTTCCAGCATGAATCAATGTTAGAGCTTGTTTAACTTTTGCTTCGTTTCGTTTCGTTTTGTTTTCGTCTCGTTTCGTCTTGTTGTATTACACAGCCTGATTGATCCAACACGAATTATTCTCGAACAAAAATAATTCGAGATTTGCGAAAGTTTTGAGAATCGTTTGAGAGACCAATATCAGTTTGTCACCAGAGTTTTGGCTGGAATTTGCGTTTTCTGAGTGCAATTTGATGAAGGTACAATTTACCTCCCTCATATCCCTATCAATCTGTAAGCCAAGGTAACACCTGGCTTCTCCTAGATCTACAATTTCGAAATGTTTCGAGATATCATTCTTCACTTCAACAATAAGCCTCTCATTCTTGTAGAGTAACAGAGTCTCGTCCACATACACAGCCACAATGATGATCTTCCCATCTGTAATTCCTACATAACATAAACTTTGTTCAGAGTTATGCCATTAAGGAAGAGCTACCAAGTTTGGAAGCACTCCAAAGTGTGCTCATTTATGAATAATCAAGACAAGAGTATAAACTCTTGAAAATGGAAAGACTGTCTCTCAACATTGATGGTAAAGCCCTCTTTACCAAAGACAAGCACAAGTCAAGAAGTAAGAATCAACACCAACCCTCTTCAAGCAAGAACAATCTTATTTCCAAGGAGAAAGGAGAAGAGGATGAGTCATCTCAAGCTTTCACATCCAAGAAGAAGAAGAAAAATATCAAGTGTTTCTTTTGTGGCAAGAAGGGGCATTATGCCACCAATTGCTTCAAGAAGAAGAGTCAGTTCAAGCAAGCCAATATTTCCAATGAAGAGAAGGAAGATGCTCATGCAAGTGATGGAGAGGGATCTCTTATGGTCTCTAGTTTTTCCTCATCACCTTTCAAGAAGGATGGTTCGTGGTACATCGACAGTGGAGCTTCCTCACATATGTGTAGCTCCAAGCATTCTTTTTCATCCATGACACCTTATGAAGGAGCCAAGAAGTCCATCTACACAACAAATGATCATGAGTGTGCTACTGAAGGCATAGGGACCATTCCCTTAAAGCTTTCATCATCAAAAGTTCTTTCTCTGTGTAAAGTACTTTTTGTTCCTAAAGTTAACAAAAAATCTTATTAGTGTTGGGCAATTGCTTGATAGTGGACTAGATGTGAATTTCAATGTTAATACATGTACAATCAAGAAGCGTGATGAGATCCTTGCATTTGGGTCTAGATATGGTGGAATCTACAAGCTTGATCCCAAAGAGTATGCTAACTCTTGTGATGGTGCTTTTGCTTCTCATATTTCTTTGGAGGAACTATGGCATAGAAGGTTGGGGCATCCTAGCTATAGTTCTATAGTGTCCATGGTCAAGAAAGCCAAAGCTATTGGATTGCCTAATCTTATCTCCAAGAATTTCAAGCCATGTGAGGCTTGTGCCATACCTAAATCTCATAAGAAGCCTTTTTCAAAATCATCTATTAAGACTACACATACATTGGAGCTCATACACTCGGATGTGCACTTCTCATCTTCAAAGAGCAAGGGTGATGCTACTTGCTTTGTAACTTTCATTGATGATTTCACAAGATTTACTTGGTTATATCTTCTAGCTTCAAAGTCTATGGTGTTTGACTGTTTCCTAAAGTTCAAAGCTCTAGTTGAAAAGCAATTTTCATACAAAATCAAGATTCTTAGAAGTGATGGAGGTGGTGAGTACACTTCCAATAAATTTCATGATTATTGTGAGCTTGAAGGCATTAAAAGCGAGTTTTCTTGTGCATATACACCATCTCAAAATGGGGTGGCTGAAAGAAAGAATAGAACCTTATGTGAATGTGCCAAAACCATTAGAATTGAGGCATCCTTGCCAAAAGACTTTTGAGGTGAGGCCATCAATTGTTCAAACTATATTTGCAATCGACTCCCTCATGTTGCACTTGAAGGAAAGTCACCATATGAAGCACTTTATTTGAAGAAACCTAAGGTTGATCACCTTAGAGTATTTGGATGCATATGCTTTGTCCATATTCCCTTGGAAATGAGAAAGAAGGATGATCCTTGTGCAAGCAAAGGAGTAATGGTTGGATATTCATCCAACAAGAAAGCCTATCGAATCTACATGCTCTCTACTTCTAAAGTGATTGAAAGTAGAGATGTAGTTTTTCATGAAGAAGAAAAGTCCAATCTAGGAGGGGCCGAGATCAAGCAACCTCAAAATCTATCACCTTTTGTTATTGAAGACAATCAACATATGGAGGGGTCGAGATTTGAAGATGGAAGTCCTCGGATTTTCACTCCTAGAAGATCCATGAGGGAGAGATCCGAGCCTAAGAGGCTCACTTATGATGACAAAGGAAAACAAGTGGATCTTGATTCCACTTATGCTTATTTTTTTTCTCATGAGGAGCCCAAAGATGTCCAAGAAGCCCTTATTACCAAGGAGTGGTATGAGGCCATGAAGATTGAATATGATGCCTTGATCACCAATCACACATGGGAGCTAGTGGATCCACCTCCTAACATGCACATCATTGGATGCAAGTGGGTGTTCAAGATCAAGTACAATCATGATGGCTCCATCAACAAGTACAAGGCAAGATTATGTGCTAAAGGCTTTGCACAAATATATGGCCTTGACTATGAAGAAACCTTTGCTCCTGTAGCAAAGATGGTGACAATAAGAATTATAATCTCTCTTGCCTTATTTTTTAAGTGTAATTGTATCAACTTGATGTCTCCAATGCTTTTTTGAATGGCTATCTTGAGGAGGAGATATACATGGAACAACCTCAAGGATTCATCAAGGATAAATCTAAGGTGTGTTTGCTATTTAGAAGTCTTTATGGCTTGAAGCAAGCACCTAGATCATGGTATTCAAGACTCAACAACTTTCTACTTTCATTAGGATTTGTGCTTAGTGACTATGATCCTTCTATGTACTTAAAGTTTGAAGGTAGTAATATTGTCATTCTTCTAATCTATGTAGATGACATTATTCTTAGTGGAAGATGTTTGATGCTAGTTCAAGAAACTAAGGATGCATTAGGAGGAGAATTTAAAATGCAAGATCTAGGAGAGATCCATTACATTTTAGGCCTTGAGATTGATTTTCATGAAGAGTATGCTTTTATTTGTCAATCTAGATATGTCTTTTCTATGTTGAGAAAATTCAATATGCAAAATTGTAAAGGCATAGATACTCCCATGGAGCAACATGTAAAAGACCCTATTAAAGGTGATGAAAGATCCTTCGAGGACATCACACTTTATAGGAGTCTTATAGGCTCCTTGATTTGGCTTACTATCACTAAACCCGATTTGAGCTATTGTGTGCACAAATTGAGTCACTTTATGCAAGATCCTAAGATCCAACATTGGAAGATGGCCAAGAGAGTTCTAAGATATGTATCTTCTACTCAAGATTATGCTTTATTATACAAGAATGAAGATCTAACCATTGTTGGCTATTCGGATTCCGATTTTGCAAGTGATAAAATGGATCAAAAGTCCATTAATGCATATACTATCTTTCTTGGAGGCAATCTTGTGTCTTGGCTTTCAAAGAAGCAAGATACCATATCCCTATCTTCTTGTGAGGCCGAGTACAAAGCACTCACTACAACAACTAAAGAGGTGATTTGGATCAAGAGGTTAATCATGGAGCTAAAGTGCATCAAAGAGGATGATCTTCCCTTGATCAAGTGTGACAACATATTGGCCCAAGCTCTTGCAAACAATCCTATTTTTCATGCAAGAACAAGCATATAGAAGTGGCACACCATTTTGTAAGGGAAAAGCTCATTGGAGGTGAAATCAACTTGGAACATGTCAACACATCTTCATGTATTGCTGATCTTCTCGCAAAGCCACTTTGCAAAAGTGCCTTCTCAAAGCATAGATCTAATCTTGGTCTTATCTCAAGATCGATCCTTGATCCACATTAGATACATTTTTTAGGAGGAGTGTTAAAATATTGAAAAAATCTATCTAGTGTTGTAAGTAGGGGTCCTAAAAATGCCAAAGATGAATTGAGCTCTTTTGGCTTAGTAAAGACTCATCTTAGAATAAAATATCCGGTGAGGAGGAATTTCTGAAAATCCGGAGTAGATATGTGTCACAGTCTTTGGAAACTAGTCCATCCAGTGCTTCGACGACCATTGTTGCTGGTCATGATCTACATACTGCTGCACTTATTGAAGCTGATGAGCGTGATCTGGTAGGTAAATCTGGTTTTATCTTAATGAGATTTTTATTCAAATATAGTCATTTTGTTTTACAAGACATGTGACCTTTGCTCACATATAAAATTATTTTTGTGAAGAGAGATATTGCCATAGCTGAGGAAGTTTCGAAAAGGTCTTCCTCCTTAGCTGTTTTCTCTAGATACATTGACTTGAGCAAAAGAAAATCGATTGATTTTCTAGATCCATATGATAGAAAAAAATTTCTTCATGACCACACAACAAAGCTGATCATTAAAGACAAAGGAAAACAATGATTTTGCCTTGCATTGTACTACACATGATGCGATATAATACATATACTTTTTTCGTCTGATATCATGAAATTTACTATGGGTTGAGTCTTGCATCAATATTATTTTCGTCTATAAATTTGCACGTCTTTCTGAATTTCTGATAATTTGTTGATCTAGTTTTATATCGGATTTGAATACGCCTGTAGAACCATTGAAATAGCTGGATGATGTAACTATTTTTTTGAGATGTTCTACCGTGTTGTGTATTTCGATGAAATGCTGCTCTGGCTTGCCAATGCGATTTCTCCATTCCTTGTGATGACCAAATACTTAGACTGCTGTAAGCTTTTGCAAAAAATGATGCATGATGTCGTAAAATGTGCTGCAATATCAGAGATACAAATATTGTCATATTAATCATTTTAAATTTAGCATATGTGCAATGAGATTATAAATCAAAGAGAGTTACATTGAAAAGAGATTTACCATATAATGCATAATATGATCTTCACCCTAGGCGTCTTTAACTGCATCCACAAACTCAATTGTTGATTTCTCAATTAGTAGGACATCGGTATCAGATAGTTTATCTTTTTTGAGCAATTTGACCTAGTTTATCTTTTTTGAGCAATTTGACCATGTTGTCAAGCTTTGTCCAGACTTCAACTATTTTAATCCTCGTTGTTCCTTTTTTTCCAAAATCCTTTGTGGCATTGAGTACATCTATCCAAATTGAGTACTGAATTTTAGTTGGTTTTCCGGAATGATTTGATAAGAAACGACGAGCGTTGGATCCTCCTATACTTGGTTTGCATGGGATGTTTCCCGGTTTTCTTGAAAGCTTCTCGTCCTTTTGTATTTTAACGTGTCCTTTATGAAGTCCCGCTTTTGATAAAACATCTTCCAATCGAGCTATTGCCTTTTTGGCTAATGACTCTAGCTTAGTATTCCAAGCAAACCAAATATGAAGGTATATCAATTTTTCGATAATTCTAACCTCTCCATGTAGTGTACAAATGTGAACATTTTTAAGCAGAATCGGTAATACTGGTTTCCAAGTCGAATCTTCTATATCCCTTGAAACTCTCGTGCTCTTCGACATGTCATATTCAGTTTTCATGCAATAGAGGCATGGATGTTTTGAATTTGCTCCATGTGAGACGTTGAACATGCACTTCAACGACTTCAGGTCTCCAGCCAAATGTCATTCCACCTTAAAATCACCTATTCCAGGAACATTGAGTGGTGTGTCGCTCATATGATTCTTAATTATCTCTGGATATTTTGTTTTACTAAAAATCCAAAATAGAATGTCATGAACTTCTTTTAAAACCTGTTTGAAACACAAAATCATGAACTATTTTAGGAGAATTGAACTCAGACCTATAATAACAGAACAATATTAGCTTAAAACACAAAACCATTAATTCTTGAAATGAATTAGTTGCTAGTACTCAATAGAATAGATTTAAACCTGGAAAGCCCAACCACCAAATATTATTTTTGGACTGCACATTGAAATCAAGACTCTCCGAGTTTATCGTATTGCTTAATGCTCCATTCAGAATTGTAACACTAACCCTTTCCAGCTTTTGTCCCTTTATTGCTTTTGATTCATCTAACTTGAGAACTAATATCAATTTTTCAACACTTTCATTTGTGATTTCATAAAACTTTACAATAAATCTCAGTAAATGATTCAGATCTACAAACATATTATTGGTAGAATCATATGACAAAGTGCCATGTTTTGAGTTATAAATTTCATTTATATGGTAAGGAATACCAATGATGTTTTGCAAACCCCTGTTTAACACATCCCTCTCTAATTTGATTTGAAAGGGCCGGGGAATAGGAAATTTTTTTATATGTACTTGTCCAAATGTCTCTTTGATAATTTTAAACATTGTGTCATATGCATCCTTGCTAATACCAGAATAATCACATGCCCCTTGTATCAATTTTCGGTCAATGATCTTGTGGACTTCGCCCATAAGGGTCTCTGCAATCTTGGACTTGATTCGAGAATATCGTTGATTTTCAAGTAGACTCGTTGTTGACTTGGCTGTAAGTACTGCACTCAAAGACTTTCCAATCATGTCCTTGTCTTTCAGATTTTCATTGGTGACTAAAGCTGATCTGTAAAAGAAAAATAAGACTTAGAAAAAAAACAATTCACAACCATTGAGTGCTAGATGAAACAAAACACATGAATAGTTTAAAACATAATCTTACTTGAAAGCATATATTCTTTTTTTCCATTGACTCCCACTTGTTGAAAGCTCGTCAATACTTTTTAAAATAACTCTTTTTCGCTTATTGTTCAGTATTTTTTTCCGTAATGTGTTTACTTCTACATTTATTTGACAATATGAGGTACGCAATGTTTGTACAATTAGTTTCATATTGTCAGTTGCTTGGTTAAGGTTTAATATAATATCTTGCAAACGAGAATTATCTATCTTCAAGATTTCATTCTCTTCTTTTGTTTGCAAAAAAATAGTTTCTCTTTCTCGGTAGTCAGTAAGCAAACCATTCAACATTTTTTTCCAAACAATGGATTTTTTTCATTGAATTACTAATGCCATAACTTTTCAATCTTTCACAATAACCCAATAGACCATTGTGTCCTTCACACAAAAACAGTATGAGTTGTGTGACCGATCTAAAATTTGGATGTTGCATTGAGCTTGGATCGATTGGATACAAACTTCCATCAACCCATAGATCACAATGTTTCCTGTCTTCCATCCTTTGATGAGCTAGTAAGGTGGATCTTTTCAGATTTTTTCTCGACAATGGAGCATATTTTGTGGGAAGATCAATATGGAGATGATATTTAGACATCTTAATAATCGATAGATTAATCTAGTAGAAAACCAACTTGTTATATATCTTGTAAGCTATTAAAACTCGTTCTAATTAAAAAAAAAAATTAATTGGAAAAGATTGAAATGACCTTGACGCTCTTTTTGATCCATCACACTCCATGTTTCTTGCTTGATATGCGAAATCAATGCTTCGCAGTTATGAGAAAAATAAGCAAAATATTTTTTCAATAGATGTGAGTTGAAATCGCAAATTTTTGAATTGCAAAAGTTTGAAATAACCTTACCGCTCAATTTGATCCAACACACTCCGTATTTTCAGAATTGCAAAAATTTAGATTCATGTTGGCGCTCATTGTGATCCAAAATATTCAAAGTTTCTTGCCATGATTTTCAGATCGATAAGATTGTTTTTCATTGATGTGAACGCTTTGAGTAGATGGAAAGAAAACTTTGATGTGCAATACGATTTGCATTTACATGAGAAGTTATGTTAGTTAATGGTAGGAAATACACTCTTGAAGTATGGACCCCACGCGTTGCGGCTACCCAACTTCCAGTTAACTACATACGTTACTAGTGAGGTCAAGTCATCGGAGTTGTGCGGGCCGACCAAAAATTTGTTCGGAGTTTTAAAATTCGACGATTTTCTCTCTCTTATGTGGCATTTCTTAGACAACCCTTTTGGGCTTTGGAACTCATGTAATGAAACAAACTCTTCCGTTTGAGCTCATCATCACCAGGTACGCAAACTTTCCCATTCCAAAATAGTAATC
Source organism: Diphasiastrum complanatum (assembly GCA_029204225.1). NCBI lineage: Eukaryota > Viridiplantae > Streptophyta > Lycopodiopsida > Lycopodiales > Lycopodiaceae > Diphasiastrum > Diphasiastrum complanatum. The sequence goes on along the minus strand of CM055104.1, from coordinate 14,114,555 downwards.
CATCTCGAATGGTGAACTGTTCCACAATCTTCTTATTTTTCTTAGTTAGTTGAGTCCCCTGTGTTTCTGACTCAACACTGTCCACATGTCTTCCGGTCTGAACAATGTTCCAAATGTGACCAAAATGGGAATCGGATTCATATTTTCCTGCATCTGCAACTTGATTAGAGCTGCATCTTATGTAACGGATTTCATGATCGAATTCTTGCATCAATTCAACCCATCGAGCTTTTCTCCCCTGAAGATCATGTTGATTACAAAAATACTTAAGAGGCTGGTAATCCATATACACTACAAACTTACTACCATACAAGTAGTGTCTCCAGGTTTTAAGTGCATGGACTACAACAAACAATTCCTTTTCATGCGTAATATAACGCAACTGAGGACCAGTGAATTTTTTGCTTTCAAACGCTAGTGGCCTATCCATTTGTAATAGAACCGCTCCAACTGCAACATCACTTGTGTCAGTTCTCACGACGTAAGGTAAATCTGGATTTGCAATTTGTAACACGGGAGCTGAAACAATCATTGTTTCATGTTTCTCAAAACACTGATTCAATTCCTCGTTCCAAACAACATGCGGACTAGGTTGATTCCTCTTTTTCTTTTTATTAACAATTTCTTTTGTCAGATTATTAAGCGGTGCTGCTAACTTAGCATAATCCTCAATAAATCTCTTGAAAAAAAGTGTAAAACCTAAAAAAGACTTTACTTGCCTCACAGTTCCCGGAATTGGTCACTCAATCACAATCTTGATTTTATCCTCGTCAATCTTGATCCCATTTACTATGATCTTATGACCGAGATAAAACAACTCTTGCTTAAAGAATTCACACTTGGACTCTTTAGCGTAGAGTAACTCCCGACGGAGTTTCATCAGGACGACTTTTAAGTGTTCTACATGTTCCACCAAGGATTTACTGTAAACAATTATGGACGAAATAAATCGTTCATCATACGCTGGAACGTTGCTGGTGCATTCGTTAATCCAAATGGCAACACTAGAAATTCATAATGACCAGATCTAGAACGAAATCCTGTCTTTTGGACATCTTCTGACTTAATTCTTATTTGATGGTACCTGTCCTGAGATCTATCTTGGTGAAATACCGTAATTCACCCAAGTGATCTACAAGGTCATCCATCCTGGGTAATGGATATTTATTCTTTATAGTCACTTTATTAAGGCCCTTTGAATCCACACACATCCGGAAATCTCCATCTTTCTTCGCCTTAAGAAGAACGGGAGCGTCTCATGGTGATTTACTAGGTTGTATATGTCCCATCCTCAGATAGTTTTCTATTTGATTTAAAATCTCTGTCTCCTCTTTCTGAGAGAACCTATAAGGTTGTCTAGAGACAGGTTGACTTCCTGGAATTAGCTCAATCATGTGGTCTACTGACCTAGACGGTGGTAAACTATGAGGTAATTCGGATGGAAAAACATCCCTAAATTCATTCATGATCTGTTCTTTCATTGCTTGTTCATGATCTAAATTTATTAAGAATTATCGAGAATTCACAACCATTTAGATTCATTTCAAGAACATCCACAACTGGTATAGCATAAATTGAAAAAACTTCATACTCAGAATAATCCAATGTTTCCATTTCATTAACTATAGAAATCTGATCCAACGGACGTACAAAATTACTGCCAAATAATGTAACTACTTTATTGCCCTCCTTGAAAGTGAGAACATGCTTCTCAAAATCAATTAATAGAGAAGGCGATTTACTAAATAACCATCGTAACCTAAGATTAAATCAGTACGAGCTAGGTCTAAAACATGAAAATTAACTAATTCAGTGTGTCCTTGCACCAAAACTGGGAGCTTTGGGACTTTTACATTCCAAGTCTCCAACTCTGCTCATGAAGCTAGATAAACTTTATATCCAAGCTGAGTTTATGAACAAGACAAGAATTAATAAAATTATGAGTTGAATTATGTCCAATAAAATACTCACTTCTTGATCTTTGACTGTGCCAATTAAACAGAAAAATTCATTAGGCAAGAAAGAAATAGTACTAAAAGAACACTCACACTCACAATCCATCCGGTTAATTTCCAAAGTCTTACCATTGTCTCTTGGGACTTCAATCATGTGAGCAGACACTTTCTTCCTTTCTGGACAAAATTTCATCATATGTCCAGGCTTCTTATAGACAAAACATAAGTTCTCTTTTTTAGCCTTTTCTCGGGACATAGATTTCTTGAATTTCTTTCTCTTCGGCTTCCTAGGTTCCGATGCTGCTTGATCTAATTCGTCAAAATATTTGGTTGGTCTGGACCGCGCTTCTTACCCTTCTCGGTTTTCAAAGTGGTTGGAATTTGCACAAATTGCTTCCTGGACGCCACCACTGTGGAATCATATGCTTTCGCAATTTGAAACGCATCCTTGAGGCTTAAAGCACATTTTGTCTGCATTCGTTCTGATAGTCAGCTGGCAAACCTAGGACAAACTGCCATAATCCCAACTTCGCATCGAATGATGAAATCCTATTCCATAGGTCCATGAATTCCTGGATATAAGAGTCTAAACTCTTTGTACCCATCTTGTAGTTCACGAACTTCAAGTAGTAGTCCATGTCATCAACAACTACGAAATCTTTCTTGAAAACTTCTGCAAACGTATCCCAAGTAGTTGGCTTCACCGATGAATCTCGCCACCATGATGACGCTTTGCCGCGTAAGAACAGTACAACACTTTCAATTTTCTTCTCATCAGGAACACCGTGCAGATTGAAGTAACTACTCCACTTGTCCAGCCAGTCCTCGACGACCTCAGGTTTTTTCTCCTTCTTTTCGTCCGCATAAACCTCCGGTTGAAAACCGAGATTGGGTGAAGACATCAATTTGACTTGCTTCAACATAACCTCCATTTGGTGATCTCTCATCTGATTACGGTTATTCATATCATTGAGTGTCGTACTCAACTGCTGACAAATATCCAGATAAGGTGGCGCACCTGGATTTGCAGCTTGATTTGAAGTTTTTTCGGCCATCTCGATATATCTATTTTGGAAATTACTAAATTTAGTTAATAAGTCATAGTGAAGTACTGTTGACCAAAAAATTGACTGAAATTGACTCCAGCATTGTCAAATCACTATTTTTAGTCAATTTCATAGATATTACAAGAAATTGAAAAAAACTAAAAATTTCGAATTTTTGCACTCCTTTTTTTTTTTTTTTTCAAAATTTTACGTTTTTAGAAAATTCATAAAAAATCACAACCAGTTATTAAGCAATTGAAATCAAAAATTCGATTTACTGTTCAATTCTTAGTTTTATTGTATTAATGTCCCTCAGGCATGCAAGACATGCCACATTAAATTAATTTTTTACTTTACGGAATTTTACTTAAAAATTCAATTCTACGAAAATTGTCAGCTATAAAATCCAGTTTTGTATCTAACCATCAGAGTACATGCGTATAACCACTCAAAACATATCTAAACTACTCATGCATGTCAGAATCACTCTGAGAATCCACATGCAGACATTCCATGCAAGCACAGTACCTCAAAATAGGAAACTGTCATGCATGCAATCAGAACAATTGGAAATTTTACCAATTTTGCACACAAAATTGCAAAACTTCAGATGATCATATCTTTGGCTACAAGGCATCAAATTGGGTGCTGTGAAGCTCAGTACAGAGGGAGACCCAGTGAACAAGACACTTGCCATGTCAGCCTACCACCTAGGACTCACATGTGCGAGTTCAGAACATCCAATTAAGCTGTAGGAGGGCGCACTTTTTCAAGATCAGTATGTCAAAAAACATGCAAACACTCAACCAAGTTTAAAAGTGATGATCCAAACAGTCTTAAATGGTCTCAAAGAGTTCCATGAAGCCTTCATACAGATCCTATGAAGCAGTATGGGCTGAGAACCATGAATTCTTGGTTTCTAGAAGTCAAAATTGCTACAAAGTTGATGGAATTGAAACATAAGCCTCTACCCATCAATTTACAGGTCTGATAGCTTGCTGGGAAGGTAAAAAGGAACACAAATCATGCTCAAAAAAATCCAGAATGATCCCCTTATGGATTTAGAGAAATCCATCCCCTAAAATTCACCAAAATTGGTCAATTTTTTACACTTTTTGACAATTGCTGGAATTCTTGGCTCTAACTTCTAGGTTAACTTCAAAAGACTATGATTCATCTTTTCCTAGCTTCAATTGATGTTCAACAACCTCCTACCATCCAATTTCATGAAAAAACAAGCCCTTTCTAGGTTTTTTTCACCATGCCCAATTGGAAATTAATGGCAAGAACGTTTTCCAAATCCACATGCAATCTAAAATACAGAGTTACACCCTATCAATTGATCTGATCTTGCTGGATTTTGAATTCTACCCTCCCATTTGTGCCAAAATCATGGGAAACAAGCCAAATTTGGCCACAAAAGAGCCTAGAATCCAAATACATGGGAAGATCCAACATGCAAACTAAATTTTAACTACTTAAATTGCTGGAAATTTCAGATCCTTCACTAGTTTTGAGCTACACATGCTAAAACTCCTAAAAAAGACACCAAAATTGATTTCCTAGCACAATTCACCATAAACCACAATGAATTTGAGAGAGATATGGAACATGCAAATTGAATTTGGGAAGATCCACCAACTTGCAACCTTGCTCCTCTCCTTGGATGAGAATACTAGTTGAATACCACCAAGCTCCAATGAAAAGCACCACCTCTCCAAGCTTGTAAGCCTTGCTCTGATACCACGATAAGGGAAGCTCCTTAGATCTTGCTTACAAATCCTAAACACAAAAGGATAGCACACTGTGGAGAAACCACCCAACCAAGTAGAAGCATCCAATCAATCTCTAGAAGCCTCACCCCCAAGCCAAGGAACAAGAAGCATGAATGTAAAGTGAGAGCCTGGCAATGAATCAAGAACCATGATGTGTAGTAGGACAAGTTTGGACCTCTTATATAGAGCCTAATGCATCCTGGGCACTAAGCCATGCATAGCCCTATGTTTCCTATACATAGATTCACCTAGAATAGAGTCCTATGCATGGACCAACTATTCATAGAATTGTTATTGATAACTCTACACATGCATACACTGTCTCATACCTTGTCTAAACTCCATTTAGTGTGTTCTGGGCCTCACAAGGATATTAGTTACTTTCGGGTCGCGTCTAGTATGATGTGGCATAAATAACAGCTTGTTTCACTAGAGTACCGTGTATTAAAGACTAGGAGTATACTGTATCCTATGTACTGGTCATGGACATAACAAGCTACCCAAGAACAACTAAAATACAAGAAGAGGGTTAGATTAGCTCTAGGATGAGAGACTTTTGTGATATCAATGGCTTTAAGAGAGAGCTCACTTGTCTCTACACCCCCCAACAAAATGGGGTGGCCGAGAGGAAAAATAGGAGCCTTTGTGCAAAGTCATTAAGACTTGATGCATCTCTACCCATCTCTTTTTGGGGGGAGGTCATAACTTGTGCTAATTACTTATGTAATAGGCTTCCTAGTAGTGCTATTGGTGGGATCTCACCATTTCAAGCTTTTTTTGAAAATAAACCCAATGTAAAAGATTTTAAAGTGTTTGGATGTATATGTTATGTCCACATTCCTTTGGAAACTAGAAGGAAAGAAGATGCAACTTCCTTCAAAGGAATATTTGTAGGCTATAGTGAAAATAGCAAAGGATATAGGATATTTGATCTTATTTCAAACAAAGTAAAAGCTAGCAAGGATGTCTTATTTGATGAATCTCAAAGTTACAAGCTATCTCCAAATGCATCTAATCTTTTAGGTGACGAAGATCTTGCAACACCCAAGGAGGAGCCTCTTGAAAATGATCTTTTGAAAGATCAAAATCAAGTTCCAAAGGAGCCGAGAAGATCCACAAGGAGCAAGGTCGAGCCTTCAAGGCTCACATATTTTGAGAAAGGGAAGCAAAGGGAAGACACAACTCCTTCTACCTCTTACTCTTTTCTAACCACAATGCTGACAAAATTTCCAGAATTCACACGTGTGGGGAATGTCCACAAGAGTGACTGATCTTAATTAAGCTTTGTGATTGGCACTATAACCTGATTCTAGATTGATCAACAAAATCTAGTTCTGAAGAAATGGCTAATCCACAATCTAGAATGCTAATCATCAGAATATAATAGCAATGAATCAAAGAATGAGTAAAAATACAAGGTTTCAGTGTATGAGCATTAGCCTCAACATGAGTTAGAGAGAGAGAGAGAGAGCTAGAGAGATAACAAGCAATATTTGTTTAGATCCAAAATGGCATGAGATAGCTACAAAACTTTGATTCTTCATCATTGATTGTGTGGAGAGCTACACATATTTATGGAGATTGAGGTAGCTCGAGGTAGAACCATATCTATCCATTCCAAAATGACATCTAAAGTGACATCTAGAGTCTATGTGACATTTGTCAATTGTCATGCATGAAATTCTACCAACTTTTTACAGGTGTACTAGTTCTAACTAGAAATGTCCAAATCATCATGCATGTGTCCATTAAACTTTGTGCATGCCTTGCATGTCACTATGGATCACTTACAATTAATGCATGTGAGTTTCCACGAGTTTCTACAAGCATAATCATGCTAATTCTATGTCTACAAACTATATGCAAGTTGCATTTATCAAACTAGATAATACATAACCATGTAGCTCAAGTTCTATGTAGGCCAAACTTGGCATTTTGCATTAATGAGCTACATACTTGCATGGTGCAATATTTGTAGCAAGCCAAAAAATCAATATGGATTGTTTTTCAATTTTAACAATGCTTGAAGAGCCATCATGTTATGAAGATGCAAGTACATCACAAGTTTGGAGAGATGCAATGCAAGTAGAGTTTGATGCTTTGATAGATAATCAAACTTGGAATCTTGTACACCTTCCATATGGGAAGAAGCCAACTTGCATGTAAGTGGATCTATAGATTAAAGTACAATCAAGATGCATCTATAAGTAAGTACAAAGCTAGATTGGTTGCTAAGGGGTTTCTTCAAACTAAAGGCATATATTCTAAAGAAACATTTGCTCCTATAGCAAAGATTGTAACCATTAGATTGATCATTTGTATTGCTACTTTGTTCAAGTGGAATCTCTATCAAATGGATGTGACCAATGCTTTCTTGAATGGCTACTTGGAGGAGGAAATATACATGTTTCAACCCGAGGGCTTCATCAAGGATGCTGAGGAGGACACGGTTTGCCACTTAAGGAAGAGCCTATATGGCTTGAAGCAAGCACCTAGAGCTTGGTACTCTAGGTTGCATGATTTTCTCTACTCTCTTGTCTTTGTGATTAGCCCTTATGAGCCTTCTTTGTACATCAAATGGAATGATTGAAAGATCATCATTTTAGTACTTTATGTTGATGATATCATATTGATAGGAAATGATGGTGAAGGCATAAGAAATGTTAAAGCTTCTTTGTCTAGTGAATTCAAGATGGTAGATCTAGGACTTCTTAAGTTCATACTGGGAAGAAGTTACTAGAGGTAGTGATTTTACTTTTATAAGTCAATCAAAGTATGCTACTTCCATTCTTGAAAGGTTTGACATGAAAGATTGTAAGGGATTGACACCCCTATGGAGCAAGTTTGTAAAGTTACTAATGATTGTGATGAGGCATCCTTTGAGGACATCACACTCTTTAGGAAGCTAATAGGCTCCTTAATATATTTGACAATCACTAGACCAGATTTGAGTAATAGTGTAAGCAAGTTAAGTCAATATATGGAAGGTCCTCTGATGCTCATTGGAAAAGTGCCAAGAGAGTGCTTAGATATGTCTCTTCTACTAGATTTTTTGGCATTATCTATCAAGGATCTAACTTGTACTTGAGGGCATTTTTGGATTCAAATTTTGCAGGAGACAAGATGGATAGAAGATCCATAAGTGCATTTGTCACTATTGTGACAATCAAGCTTCTCAACAAATTGCTACCAATCCGATCTTCCATGCTAGAACAAAGCATATTGAGATAGCTCAAGGAGAAGGTGCAATCCAAGGAGGTTCAACTTCATCATGTGGCATCATCTGAGTGCATAGCTGATATCTTAACCAAAACTTTGGCTAAAGATTCATTTTTCAAGTTAAGAGATGCTCTTGGAGTTGTAGATAGATGTACATTAGACTTGCCAAGTTAGAAGTGAGGAGGAGTGTTAAAAATATCACTTCCAACTTGATGTACTTTGTAGATCTTAAGATAATTGATCTTGATAGGATCTCACACGTGTGGAGTTTGTTTCCACATGTGAAAGAATGTACATAAGTCACTTTTATAAAGTTAGATTGATTTTAGCTAGATCTACACTAGTGTGAAATTGACCTTTGAGTAGAATCTTAAAATTGGTCAAATTGGTCAAACTTTATGTAAATAGATTGGACTTCCATGTGAATGGGTTATTACTCACACATGTCAAGATACCATTCACACATGTGGATAAGCTTCTAGATGATATAATAGAAATATTCCATTAGATCCTATTTTATAGGAAATATTCCTATAAATGTGGAAGACTAGCTTTTTGTTTTCTAGCCAGAGAGAATAGTCAACTTTGGGAAATGAGCACATATGGCTCCCATTGGTGGATCTGGATGACTAGGCACTCTTCACACGTGTGAAGGCTTGCTGGACAGTACACAGCTCATGGATGTACTTGATCTATAGAGGGATCAACCAAATCAATGAGAAGTTGATGTGACATTGACAATTTCTAGTCTTGCTTGTAATTTCCACATTTGTCTTGTGTTTTTGTGATTGAAAGGCATTTCTAAGCTTGAGTACTTTACTCTCTGTAAACAGGCCGTATAGGTACTATCCTCAACACATGTGAGGCCGCTCATCCAAGTTTTTAATCATTTGATCCATTGCTCTTGCTTAAATCATAGTGTAAAGCATCTAGACCAAGATCTAACACCTAGAACTTGATAGATATTTGGATTAAGCAATCAATAATTCTTAATGATTGATAAGTACAATCATAATTCTTCTTTTTCTCTAAAAATTGACAAGACCTGGATTCAGATGAGTGTCAAGACTTGTGTGATGGCGAGAATGACGTAAATGATGAGAATGATCTATGATTATTAATACTTAAATTCACTTGCACTCATTTTTTTTATATTCATCTCAATACTTTTTATGTATACTTTTATAGATAGAGTTGAATGTGATAATTATAATACCCGAACCTTGCGGTTATGTCCTATTTCAGAATGTCACCACATATTCCCTCTCTGCGGCATGTAGGTGCAAGTTGGAAAGATTAGAACCTCGCCTTTAACGGGAGCTGGATCAGAATTATCAGTAGCTTTTTCCTTGTGGTTGATGAGTTGGTCTTCCACAAAAATGACATCTCTACTGCTGAATGCCTTCATGGTATCCAAACTATAGATCTTGTTTGCCTTCTAATTTGGAGAATAGCCTATGAAGATCATCTTCCTGCTCTTATCATCTAGCTTTTTTCTTAGATCTTCAGGGATCTGTGCGAAAGCAATACATCCAAACACTCGAATGTGTTTGTGTGATGGTTTTGATCCTGTCCACACCTCATAAGGTGTCTTGCCATTCAGGGCTTTGGTGATGGATCGATTCTGCAAATAGGCAGCTGTAGTAACAGCTTCTTTCCAGAATTTCTTTGGAAGAGAGACATGGGCCATCATGCTCTTGGCACTTTCAATGAGTTTCAATTCTTCCGTTCAGCTACACCATTGGACTGAGGTGAGTAGCTGGTTGTGTATTGTTGATGTATCCCGTTGGCCTTGCAAAACTCCTTGAATTCTATGGAGATATATTCTCCCCCTCCATTTGTGCATAAAGCTTTGATCTTCCTTTGGGTTTGATTTTCCGTAGATGTCTTGAATTGCGTGAAGAACTTAAATGCTTCGGATTTGTTCTTCATAAAGTAGGTAGCAGTCCTTCGAGAGAAGTTGTCGATGAAGGTTAAAAAATAGAGAGCTCCTCCTGTGGAAGCAGTCTGCATCGGGCCACAAATGTCGCTATGCACAAGGTCAAGCAAGCCCTTGAATGTATGAACTGAGTCTGAAATGAAGGGACTTCTAGCATGCTTGCCGATAATACAGCTTTCGCATGGAGAAGTTGGCTTGCTGACAGAAGGCAGATCTTGTACTAGACTCTGAACTGAGATTTGTTGAATACTATTGATGTTAAAATGGCCAAGTCTAAAATACCACATCATATCTATTGATTCAAAAGTGGTTGTTTGAAAAACTTGATTGTTAGAAGAGTAGCAATGGATGAGTTTGTAAAGATAGCCACTTCTTTTTCCGTAGGCTAGAACCTTCTGGGATTTGTCAGGAATTGTGCAGCCTTCTGTGTCGAATTCAACCCTTCGATCTGAATCAGTGATTTCTCTAACTGAGAGCAAATTCTTGGTCAGATTTGAAATGTGGAGAACGTTGGATAGCAACTTGACTTCACATCTTTTGAATTCAACTCTAATTGTTCCTTCACCTTCGATTGAATGTGATAAGTTGTCTCCAAGTTGCACAACTTGAGAGTGGGTGAATGAGTTATAGTCTTTGAACCAGTCGCGATGGTGAGTCATATGTTGAGTGGCTCCGGAATCTAGATACCAAAAATCGATATCACGATTGTTCTCTTCTTTGGTCATAAAAGCTGCTTCATCTTCTTCTTGTTTCTGATTTGAGTGACTGGTTGTAGCACTATGTGCTTGTTGTTGGAACTTCTTCTTCTTTTCGTTGTTGTATTTCAAAGTTCGGCGGTCCTTGATTTTGTGGCTAGTCCTCTTACAGTATCTGCAGAAAAGTTTCTGCACTGGTTGGAATAATGAAGAGCTTGAATTTGATCATGAACCATAATTTGGTCCAGATTCCATGTTGTTCTTCTTGTCAGTATAGTTTGACTTTATAGATCTCTTGGATCTAAACTTCTGATTTTTTGAATATAGAGCTTGAGGATCCGATTCTGAACCTGAGGAGGATGCTGAGCTTCTGATCTGCTCTTGTAGGAGCAGCGAAATTACTCTTGATAGAGTGAGGTGCTCCTAGGTAGAAATTGTCATTACCCAATTTTTGTAGGCTTCAGGTAGACTCGATAATCAGAGTCATGAGTGCATCGGAATCTTCTATGACTAAGGTAGTTGCAGTCATTTGCTCCATAAGATTTTTGAACGTGTTGAGATGACTCGAAACACTATCTGCATCAGACATTCTGAGGGTGAAGAATTTCTTCCTCAAATGAAGTTTGGATGTAACGTCTCTTATATCGTAGAGAGTTGCTAGGATGTCCCATGCATCCTTAGCGGTCTGAGCAGCACGTATGTGACTGATCTGAGTATCCTTGATATTGAGAGTGATCATGGCAAATGCTTTGCCATCTCTCAGTCTCCACTTGGTGATAATGGCTACATCACCTTCTGGTTTGAGCTCTGTGCTATCAACGATGTCCCACAGTTCTTTGGCTAGAAGTATAATCTTCATCTTGAATTTTTGGAGATGGTAGTTATCTCCATCGAGTTTGTTAATGAGAGATGAACTAGATGATGGATCCATTCTGGTTGGACTAGATCGTTGGTAGAAACAACGATTGTGAGAATATTATTGGATGTGCGTATGCTAGAAAGACGTCTTGATAGAAACAAGACTGATAATCTGAAGTAGAAATGTAGATTACTGAAATGCCTTCTCTAATACCATGTCGTAAAATGTGGGGATGACTGGCAGCAGAAGCTCGAAGCTTTGAGGATAGGCATGTATGAACGGAAACGCAGTAGCTAGTAGCAGAAATATTCAAGTAGAATGATTCATACAAATAACGCAAATGAACAATACAGTAGTGAGACAAAAATTGCACTTTGATTATTATCAACAGTGAGTACAATATTTTGAAGTAATAACTTCAGCTTGTTGAGCGTGATAATGCTGACTACAGATAACTCTGATTGATTAAAAGAACACTTACATCGTTTGATTCAGCTTGTCTATGTATTTACAAGTGTTGAGAAACAAATATCTTATATGCCTTAAATGCCATTTATGCCAGTCTTTGTATATGTACAAAGTGGGTAACCGCCCTTGGGATATTTAGTGGTCCAGCTAGTTTTAGGGTTGATGCTAAGTTGGCAATGTCGGTCTGCCATTGTGGGAAAAACTTGGAAAATCTGAAGGTGCCCTTAGACTGATGCTGAAAAAACCAAAGGTGCCTTTAGACTGAGGCATGTAAAACCCGAAGGTGCCTTTAGACTGAAGGCATTAAAAAGGCGAAAAAGTCGAAGGTAGGAAAAAAGCAAAAAAAGCCGAAGATAGGCCAGAAATGGATTCTAAGGCATTCTGGCCACATTGTCGCAATTTTTGCAAAAGTACGAAAAAGGCGAAAAAGATGAAGGTGCCTTAAAAATGGTTAAGAAATAAGAAAATCTCAAAGAGAAAAATGGGAAGGTCCAAAAACATGTAGTCGGCCTTCGGTTTTCAAGATGCTTATTACTTGAATGATTTTTTCTTTAAGACTGAGCATAAGAAATCTAACACGAAAGATAGTTTTGAACTAGTTATATGGTTCCAGAGGAGCCTTGGCTATCTTGGCCTGGGACTCAACTATCCTATGCAAAATTTGGGAAGTTATACGGTCTTTCTTGAGGTTGCCAACCACAAGAAATTGTTGAGGAGCTGAGTAGCAGCCTGAATGGCAGGATCAGTAATGGCCTCTAGAAGATAGCCATCATTAGTTCAGTGCAGATCATGGGTAGTGTAAATATAAGGCTTAATAGCCTGTTTGGCTTGCTCATGGTTCGATGAGGCTTGGGTACCAAACGCTATCCCTATGGCAGCAAGGGTGGCCTCAGTCACACGGGTAATGTAAAATTTGGATTTCTCCTCCTTCCAAGTACTGAAGGCAAGAGTGATAAAATCCATGTACATTCTCCCTGAGAAGGCTCTCTCATGAATACCCATTGTAGTAAGCAGAGGCTCCTCAAGGGTCATCCACTGAGTGACCATGCTTGTGCTAGGAAGGATCATGATATCCATTGCAGATGGGACATCACGATGGATAGTGTAACGAGACGACTGAGACGTATATGTGGAAGACATGATGGAAAAGAGTAGAAACTGAGAGTAATGAGCACAAGTATATATCAGAAAACAATATGAAAAATTTGAAGGCTTTGGTTGCTGGAAAAATCGGCAAGAGCTTCACTATCACAAGTGAGGAATGAAGTCAAATTCTATCCTTTTATAGGCGAATTTGGAGGGTCCATTAGACAATGTACTAGTTTGGCTGCTTAGTTCTGAACCAAAATTTACAGGCTTGTTCAGTACTGTGAAAATAGGCTACAAAAATCTCAACGAAGGTTTTTGAGGCTCTGAACCTATCCGACAAACATTTTCCAGGTCCGGATGAACCTTCGCCCAAGTACTGTCATAAATGCAAATTTTCAGGATTTGAACCTATAGCCGACCTAATTTTGGCATTTTAAATTCATTAGACATGTCGGCGAAGGTTTTTGAGGAGAGTAAGGTGCTCGGTGAAGGTTCCCAAAATGGTATATTGCTGATCATTCGCCTAACTCCAAAATAGGTACCAACTGGTGAAAAGAACGTTCGCCCAACTCAATAAGGGTATATATGAGGTGGATCTTGCTTTTGAAAACTCGTGAATAATTCTAAACACAGTTTGTGCAAAAAATGATAAAAAAAAAATTTCCCAAGTCATTTTTCCATAAAGATCTCACTCCTAAAAATACTTTTTTCATTTTTTTTGATCTGATGATATTTCTGACTTTTGCTCATCAGTCTTTCCTCATTTTTCTTCGTTTTTTTTTTCATACTGTCCTTTCCAAAATAAACTAACAATTAAGTAGTGAAAACAATAAATTGCAAAACAAAGAAAATTAAAAAATCATTCGGATCATGCTAGCTGAACTAGCAGAGTAGCTGCCAAAACTTGCGTAATCGGCTGCCATTCACAGGAGTATCAAAGTGTTTTCCATCCAAGAGTTCAAGGATCATTGTTCCATAGTTCAGAATTTCCTTCACTCTATACGGGCCTTCACCGGTAAACTTCAATTTCCCCTTGATCAACTTGGTTTTGTACATCAGGACTAGATCTCCTTGTTTCAGATCCTTTTTGTGTAAACGACAATCGTGCCATGCCTTACGATGAGCTTTCTTTGTTGCTAACGCATGGACTACCATCAATATTGTTTCACACAATTTGTGCAAAGCTTCATGACGTAGTTGTAAAGACTTGTCATCATTTAACCCCATTGTTGCTGCTATGCGTAAAGACGGTATTAAAAATTCAATCGGCATGACAACATCTTGACCATAAACAAGTTGAAAGGGTGTTTCATTTGTACTACTCTTGTAAGCAGTTTTGAAGGGCCATAATGCTACCTGTAGTTTATGTTCCCAATCAAACCGACTTGCTTCAACTGTTTTAGTCATAATAGTGCAGAGAATCTTATTGGAAAATTCAGCCTAGCCATTCCCTCTGGGATAATATGGAGTACTAGATCTGTGTATAACAAAAAAATCTTCCAATAAATACTTTATCGTATGATTAACAAAGTGTGTACCCCGGTCACTGACAATCTCGATCGGACATCCAAATTTGATAATAATATTTTCATAAAGAAACTTAGTCGTAGATTTCGCATCAGCAACTTTGACAGCTTTGGCCTCAATCCACTTGGTCATATAATCAGTTGCTACGATAATGTATCGGGCCTGAGTTCCTCACGCAACAGGATGAATAGGGCCAATATAATCTAGGCCCCATTTTTCAAATGGCGCTTGCAATAAAATCGGATGTAAGGGTTCATAGTTCTGTCTAGTAGGTCGTCGTGCTCGTTGGAAAACATCACATGTCTGAATATAATTTTTTGTGTTCTTATGAAGCGTAGGCCACCAACATCCTGATTGCAAAATTTTGTGAACAATAATATTTAGAGAGAAGTGTCCTCCGCCCATGCCATCATGTGAATAAATTTGATATTTCATGCGGTAAACCACATCTACGTAGAATATTGTCTGATGCACAACGATACAATTGTCCTGCAATCATATATTTCTCAAACTTATCTACCTATGATGGACTATCAAGTCAATTTTTACAACAAATGATTATGCTTGTAAGATAGAAGGCATAGGATCCATACCTTTATGCTTGGGATCTTCAAGGAAGATCAAGATTGATGGAGTACTCTACATTCCTAGTATCACTAAGAACTTGCTTAGTGTAGGACAATTGCTTGACAATGGTTTGATTGTGCAGTTTACCACAAATGCATGTAACATCAAGAAGGATGGCAAGATCATTGCTAGAGGCATAAGATTTGGAAGATTATTCAAATTAGATGCCAATGTGGATGATAATATTGTGATGCTAGCCGAAGAGACCAAACTATCCAACCATAGTCTTTGGCACAAAATACTTGGTCACATCAACTCAAAGTCCATGGAGGTCATGTGCAAGGAGGAGCTTGCCTTAGGACTTCCAAGATCCTTGGCAAAAGAGGAGAAAGTATGTGAAGCATGTGCTCTCTCAAAAGCACATAAGAAGCATTATAATAGATTGTGATAGTGTTTATAATAGATTGATTTATGATAGTGTTTATAATAGATTGTTAGAGTTATTTAAGATAGTGTACGTGTGTGTTTGAGAGGATGTGTATGTGTTTTGGATTTGATCTATAATTTAGGTTAATAGACAAATAGATATAGATAGTGTTGGGTACTAATATATTGTTAAATTTATAATGTGTGTGTGTGCGTGTGTGTGTGTGTGTGTGTGAGAGAGAGAGAGAGAGAGAGAGAGAGAGAGAGAGAGAGAGAGAGAGAGAGAGAGAGAGAGAGAGAGAGAGAGAGAGAGAGAGAGAGAGAGAGAGAGAGAGAGAGAGAGAGAGAGAGAGAGAGAGAGAGAGAGAGAGAGAGAGAGAGAGAGAGAGAGAGAGAGAAGTGAAAGAGGAGATGTGTGTGTGTGTGTGTGTTTGACATTTTGCATTGATTTAGAATTTAAGATTATAGATATATACATAGTCTATGGTGGTAATAGACTGTTAGATTTATATTTATTTAGGACTAAGAATGAGAGAGAGAGAGAGAGAGAGAGAGAGAGAGAGAGAGAGAGAGAGAGAGAGAGAGAGAGAGAGAGAGAGAGAGAGAGAGAGAGAGAGAGATTCCTTAGAGAGAAAGTGAATAGCAAGGAAGTAGCACTGGTCTTCTGTAGGACAAACTACATGGTAGCAGATTGCTTCACAAAGGCTCTATCAAAGGAGCAACATCTCAAATTTAACGCTATGTTAAATCTGAAGATCAACGGTTTTCAAGATCCTCATTAAGGGGGAGTGTTAGATTTCTTATGCTCAGCATCTTGAAAACTAAAGGCCGACTACATGTTTTCGGACCTTCACATTTTTTTCTTTAAGATTTTCTTATGCCTTAACCGTTTTTTAGACACCTTCGCCTTTTTCGCACTTTTGCAAAAAATGAAATATAGTGGCTAGAATGCCTTAGAATCCATTTCTGGCCTACCTTCGACTTTTATCGCTTTTTTTCTACCTTCGGCTTTTTTGCCATTTTAATGCCTTCAGTCTAAGGGCACCTTCGGGTTTTATATGCCTCAGTCTAAATGCACCTTTTGGTTTTTTGGCCTTAGTCTAAGGGCACTTTTAGGTTTTTCGGGTTTTTCCCACAGTGGCAGACCGACGTTGCCAACTTAGCATCAATCCTAAAACCAGCTGGATCGCTAAATATCCCAAGGGCGGTTACCCACTTTGTATATATACAAAGATTGGCATAAATGGCATTTAAGGCATATAGGATATTTGTTTCTCAACACTTGTAAATATATGTACACGCTAAATCAAGCTATGTAAGTGTCCTTTTAATCAATCAGAGTTATCTGTAGTCAGAGTTATCATGCTTAGCAAGCTAAAGTTATTACTTCAAAACACTGTACTCACTGTTGATAATAACGGCCACACACTAGAGGCCAGTTAGCATGATTCCTACCGGAGCTGTTCTTGTTGCTCCTGCTGCTGCTGTACCTACTACCATGGATTCTGGTGACACAATGGGTCTTGTTTCTAACCTTGCATGCATGATCCAGACCATGATTGATGAAAAAAAAACATGTCCAAGTGCATAGCCGATCTTGGAACAGAGAATACCCTGATTAGCCATAAGGTTATTCAGATCAACCGCGAGCTGCAAATTGTCAGGCAACATGTGGCAAAGTCCGAAGTTGGTTTGAAGAAGCTAATGAGTCCACTCAACGACTAGAAGACTATGCGACGACCCTTCAGAATGCACTCACCACGACGCATGACAAGGTTGACAAGGCAGCCCAAGATTCCAAACAGCAGGTCTTGTTGCTAGCAGGGCAGTTGGACTTAGCAGCATTGGAACACGAATGACTTCAAGGTGAATTGGATGCGACCACCCTTGAATACGATTCCTACTTACAGACCCAGGTACAGCGGATGAGAACAGATACTTGTTCCGCAAAGTGGAAACCTACCATACTACACTGGCGGGGTTTCAAGAAAAATTTGATAAACTCAAAAGGATGGCAACCACCGAGTTAGGCAAGGCCAAGGCCATTATAAAGGATTATGAGAAAGCCGCCGCTCAGGTGTTGGAAGCCGGACCTCAAATTCTAGTTCCATTGATGCCACAGTTCTAACCTCTGCACCAGGATGAGGCCAGAATGGATACAAAGTTGGATTCAGGCATGGAACAAGGTGGAGCCCTTGAAGTCACAGAAAAACAGCTAATTTCACAGGCAACGCAAGCAGGTCCATCTTTATCAAGGACCACACCATTGTTCAGATGACCAATCAGCATTGAGGACAGATCTAGAGTTTTTTAGCGTAACATCCAAATGAGTCCTCGCGTGGTGGTTGGGTCATCAAGTCTAAAATTAAGGCCAACAAAGAATTGGATAAGATACCCGCATTGGGGGAGTAGTTGGCTTGGAGAATTATAGTTTTTGAGAAAACTCCAGAATCCATCAGGAGTTATGTGGATCCATACTACATACCAATGCCGCACAGAAATAAGTGGAAGGATTTGGGATTGGCCATGGACAAAATTACCATCCATATGTCGAACTGGCCAATCATCCACCAACCGTATAGCTGGGAGATCTAAGTAGACTTCCATCGAGCCCTACAAGCATACCAACGGGAGTATATTCACTCTCGTGATGCAACGCGATGGGATGATTGCCTTCCCACTTTGACATTCGATCCGAATAAGCCAATGGCGTCAAATAGTATTAAGGAGCTACCGGTGGCCAGATTATATTTTCATGCTACAATGATGGGAGGCTCATGGAAATCTCGATTTATAGCCTAAACGACTTTAAAATGGATAACCGGAGTCCATCATTGTTTTTTGCCACACAACTTAGATTTCAACACTGCCGACTCTATTTCATGGAGAAGGTGCAGTATCATTCAATAAATTCGCCGAGATGCAAACAAAAGCCCACAACTGCATTATGCAAGTGTCGTGGGACCGCCACTAGTTTTGGTGGGGAATACTGTTGGAGGGTTTGCGGATCCCAAGGCAACTCTAACCCTAGTTAATATGTGAGAGGGATTTGGCACCCAGCGTGTGTAAGTCCAACCCGATGATCACATAGTTATTTGATTAGTTAAAAGTCAATAAAAGGAATTTAGAACTTTTTGCAGGACTTTTAATGTCGTAGGGCCTAAATGTCAAGTTAGTAAATAAAGTTGGGTTTCTCTCCAATTTTGGATGGTTACCGCTCTTTTTTAAATTTAAATAATTAGGGAGGCAGAAATGGACCAATAGGATTCAGAGGCCAGGGTCCTCCTCTCTACTATAAAAAGAGACCAACTCAAATTTCCTACACATGTACATATCTTCATTTCAATAAAGCAGATTGGTTCTCTTGTGAAATGGATTTATGAATGTCCTTGCTCTCTATCACTTTTCCTCCATCTCTCATGCCTTCTTTGGATTTATCAATTGTTAGATCTGATTATTATTGGGTTTGCATGTTTTTATACATTTTATGAGAGAGAAAGGGAGAGAGAGAAAGAGTAAGCTATCTTCATTGTGGATCTTGCCATGTTAATGATCATAATGTTAATGCTTAGGGTTAATGGATGTCAGAGTTAGATGTGAATCCTCCATTCATGCTGAAATCTAAAATATGTTATCGTTCTCATGGTAACGAACCTACACGTGACAACTAACTTCATCTCCTTGATGCTAGATTGATTAGATCTTGGGTTGAGGATAGGCAAGGAAAGAAACCCACTACAAGTTTACACAAGCTAGTTTGCACAATTGCCACTTGTAAATGACTTTGAGGCCATGTTGTGGGATGTCATACATGCCAAAATCATAGGATACCTTATTCTAATTCAAATCATTAACCTAGCTTTGGAATGGTACCTTTGGGATATGTCCAAAGAGTGCATAGATACGGTAGAGAAAAGTTAGGAGCTAAAAATAGCATTTTTTAATTTGTTTTTGGATCTCGAGGCATTGACCATAAATAGGATGGATCAAGTGGATCTTTAGGTTAGATGTCAGGGTTAGGTTATGATGAATACATAGAAGCACTAATATGCTCAGATCCGAGCTCTACATGTATAAATATGTGATGGGATTTTCATCAAATCATGAGCAAATCGAGATTTTCCTTCTTGTTGACTAGTTTGAGTCTATGATTTGATTGATGAATGTTATTGGCATATGATATTTTGTGATGATTGAATGAGTTTGGAGTTGCAGGTACAATACACAGACAACAACAGGCCGTACTTTCACATGTGTGAAGAATTTTGGAGCTAATTCATGGAGTTCAAGCCAAGATAAGCTAGGAATCAATGCATTGATTAGTAATCTAGCTTCTATATCTTGTTTGGATCTTAAGTAGGTGCTTTCTCCATCATTTCTAGGATCAAATGGGATTATTTTGCTGCATTTTTATGAGGGTATCAGAGCCATTCCAAGAAATGAGCTTCACTTCATGCTAGCCACATAGATTTTGATGCAATTCAAGCATTGATTGCTATCTAGACATAATCTATGAGTAGTACCTTCAATTTTGGATCAATTTGAGTGAAGAGAGATCTAATATTTTTTTGATACAGGCTTTTTAGCTTCAAAATCCGAGTTGTGGTCATCTCTTATCAAAGCAAGTATTTTGCACTTTCATCATGATGCTACTCGATATGTGGAGTCTATCACAAGGAATAGTTTTCAATCAATCAAAAGAAAGGTAGATTCTTATCTTTGGTACTGTAATAGGTCGTTCTTAGACTTATTGAGATCTTAGAAATTCAATTTTGGGGTCAGCCCAAAGACTTTGATAGTGCTCATCAAGGAATGCAATTCTAGTCTAGATTGTGTTCATTTTTTGCTTTATTTGTGAGATAGTTTGGATTGATTATTGCATGATGATTCAACCTGATTTTGTAGGAATGTTTTGAAGAGGAATTTATGTGCATATGATTCCTTTTGGTTGAGGTTAGGTGAATATTGTATCCTTGTGAAGTCGAGATCAAGGAGGAGGCAATTCTAGATCCAATTTTTATGCAGATTCAAGCTAGTTTTCACTCTTGTTGACATTAATAGATTTCATTTGGCTTAAGATCAGATAGGATCTTATTGAGAGGTCAAGTTTTGAGCTTTCTCAAGTCCCTAGGTAGTGGGATAACTAGTCTTTCAATCATTTCTATTTTGCATCTATTCTTGTGATCAAGATCTTGTTTAAAGATAGATGGCTTCAATGAATGCATATCTTTTGGATTCACATGATAGATTGAATGCTTCTAATTACTCAATTTGGAAGCTCAGAATGAAATCAATTCTTATTTTACAAGATGTAATGAATATAGTGAGTGGTGAAGAGGATGAGCCCATTCACCCTCAGGAAGCTACAAAATACAAAAGGAGGTTCAAGGTTGCTCTCCGTTGTATAAAAATGAATGTAGCTAATGAGCTTCTTAAGGAGGTAGGTGCTTGCACCTCGGCTCAAGAAGCATGGAAAACTCTTTAAAAGATATATGAATCCAAGAAGACTTCAAGGTTGCTATCCTTGAAGAATCAAATCCTTCAATGTTTTCAAGCTAAAGGAGAGAGTGGACATTTATATGTGTTGAGAGTTAAGGACTTAAACAAGGAGCTTGCTTACATAGGAGATTCCATTAAGGAAAGTGAACTTGTTCAGCTAATCTTGAATGGTTTGAGTGTGGATTTTGCTAACCTAGTGCAAGGCTATGCAATTATGGGCAAGTTGCCCTCACTTGAAGATCTCCAAGGAGTCCTCGTGGTCGAGGAGAGTAGGAGAACTCACATCAAGTCAAGGATGGAGAAGCTCTCCCTCAATGAAGGAGATGACAAGGCTCTTTTCACCAAGAGCAAGAGCAAATCCAAAGGCAAGGGTGCTTCATTCAAGAAGGATCTTCAAGTCCAAGCTTGAGCTTTCTCAAGTCCCTAGGTAGTGGGATAACTAGTCTTTCAATCATTTCTATTTTGCATCTATTCTTGTGATCAAGATCTTGTTTAAAGATAGATGGCTTCAATGAATGCATATCTTTTGGATTCACATGATAGATTGAATGCTTCTAATTATTCAATTTGGAAGCTCAGAATGAAATCAATTCTTATTTTACAAGATGTAATGGATATAGTGAGTGGTGAAGAGGATGAGCCCATTCACCCTCAGGAAGCTACAAAATACAAAAGGAGGTTCAAGGTTGCTCTCCGTTGTATAAAAATGAATGTAGCTAATGAGCTTCTTAAGGAGGTAGGTGCTTGCACCTCGGCTCAAGAAGCATGGAAAACTCTTTAAAAGATATATGAATCCAAGAAGACTTCAAGGTTGCTATCCTTGAAGAATCAAATCCTTCAATGTTTTCAAGCTAAAGGAGAGAGTGGACATTTATATGTGTTGAGAGTTAAGGACTTAAACAAGGAGCTTGCTTACATAGGAGATTCCATTAAGGAAAGTGAACTTGTTCAGCTAATCTTGAATGGTTTGAGTGTGGATTTTGCTAACCTAGTGCAAGGCTATGCAATTATGGGCAAGTTGCCCTCACTTGAAGATCTCCAAGGAGTCCTCGTGGTCGAGGAGAGTAGGAGAACTCACATCAAGTCAAGGATGGAGAAGCTCTCCCTCAATGAAGGAGATGACAAGGCTCTTTTCACCAAGAGCAAGAGCAAATCCAAAGGCAAGGGTGCTTCATTCAAGAAGGATCTTCAAGTCCAAGCTTGAGCTTTCTCAAGTCCCTAGGTAGTGGGATAACTAGTCTTTCAATCATTTCTATTTTGCATCTATTCTTGTGATCAAGATCTTGTTTAAAGATAGATGGCTTCAATGAATGCATATCTTTTGGATTCACATGATAGATTGAATGCTTCTAATTATTCAATTTGGAAGCTCAGAATGAAATCAATTCTTATTTTACAAGATGTAATGGATATAGTGAGTGGTGAAGAGGATGAGCCCATTCACCCTCAGGAAGCTACAAAATACAAAAGGAGGTTCAAGGTTGCTCTCCATTGTATAAAAATGAATGTAGCTAATGAGCTTCTTAAGGAGGTAGGTGCTTGCACCTCGGCTCAAGAAGCATGGAAAACTCTTTAAAAGATATATGAATCCAAGAAGACTTCAACGTTGCTATCCTTGAAGAATCAAATCCTTCAATGTTTTCAAGCTAAAGGAGAGAGTGGACATTTATATGTGTTGAGAGTTAAGGACTTAAACAAGGAGCTTGCTTACATAGGAGATTCCATTAAGGAAAGTGAACTTGTTCAGCTAATCTTGAATGGTTTGAGTGTGGATTTTGCTAACCTAGTGCAAGGCTATGCAATTATGGGCAAGTTGCCCTCACTTGAAGATCTCCAAGGAGTCCTCGTGGTCGAGGAGAGTAGGAGAACTCACATCAAGTCAAGGATGGAGAAGCTCTCCCTCAATGAAGGAGATGACAAGGCTCTTTTCACCAAGAGCAAGAGCAAATCCAAAGGCAAGGGTGCTTCATTCAAGAAGGATCTTCAAGTCCAAGCTTGAGCAAGCCAAAGAAGGATAAGTCGAAGATCAAATGCTACTTTTGTGGCAAGATGGGGCACTATGCCTCGGAGTGCTTCAAGAAGAAACAATCTCAAAGTCAAGCAAACCTAGACCAAGAGGAAGAGGAAAGCTCTCATGAAGATTAACTCATGATGTCAAGTTTCTCATCTTCAAGCATAAGAGGTGAAGACCCTTGGTGGATAGATAGTGCGGCTAGCTCCCACATGACAAGTAATTGATAATTTTGAACCTTATGAATCAATTGCCTCTTCTATACTTTTGTCAAAGAGTCATTCGCCTGTCCTAGCATCAGTATCTGCTACCCACTTAGGCGCTGCTTCTACATAGAATAATGTAGCATTTGGTAATTCATCATCCACTTCAGTATTAACTGGTGCGGATTCAATTCGCGAAACGTGGTCGACAAGATAATGTTGCTTTCCCTTACGAACCACAATTCGAAAGTTAAATTCAGTCAATAACAGTAGCAAAATATGCTTTTCTGAATAGTGATTGCAAGAGGAAGTATTCAAGGATCAGCCTAGGATTTGTTAAGGAAGGACAAGAACATAACATTTGTCATTTGAAGAAGGCACTTTATGGTCTAAAACAAGAATCACATGTGTGGTAATATAGCAGGCTCCTATTCTAAGAGGTTGGTGAGAACACACTTCGAACCTAATCTTTGTGTCTTATGCTTTGATGGTGTGATTGCTTTGGTTGCACTCTATGTCGATGACTTGATTATTATTGGAAATAATCGGGGAATGGTTTTTGGCGAGCATTTCTCGGCGAGCAATTTTGTGATCGAAGCGAGCATCTTCAGCATATGTTTGACCTTCAAGTCATTTTTGGTTTGTAATTGCTCGCCAAAAAACTTTCCAAAGCAATGTAAAACTTTCCGAAGCATTGTATGGGACCCTTGAATGTCCCATACTTTTTGTTTTGAATTGAGCTATACATAATAGAAGACATAATTTATGAACCACTTCTATGTTAGAAAGGTGTTCTTAGAAAACCACTTCAAATAACTAGGCATTTCTACTAATTCAAGTACAGACTTCAATTAGGGCTTATGTAAACTTCCATACCACTATAAAAACATGAGGACTTTCCATACTTCCAAGCTTTAAAGCAACATACCATCGTCTCTCTCATCTTACTCACTGTCTCATGATTTTCAGGTTAGGGTTCTATAGTGAATTGGTGGGTTTCCTACTTCATACTTCTTGTCGGTTTAGGGTTAGGGTCGATCAAAGATTCAGGAAGATTGAAATCCAATTTGCTTGTGCCTCGTCTGCCATGAACCCATGGAAATCTGCTTTCTTTTGCCTCGCACATTCCATAACAGAGTTCAATAAATTCCAAAATAGTACTTGAGACTCGGTGTCTTCTTCTTTCATCTCACATGTGGCTATTGTCAATAGTTCCTGGAAACTACAAATTCCAAATTCAGCGAGTACCAGTGCCAATATAGTGTGAATACATAATTTTGAATTAAACTTTATAGGTATCACACAAACATGTATACCTTGGATCGTACACATGGCACCCCATTGTTGTCCAATTGAGGACTCGTCTGGTATAATCGAATTGTACCCATGCATTCCTCAGATCACCATTGCTAGTTCTCTGCATTTGAACCACAAGATCCACACCTGACGTAGGCCCCCTTTGTGGACATCTTAAAAACAAAGCAACGCTCATCAGGTGGACCCTGTCCTGGGAATCTACTACCATGAAAAAATGCATACATAGAATTTTTCTTTAGCAACAGCAAGCTCTCCAAACCATCTCCTAAAGGATGAGAGGAATTTCGGGCATTGGTTACCATTTTCCGCAACCTGTAGAAAAAGAAACATCAAGCAAATGAATATGGCAAGAAAAGAAGTGAATACCTTGAAATACTTGCTCAAGCAGGATGACACCTTTTGTTCTCCACCAGGGGGATGAGCTCCTCTAGAAAGTTTGTGAGCTCCACATTGCCAACACCCTCTTTTTCCTTTTTATCTTTCTTGAGCATTGATGACATGATCAGCTCCTTCGCTATGCTCATTTGCACTTTCCTTGGACCTACACTCCTGTATGCTCTAACCACCCTATCAACCAGAGACCTTGTTCTCTTGATGCTATGCTTTGAGGGTCCGGGTTGCACTTCGTGTGTATGTTCTCCTTCGTGTATCATCAATATGGTGAGACTATGATCTCTTGGCATCACATATAGTACACAATGCATGAACATGATCCCACACAAACTGCAGCCTTTTTACAAAAGGCACATGTGATGGACTTAGCACTGTGAGCCATTATGCCAGTAGCACACTTCCTTTTTAATGTTCCCTTAAGAAACGTGATGTTCAATTTCTCGTTGTTCAGATAATGGGGACATGTTATTCGTTGACACTCCAACATTCCAACATAGTAACTAAATCGGACGACCCCTTCAAACGAAACATTACTCGTCACAACCTTTGTCCATATGTGTCCGTCATATTTTTGCTCCATACCATCTATTACACTGGTTTTTCCATGTGTGGGAGGGAGTTCAAAGATCACATCCCCGTTGTAAATCTTGGGAATCTTGCATACTGATATATGTGTCTTTAAATTTCCAAGTAGTTTTTTTATAGTGTTTGTTCCTGGCTTTGACATAATACATTGAAGAACACTTTGAAATGTGGCACATTTCTTTTAAAGTGAACATGGCTTTGACATAATACATTGAAGAACATGTATGAGAAGTGAACATATTTGGGCATAACTAAACACACCACATTTCTCAAGAGTCTATGTTGCACAAGTATAAAGTAGCACTTAAAAACAAATACATTTGTGTATGTGGTGTTTTGGAGTTCGTTTCACATACATTGGATGGAATATTTATGTAAAATCCATTGGATGGAATAGTTATGTAAAATTCAAAAGCATATTTCTATGGTTATTGTAAGGCTGGTTTATCTAAAAAAGTACCAAAAACAAAAATACATGCATCAAATAAGTTATTGCTTAGTCAAGCTAATTCCGTTTAGAAACAAGTGGGTAAAGTTTGGTTGAGTAAAATTTGAAAAAGAGTTCTCTGTAAATATCGCGTCTTTTTTTGCTAGTTAGTTTGGTCAGAGTACTTTCTCGAGCCCCAAATTCTTTATGAAAAGCCCTTTCTATTGAGCCTAACATTGCAATTACCTTGATATGGAGAATAACTGCAAAATAGATCTCATTGTTGGAGAATGAGTTGTCATTTTGTGCTTGGGGCAATTGTTATTGGTCAAATTGCACTTAACCCTGTGATAAATATTGGAAAAAAAATGTAATACATGCTTTCTATCTCTCGTGTGTGTAAATATTTGCTCAATTGAGTATATAATTGTGTGTGAATGCTCAGTTGAGATTCTTGTCGCTGAAACCATTTTGTTTGCAAAATGGGGCAACTGATTCTGTGGGGAAAACTTTGTTGAGACAAATATTTTGGAAACATGCGCCATAAATCAAGGTTAGATTAGGTTTTTATTGGGTATAGGGTGATCAAACTCTGCATGGGCAAGCTGCAAGAAGAATATTCTAAAGTATAGATCATGTTTAAAGAAACTCATTCTCAACGATTGTGCTCAATGATAGTTCGTAGTATGTACATGAACCTCTCTATATGTATCATTGACATTGCTATTGAGTTGTATGAATTGACCGAAGAGTTAGTCACACCAATATCACAAATTTGTGATGATGGTTATAATTTTACCTATTTGCACAATACAAAATATCACATTGAGTGATTCCAAATGATAGAATGTTTCCAAACATATTTTTTGGAGAGGAAACAAAAAGGTCTTAGCTACATTAAAAACTGCTATTCAAACTTGTACAAATTTTTGATACCAAGGAAAAACAATGCAGATGAGTGGATTTGTTCAGGAAAATCATGACATTGCAAACTTGTTGGGCATGCAATTTGATGCCATTGAAAAAAATTATGCAAATTACGAATACTTATTTTTTCAATATGGGAAGAATTAGACTACAAAAAAATCCGCAAGGTACCTTTTGAAAAAAGCTGACCTGTCCAGCAGACTTTCCAAATCCTACACATAATAAAAAAACAAATGGATCAAAAATGTATTCTTGGAAATGTAGTCTTTGCAAAGCATCCCATGCAAGCACTACTTATGGTACATCGTAAAGTGCCAAAACAGAGAGAATGTCGCACCCAAAACGACAAAAATGACGGATCTTACCAGTTGTACTTCGTGCTCTGGAAACTTTATAAAAGTTTAAGGACCATGCACATACAAAGAAACCAAAGGACATTTTATACATCCAACAAACTCTATGGAAGAAGAAATAAGAAAAAATGTCCAAACGACCTACACTCTACTGCCTATATAGAGGGTCTAAGATTGCAATGGCTCAAATTTTAAACGACCTTCTCCTAACTCTCTAGTGTGTTAGTTAGTTATATACCTTAATTACCCTAGTTAGGTAGCTATGTTCACCTTAGTTCTTAGTTCCTAGCTCGGTAGTTCTTAGTTAGTTTACCGTGGTTAATTCAGTTTTGTGACAAATGCATCTGCAGTTTTTTTCTAGTAGGAGTGCGATCTACAGGCTATTCCATCTGCTATCGAGACCCTCAGCCCTCGCGATTCAGACAGTTCTTGGTTCAGCTGCAGCCGCTGATCTACAGGGAGTCTTGGAAAGATATTCGTAGCATCTGCAGTTTTCATACCCAGTGTTTTAGCCGCATCACTGGTCTGCTACCAGTTCACTTTCTTTAAGCAACTTCCATCCTGCAGTTTTTTATGCACTTTGGTGAGAATTTATTTATTTTTTTCATGCCCACAGAGCTGGCAAACCAGGTGCGCCGGCACACCTAGTTTGTCGACTCTGTGGGAATGGAGATTTTTTTTTTCCATGTCCATAAACACAAGTAACAAGCATTTTGATAGGCCATACATGCTTCAACAAGATTGCAGTCAATAGAACGCAGAATGAAGTCTGCTATCCAAAGAACAAACCTTGTTGACTGCTCTAAACAACCAGGTCGGCTGTCTGCTGTCTGTATGATTTGCAAACAATGCGCTCTTAGAGCTTTTGAAAAATCAGGAAAATGAAAGAAAACTTGGAGCCCGTGATTTTTCCAGCCAGCAAAACTTTTGCATGAGGAATGCGTTGGTGTTCGATCGATGGTATCTGATTGCTGATGTTTGATCGATGGTATCTGATCGCTAGTGTGTGGTCGGCCAGTGGAGCGTGGTATAGGAGCATTGGAGCGCAGCCTCTCGAGATGGTGGCTGGGACGTTGGGGCCATTGGAGCATTGAAGCGTTGGGAAAGGGATGAGGACCTAGGGTTCCTTTTTGCAAAGGTTTTTGTACCGTTTCATGAAAACTCTTGGGAAAAACTACCTAAATTGATCTGAAAAATCAGTTTAACTTGGTTAAACTTGGTTACTTGTGAAAGCTCAATAATGTTGGATCACTACATGTTATGTGAATGAAAAGAGGAGCCAAAAGCAAGTTGACTACAAAAAACTGGTTTTTTTGTCATGCCCACGGAGTCGGCAAACTAGGTGCGCCGGTGGTTTGCCGGCTCTGTGGAAATGAAATTTTTTTCTTTCCATATCCATAAACACAAGTAGCAAGCATTTTGATAGGCCATACATGCATTTACTACTTGTGAAAGCTCAATAATGTTGGATCAGTTCTAGTACATGTAGTGTGATAACGGAGCCAAAAGCATGTTGACCACACAAAATGGGTTTTTTTTTTCCATTCCCACAGAGCCGGCAAACCAGGTGCGCCGGCTCTGTGGGAATGGAAAAAAAAATTTCCACGTCCATAAACACAATGCGACAAGCATTTTGATAGGCCATACATGCGTTTACTACTTGTGAACTATGTTGGAGATGTTGATAGAGCAGGAGGATGTCGTCGTTGACCTTTTTGCGAGTATTGGCAATTTCCCTAGGGCCGCTGCTGCAATGAACCGCCATTGTATCTGTGTAGAGAATGACGAGACTGTTTACACGACATTCCTGGAGGTCTTGGAAGATAGCACTCTGGTAATTTCTTTTTTACTTTCCTGTTTCTAACAGTATGGTAGTGCGATGTTGATTGTTATGTGTTGTTCCACATTTGATTGTTTTCTTGTAATGTGTAGATTGATTCCAATGAGGTACAGAGAAGGAGATCACACAAAAGGCGAAAGTAGGATAGATTTAGGATTATGCTGGACTCAAAACATATTTTGCGCTTATTTGCATGTTTTGCTCATATTCTAGTTTATCGTCTCTTCACTTTGAAGATAGATGTTAGTGTAGTAGTCTTCTAGTATGGCTTGTGGACATGTTTATTAATATGTACACGCCATGTCTTGTTTTTACACATTGGATACCACTTTCATAACAATATGGTCATTAATCCCAACAGACTTTATTTGTTTGTACTTTAAGATTGAGGAGTATGTAGCATGACTTGAATGAACATTTACTTAGGTCCGAGCCTTCTAGTATAAGTTACCCTTTCACCTAATTGTGGCTGAAATTGGCTACAAATTTATGTAGGTAGTAGGTTAGGACACTTTATTACAAATGGGTAGAGTGTTAGAACTATTAGCAAGCTGTCCTTTTTCCAAGATGTCATCCAAGATATAACAAGATCCAATAATTTTTAAGTCATTGTGATAGCTGGTGCTCCATCAATAAACTAGTACCTGTCATAGCCACATATCGATACATTCAAGATAAGTTCATTAAGGAATTATATACCTCTACTTGCTTCACTTCATAAAGATGTCTTCCGAGGGACTTCAGAAAATCATCCAATTCATTAGCTCTACATTTTTAGCATAAGGTATGGCTCGGTATCAAGAAATTGCAATTTGGTCCTATTCGAGTTTTTTTTACGTACTTCAATCTCCATCAGTAGATACTTAACATAAAATAAATGGATATGTAGCTGAGTCAAAATAAACAAGCTCCGGCATACAACTCACTTTTGATGTACAAAAATTATTTATTAGAAAGAACAACATCTGAACAACCAAACTATTTTCATGCCATCATAAGTGGCCAAGATAACTTCTATTATCTAAAAAATGAACACTCAATATAATTACAAGTGATCCATACTTTGAGCATAATTTTGTTTCAGAATAAGCCACAAGGGAATGTAGATACATATATGGCAACACTGCCTTTCTTTAAATCTGTTGGGTTATGTAACTAGGAAGAATATTATATAAGAAACAACACCTTCTATGTGCACTTGCACATCAAGCATCTTAGAACACGTATACTACTTTGAATTTGAGTCATTTGATCGAGGTATAGTTTATACTAGAATGTCTAGGAGTGGATGTTTTGTTCATGTTTTTCAGCATAAGTATAAGTAAAGATAGTACTAGATTTCATCTACAAGGAAATTACATGGCTAAATGGATTAGTAGTTTTTACAATTCAAGGTGGTCTGAATTTACAAAGCGTGTAACATTCTTTGTTAATTGTTTTTGAGCTATAGATACCATCGAGATGTTTGGAAAATCTGATAAGACATCACACATTTCTATTCTGTTTGTAGCTCTAAAATGGAGCCACTATTTCAATCTTTCAAGATTTTCAGCCTCAGCTGCAGTATCTTCTGTATTTTCTGCATAAGCTACATTAGAATTTTTACCATCCAAAACCTAAATTTTGAAGAATATTGAGACTTTTGTTGTGCCGAAAAGAGCAAGAGTCAAGACAATGAAGAGAGAACAAAGGTAATAAGCTTTGCATTCCAAGCGTGACACCCTTGAAGTTAAAAGTACCTTAGTGGAAACTATCTAATATGGTTGAGTCAAACTCTTTCTAGGTGTGCAGTGTCTAGGATATAAGAATTGTCTGCAAGTTGTTGTGAGTTTTCTTTGAAAGGAGTGTAACCTCAAAAGTACCTTTGTAGTGTCAACATTGTTGGATTGTCTTCTTGATGTCAATGTAAAGATAAACATCTTTAGTGATAAATCTTTCCCTACTATTGTTATGAAAATTTAAAAGACAGGTTTGAGCATTCAATTAATTCTCAATTTAATGTCAAATTGCACACAATACATATCAGTATATATAACTAGTGGTTGATGAGCAATTTAATAATTGAATGGGCTGAATTTCCTCAAAATGAGACCTATTACCTTCAGACATAGCAGCAACAGCAATATCTAACCTGTCCAGTCTAGCCATCAAGAAATTTTATATTTCTTAATTATCTTACAATCAGCAACTTTTATTTTACACTTAACTAGTTGGGGCTGATATAAGAAAATTTTGAACAACCTCAGAGTAGAACTCGTCTTAGCAAGCCAAAAGGCTTCAAGAATAGAATGCCAATATCATGCCCTATTGCTGAAAAATGCCCAGCACACTTGTCATATCATCCTATATAATGATAACCTACAAGCAAACATGTCGAGTTTAAAGCAATGTGTAGTGCAGCACATGAAGCAAAATGGAGGCAAATCTTGGGGGAAATTGATGTGAAGCAGGAAATCCCACGACTATATAAAGCGACAATCAGAGTGGCATTCAGTTGGTGAAGAATCCGGCGTTCCATAGGAGAACCAAACACATCAAGATTCACTATCACTTTCTACGTGATAGATTGCTAAATAGGAAAATAAATGTTGATCATTGTATTACAGACGAACAACTAGTTGATATTTTTATGAAGCCATTTAAAGGTTTGATAGATTTATACTTAAATTCTGTTGACTTTGATGCTATGTATAAGTTTGGATGCAAGATAAAGTCTACTTTTAGGGAGAGAGTTAAAATAAAAGTGGACTTATTGTATCATTGTGGGTCCAGTCATGAGACAAGGAGCGATTGTACTTATGATGAGGCAGTCAATGAGACATGAGTCCCATTAGCGGCTGCCACCAAAAATCCCATATATATAATCTTTGAGTTTTTTGAAATACAGTCTTGCTATGTGGAGTTTCAGCTTGGAGAGTGCTTACTATGCTATTTTGTGTCTATGCTGATTAGTGATCTTGTAATAAGTGAATTTTAACTAGTGCAACATCCTATAGTTGGAGCACGTGTTTTGCAATTTGCATGTGTTTGGGTTTGGTTTCATGTACACATTCACACAAAGGGCTATTGGGGTATGCACTTGTCTTCGACTCGAGTGTTTACTTATTAAAGTAATAAAACTATTGCAGGTTACAAATAATTTGGAAATTCTTTATTGAGCCAACTAACAAGAATTGTAAGTGCCTTTCAATGCAAGCAGCATGTCCAACAATAGGGGGCATGTAAATGTTTAATGGACTTTGATATGTTATTCGTGCTCAATGTGAGCATGGCCCACGAAGATGTGAGAGCAAGTACTAGGATACGTTTCCAATGTTTTTTTTTTAATTTTATAGAGTGAGCCAGCCACATAGTCTTAGTTGTCTTTGCATTTACTTGAGATTTTAAAAACTAACTTGGGAGGTGGTTTTATGTGGTGTGAGGTCCCTATCAAGAGCACAAGGGCCACATAAAGTGTTCTAGGGACTTGACTTGGAGTAAAATTTGGCTAAAACCTAGTATGAACTTAAGAAAAAAAAGTAATTTACATGAGGGTGAAAAACCAACTTGCATGCATTTACATTGCAGTAAAAACTTACTTATATGCATTTACATTGGAGCAAGAGATATGTCCATAAACCTCATAAGCTTTTTGACTGCCACCATTGGTGGATCTCAAAATATGAAAAGAAGAGCGGGGATGAACGTATTGTGGTCCCCTATCAATCCACAGGTGGAGCACACATGGGAGATGGTGAATAAAGGATGAGCGTATCCCTTAATTCCATTGAGGGCGTAGGTAGGGCCCCACCCTCATCCAGTGATGAGAAAACTTCAACTCCATGATTGCATAGGCTTTTCTTAATCTTTGGAGGAGAGTGGGGCCTTGCTTGCGCCCTAAGTTGAGTTCAAGGATACGCTGATTCATGAACCACCATGGCTTAGTCCACACCAAGCGTGTTGCACCTGTGGATTTAGAGGGGCCCATGATTGCTATGGTAATTGCGATGCAAAATACGTTGGCCTAAAAAAACGCGGTAAGAGTTTCAAGAGTTTTAGGACTTTGACCTAAAATAACAAACACCTAAACTGTCGCTAAAGTGACTCCAAGTCATGCATAGAAGCTTTCCACCACTCTCAATCACTCCATTTCAGCATCTATCACTTCCCTTTTGGGAATCCATAAAAACATATACTATAGCTATATTGTGCTCCAACAAGAGACTCCTCTTCATACACAATAGAGGAAAAAAACACAAAAGACTGCTTTTCTTTAACCAAAAAAGCAGCAGCATTTTCAGCAAAGAGACTTATAAGAGCAAGAGAGAACAGCCCACATGCGAAAGTGTATAGTGTATACCTCCTCCTCGTCCTTCTTGCTTCCTTTCTTTCTGTCTTTCTTTCTTCTTTCTTTATCTTCAGCTAAAGACCCAGCTCTTCTTTCCTTCCTTTCTTGCTTCATCTGCTTGCTTTTCTAGCTCACCGGACATAGATATCAGCTGTATCAGCTCTGCCATAACCGCTGCCAAAGAATCAATCTGTTGGGCAGTCAAGAAATAAAAGATCAAAGCAGTAGAGATGCAAGATCCGAAGCCGGTATGGCGAGGCAGCAGCGACCCCAAGCTGGAGGACGCCGTGGACATCCCTCTGGATTTCATGCACCCCCCATCAAAGCCTTCTGCTTTTTCGTCTACTCTTAAGACCACTGTGCTGATCGGAACCTGGTATGCTTCCAATATTGGGGTTCTTTTGCTCAACAAGTATCTGCTGAGCTACTATGGATTCAGATATCCCGTTTTCCTTACTGCACTGCACATGTGTGC
Source organism: Diphasiastrum complanatum (assembly GCA_029204225.1). Lineage (NCBI taxonomy): Eukaryota > Viridiplantae > Streptophyta > Lycopodiopsida > Lycopodiales > Lycopodiaceae > Diphasiastrum > Diphasiastrum complanatum. The sequence continues at coordinate 14,080,633 of CM055104.1, read as the reverse complement.
TTGCTCTGCATACAGCTACCTTGCTATTGCATGGCTGGGGATGGTGCCCATGCAAGTGATTGGATCGAGAAAACAATTCTTTAAAATTCTAGGGTTAAGCTGTCTGTTTTCCTTCTCTGTGGTGACTGGCAACATGTCCCTGCGCTTCCTTCCGGTGTCTTTCAACCAAGCCATTGGTGCCACCACCCCTTTCTTTACAGCCATTTTTGCAGTGATCATTACTTGCAAGAGGGAGTCTGTGGTTGTGTATCTCGCTCTTGTTCCCGTGGTTTTTGGGATTGCGATTTCCAGCAATGGTGAACCCTTGTTTCATCTGGTAGGGTTTATTGCGTGTATAGCATCGACGGGGGCACGGGCATTGAAGTCAGTTGTTCAAGGGCTGTTGCTAACATCTGATTCAGAAAAGCTTCACTCCATGAATCTGCTCTTGTACATGGCCCCCATGGCCGTGCTTTTTCTGCTTCCTGCTGCTTTTATCATTGAAGGCAACGTTCTGTCCGTGATAATTGAGAAAGCCAGAGAGAGTCCTCTCATTCTGCTGCTGCTTTTTTTCAATATGACAATTGCCTACTTGGTGAATTTGTTCAATTTTTTGGTTACCAAGCACACAAGTGCTCTGACTCTGCAAGTTCTTGGTAATGCTAAATCGGCTGTTGCTGCAGTGATATCTGTCCTCATTTTCCGAAACCCAGTCACTATCATGGGCATGACTGGCTTTGCAATAACCATTATGGGAGTGGTATTGTACAGTGAAGCCAAAAAGTGGGCAAAAGACAATTTTGAAGCAATCAAATGAACTGGCAAGGGTCAGAAAATTTTCAGTTTCAGAAATCTCATCAGAAAATGATGTGTTCCTCTTTTGTCAGCTTCGGCATTGTGGCATCAATACGATGTCTTCCAGTTCTCAAAGCAAAGCAAGAGCTTGAGTTTTAACTGTAATGTGATATATCTGAAATTTGAGAAGCAATTAGTTTGCCAATTGATGGAGAAACATCGTCACAAGGCTTTTCTTTTCAACACTAATTCTTTTGTGAAAGTTTTCTTTTCCTGCTAAAGTACTAGTATATATTTGTATACTCATTGAAGGGTCTTTTTTGGGGGAATTATTTTTCTCCACCCAGGACTCTTTGTGATTACAAAATTCATTTTTGGGTATGTGTCAAGGAGATAGCCTCATCAGATTTGCAAGTTCTTGGTTTTGAAGTTTGATCTTCCTTGGATCTCTTTCTGGTGCATTTGCTTTTTTGTCATCACTTTTGTGGAAAAGTTCCAATATAAGGCCTATTTGAACAGCATGAGACTTCTCTGAAACCCAATATAAGTTATAATATGAATGTTCTTTCATTAAGACTTGCTTGTTAGGTTTGGCATTCTTTGAAGACAGCACTGCAAGCACAGCCTTAGCTTTTTGGAGAGGACATGTTTCATAACCTCATCTAGGTCACCCCTGCCCTAAGGTTAGTGGCTAATTAATAGGAGCTAAGGGACATTATTTACCCCCCCCCACCGTCAAGAACATTTATGTCCTTAGAAATGGAAGCAGAAGTGGTACCTCATCTAGGTCACCCCTGCCCTAAGGCTAGTGGCTAATTAATTGGAGCTAATTAGGGACATAATGTAGTTCCCCCCTCAAGAACATTTATGTCCTTAGAAATGGAAGCCGAAGAAATACCACTTTGAACTAGAAGCTTTGAAGAGAGTATAATTGGCAAAGAAGTTGTGGCTCTCCCAAGAGTTATTGTCTTTAGATTGACCTTTCCAATGAACCAAGTATCTAGAGACTAAACAATTTCTCAATCACTTTTCTCTCTTGTCAAGCACTTTTTCTTGATGTTAAGATACAAAAGTTGAAATGTCCTCCATTTGACCAAATCATCTCTAGAGATAACCGAATCTCCCAGTGTAATCACATGAGATACATGGTGCACTTTAACTCCATCTTAGTTTTAATTAATAAGCTTTAGAGCCAATTTATTCACTATCCTAGGAGGTCCAAAGGAGCTTGCAAATAAATTGTAGTGCTTTTTAGTTCTCACTACTTTCGAGTCCATTAGATTCTAAGATAAACCCAATCACCTTTTTGAAGCTCACCAAGAAATTTCTTCACATTCGTGTAATGTGTTGCTCTATCTAGAGCACTTTAGACGTTTCACATGCTAATTTCTCTTCCATATCTTGCAACAAAAAAACTACTTTTGTGAAGTTTGATACACTTGCTTGCTAGAAACACAGGCATTAAGCACTAAGCATGTTTCCCATAGCCCATTAGTCCTTTCAATTTGACCATCAAATTTTGGATAATATGAACTATAGTTGAGAGAGGTTTCTTGCTTTTGCAATATACATCACTAATTGTGTTTTGAATCAACGATCATGGTCACTTGCGCATCATATGGCAATTTACAAAGTCTACTAACAATCACTTCACAAGAATAAAAGTAACCAACTTTGTTAGATTATCAGCCATTACCCAAACTGCATTGTTACCTTTATGAGTTTTGGGAAGATCAACCAACCACAATCTCCATGAAAATATTGGGAATATCTAATATGTGCAACATTTTACATGGTCTTAGTCATTTTGCTCTATTTGAGTTCGCAATGTTATAGGATTGAGTACATGAGACTCCAAAAAACAATAATTTTTTACTAATAAATAATCTATTATACCCAATTAGGGGTTCTGCATATGCCTCGGTGCTTGAAACTAGGTGAATCATGACAATCAAAAACAAGATTTGGAATTTTATGTTATCATTATCTAGTTCACATACTTTACTAAAGTTGATGTCAATTTGAATAGTATATAGATTTGATATCTTCCCCTCTTTTCATTTCAATCTAACACCTTGTAATCTAGTTTCATCAAGATGAGTTTCATATTTATTGCATTTACAAATTAGCATATCAACAATGAAATATGAATTAGTCTAGTGGAGTCTTGAGAGAGAGAGAGAGAGAGAGAGAGAGAGAGAGAGAGAGAGAGAGAGAGAGAGAGAGAGAGAGAGAGAGAGAGAGAGTATGTGTGTGTGTGTTTGTTAAAAGCATTCACATAGTTCCTCTTGCTTAAGCAAGACCAAACCCTTTGAAACCTTTATTCATAAGCCAACAAGGTAAAATATAGCTGATAAGTAAAATATAGTACAATAAAGCACCATAAAGCAAGACTTATTTCAAGACATCCAGCTGGTACCTGCCACCATCCTACAACACAAAATCATGCAAGTTAGTATGTGAGGAATGCAGGTGTGAACGTTGAATGTCAGTTGTTATTTATGTACAAAATAAGCATTGCTACTTAACAGCTTAGTTAGAATGAAAAATTCTTAGTCCAAACTTCTCATTCACTTGTGGAATTTAGTAATAGGCTAAGCCATCATATTATCGTACCAGAGCGAAAGCCATGCTGATCAGTGTAACTGGCGTTAGTCCATATCATATTACTAATTTTTAATATATATCAACGATAGGACGCTTGCTAAACATGTGCAAATCGTTTTCTTGAAAAGATTTTTGGGTTGAGCAAGGACACACATACAACGGTATTAGGGCAAATTCATGCCATGCTAACTCGTGGACCCATAAATGGGTCGTGTAATGGTGTCAAAACCCTTGAGCATATCCATGCTTTTCAAGGGTGTTCAAGCTCGATCACTAGTTTAATTCCTAGTCACTTTTGGTCAGCAGTATTCCATAAACTTGAAACTTCTGAGTTTAAGTTCTTCTGATCATCCTGAATCAGATGGCCAGACAGAAAAGACTAATCAAATTATGGAGAATATTTTGAGGATGTATGTTTCTGACAGACAATCTCATTGGAAAGATTATCTCACACTGGTTGAGCTTGCATATAATAGCAGAAAATATTTTGCTACAGGTTACAGTCCTTTTATGCTTATGTACGGTTGGGTGGTTTCTCCATAGTGTGTTATCCATTGTGTTTGTGATTTGTAAGCATGATCTAAGGAGCTTCCCTTAAAAATATCACTCATTTTAAAAATTGTAATGCTAGCTTAATTTCCTCCCCCCCCCCAAAGAAAACCAATTGCAATTTACGTAGTTTTCAACCGATTTAAATGTCGTCTAATGTTGTGGAAACCTTAAGCATCCAATTCGGAGTTCGACAAACCTCTATATGCATGAATCAATGCTCTGAAGCTCCAATACTGCCGATTTTTCATCATTCCCATGGAATTTTCAAAAAACCTTGTTTCTAGAATTTTCTTAATGGTTAAAAATGACGATCCCTCGAAACTGCACTCATAGTCTCTCTATTCCAGGCACTATCCTATTAGACTCTAATAACAAGTTAAAATTCTTGCACAACAAGATCACATATTTGCATAGAAGGAATCAACTTAGGCACCATATACAGATTTTTCAAAAACCAAAGAGCTTATGCACATTGTGTTTTTCTCTCACTAAAAAGACTATACATAGACTTATTTTTTTGTGGCAACCATTGCATGATCCGGGTTGCCACTTACAAGACGTGTGTCCCACTGACTAACAAGTCACTACGTATAGTTGGTCCTCACTGGACCTCAAGTATAGTAAATCTACTTTAAAACTATTAGTAATTTTCTTATTTCTCTCAAAAAGAGAATAACATGCACTCAAGTGGTTTCTTTTGTTGAAAATTATTCCTTACTGGCATATTATATAAGTCTGAAATATTAATGAAAAATTAATCATAGTTGATGTGCTTGTGAATATTTGAGCATTAACCATGATGCTCTAACAAAACCATTCAACTTTTTGAAATATTTTCTGAAGCATTTTTCTTCATGTGCCTTTTAATGTTCTACATGGTAGTTTGTAAATCTGGTATTTTTCTAATGCAAATGAAGTGGAGATATTCTCCACTTATATGCCTCTCGAACATAACTTCTCCCTTAGGAAAATTGCAATACACTAGCTGAATAAAAATTACTTGCTAGGTACTTTTTCATTTTTGATAAAATACACAAGTAACAAACATGATGCTCAATTTGAAGCTATTTGCTTTAACTGCATATAAGTAGACAGATTTGGCTTTGAAACTCTAAGAGACTACAAACATTGCAATTGATTTATACATGCATTAAACAATGAACTTAAACTTATAAACATCATTTGACTTTTGCTCTTCTTGTAAGAAAACTGAACAATTTTGTTCCCCGATGAGCATTAGTAGTTACATCCCTCACGTCATATAGTGAGTTCAGGAAGTCCAAAACATCTTTTGACGTTTTAGCTTCAACTATGTGTCCAATCTGTGTATCTGATATATTGAGGATAATAAGCGTGAAAGCTTTACCATCCTTCGATTTTCACTTTAAGTCGTCGTCTTCAGGTTTTACTTCTATACCTGTAACAACATCCCCTAACTCGTTGGCAATTAGCAAGGTCTTCATCTTAAATTTTCACAAATGATAAATGGATCCATTCAGCTTGTCTACAATAAGACCAACTAATTTACTTTGAGAATCCATTCAAATGCTTGCTGAAGTTCTTCTTTTATTATGATATGTATGAATATGAACAGCTATATATACTAAGCAATTAGGTCATCAAATGCGATTGCCAGTTGGCTGGTGTCCATTGACATTCATCCAGTTCCTTCTCATTGATTGTTGATAAGCAGTGGAAATTGGCCGTAAACAGTCTGTTTGTATAAATGAACTGAAACTGTCACTTTGCAGAAATGAACTAAAACTGCCACATGCGACAATGTCGCAAAAAGACGACAGTGTCGGTTTTTTGCGAAAAACCCGACAATGTCCTAAAAACTCATTTTCTTCATATTAGGGTAGCCCCACACTTTGCCAGTCATTTTCTTAATATTTGAGGCACTTTGAAAAATGCAAAAAATGCGACTCTACATTTTTACTTAAAAATCTTGACAGGCGAAAAATGCGAAAAAGATGACACTATTGTCAAACTTCGTGTATTTCTGCAGACTGTATACAGACACGGAAAAATCCACAGAATTGGATAAACAATGGATGAAGATTAAAATTGATTAGTCGATTAGTAAGAAGGAGAATAATCCAACGTTCATGTGATCAAGATGAATGTAACTAATGAACTTTTCCAGGAAGTTGTAAGTGCACTACATCTAGTTAGGCTTGGGAAGCTTTAAGAGAGCCTTAAGAGTCCAAGTCCACATCAAGGGTCCAAACTCTCAAGAGGCACAACATGTATTGATGAAAGCATTAAGGAGATAGAACTTGTTCAAGTAGTTCGTAATGGCTTGTTAGATGACCATGCTAATCTTGTTCAAAGTTTTGCTAGTCAAAATACTTTGCCAAGTATGGTGGATTTGCAAGAAATCTTGGTGAATGAGGAGTATAGGCTTCTATCAAGAGGAGGATCTAATTCCATATCTCAAGTTTTAGAGGAGAAGGCTATGTTCTCAAAGGGAAAGTTCAAGAGCAAAGGAAATTACAAGTGGTCTAAAGGTCAAGATTAAGGTGAGGCTTTTACTTTTGTTGGCAAGAGGAAAGATAGATCTAAGCTAAAATGTTTCTATTGTGGAATAAAAGGACATTTTGCTACTGAGTTCTTCAAGAAGAAGAGAGATCAGGTGAGAAGCAAGGCAATTTCACTTTTGATGAGGATGGTGTTGATGAGAAAAATTTAAGTGATTTTTTTTATGTCTTCTTGTTTGCTAACCAATGATGAAGATATTGATCCATGGTGGATTGATATGGAGCAAGCTTTCATATGACATGTCACAAAGAGTATTTCACTTCTTTGGTGCCTTATGAAGGAGAGAAGAAGGTCATCAACATGCCCAATGGTAGTAAAGGTGTTATCAAGGGCATTGGTACTATTCCTACTTTTCTCTCATCTACAAATAACACTGTTGCTCATCAAATGGGTAATATTTCATGGAAATGAGAACCATAAGGATTATTCCTTGAATCACGTTAAATATTGGCACTTTTTGACACATTTTGAAAAAGAATGTCCTACAGTATCATACCTGTTACTAAAAGTACATAAAAAACACATCATTTTTTTACAAATTTGTAATGAAATTTTAAAATATAAAAAAAAATTAAGTATTCAACAATTTTCCTAAAAGTTACAATACACAAAAATTAGAAAGGGCCCAAGTAATATAATTCATTCAAATTTCTGTAGATTGTAACACAAAATTAGATTCTTTTGGATCTAGTATCAAAATTTATATCCTCATCAGTGTACAATCACCAATCTCTCTCAAAATCTCATTAGAGACATTCATCATAGAAGCCATGAAATAGTGAATATTCCTTGTAATGAGACACTAAAATGTTGCTACACTCTCACTATAGGATCCAATAATGATGTGCTACCAACTCCTATGCAAGATCTTGCAACAAACTGTGAGATGATTCTCACTAGCTCTACCAATCTCTCCAAAACTAGATCTACTTCACATAAAATGATGGAGTATGGGCAAAGTTAGGATCAAACACTCTTAGCACGTGTGAAATAAACTAAGAAACCAAATTTGACTCAAATACAATGATATTGCATGAAACACAATGGCTAAGATCTCAAGACAGTGCCTAGATCTCAAATAGATAAGATTGAACAACATTCAACTGTGATTTGGGATCAACTAAGCAATCTCTTGACCAAACCAAATGAATACACCCAGGTCTAGGTGCCCTACCAAACTTTCTTCAAAAGCTTATAACTTTTGATTGGCTCAACCAAATGGAATGAAACTGATTGCTTCAAAAACTAGACAACACTAGCTTTAAAACAAGCTATCTAGCAAGATTTTTGAATCAAACATGAAAGAGATCTCTCAATCTGAAATTGGATGTTTCTCACATGTGTCTAAGCACCTAATTCCGTACAGTACCAGGTCAGACCCAATCAATGCCCTATTGATCTCTTTTGATCCAAAATTGAACAAGATAGCTAGGAAAATGGATCTTGACAATTTCTAGCTCAATATTGGTGGAAAATTTTCATACTAATGGATGGAAATGCATGGTAACCTTAGGTAGGCTTTGATACCATGTGAATTTTACACGTGTGGAGTGTCCACCACATGTGATTATGATCTCCTAAGGTGTGTGGATGCACAATGATCAAGACTAGATTGAGATTCAAGATCAATCTTCAACTCAATGGCAAAAACACACTACTACATGCATTGACTCACTTCCAAAGTACATACACACATGTGGGAAGTGTTCCAAAATAAAAACTAAGTACAAAAGCAGCTTGCTCTCGGGTAGAGAGAGAATGCTAGCAAACACTTAGTTTCAAAATTTCTCTTGATCTTCAAATTACTTAGCATAGAATGAGAAGTACAATGATACTAGTAGATCCACGAGCTAATATGAACTCAAACATGATTGGACCTCATATTTACAAGGTCTTAGTCCTATTGGACCATTCATGCATCTACCTTTTGATTCTATTGGTCCATTCACAAGCCTATCTCAAATCCTATTGGACCATTGATGCTTCCACCTCTAAATTCTATTGGACCTCTTGAACTTTGACTTGTCACACATCAAACTAAATCACAGCACTTGTCAACAACCTATTTAGCTCGAGTTTCACCTCCTACACTACTTTGGCTTAATAGAGGCATTACATGTGGATTTAACCAATTTGCCATCTATGCCACCCTATCACAACTCTACACAAAGATGCTTGACCATAAAACTTTATGAGATCCCTATAACAAACATTTTAAATTTATTTTTACAATTTTCCACATGTGGGAACATCCTCCACACATGTGAGATTCACTCACAAACTTCTAACATAGATATACCAAGCTAGATTTTTGCCAATTTCTCAACAAGCTAGAATTGCTATATTGAGCTTTCCAAGCTTCCCTATGCCCAAAACAATGCATCAGTGCTTTACTTTTTGCTTTTTGACTGTCGCAAACCTCGAACTCTCGGAAAAACTATTCTTTTGAAGCTCTCTTCAATGACTACTTTGTATTGTGCACACTCCCTGTACGACTCTGATGCCAACTTAAAATTTGCTTCAAATAGGATAATAGATTATGAGACACAATAACATTCACTTAGAAAGCACTCTCTCACACCAAGCTCACATAGCAACTATATTTTCAAAAAACAAAGTACACTATACATATAGTTTCTTCTTTTGGCAACCCATGCATGGCCCAAGTTGTCGTTGACGAGATGCGTGTCCCGTCAACTTGCCTTGTGGCAAGGCCAATTTGTCCTAATCCACCAATTGGACCCACAGTACAGTAACACAATAATTCTACTTTTATTCTAACTCTTACAAATAATCAATTGTCTTTTAAATTGAAGATTCAAAATTTGTGTGAATTCCAAAATTTGTAAGGGCTTTAAAAAAAAGGGTCCTCCACCATTTCTTGTATTAAAAAATCTCCAATCAACTCTAAAGAATTGAGCTAGAATGCTCAAGAGTGTCCAAGCTCGCAGACTTGAGAGAGAATGCTAACTATTCAATACTTGCATACTTTTTATTTGAGGAAGAAGATTGTCACTTCTCATTCTTCTCCTTTTGTAATGAAAACATGATGAGCTATTTATACCAAGAAATTAGGTCGTCAAATGCGTCATCCAGTTGGTTGTGATGTGCTGGCATCCATCCAGTTAGGACTTCTCAAAAATTACTTGTTGATGAATTAATGCAAGTCGGTGGCTTCGGTCGTAAATAGTCTGTCTATAGATTTGAACGTAAACTGTAACTCTGCATAAATGAATGTGAATTGTCATGCGAAAAATGCGAAGGTCTTCACCAATGTTATTTTCTTAACATCTGAGGCATCCGGCATTTTGAGAAAAAAGTCGAAGTGAGAGAAAATGCTGAAAGACGAAAATCCTGAAATGCTGACACTGTGAGCCGTTTTCAAGTAATTATGCAAACTATGTAAAAACACGAAGAAAGCTGTAGGTTTGGATAATTGGACGCAGATTAAAAAGTCGATTAATCGATTAGTAGATTAATCCAGCACTCCCTCTTAATTTGAATCCATGAATGCCTTGACCTTAAAACTTAGTTATGAATGAAAAATCTCACGATGATTGGTCATATGTTGAGTTGCTCCAGAATCTAGAAACCACGAATAATCCGAATTCGTATTTATGTCTTTAACTATGAAAGCGCCTTCGTCCATTTCGACTTTAGGAGATGTTATAATTGTATTTGCTTGTTGATCAGGTTGCTTGGCTGCATTCTTCGCTTTGAGAATTCGGCAATCTTGGATCTCATGCTTATTGTGCTTGCAATACTTGCAAAACATTTTTTTCTTCGACGAATGTGGATTCGATGATTGTTCTGAAATTGGGGTTTTTGATTCAATGCAGACTGCTTGGAGCTTTTCTGCTTCTGTCTTTTTCGAGCCCTTGTTCACATATAGAGCATGACATGAAGAGGTAGACGGAGTGTCTTGACTTCTTCGATTATCTTCTTGCAGCAACATAGTAATAACTTTGGTAAGAGTTAAATATGAGTGTGTCGTGATGATCATCACTCAGTTCTCATGTGTAGAGGGCATGCTTGAAAGCAATATCATAATTGTGTCTTGATCGTCTATGACTGATCCGACAGCGGCCATCTGTTGCAAGAGATTCTTAAACTGGTTAATGTGATTTTGAAGAGAATCATTATTCAACATCTTGAATGTGAGAAATTTTCTTTGAAGATGTAACTTGGTAGTTACCTCTCTCACATCATATAGTGAGCTCAGGATGTCCCAAACTTCTTTTGAAGTTTTAGCTTCAGCTATATGACCAATTTGAGTATCTGATATATTGAGGATAATAAGCACAAAAGCTTTACCATCCTTTGATTTGCATTTCGAGTCGTCTTCGTTGTCATCTTCGAGCTTCATCTCTAAACCTATAACAACATCCCAAAACTCATTTGCTATTAGCAAGGTCTTCATCTTAAATTTCCATAAATGATAATTGGATCCATTCAGCTTGCCTAAGATAAGACTGTTGGAACTTGAGTTTGTCGACGTTAAGAGAGATACCGTACTGCGGAAATCAGTTCTCTGATACCGAAATAAATTGATTCGAACTGAAGAATTTGACATATCGAAAGACATTAAGTATTAGAGCTTGCGCTCTGATATAGTATTAGGCCCTGAAGAATCAACGCTCTGATACCATGTTGGAAAGAGGTACGAATAAAGATAGGTTGAATAAGATTCGAATAAAAAGAATTCGAATGACAAGAATTAAAACTTATCATGCACATCGAAATAAACTATCTTTCTCTTTCTCTATGCATGACTACGCTTATCAATTTTTAACAAAACAATAGTAATAGAAATCACGTTCGATCTTATAGTAACTAATTTTGAAATCATTAGTACTATAGTAATTACGTAGCCAAGCATTGAATTTTTCAGACAAATAATCAGCTGCAAAGAACTACAGAGATGCATACATTCTGAACCTGAACGCAATAAGAAGATAGATTGATTCAGTATGAAAAATGAAACAGATATAAATGAGTACAACAAGTTGCGGATCGAAGCCGCATACTCTAAGCCATCTCTGAGCGACTAAATATAAGTTTGAATTAAGCGCAACTACTGATGAGCAGAATCACAATAGCAATCTCTTATCAACTCTAAAAAAATGAGCTAGAATGCTCAAGAGTGTCCAAGCTTGCAGGCTTGAGAGAGAACACTAACTATTCAATACTTGCATACTTCTTACTTGAGGAAGAAGATTATCACTTCTCATTCTTCTCCTTTTGTAATGAAAACATGATCAGCTATTTATACTAAGAAATTAGGTCATTAAATGTGTCATCCAGTTGGCTGTGATGTGTTGGCATCCATCTAGTTAGGACTTCTCAGAAATTACTTGTTGATGAATTAATGCAAGTCGGTGGCTTTGGTCGTAAACAGTCTGTCTACAGATTTGAATGCAAACTCATTAGAGGAGTTCTAAATTCCAAAAAGACCCTTTGTAAAGATTCTTTTTATATTTTTTTCTCAAATTTTTCTTACACATGGACCAATCAAAACACTAAAATTTGAAATCTACGTAACGTAACTTTTTGAGTCCACATTTTGATTCTACACTAAAAATGGCATAACTTTTTAGCGGTAAGTCGAATTTAGCGGAGTTTGGTGCATTGGAAAGCGCTCAACAAGGGCTTTCCATTGATATGTTAGATGACATACTTCTAAGCTATGATTAAAAAGTTATGGCAAGTCAAAAGTATTAGTGTTATAATATTTTAATAATATAAAAGACATCTTGCATGAATTCTTAAAGGGTCTTTTTGGAGCTCAAAACTCCCCTAATGGTAACTTCTGCAGAAATGAACCTAAACTGTCATGCGAAAAATGCGAAGGTCTTCGCCAACGTTTTTTTCTTAACATTTGAGACATCCGGCGTTTTGAGAAAAAAGCCGAAGTGAGAGAAAATGCCAAAAGACGGAAATCCTGAAAATGCCGACACTATGAGCCATTTTTTGAGTAATTATGCAGACTGTGTAAAAACGCCAAGAAAGCTGCAGGTCTAGATAAAAATTGGATGAAGATTAAAAAGTCAATTGGTAGGAGAATAATCCAACACCTTGAGAAATGAAACAATCCCCAAAACTAAGATTAGAAAATTATCTAGTTTTTGTGAATCCTTTACTCCGTGTGCTATCTCCATGATCTAGCTTGCCAACTCTTGGACTCTATGATTGTTAGGATTCTCCACCCAGCCATGCACTCTTTGTCCAAGATCTATCCTCCGACAAGCCTAGGAAATCCTCTATATATGTGCTTGATTAGTTGCCAATATGTCATCTATGTATTATACCATAGGTGCTCTCTTGAGGCTTGCCAAGATAAAATCTTAGACCTTCATGGTAGTTGTTGATCCTCTTGGAAGCATTCCACCAAATGATCTCTCACTCTAAAATGAACATGCTTATATAAATCTTAAATCCAATGACATTACAAGGACCCATCCTTGATAGCATGGGTATCATGCCCTTAACTAAGGACCAACCAAGTAATGTATTTTGGGGACATGATCGTAATCCAATTGCATGCTCATACAACAAGCACACTATCTCTCCACCACCTTTGAGATGTTTGCTACCCCTGGAAGAGGACAAGGCCCAAATCTCCATTGTTATACTAGAGTTTCTAGGTACTAGACATTGTGATGCTTGGGTCAAGGAACAAATCCCCCTAGTACAAGCTTTGTCGATACATTGATCAATACCCAACCAGACTATTTTGGCACATGCAATACTCATATTGATATGGTCCCAAGCTAGTGACAAACTATGGGGTTTGCCCGACTATAAAAGTTTCCTTGAAAGCCAAAATTAGATATGTAAGACATTCTGGTGACAGTGCCTCAAGTACACTCATGAGCAACTTGTTGGATTTCTATCCTCTCTATCCCTATCTCTCTGCTAATCTAGATCCATTCACTAGCTGTTGTAGATACTTGTATAGTCTCATACTCTTTTTGTAGAAATACACTTGTTTCCAGATAGTTTGCAGAAATACAAAAGAATCAATGACAGTGTTTCCCTCGATTGTTCGGACACCTTCGACTATTCGGCCATCTGCGATTTATAGGCCATCCTCGATAGTTCAACCATATCGGACCATCCGACCAGATTCGATTACTCAGCCACCCTCGAACAATCGGCCACAATCCAACTATCGGCAGATCAACAAGTACGTTGAATCATGCCCGGACAAAATCTCTAACTGAATCAGATACCGTCCGAAGGCGACTGCCAACAGCACAGTGTGCCTTAACCCTAATTCTAAAGTACAAATTACACATTCTTTTAATTAGTTAGCTATGTGTAACTTATCAGTTGTTCGGCTGCACAAGAAAATAAGAGATCGAACATCCAGAACGCAATTTTTTTGTTCTTTCTCTCTGTTATCACAGAGTATTGTTTTAAGAAGAACGCGACTCTGACTGCATTCAGCCTGTACCCATTCACGACTGGATAATCAATGTTCTAGCAATCTAGGCTGTGTGTATTATGATTGAATGCTCATTTTATTCATGTTTAGATTTTTTCTTGCTAGCAGATTCCTAGATTAAGTTGTCTTGTATGACTGATAGCTTGTGTCGATTTGTCGCTCTAATTTTCACACCTAATACGTTTCTGCAAAGCTAAATCTAAAACCAAGTTAATTCGTGCATGGCTATGGAATCGATTGTATCAATTTAGTGACTTCGAAGTTGTGATCAAGTAGGGCAGACTTTGAACTATTGAAGTCGGTCTGAATTCGATAGATGTAGTTGCATGTACCGAGGATTTTGTGCTCGCTTCTCTCTATCGCGATGCGTAGACCTTAGGGATCCCAACACACCTACTAATTTTGCCTTTTTAAAAGAATTTCATAGTGCATTTCAAAGAGTTCATGTGTTTCGACAACCGACTAATATATTGTCAACAATTTTTACATATTCATGTTCAGGCGAGGTTGATAATTGGTTGATATCACCCTTGCAATACTAGTTTGGTTCATCATGTTGTGTAACATGTTCCTTTTATATCCGTGAGAAGGTCATGCATGCACATTGTGATTGGTAAGCTATGTCATACATTGTCATGGTTTGCACGTCATAAATACACACGCTGATTAGTAAACTATAGTACTGAGTGTCTTGATGATTTACTTGAAATATTATGGTTGATGTTACTAAGGAGAATAGGCTCCACCTGCAACTCACTATCATTACATCATGAGGTTGGCTGTCCACATCTTGGTTGATGCTACTAAGGAGAATAGGCTCCACCAACTCACCATCCTTACATCATGAGGTTGGCTGGTCCACACCATTGATGCTCATCCCTCAACCACTAGCTATAATGCTCATGCCACATCTCATCCTCTACATCTCCACTATATATAAAACACACACGCACACACACACATCTCTCTCTCTCTCTCTCTCTCTTTGCTTCTCCTTTCTGACCATCGCCATTTCGATCACAAGGCATCGATTCTTCTTCAATCTCGTCGATTGTCTCCTCCATCGTTGCAACAAGCTTCCATAGCCGCCATCTTTATGCACCCTTTCTTTCTTTTCGGAGCCCGTCCTTCTTTATGAGCAAGAATTTCCGAAGAGGAAGAGAGGGCGCATCAAAGTGGCAGCCATGAAAGATAACTCACATTTCTTCTTCAGATCAGCAGGAATGATGCATTTCTCCTCACAAAAATCTGTTTATTATACGTTTGTGACGTGGTGTAGTGAACTCGAGGTGTTTTGATCCTTCAAGCTTGTGATCTCCTAAATTAAAAGGCAGTCAAATTCCGTTTGGATCTTCGGGCGCAGTTGGTCTTGAAAGCTCTTCTTATGCTCTTTAATTTTGAAGATTTCGTGGTTGTATGTCATCTTTCTCATCTCTTGCCACACTATTTTGCTATATCCGTGTTATCCTTACTCCTTCCACATGATATTGTTTTCGTATCGTTCACCAATTTTATACTGCACACACGAGCCTTAAACAATCTCGTTGTAGTATTTTGTTGGTGATACCTGTCGACTTGCTGAAGCAAAGCCAGTAGCAAGGACAGGACACAATACAAAGGTTGAAATCGGAGTGTTTGAGATGTGTATTTCGTCGATGAGTACATACTGCAGTGATTCGTAAGCCATTACTATTTTCTATTTTAATGAGGCCCTTTAACTTAATGAGGCTGTTGTATACTATCTCAAGTGACAAAACTTTTGCCATTTTCAATTCTACAGTTGAGGTCCATGATCCAACGAAAACTTTTATACTCAAGTTGAAATCTAAATTTTGGTTTTGAGATGTGATCATGTGAATGAAGTATGAAACTTTGCAAAGTCATTTGAAAGTCACAATTGTCGTAGTGAGAAATGACTCTACATAGGAAACTTGACTTTGTAACTACAATCACACTTCATACTATATCATGAAGTGGGGCTTGGATGTCATTTTGCCAACTTGACCACAAAAGTGCATGTCATTTGAGACGGTCCAATTTCAAAACTTGATTTAAATTACACCCATAAGTGCATTTGTTAGTCAATACAACATCAATAGAGCTGGAACACTTGATATACATAAGTCTCCAAATCTGGGCATATATATGTCTTCAAATCTTCCAAATGACTCTTTTCCTAATTGAGCTAAGAACGATGAGTTACTCCTATCTAGTGCTCATAAAAAGTTTCCAACCCAATGTTATAAAAAACCCAGGACATTTTGATGAAAGAGGTGGCATGCTAAAATACAAGGTGATCTAAAAGATCTCAAAGCTTAAAGACGAGGTAATCAAAAAAATCTCCTGCTACTTTGCTGCGCACATTGAAAAAAGAAAAAAGTGTGCTACAACTGAAGGTTCAAAAAGAAAAACGTAATTTCGAGCTTCCCCAAAACAGAATTTTACAAGAAATTGAGTTTACAAGAAATCAAGAAATTGAGTTTCAGGATTTCTTTCTAGAAAGAGATGCAAACACACATATACTGACAAGTATTGCTGATGAATATTGCCTGAAAATAGAGTGAGTGAACTACTGTGCATTTCATTCACAATGTTGAAGACAACCAACCTGAACAGAAGTCACTTATAATGGCCAGATCAATCTTCTTTCAGAAGCAATCTGCTACGACTTTCCTAGATCTAAGACAAAAATGAACAGCTGATTTCTGCCTAGTTTCGAAAGTTTCCCTTTCAAGGGGTTTGGAAATGGTAACTCGGCTATCTGAATCCGAGAATTCGTACCCATATGGAAGGATTAATTTGACTCTAAACAATTAATAAATGACAACTCAAAATGATCAAAACAAAAAGAATAGGCACAAGACAAACTCAATCTTCAAAATGCAATGTAGCACATATGTAATGCCATATTTTGTATCCTCAAGCATGGGCTGATGATGGTCCATGATCTTCAAAGCCATATCTTTCTACCCCTACTTTATCACTAGTTCTCAACTTTTAATGTTTCTCTCCATTTTTACTTTCAAAATTTTTAAGTAGAAAATTCTAATTTTACCTTAGTGCTTTTAAGCACTTGGAAATATCGCAGAAATCAACTGAAGACCATAATAGCTTACCACTCTACTATGTGGAGGGTGAGAATGGACATTTGTTACATGTGTATGCTTATCACCTCTGAGGGGATGGTATTATGCGCATGGTACGATGTTTCGGATGTGGTGGAAGACATCGCCGATCAGAATGCCCACATCAAGGTGATCCAACAACCTTTTCACTTTGGTGTTCACAATGTGGTGTCACCCATCCATGTCTAGCTGATTGTCCATTGAGGCAATTACAAAAAGATAAAATGACATTATCTTACAAGGGCAGCATGTACCATATTATCAGGAAATTCCAATCAAGATGCACCACAAACAAAAGTTGTTGGTGCCACTTGGTTTTGAGACAAGTGGGTATTTTCTATACATATATAAATAAGCCCAACAAAATAGAAAAACAAGTGTGAGGGCACTGGCATCCTACGTGCGTAAGCCCAACCCAATGAGCACATTGTTAGTTTACTTCAAGTTGTTTCTTAGAGACTTGGGCCTTTGGTGTAAATAAATAAAAAACCATTAGATTGAGTTTGTGTTTATTTGAAGGGCTTGGATTAGAAACCTTTCCATTGAAGTGTGGCCACTCAGAGTAAAGGAGGCTCACCCTTCAAATCTATAAAAAAAAAGCCATTTTCTTGTATTGTATCTTCTATTATATTCCTAATAAAACTCTGTTGGTCTCTCTCTCTCTCTCTCTCTCTCTCTCTCTCTCTCTCTCTCTCTCTCTCTCTCTCTCTCTCTCTCTCTCTCTCTCTCTCTCTCTCTCTCTCTCTCTCTCTCTCTCGCATGAATGATACTGTACCTTACTCTATCCTACATTACACTATTTGGTTTATTTGGAATTATGGGCTTGGCTAAGGATAGTATCCGTAGTGCTCAAGATAGAGCTAAACACTATACCGATCTTAAGAGATCTCCAAGAGATTTTAAAGTTGATGATTGGGTATATCTTAGGATTTCAAAAGATTCTAAGACGTTACGTACAGGGAAGCATTATAAGCTGTCTACCCGTTATTGTGGACCTTTCAGGATTGTACGTAGAATTGGTTCTTTGGCGTATGAACTCAATCTTCAAGGAAAATCGACTGCACACCCAGTGTTTCATGTAAGTCATTTGAAACTAAGTTTACATGATGGTGATATAGTTGGATCGGATGAGGATTTATTCCATTTGAAAGATTTGTCGCTCAGTGTACCTTTGGAACTTGAGAAAGTGCTCAGAACCAAAGATAAACAATTGAGAAATCACTCTATCTCTGAGTGCTTAATTTGGTGGAAGGGTCGTACTGAAGATGATGATTCGTGGGAGAGAGTTGATAACGTAAAGAAGAATTTTCCGAATTTTAGTTTCTAAGGATAGAAACAGTTTAAGGAGGGAAGAATGCTATGTCCATGACCAGTACATAGGATACAGTATACTCCTAGTCTTGGATACACGGTACTCCAGTGAAACAAGTTGTTAGTTATGCCACGTCATACTGGACGTGACCCGAAAGTAACTAATATCCTTGTGAGGCCCAGAACACACTAAGTGGAGTTTAGACAAGGTAATGAGACAGTGTATGCATGTGTAGAGTTATCAATAGCAATTCTATGAATAGTTGGTCCATGCATAGGACTCTATTCTAGGTGAATCTATGTATAGGGAACATAGGACTATGCATGGCTATGTGCCCAGGATGCATTAGGCTCTATATAAGAGGACCAAACTTGTCCGACTCCTCATCATGGTTCTTGATTCATTGCAGGCTCTCACTCTACATTCATGCTTCTTGTTCCTTGGCTTGGGGGTGAGGCTTCTAGAGATTGATTGGATGCTTCTACTTGGTTGGGTGGTTTCTCCACAATGTGTTATTCTTTTGTGTTTAGGATTTGTAAGTACGATCTAAGGAGCTTCCCTTATAGTGGTATCAGAGCAAGGCTTACAAGCTTGGAGAGGTGCTGCTTTTCATTGGTGCTTGGTGGTATTCAGCTAGTATTCTCATCCAAGGAGAGGAGCAAGGTTGCAAGTTGGTGGATCTTCCCAAATTCAATTTGCATGTTCCATATCTCTCTCAAATTCATAGTGGTTTATGGAGAATTGTGCTAGGAAAACAATTTTGGTGTCTTTTTTGGAGTTTTAGCATGGGTAGCTCAAAACTAGTGAGGGATCTGAAATTTCCAGCAAGTTAATTCACTTTGAAATAGTTGAAATTCAGTTTGCATCTTGGATCTTCCCATGTATTTGGATTCTAGGCTCTTTTGTGACCAAATTTGGCTTGTTTTCCATGTTTTTGGCACAAAATTGAGGGTAAAATTCAAAATTCAACAAGATCAGATCAATTGATTGGTTGTAACTCTGTATTTTGGATTGCGTGTGTATTTGGAAAACGTTCTTGCCATTAATTTCCAATTGTGCATGGTGAAAAAACCTAGAAAGGGCTAAAATTCATGATTTTTTTTGTTTGTTTTTTCATGAAATTGGATGGTAGGAGGTTGTTAAACATCAATTGAAGCTAGAAAAAGATGAATCACAGTCTTTTGAAGCTGTCCTAGAAGTTAGAGCCAAGAATTCAGCAATTGGGTTTGTAGGAAGTCAAAAAGTGTCAAAAATTGACCAATTTTGGTGAATTTTGGGGGATGGATTTCTCTAAATCCATAAGAGAATCATTCTGGATTTTTTCCAGCATGATTTGTATTCCTTTTTACCTTCCCAGCAAGCTATCAGACCTGTAAATTGATGGGTAGAGGCTTATGTTTCAATTCCATCAAGTTTGTAGCAATTTTGACTTCTAGAAACCAAGAAATCATGGTTCTCAGCCCATACTACTTCATAGGATCTGTATGAAGGCTTCATGGAACTCTATTTGACCAATTAAGACTGTTTGGATCATCAATTTTAGGCTTGGTTGAGTGTTTGCATATTTTTGGACAGATTGGTCTAGAAAAAGTGCGCCCTCCTACAGCTTAATTGGCTGTTCTGAACTCGCACATGTGAATCCTAGGTGGCAGGCTGACATGGCAAGTGTCTTGTTCACTGGAATGAATCTAAATGGTTGTGAATTCTCAGCAATTCTTAACTCAGTAAATTTAGGTCATGAACAAGCAGTGAAAGAACAGATCATAAATGAATTTAGGGATGTTTTTCCATCTGAATTACCTCATGGTTTACCACCGTCTAGGTCAGTAGACCACAGGATTGAGTTAATTCCATGAAGTCACCCTGTCTCTAGACAACCTTATATGTTCTCTCAGAAAGAGGAGACAGAGATTTCAAATCAAATAGAAAAATATCTGAGGATGGGACATATACAACCTAGTAAATCACCATGGGGCGCTCATGTTCTTCTTAAAGCGAAGAAAGATGGAGGTTTCAGGATGTGTGTGGATTACAAGGGGCTTAATAAAGTGACTATAAAGAATAAATATCCATTACCAAGGATGGATGACCTTGTAGATCACTTGGGTGGAGCACGGTATTTCACCAAGATAGATCTCAGGACAGGGTACCATCAAATAAGAATTAAGCCAGAATATGTCCAAAAGACAGGATTTCGTTCTAGATTTGGTCATTATGAATTTCTAGTGTTGCCATTTGGATTAACGAATGCTCCAGCAATGTTCTAGCAAATGATGAATGATTTATTTCGTCTATATTTGGGGCAGTTTGTGGTAGTATTCTTAGACGATATTCTCATTTACAGTATATCCTTGGTGGAATACGTAGAACACTAAAAAATCGTCTTGATGAAGCTCCATCAGGAGTTACTCTATGCTAAAGAGTCCAAGTGTGAATTCTTTAAGCAAGACTTGCTTTATCTCGGTCATAAGATCACAGTAAATGGGATCAAGATTGACGAGGATAAAATCAAGATTGTGATTGAGGCAGGTAAAGTCTTTTTTAGGTTTTACACTTTTCTTCAAGAGATTTATTGAGGATTATGATAAGTTAGCAGCACCGCTTAGTAATCTGACAAAAGGAATTGTTAATAAAAAGAAAAAGAGGAATCATCCTAGTCCACCTATTGTTTGGAATGAGAAATTAAATCAGTGTTTTGAGAAACTCAACATCTGGAAATTCAAAATGAAGAGCATTTTGATGGAGAAAGAGTTATGGAGATCATGGCAGGTATTGAAGTCCGGCCAAATACCACTCCAGGTGATATGAGGGCCTTTGATAAAAAGGCGCAGAGAGCATTGTCCTTGATCAATATTTCAGTGAAAGACCATGTGATCACTCATATAAGTGATGCCACGATGGCTAGGGGAGCTTGGAAAGCTCTTAGAATGCAATTTCAAACTTGCAATCCAACTCGGGCCATGTTCTTAAAGTCGCGATTGAACGCAGTAAGGATGGAAGAAAGTGAATCAGTGGGATCTTTCTTTACCAGGATAAAGGAGTTGAGAGATCAACTTGTGGCAATTGGAGAACCAATTAGGGACATTGAATTGGTACATACCACAATGAGCGGTGTCTGGGAAGGGCTATAGATGTTTGTGAGCGGCATTGCTTCGAGGGAGAGGTTGCCTACTTTTGGAGACTTCCACGGAATCATGTTGCAGGAAGAGCTAAAAAAAGGATTTTGAGGTATGTGAAAGGTACAGCTAATCGTGGCCTAATCTACAAAAGACAAAGTGTTTACCTAAGTTGCAGGGTTATGTTGACGCTGATTGGGCAAGAAGTATGGATGATAGAAAGTCAGCAACAAGTTATGCCTTCAATTTTGGTAGTGGTTCTTTTTCATGGTCTAGCAAGAAGCAAGATACTATTTCTCTTTCTTCTACAGCAGCCGAATATAAAACGTTGAGTTCTGCTACCCAGGAAGTTGTTTGGCTACGTAATTGTTATGTGAGATTGGCATGAAGCAGATAAATCCTACTGTTATTTTCTGTGACAGTCAAAGTGGAATACAATTGGCTAAGAATCTTGTCTTTCACGCAAGGACAAAACATATTGAGGTAAAATATCACTTTGTGCGTGAGAAGCTACAATCTTAAGATATAAGTATTGTACATTGTTCTACGTTATTACAAGTTGCTGATATATTTACGAAAGCTTTAAGTAAAGAAAAGCTTGAGACTTTTAGAGCCAAACTTGGCTTAGATCTGGTTATGTAAAAAGTCTTTACTTGTAATACTATCATGGAGGTATGTTCCATGAATAGAGTAAACTCTAAAATAAAGAGAGACGTTGATCATTGAGGGAGAGAGTTAAAATAGCAATGATCGACTTATACAGTGCTTTCTTATTTCGACGGCACCACGTGTGCTTAGTTCTAGAATTATCGGGCCATCGTTCTTTTACGAGCCCTTTGAGTGCTTTTAAGCAACTTATGTTTGTATTTACTTATCAGTTGAATATACAGTTTGTGGAGAGCAATTCTGTTGTCTTGTCTTGTTGCACTTGACATTGTGCTGTGGTGATTGATCTGGTCGGGTGTTTAAATTATGTTTCTTAATTGTGTCATCTTTTTTCGCCTGTCACAAAACACGTGTAAAAACATAGTGTCGCATTTTTCGTCTTTCTTTCGCCTGTGAGAATTTACCCGTATTTATATAGACAGTCGCGTTTTATTCGTCTGTCTTATTTTACATGTAAATATATAGACTACTGTGCGACAACATGAGTAAAAATGCAGCATGAATGGAGGCAGATTATAATGGGATTTAGGAGAGTAGAGGAGATAAATCCAACACCCCCCCTTAATCTGGATCCGTGAATACCTTGATCTTCAGACTAAGAAATGCACAAAATTTGTTGTGTCCATTAACACTTAATGCTTTTGTGAATATATCTGCAATCATGTCCTACGTTCTGTAGTACGTTAAGCTCACCTCCTTGTTGAGAACCTTACCCCTGATGTAGTGATATCTAATTTCAATGTGCTTACTCCTAGAGTGAAATCTATGGTTGGTCAATAAGGCAATAGCACTTTGATTATCACAGGATATAAAATTGTAGGGCTAAACTGATTCAGATTAACGTCTGATAGTAAATTTCTCAACCAAAACGCTTCCTTAATAGATTGAGTTTTTTGCTTAGTAGGAATTGCAGAATAAGCTACCTCCTCATGATTATTAATCGGACAGAAGAATAATTTCTCTTCTAAATAGTTAGTCTGTAAACTGGGACAAGTTATCACTACTGTCGTCGGTTTCTATATCAAGAGACATGCAGGCTCATGAGTATACCTTGTGGGCTGTGTGCGCACTCAGCTTGATCTTCTGGGAGGATTTGACTGATGAACCACTCCTGGGACTTATTGCTGGGTAGCAGCAACATCTTCGTCTGATTCGTTGTCAAGAAGTGGGTCAACAATAGACACGCCTGAGCCAGAAGCTCGGACAGTCGTGTCAATGGTAGGTGATGGAGTTTCTCCTGGAGCAATATCCTTGCCTTTGATGTCGATGAACTGATTCTCGATAAAGACTATATCCCGGCTATATAAGATTTGCTGGTTATCAAGATCAAATAGTTTGTATGTATTATCAGATGAAGTATATATAATCAGGATGGTCTTGAGACCTTGGAATTCTGATGTCTTCCTCGTGTCTTTTGGGATCTGTGTGTAGGCAACGCATCCAAACACTCTTAGGTTCTTCAAAGAAGGCTTAGAGCCTGTCCACACCTCGTAAGGTGTCTTGCCTGAGAGGGCCTTGGTTGAACATCTGTTCTGGACGTAAGCTATAGTGGAGACAGCTTCGGTCCAAAATCTCTTGGGCAGTGATGCATGCTCTAGCATACATTTGGCTTATTCAACCAGGGTACGGTTCTTCCTCTCGGCTAAGCCATTAGACTGAGGACTGTACGGAGTGAAAAATTGCTGCTCAATGCCTTGGCTTTGGTAATACTCCTTAAACTCGATAGAGATATAGTTGAAGGCTTCTGATTTCTTCTTTATAAAATACACCATAGTCCTTCTAGAAAATTCATCAATAAAAGTTATAAAATACTGGCTAACTAAATAAATAACAATTAAAGCATGCTACAATAATCCAATGAAAGGAGGCAAGAGGAGGCCCGAGCACATTCCCTCAAGCATAATCTCAGAGTGTTGTTAGCATAATCTCAGAGTGTTGTTACAAGACAAATACCTCTCCTTTTATTGCAAGGAGGGTCTTCCATAAGTATCCACTAACTTATGGGACTAATCTATTTCTAGTCTTTCTAGAATTTCTAAATTAGGATTTAGAATTTCAAAGTTTCTTAACCTAGAAAAACTTAAGATAAAATATTTTCAATCTTAAGTTTCCTAAGTTAAAGTTCTAAATCTAAGTTTAAGCTATTTTATTATTTTTTTAAGCTTCTACTCATGGGCTTACAAACACATGCCATGGGAAGTTTATTAACAAACACTCGCACGTGGTCTTACAAAACACATGCCACGGAGTTTTATTTTTTTCTATGTTAGCACAGATGCTAACAATGCCTCTATTGAGCCAAAGTAGTGTAGGAGGTGAAACTCGGACTAAATAGGTTGTTGACAAGTGTTGTGATTTAGTTTGATGTGTGACAAGTCAAACTTCAAGAGGTCCAATAGAATTTAGAGTGGAAGCATCAATGGTCCAATAGGATTTGAGATAGGCTTGTGAATGGACCAATAGAATTAAAACTAAGAGGTTGTACATATGAGGTCCAATCATGTTTGTGTTAGTATTAGCTCGTGGATCTAATAGTATCATTGTACTTCTCATTCTATGCTAAGTAATTTGGAGATCAAGAGAGATTTTGAGGCTAAGTGTTTACTAGCATTCTCTCTCTACCCGAGATCTATTGGTTGGATTCTCTCTCTACCCGAGAGCAAGCTATTTTTGTACTTAGTTTTTATTTTGGAACACTTCCCACACGTGTGTATGTACTTTGGAAGTGAGTTAATGCATGTAGTAGTGTGTTTTTGCCATTGAGTTGAAGATTCATCTTGAATCTCAATCTAGTCTTGATCATTGTGCATCCACACACTATTTAACAAATATGTGATATCACAAGATCAATGAGAGAGAGGACACAACCTGATAGGTATGAAGCAAATTATGCTCTCTTATCTAGCTTCATTCCAAGCAAAGAACCTTCGACTTATGATGAAGCGAAAGATGATGACATCTGGGTCAAGGTCATGGAAGAACAGATGGAGTTAATTTCTAAGCATGGCACGTGGGACTTGGTGGAACCACCAATTGGTAAGAAACCCATCGGTTGTAAATGGGTACACATGACTAAGTACCATGCAGATGGAAGTATAGCAAAGCACAAAACAAGATTGGTGATCAATGGTTATGCACAAAGTAAAGACATTGACTATGAGGAAACCTTTGCACCAGTGTGTAAGTGGAATACTTTATGTTTGCTTGTTGCTTTAGCTTCACATTTTGGGTTTCCGTTACATCAGATGGATGTGAAATCTGCTTTTCTAAATAGTGAGTTGGAAGAAGATGTGTTCATGGAATACTCCGAAGACTTTGTGGGGAAAGGGCAACAACATAAAGTGTGTCGCTTGAAGAAAGCACTTTATGATCTCAAACAAGCACCACGTGCATGGCATAGTAGGACTAATGCGTACTTTCGTTCGAAGAGGATGGTGAGAACATAGTCTGATCCAAATCTTTATATCTTATGCTTTGATGGTATGATTGCTTTGGTTGCTCTTTATGTTGATGGTCTACTTATTATGGAAAATAATCAAGAAATGATCGATATGATTAAGAAGGATCTTATGGATCAATTCGAGATGACAAATCTCAACCTGATCCATTATTGTCTTGGACTAGAGGTGTGGCAAAAAGGACATGAGGTGGGACTAACACAGGTCAGGTATATCAGAGAGTTGCTACATAGGTTCAGGGTACAGGACTGCAAGCCAGTGAACACTCCCATTGAACTAGGTAAACCACTTTCTAAGCTTGATGAGCCACAACCATTTGATGCTACAATGTATTCACAATTAGTAGGGAGCTTGATTTACCTTACCATGACTAGGCCATATATATGCTATGTTGTATACGTAAGTCAGTTTATGACAACACCTATGAAAATGCATTGGAAGGCAGCCAAACACATTTGGCGGTTTGTCAAAGGCACTTCCGAGTATGGTTTTTGGATAGGAAGGATGAAGATTTACCTAAGCTATGTGACTATGTTGATGCGGATTGGAGAGGTGATTGTGATTATCGTAGATCTACCATATGGTATGTATTTCAGTTTTGTGGCAGTTGCTTTTCCTAGTCTAGTAAGAAGCAAAGTATACGGCAATGTGTAGCATAGCACAAGAAGCCATTTGGTTGAGACAAATCTTGGATGAGATGGACATGAAGCAAGAAAAACCTACAACTATACACAACGACAGTCAGAGTGGTATTTAACAGTCAAAGAATCCGATGTTTCACACGAGGACCAAACACATCGAGATTAACTATCACTTCATAAGTGGAAGACTGTTGAGTAAAGAAATAAATATTGTAGTATAGATGAGCAATTAGTTGACATTTCACTAAGTCACTCATTAGAGAAAAGTTTGACAAGTCTAGATCAAAACTTTTTATTATTGAAGTTTGTTAACTTTGATGCTATGTATATGAGTGTAAAAAATAGATTCTACTTTTAAGGAGAGAGTCAGAATAAATGTAGAACTATTGTGAATTTTTCAACAAGATCGTTCAGATAAAAAATGGCAGCTCTTTCAACACCTTTTAACTGTTGGAGAGAGTCAGAATAAATGTAAAACTATTGTGAATTTTTCAACAAAATCGTTCGGATAAAAAATGCAGCTCTTTCGACACCTTTTAACTGTTCGAGCCATTGTCTGCTCCTAAGTAACAACATCTACTACTACATTATATTGTTGCTCAACCACCTTTGCTTCTAAGCTAGAGGTAACTCTGATGGAAAAACATCTTTAAATTTTTTATGATCTCATTTTTCGTTGTTTGTTCGTGATCTAAATTTATGATCTCATTTTTCGTTCCTTGTTCGTGATCTAAATCTACTGAATTAAGAAAAATCTCTATGTCCTTGTATCAAAATTGAGAGATTTGGCACTTTCAAGTTCCAAGTCTCCAACTCTGCTCTTGAAGCTAAATAAACTATGTATCTATGATTGCTGGCTTTAGTTGACACTCCAACATTCTGGAGGATTTCCGATCCTATTACCGAGGCTTTTATGAAGACTTTTTTGTTTTTTTTTTTTGTTTTTGAAAAAAGATCATAAACCTCGGTATACACCATGAAGTATGGCTCAGAAGGAGATCCTCGATATATCCCTCGGTAATCGTGGCTTCTTCATCTCATTTATGTGTTGTTATAGCACGAAGATACCGAGGGAGTGGGCCCTCAATATATCCTCTCAAAAAGGCAATTAGTGGCATGTTCATACCGAGGGATATACCGAGGGCAATCCCTTGGTATATCTCATTCAAAATGGCACTTGTTCCGAGGATTATTCCGAGGAACAACGTTTTAGTAATATTGGAAGAATTTTTTGATTTTGGAACAAATTAATTTTTCTCTCTATTCTCTCTAGTACATGCTTGTGTGCTTGAACTTCAGTTTGAGCAAAGGAGCATGTGCTCGAACTTAAGTTCGAGCATATATATTTGTCAAATTTGTGAAATTGGACTTAATTTTGAGCATATGGCCTCATAAAAGAAAAGAATGGGACTTGGAGTTGTTCCAAAATTACTAAAACAATGTTGAGGATTAAAAAATATTTTTTTTAAGGGCAGAATGGAGCCAGTTTATTGGCTTCATTTTGCCCTAAAAATGGACTCCATCCAACCCCAGGAGTCTTTTGCACCACTTCTTATAAAGTTGGTAAGCAAAATCATTTGTTGATAATTGTTAATAAAAAAATTTGCAAAATTTATTTGAGTTATATTTTAAGCACTTAAAAATTGATGAAGGAAACTTAAATTCAATGAATATATATTCATACATAAATGTTCCAAGTACATAGATATTACAAATTGGATTATTGAAATATACCTAATTATAATTAGATCCAGTTGAGTTGTCCTCGTCCTGGCCATTAACTTTGCAATCGGACTCATGTGACTGCGATGCATGGGATTGAGAATGTGATACCTGCATCCAATGAAGATGATTCGGTTATTTGAGAAATGTGATGAGAGTGAAAGTCAAACCACATGAATGTAGTGAAGTTAAAGTATATCTTGAAGCCATATATACCTCATATCTAGAATATCCATCTGAATCAAGGCACAAGAAAGACTTGAAGTTTGTGAAGAAATGATTCCCCGAAAATCCAGATCGTGTCAAATTACAACGGGAGGCTGCTAAGAAGCTACAGGAGACTTTAGGGACTATCTCACCTTGGTAGTGGTGGCCAAGGTTCTCCCATGAACATCGTTATAACCCTATCAAATGGCTCCATTCTATCCTAAAATTGGACTCCATGCAATTGAAGATCCATGTAGAGGACTTAGCTTAAACAAATTATATATATTGATACATAAATGTTCCAATTACAAGTATATATCAAAATGAAATGTCTAATTATTAGTTCCAGCTGAATCGTGCCCGTCCTGGCCATGGTTATCAGACTCATGTGACTGTGATGCATGAGACTGAGATTGCGATACCTGCGTGCAACGAAGATGTGTAAATTTTGTAAGTGATGCTATTAGACCAAATGAATGTAGTGAAGTCAATATATATGTTGAAACCATAATACATACTCAGAATATCCATCCCAGTCAATTATCACTCCTTGTCTCTCCAATAATTCGAGTAATGAGGGCATGTTGTTGGAATATGCATATTTGTACTTTTTTTTTTTCTGAGAGACCGTTTTACGACAGATTTTTGCATGAACCGACAAATCGGTGATTGTAATTTAATTTAAACAAATCCACAAATAAAATATGAATTACGACAATATCAAATTCAACTAATGGGTGGGAAGACTTACGAAATGGGCATGAAAAGAACCTTGGCCACCACTGCCCAGGTGCGTGGGCCTTGCCATCTCCATTCACTTCTTAGCTGCCTCTCTTTGTTGTTTGAAACAATCTTGATTTTCTCGAAATTATTTCTTTGCAAACTTCCAATCGTCCTTGTGCACGTTGTATGGCCTAGATTTGTCAGCTCTCACCACATCTCGGATCTCCGATTTGAGGTGGCTCATCACGCCTCCCATGCGTCATCCCATCCAGATTCTATCAACAAATCAGGGGAGGAGATTGGAAATTCTCTATACAACTGGTCAACGACATAATTCTTTTTCTCATCACTTTGTTTGCGCCAGTCCTTGAAAACATCCTTGTTGAAGACCACATGCGTGAGTTGCCTCATGCGAGTGATGACGCGACCACCGCGATCATCCTCCACTATGTGCTTCTCCACATCTATGTCATAGGATGGCAAGACATCAGCTGATGGAGAGGTGGCAAGGGAGTGTCAAGAGGAGTGGGATAGTTGACTACAATGGGAGAGATTTGGGGAGGAGTTTGAAGGCGATCACGAGAAGAGTGAGGAGGGGTATGAAGAGGAGAAGGTTGGGGAGGAGTTTGAGTGGGAGTGTAACCAATAGAGGTTTGAATGGAAGAGAAAATGGGTGGAGTGGCCTGACAAGAGAGATCATGTTGCCACGGAGACCCCATAGGGGACATGGGTACCGAAGAAGAAAAAATGTGAGGAGAGTGTGGGGGTGTCAGGATAATCAGGTGTGACAGATGCAGGAGTCATAGTATCACGTGCCATCAACGTTGCTTTCTAGGTAGGGTTTCTTGAAGTAAAGAATCCCTACGATGAGGCACGTTAGGAGGACGTGCAGGACTTGAGGCCACATGAAGCACGACATCATCGGCGTCACCGCCATGTCAACAAGAGTTGCCGTTGAGGTGACTCCTCCTACGATCTCTCTTTTCCCGCCGTCCATAATGTCGGGAGGAGGCATTGGCATTAGAGTGTGCGGAGGAGGGACTCCCTCCGGATAGACCCTCGAGGAAGTGGGGAACACCTGTGTCGGAGGGTTGTGAGGACTGGATGTGATGTAGACAACCTACCCGAACTTCGTGCATCCCAATGATCCTGTAGTCTCTCCATGATCCTACTTGCATGCGAGGGAGAGATCCCATCCATATAACTGAGGATCTCATCATCACTCATGTGGATGAAAAATGGGATGACCCCTGACTACGACCAGAGATCCGTGACTTGGAGATGTGTCAGGAGACATTGAGAATACTATTGGGATAATTGCTGCAAGCAATAAAAGATATTTTTAAAAAATACAACCTTGTAGAGTTAATGAGTGCATGAAATAAATTCAAATAAACGAGTTTAGGGTTTAGGGTCGAACAAAAAAAGTGACTCTTTGCATTGAACCATAGATGAATAAATTACATTACACCATAATAATCACAAATAACCACAATAATTACACTTTATAACAAATAAATTAAACATTTCTACATAGTTTAGGGCCAAATACAGTTCAATTACAAAACTAGTCAAGGTTCAAGATTACATAAAAAACTAGCTACATTGAAAGATGGTTGGCATAATAACGAATAAAAATGATAGCTATAAAAACATGTACATAAGTGTCTGTGAACATGGAAAGGCTAGCTATAGAGCCAAAACACTAGCTAGATCTATCTAATTCCTCCTCATCATCTCCGTCACGTGGAGCTTGTTGTTCCTGCATGCGCAAGACACATGAATTAGTCTTCCGAAAAATTGTATGGGAGTGGGAGAGAATAGCAAGTTTAAATTAGAACATAAAATGGATTTGATGTCGTACCTGAGGAGTAGCATCCCAGTTTATATGCACGCCCTCTCCTGCCTCTCCAATAACTTGAGTCCTGCCTGCATACTATTTGAATATGCATACATGTACTCGTCATGTGTGGGAGGTCGTCCCACGGCGGATCATTGCACAAACATTCCAAATTTTGATCATATAAAGAGAGTATTTTATTCCAACATGTCTTATGAAAAACCCCCAAGAGCAAAAAAAAAAAACAAATGGGTGTAGGGTAGACTTACAAAGTGGGCTCGAAAATATCCCTTGTCGCCACTACCCAAGTGAGAAGCCCCTGTGGTATGTAGTCGGACTTTGGCTGTCTCTCGCTATCGGAAAGAGGGGTTTGAAATGAAGATAGTTCGAAAAGAAACGAACACGAAAAGAAGCAAACTCAAAACTTGGAAAAGAAATGAACTCGATTGGAAAGTGTTCGTGCGCAGTGGAATAGGCTATCTAACTCTTTTCTCAAGCATGACTATTCTTATCAGACTCGAACAGAATATTAGTGATAGAAATCACATTCAATTTGATTACGTAGCTAAACATTAAGCATGAAAACATCAGAAAGATAATTTGTCGCGAAGAGCTAGACTGATGAACAATTGTGAATTAGTCGCGAAAGGCAAGACTAAATATTAGTCGCGAACAGCTAGACTAATATTAATTCACGAAGAGCAGACTACCGGATTAAGTAATAATAGAGTCAGACAAAATGTAGAAAAGCATTGCAATATTGACACAAATCTGAACGCAAAACAAACAGAGCTATAATCAGATTAAGTATAGTGAAATATATAAGTCAATGATGCAGGTGAGCACAAAACAATAGCGGACGTAACCGCGTGCTTCACAAAGCTAATCACACAATTTGTAAAGGTGATAAACCTATTACTAACAATACATCTGGAAGAAAAGAATCGATGCGCAAAAGCATCTACAATGTCTATCTCTAATTATCAGTGATGTTTTGTTCTGATGTTGTTATGCTTCTCACTAGAATACGCAGATAGTATTCAATATATACATAATTTTATAGGTGTGCAGATGAACAATGTACAAAAGTGGATGTGCTGTGTGTGGGAGATCGTGGGTGGTTGCTGTCATTGTCAAATCTGATTGCACAATGCATGGGATGAGCGTGAGAAGGCCACAACGTCGACCTTCGCTGAAATTAACTTTGATGAAAATGTGAAAAATGCGACACTATGACAAATGCCTTAAAAACTAATTTACAAGGTACCTTCACTTTTCTATAAGGGTACCTTTAGCATTTGTAGGACAGTGTCGTCTTTTTTGCTTGTCACAAATCACGTGTAAAAACACAGTTCATCTTTTTCGCCTATTTCGCCTGTGGAAATTTACTTGTATTTATGCAGACAGTCACGTTTTATTCGCCTGTCTTATTTTACATGTAAATATGCAGACTGTGCGACAACACAAGTAAAATACATCAGCATGAATGGAGGCAGATTAACATAGGATTTAGGAGAGTAAAGGAGATAAATCCAATACCCCCCCTTAATTTGGATCCATGAATGTTTTGATCTTTAGACTAAGCAATGCACAAAACTTGTTGTGTGCATTGTTTTGATCTTTAGACTAAGCAATGCACAAAACTTGTTGTGTGCATTAACACTTAATGCCTTCGTGGATATATCTACAACCATGTCCTGCGTTCTACAGTACGTTAAGCTTACCTCCTTGTTGAGAACCTTGCCCCTGATGTAGTGATATCGAATTTCAATGTGCTTACCCTAGAGTGAAATCTAGGGTTGGTCGATAAGGCAATGGCACTCTAATATCACAAAATATAATTGTAGGGCTGTACTGATACAAACTAATGTCTGACAGTAAATTTATCAACCAAAACACTACTTTAATAGATTGAGAAGCAACAATGTATTCTGGTTCTGTAGAAGAAAGAACGATTATGGTTTGTTTATGACTGTTCCATGAGATAGGACCGTTGTTGAAGAAGAATGTGAATCTTGATGTGGACTTACGATTGTCTACATCTCCTCCCCAGCTTGCATCAGAATATCCACTGAGCTGATGAAGATTGTCGTTGCTGACCTCTCCATAGCAAATGCACTGGTAGCTCGAATATACCTCATGACTCTTATGAGAGCCTTCCAATGGGTAATGCCACAATAGCCATATATTGGCTGAGTGAGCTTACTACAAAAGAGATGTCAGGTCTTGTATAGACCATTCCATACATGAGAGATCCAAGTATCGATCGATAAGGATACTCTCTCATCTGCTCCTCTCCTGCTTGGTCTGGGGACATTGATCTTTTGACAAACGCAGGTCTAGATCCATCGGTGAGTGAGCTAACTTAAAATTCATTAGATTGTATCTGTCAAAAATATTGTGAAGATACCTTTGTTGAGTGATATAGATCAGTCGTCTCGCTTTGTCTCTGTG
Organism: Diphasiastrum complanatum; assembly: GCA_029204225.1. Taxonomy (NCBI): domain Eukaryota; kingdom Viridiplantae; phylum Streptophyta; class Lycopodiopsida; order Lycopodiales; family Lycopodiaceae; genus Diphasiastrum; species Diphasiastrum complanatum. The sequence goes on along the minus strand of CM055104.1, from coordinate 14,047,448 downwards.
GATCTGAATGCCAAGACAGAAGTGAGCTTCGCCTAGATCAGTCATGTCAAACTCAGAAAACAGCATCTGTTTAGAATCCTTGACCAAATTGGTATTGTTTCTGAAAAGCAATGTATCATCCACGTATAAGGTGATGATAATGAAGGATTGTTGCACCGACTTGGAATAGACATTACAATCAGCAGTGCTTGGTTGAAAACCTTGTTCAATGAAGAATGTGTTGATCCTCTGAAACCAAGCTTTGGCAGACTGTTTCAAGCCGTAGAGTACCTTATGGAGTTTACAGACATAATTTTTCATACCTTCCAGAACATATCCTTCGGGCTGGATCATGTAGATGTCTTCTTGTATAACTCCATTCAGATAGGCTGTTTGTACATCAAGTTGAGGCACCTCGAGGTCGACAACTGCAGCATATGATAGGAGGGCTCAGATCGATGAATGCTTGACTACTAGACTGAAAGTCCCACTGTAGTCGACATTGAGATCTGAATGAATCCTCGTGCTACCAGTCTTGCCTTCCTTCTTTCAATTGATCCATTGGCATTGTACTTGATCTTGAAGATCCATTTGCAATCAATGATATTGCAGCCAATAGGAGCTTCGACTAGTGACCACGTCTGGTTCTTGATCAGAGAAGAATACTCTCTATCCATGGATTCTCTCTAGAGATCAAAGTCTGGTTGGCTGAGTGCCTCTTCGACTATTGTCGGTTCCTGTATCAAGAGACATGCAGACTCAGGAGTATACCTTGTGGGTTGTGTGCGCACTCGGCTTGATCTTCTGAGAGAATTTGACTGATGAACCACTCCTGGGACTTGTTGCTGGCTAGCAGCAACGTCTTCGTCTGATTCGTTGTCGAATTGTGGGTCAACAATGGACATGCTTGAGCCTGAAGCTCGGATAGTCATGTCAATGGCAGGTGATAAAGGTTCTCCTGGAACATTATCTTTGCCTTTGATGTCGACGAAATGATCCTCGATATATACTGGATCCCGGCTGTACAAAATTTGCTGGATATTGGATCATATAACTTGTATGTGTTATCAGATGAAGTATATCCAATCAGGATGGTCTTGAGACCTCGGAAGTCGAATTTCTTCCTCGTGTCTTTTGGGATCTGCGCGTAGGCAACGCATCCGAACACTCTTAGGTTCTTCACTGAAGGCTTAGAGCCCGTCCACACCTCATGTTTTGTTTGAGAGGGCCTTGGTCGAACATCTATTCTGGACGTAAGCTATAGTGGAGACAACTTCGGCCCAGAAGCTCTTGGGCAGCGATGCATGTGCCAGCATACATTTAGCTGATTCAACCAGAGTATGGTTCTTCCTCTCGGCTAAGCCATTTGATTGAGGGCTGTAGTCTCCACCATTGTTTGACCTTAAGGCCTTGATTGTCCTTCTAGTCTTTTTCTCTCCATGCTCCTTGAAGATTCTGAAGCAATTAAAAGCTTTTGATTTCTTCTTGATAAAGTACACCATAGTCCTTCTGGAGAATTCATCAATAAAAGTTATAAAATACTTTGCATCCTTTAGAGAAGGATTTTTCATCGGGCCACAAATGTCTGAATGCACAATGTCTAACAATCCTCTAGCAGTATGTTGATGGCTTGATCTAATGGTTTCCTAGTCTGTTTACCAACTAGACAGTCTTGACAGACAAGTAACTCAACTTTATCACTAGGATAGTCTAGATCAAGAACAATAGAATATTTAGACATTTGTTGTACATCCGCATGATTCAAGTGACCAAGTCTATAATGCCAAAGTAAACTTTTATTTGCATGAATAGAAGTACTGAGCACCTGACTAGAGACAGAAAAGCAATGACTTAATCTATGCAAGTATCCATGCCTCTTTTCGAGTGCTAGGATCTTGTCTGTCCTATCAACTACTTTGCACTGATCACATTCGAATTCTACTTTATGTCCTAGATCCGTGGTTCTGTTTATAGAGAGAAAATTCGTAGATAAGTTGGGTACATTTAGGACTTTAGAAAGTAGCTTAGATTGATCATTTGCAAAGCTTAATCTTACAGTACCTTCACCTTTAATAGCTTGTGTGCTAGTATTGCCAAGGTGAACATATTTGTTGGTACTGTAGGGTGTATAGGACTCGAAACAACCAATGAGAGTGGTCATATGCTAAGTGGCACCGGAATCCAGGAATCAAGAACTGTCGTTGGATGCTCCTTGATGGTTGGTCATGAAGGCATCATGATCCACTTTTTGAATGGGTTGTGGAACTTCTATAGCTGCATTGGCCACTTGTTTCGACTATCCCTTGTTGTTGTTCTTTCCTTGCAATATCCGATAGTCTTGAATTTTGTGGTTGTTTCGTTTGCAGTATCTATAGAACAACTTCTTCTTTGTCTGCGGATTCGGCTATTCTTTCTGTTGTGTTGGTTTCTAAGCTTCTTGTTGGTGTACAAGGCATAAGAAAACTGAGGAACGAGAGGCTTCATTCCTCCGCATGTCTTCCTGTAACAACATTGTGATGACTCTTGAAAGAGTCAGCTCTGGATGTGTCGGGATGATCATCACCCAGCTGTCGTATGATCTTGGCAAGCTTGTAAGCAGTTGCTGCCATTTAAAAGCTCAAAAAAATGTAAGGGGAGGTCGCGACAGCCGTCGGAATAGACACTGATCTACTATGAAGAACAACATGTTGTATTTTGACCTCCATTCCACGACCCTGAAAGTACCTCTGGGATCTGCTATAGAGTTTGTGCCTCAAATGTTCTGATGGTGATCGGCCCAGAAACCAACAATGACCTGTAAAACAAAAACCAGTATTGTAGTTTGTTAAGTTTATTACCACAAAAAATAATTATAACAAATTAATTTTACACAAAAAAACAACAAAGATCCATATGGAATCCTGTATATGCACCAGAAAACTAGATATCCAGTTGATCAACAAGGATTTGACATCAAAATATCCATCGAAATAGGTGCTGGTTTAACAAATCCCACATATCCTCATATTTCAATAGGCATTCCGACCATTTGGAAGTCTGGATCTACAACAAAAAATTTCTTGATGTATAGTACATAATCCCTCACATGGATCTACAGTAGGGTAATAGAAAATACGCCATCGAAATAGGCTTCGGAATAGCAAATCATGTTGATCTGCCTATTCCGACGGCCTTTCCAACCTGCTTGTTACCTTAGAAAACTTCTGTGGATCCGCCGACTCCTTTGTCTAAAAATAAACTTGCATAGAAAACATGGAGTCAGTAAAACCAAACTGCAATCACATTGAGATGGATACTATGATGTAAGAGAAAGAGAGAGTGAGAAAAAAAGATAGAGAGATAGATTACCTTGCATCCAACAATAAAAAAAACCTCCATCCTCCACTTTTTTTTTTTTTTTGAGCTCACCACATTTGATTTTGCAAGGAGTAAGCAAAGAGGAAGAGCAAGAGAAACAAGGAAAGAGCAAGAAGAGCAAGAGGAACAAGCAAAGTGCAAGAGGAGGAAGCAAAGAGTAATAGCAAAAGAAGCAAGAGCAAGATGAGCATTCAAATGTGAGGAGAAAAAAGAGAGTGAGGAGAATAAAGTGGGTGAGGAGGGATCAACAAGCAAGGGAGAGGACAAAGGCGGCAGGTACATCCCTTGATACCATCACCCATTCCTCTTCCCTCTTCGAAAATGCCATGACAATGGTCAGTCTTTTCAAAATTTGCAAGAATCTGTCTAACCCTCGGTATAAACCCACGTTAGCTTTAGTATTCCGAGGGCTGTTCCGAGGCCCTGACTAAATTAGATTCAGTATTCCATGGTCTATTCTGAGGTGCATTCCGAGGCCTCCACTAAATGCTAAAATCAACTCAAAATTGTTGCATTCTAAAATCACACAATTACCAAAGATTATCGGTCGTTATATTCCCAAGCCTTGTCAAAGAATATATAGTGCACTGAATGGCACAATTCTTTATCTGCTAAACTGTACTCATCTGGTTAAAGGATGTCATAATATAGTACAATAATGGGATCGGAGAGAACTTTGATTGTAATAAAGGCCTACATACAAAGATCCAAAAGCAAAGAAGAATTGATCAAAAGCAAAGATCCGTGGTCTGTTCCGAGGTGTATTCCAAGGCCTTCAGTAAATGCTAAAATCAACTCAAAATTGTTGCATCCTAAAATCACACAATTGTCAAATATTGTCAGCCGTTATATTCCCAAGCCTTGCACTGTAGGGAGAGATTGTGGGGTAGGAGGATCAGATCCAAGCATCCAATCCCTTTGCTAATCCATAAAAATCAGAAAAAAAACTCAAAATTTGTTTTTGGAGAGAAAAAAAGAGCCAAAACTCATCAGATTTTGATTTCTCAAAAACCAACAAGAACTAAACTTTGCATGGCTGGCAGCAGCTCCAAGGTACTATCCCAGACCTACATAGAAGCCTGTGAAGGTTACTTCCCAATAGATTTTGAAAAAACAGAGAAAAACCCAAAAAAATTCAAAAATCCTTTGTAAAAATAAAAAAAAAAAATTCAAAACTCAAAACTAACTTTCGCAAAGCTCTATGAAGTTCCATCTCACTGAGACAAGGACACAGAGAAGTCTGCGAGAGTTAGATCCCAAAGAAAGTGTCCCTGTGAAGGTTTCCAAGAGCAAAAAATGGCCTAGAACCTTCTCAGACAACAGATTTTTGAATTTTCTTGGGAAGTAACCTTCGCATAGCTTTTTGAAGTTCCATCTCACTGAGACAAGGTTTACAGAGAAGTCTGCGAGAGTTAGATCCAAGAAAAGTGCCCCTGTGAAGGTTCCCAAGAGCAAAAAGTGGCCTAAAACCTTCTCAGACAGCAAATTTTTGAGTTTCTCTGGGAAGTAACTCTTGCAGCTTGGTAAACAAGTGGATTTGACTCAGATACAAGCAAAATTTGGCAAAAAAACCCCAAAAAAATGCACTTTTTTCAGGATTTTTTGAGTTTCCTTGGGAAGTAACTCTCGCAGCTTGGTGAGCACCTGAATCTGATTGAGATACAAGTGCATACCACTTTGCGAGGGTTTGTTCCCAGAAAATCCTAAAATTTTGCCAAAAAAACCCCAAAAAAATGCATTTTTTTCAAGCTTTTTTGAGTTTCCTTGGGAAGTAACTCTCGCAGTTTGGTGAGCAGCTGAATCTGACTGAGATACAAGTGTATACCAATCTACGAGGGTTTGTTTCCATAAAATCCTAAAATTTTGCCAAAAAACCCAAAAAAATGCACTTTTTCCATGATTTTTTGAAATTTGCTAGGAAGTAACCTTTGCAAAAAGTTTTATAGATAGATATAACCTAGATAGCTATGAGAGTTTAAGTTTTTGTTTTTGTAAAAAAATATAATTAGTAAATGGTAGCTGAACTGAAATATCTTTCTTTGATAAAGGTGCACACATGAAACACAAGAATTTTCGAATCCATGTTCAATCACAGGACCAAATGAAGAACTCGGGAATTCCAGAATATGCTGAAAGGAGTTGATTCAAAAATTCCTTTTTCTAGTTTATCATTGCGAGTTCTAGGTAGTAGCGCATTGAATTTTCTTGTATCAAAACTTTGTTTCGGTCTTCATGAAGCAAAAAGTACGGGTAATTTTTTGAAAATGATATTTTCCCTCCCAAAAAAAGAAGTGAATACATAATCTTTTTTATGTTTCCAGATTTAGTCTGCAGATTGCAAGACAAATCCAATACTAGAGACATTTTCCAGAAAAGAGAGGGCTTTACGATTTCTTTTCTCATAGAACACCTTCTTGTTCATACGAGTGCCACCTTGAGAAGCTCCTCCTTTTCAACTCCTTATAGCTACAGAGTGAGTTTTTGAGGTAAGTTCTTCTCAATCTGCTTCGAAGGTTATATATTTGGACTTTTATTTCCTTTAATTGCTTCACTAACACATTTACCATACGAGTTTAATTTGTTGTCGTCATCATTCTTGAAGTTTAAAAAAAAAAAATTGTGCCATGTTTGACTCATATACTTACTAAGTGTCATTACTGTTCCTCCTCCTAGGAAATCTAACCATGAATTTCATAAAGGCACATTTTGAAGTGTATTAATGGGAGTGTATGAAGTTTTTGTGAAATACTACACAAAAGCACATGTAGATCTAATCACTATAACATCTAAAATTGAATGCTTGATACTAAGATTTGATTTAATTTTTTGCAGCTCCACTTTTATCTGATTACTATTGGATTCCTTGTTTATACGTGTGCTTCTATAAGTATGTTAGTTTTTGGTTGAAATTTATGTTCACAAACTATATTACATATTGTGTTATGCTTACTTATGTTGGTGAACCTATTAAAGAGAGTGAGCTTGTGCAAATAGTTTTGAATGGCTTATGTAGTGATTTTACTAACCTTGTCCAAAGCTATGCCATCATGGGAAACTTGCCTACAATTGAAGACCTTCAAAGTGTGTTGATGGCCGAGGAGAGTAGGAAGGTTCATGTCAAATCAAGAATGGAGAGGCTCTCCATCAATGATGGTGATGACAAGGCCTTATTTTTCAAGAGCAAAGGCAAAGCAAAGAGCAAGGGAGGAGCATTAAAAAAGAAGCAAGCAAAGGATGGAGATCAAGGAGGATCTACATCATCATCATCACAAGCCAAGCCCAAGAAAGACAAATCTAAGATCAAGTGCTACTATTGTAGCAAGATGGGGCACTATGCCTCGGAATGCATCAAGAGGAAGCAAGATCAAAGTCAAGCCAACATTGGACAAGAGGAGGACGAGAGTTATCACGAGGACTCACTCATGATGTCAATTTTTTCATCATCAAATGTCATGGGTGAAGATCCTTGGCGGATAGATAGTGGGGATAGCTCCCACATGTTGGGTAGAAGGGAGTACTTTTCTCAACTCACACCTTATGTGACTGTAAAGTTGAAGGTGTGGGATCCATTCCCTTATGCTTAGGATCTTCCAAGAAGACTAAGATTGATGGTGTTCTCTTCATTCCTAGCATCACTAAGAACTTGCTTAGTGTTGGCCAACTTTTAGATCATGGTTTCATTGTGGAGTTCTCTACTAATATGCAACATCAAGAAAAATGGGAAGATCATAGCAAGAGGAAGAAGGTTTGGGAGGTTGTTTAAGCTTGCTGCTTTTGTAGATCCTAACATTTGTGATGGTAGGCAAGGAGGACAAATTATCCACAAATGATTTGTGGCACAAGAGGCTTGGTCACATCAACACCAAGTCTATGGAAGCCGCATGCAAGGAGGAGCTTGCTCTAGGCCTTCCAAGGTCCATGTAAGAGGAGGAAAATGTTTTTGAAGCATGTGCTTTGGCTAAAGCACATAGGTTGTTTTTCTCTAACACTATCACTAAAACTACTCACCCTCTTAAGTTGATTCATTTGGATGTACATTTTGCTAGCACAAAGAGCAATGGTAGAGCCACAATGTTTGTAATCTTGAATGATGAATCCTCTAAGAATCATATTGGCAAAGATATGATTGAGATCAAGGAGAAGCTTGATCAAGAGGAGGAGCAAAATCCGAGAGCTTCAACTATTCCAAGGAGAGCCACAAGAGCAAAGATGGAGCCATGACAAGGCAAGCTGGAAAGGGGGGTACATTTTGTGCTTCATTTGTTGAGTTTTGTAATGAAGTCTGATATGGAAAAAAATTTTGACGGGGGATTGGTCTCCCCAGGAAGCCCTACAGGGGAAGGGCCCACACTGCCCTTACGCGAGTGATTGAGGAATGTCGCTTCCAATCCCGGGGGACGTCTCAATCACCCCGTGCTCCCCAGCCGATGAGGGTTTTCCAGGCCCCCAGAGTGTTGCGCCGGCGCCTCAAAGGGCACTGGGACTTGAGCGATTTCCCCAACACGCGCTTAAGTCTAACATTCATCCATCATGCACTTACGTAAAAGCCAACTTAGAAACGTAACAAGCTTAACCATTCAGACTTAAGAAAACTAGAATCCCAACCAACCCAAAAGCCAACTCAGAATCCGTTTCCAAAAGGTAACCAAAGGCAAAGACAAGCCACACATGAAACCCAAGGCATAGTGGTCACCAAACTGACCAATTGGCATAGCGGCAAGCCCCATGTCGATGACAGGGGACCCTTAGGCGCCAGCGACGCAAAAAGATTGTAGTAAGGGTCCTTCCACTTGGACCAGTCCCGGAGGCGAAACCGAAATGGTAATCATCCCCAAGGATCAACTTTATTAGATTTGGAAGAGGTTACATTCATACATAGATTGACCGGTCTCGGGGCCACCAACACATGCTGGGCATTGTGCCTGGCTCGTGCTGGTAGAGGGAGCTGAGACCTGGCGACTGGATTCCTGGCGCTGGTTGAGCTACCCAAGTTTCTGTCTGCTGGACTCTCCCTATAGTTCTGTTGTGATTCGGCGCACCCCCTCTAGTTTGAAACATAGTGCTTTCTGGTAAAGCACGCTTTTTAGGACTTAGTTTTTATTTTGCTGATTAAGCCTGGCAAGCCTGGCAGAATCAGTCTGGCTCCCGGACATGGGTCCTAGGAGCCGTCCCGGCGGCCGAATCAACCTGCTTTCCTGACTCACAGGAAAAGTGTAGATCTAGTTCACTTACGTAAAACCTGTGTGAAGCTGCTGCACTTAGACATTAGACTGAAGCTCAGTCCTCGATGAGAAATGCGGCTTACTTTATTAACATGAAAGAAAAAGGTACTTACGGCTCCCTTAAGCCTCAGATATGTCGTTTTCGTCGCACATCTGGATGAGTCCCCTAGGACTCTAGATATTTCGTTTGGTCGTCCAGGTTGAGCTCCTTGATCTCTGCATCGGCACTTAGATTCACCTTTGATGTAGAAACTACAGGCAATGTTGGCTCCATTTGACCTCGCGTCAGCTGGTTTGTCACTGTTGGATGTCCTTCCTTAAAGAAGTGAGCTTTCGCTTGGTCACACAAGGTGAGCTCCTTGAACTCTGCATCGGCACTTGAATTCACCTTTGATATAGAGACTATAGGCAATGTTGGCTCCATTTGTTTCCGTGTCAGCTGGTCTGTCACTGTTGGCTGTCCTTCGTTAAATAGGTGAATGAGATTGGGAGGAATGGTTGGCTCAGGTTCATTTGTGTCGTTCATTTCTAGTTGGTTCCCTAGCACAGCTCTGACGACACAAGGTCTCCTGCCATTATATAATAACACAAGGTTAACCCCTTTTGCCAAAAAGGCCACCACATGTTCGTTAAACCAGCTTAATCCCAAAATAGCGTCGAAGGCATCCATCTTCAAGATTGTGAACGTTAGTCGATTCTTCCAGGCTCCCAGAGAGATTGGTAAGTTGGTTGCCAATCTACAAGTGGTCATTGCACCTTTCGCGGTCTCCACACAAATAGGAGTCACATTTTCTTCACATTGGATGTCCAATTCTCCTGTCAGTTTTTCTGACAAGTAGTTATGTGACACCCCCAGGTCTACCATGAAGTAAATGATCCTGCCTTAAATACAGCCTTTCAGGTACAATAACTTGGATCCTCTCGCAGGAGTCACCATAAGATGTTCACGATACGCCGCAAGTGCCCCTATCTGTTGCAAGGCATTCAGGTCAGACTCCGTCAAATCCGTTTCTGGGTCCTCTTCATCATCTTGTTCACCATCTTCATGATCAAATGCCTCTCTCTCCATCCTATCAAATCCTTCAATGGCAGCCATGATTTGCTTATTCAATGGTTTGGGGCATGACCTCCAAGAGTGACCTTGCTAATGACAGTTGAAGCAACGCATGGAACTGCCCACTGTTGTTGAGCTGTTGCTGTGACTAGCTGAAGGTCCAACATTGTTTCTTCTCTGGAACATGTTCCCTCCATTGTTGCCTTGGTTGCCAAACCCTGTTTTTGTTGGGAATTTGTTCACGCTACTCGAGGCTTGGTTGTCATTTGGAGCTGAGTCCCCCCTTGAAAAGAAGCTCGGACTCGGTCTGAATCCACTAAATACTCTTGTTGAGGTTGCGGGAGCAGCTAGTGCCAATGTGCTCTCATAATCACAAACCATTTCAGCCGCTCGAATAGTTGAATTGAAATCATGGGGCATGTAGCTGTCTATCGCACGCCGGGTCCAAGATTGCATTCCAGACAATAGGTAATGAGTTTTGTCTGCCTCAGACATATCTTCAATAACCCATACACTCTGTCTGAATTTATTGAGGTACTCTCGCAATGACCCTTTCTGTTTGAGCCCTGATATTCTGATTCAGCTGACAATCCCCTGCCTCTGAATCTTCTTACAATTTTGAGCTATTCCACAAATCTCCACGGACTCGGTTTTGTGCTTCCTGGCCAACAAACCGTTGTGAATTCGCAGCTCTCTGTTTTTGTCTGGTGATTCAAGCCACCAAGGGCTCTGATACCAAGTTCAGAAACACAATTTAAACACCCGACCGGATCAATCACCACAGCAAAACTTCAAGTGCAACAAGACAAGACAACAAACTGTATATTCAACTGATAAGTAAATACAAAGATAAGTTGCTTAAAAGCACTCAAAGGGCTCGTAATAGAAAGATGGCCCGATAATTCTAGAACTAAGCACACGTGGTGCCGTCGAAATAAGAAAACACTGTATAAGTCGATCATTGCTATTTTAACTGACACTGCCCTACAAAATGCCAAAGGTGCCCTAGGAAAAGTAAAGGCACCCTGTAAATCAAATCCTAAGGCATTTCGTCAGAGTGATGCATTTTTCACATCTTCACCAATGTTCATTTCAGCAAAGGCTGACGTCGTGGCCTTTTCATGCTCATCTCATACAATTGTGCTAACGGATTTGACAACGACAGCAACCACCCATGATCTCCTACAAACTGCACATCCACTTTGTACTTTCTTCATTTGCACACCTGTAACATTGTGTATGTATATTGAATACCACTTGTCTATTCAATAGAACCTGATGAATGAAAAGTGTGTGTAAAATAATAGCATCAGAAGCTTATCAGAGATAGACAAAGTAGATGCCTTGCGCATTGATTCTTTATTGTCAGTAATAGGTTCATTTCTTTTACAGATTGGATTAGCTTTGTAGAGCACGTGGTTTCGCCCGTATTGTCTTGTGCTCTACCACATTATTGACATATATATTTTGCTATACTTAATCTGATAACAGCTCTTTTGTTCTACGTTCAGATTTGTGTCAATATTGCTATGCTTTTCATTCATTCTGTCTGACTTTCTTGTTGCTCAATCTGGCAATCTATTCTTAGCGAGTTATTATTAGTCTAGCTATTGACGACTAATATTTAGTCTTGCCTTTCGCGAATCATTCTCGACTGATTATCAGTCTAGCTCAGTCTAGCTCTTTCGCGAATCATTCGCGACTACGAATTTGTCTAGTTGTTCGCGACAAATTATTCTTCTAATATTTCGTTAATGTTTGGCTATGTAATTAGAACGGTCATGATTTCTATCACTAACGTTCTGCTCATTTCTGATAGGCATAGTCATGCTTAGGGAAAGAGTAATATAGCTCATTCCGTTGTGCACAAACACTTTCTGTTCGAGTTCGTTTCTCGTTCGAGTTTCGAGTTCGCTTCTTTTTCGTGTTCATTTTCTTTTCGAGCTATTTTCGTTCCTCACACTCACACACCCTCTTTCTCCAAAATTCTAGGCTAATTACTCTCTCAATGATGTAAGTGTCCACTTTGGATGCTTCACTTAATCTCACGAGGAGTTCACAATTTGCCTCAAAACATGTGAAAACATGATTTTCAAAAACATGAGTAACAAGCTCAATCTTGTTCTTACTAGAACCAAGAGCATACTTTTGATAATACAATATCTTGATTTCAAAATGTATTGGAAACATATCTAAGTCAATAATGACAAGAAACATGTCCATACCATAAGCATCATACAAAACTAGTATAGCCTTTCTTGAACTTTGAGATAAAAAAAACTCAATGAAGCAAGATAGCATATCATGATCAAGTAAAGGAAGAGAAGCATATATGAATGTGTTGTAGTATATACAACATGAAAGATGCCCCTCTTTTCCATGTAAGATGAGCCATAAAGACTTGGCCATGCATCTTAAAGATCTTCTTGGAATCATATGAAGAGGAGACTCCTCCTCACACCTCAGCCCCATCACAACTTGAATGCCTTCAAAAGAGAAAAAAATTTATGCTTCTTGAGAAGCCTTGATCTCGGCCACTTTCAAAGTTGAATCTTCATGCAATATGACATCTCTATTCACAACTACTTTTGAAATAGAGAGTGTAAAGGCATTAAAGGCATCCTTGATGGATGAATATCCAATTATGAACCTTTTGCTTGGATCAACTTTCCTCCTTGTTTCCAAGGGAATATGTGCAAAGCAAGCACTACCAAGTTCACTAAGGTGATCAATCTTAGGCTTCATCTTGCATAAAACTTCATATGGTGTTGTTCCTTCAAGAGCTTCAATACTCCTTTAAAGCTTTGATCTTCAATGAGAATTGCTTCTCAACATATGCTTTGAATAATAGGGAATAATCATACACCATAAATCTTGAAGAGAGAAGATATGTGCATCTTGTGTGATCATCCTCCTTTGAAAGATTGGACGTATAAGAAACATCAAGAGAGTTTGCACTTTCACTTGGATCCAATTTGTAGATGCCTTCAAATCTTGATCCATATGCAAGGATCTCACCATCCTTCTTAATCACACAATTGTCAATATTGAAATTGACATCAAAGCCACTATCAAGAAGTTGGCCAACACTTAAGATGTTCTTTGTAAGCTTTGGATAATAAGGAATAATCATACACCATAATACTTCAAGAGAGAAGATTTGTGCATCTTGTGTAATCCTCCTCCTTTGAAATATTGGAAATATAAGAAACATCAAGAGAGTTTGCACTCTCACTTGGATCAAATTTGTAGATGCCTTCAAATCTTGATCCATATGCAAATGTGTTGTAGTAGATACAACATGAAATATGCCCTTATTTGCCATGTAAGGTGAGCCATAAAGACTCGGCCATGCATCTTGAAGATCTTCTTGAAATCATATGAAGAAGAAACTCCTCCTCACACATTGGCCCCATCATAACTTGAATACCTTCAAAAAGGATAACTTGTGATGCTTCTTGAGAAGCCTTGATCTCGGCCACTTCCAAGATTGAATCTTCATGCAATATGACATCTCTATTCACCATCACATTTGAAATAGAGAGTGTAAAGACACTAAAGGCCTCCTTGATGGATGAGTATCCAATCATGATCCATGAGCTTGGATCATCCTTCCTTCTTGTTTCCAAGGGAATATGTGCAAAGCAAGCACTACCAAGTTCACTAAGGTGATCAACCTTAGGCTTCATCTTGAATAAAACTTCATATGGTGCTATTCCTTCAAGAACTCCAATACTCCTCAAAGCTTTGATCTTCAATGAGAATTTCTTCTCAACATATGCTTTGAATAATAAGGAATAATCATACACCATAATACTTGAAGAGAGAAGATATGTGCATCTTGTGTAATCCTCCTCCTTTGAAATATTGGAAATATAAGAAACATCAAGAGAGTTTGCACTCTCACTTGGATCAAATTTGTAGATGCCTTCAAATCTTGATCCATATGCAAGGATCTCACCATCCTTCTTAATCACACAATTGTCAATATTGAAATTGACATCAAAGCCACTATCAAGAAGTTGGCCAACACTTAAGATGTTCTTTGTAAGCTTTGGGACAAAAAGAACATTGTTGAGAAAGAGATCTTTAGAAGATGCAAGCTTCAAGGGAATAATCCCTACTCCTTCAATATTGCACTCATGCTTACTTGCAAAGTATATGGTCTTATTGACTTCATTATAAGGCATAATAGATGAAAAAAAGTTCTTGGAGCCACACATATGTGAAGATGCTCCACTATCAATATACCATGAGTCGTCCTTGTTGAAGGTGGAAGAGGAGAAGCTTGATGCCATAAGAGAGCCTTCTCCATCTTGATGCAATATAGTCTTCTTTCTCATTAGAGATGTTGGCTTGCTTGAGTTGATTCTTCTTCTTGAAGCAATTGGTGGCATAATGGCCTTTCTTGCCACAATAAAAAAGCACTTAATCTTCTTCTTCTTTGAAGTAAAATCTTGAGAGGAATCATCATCCTCTTCATTTGGTCTTTGGCTTTGTCATTAGAGAAGTGTTGGTGTTGCTTCTTACTCCTCTCTTTGTGCTTGGCAAATAGAACTTTGCCATCATTATTATGATTGAGTGATAGCTTGTCCATCCTCAAGAGTTTGTACTCTTGTCTTGATTCTTCACAAATAGGCACACTTTGAAGGGCCTCCAAACTTGGTAGCTCCTCCTTAATGGCATAGGATTGGACAAGGTTGTCATATTCATCTCTCAAGCCATTGAGAATGACTTGGACTAGCTCACTTTGATTGATCGAATCACCAATGCAAGCAACCTCAAAGAAATAACAACCCAGTCTCTGGAAGCCAGCAAGAAGAGCTAGACAAATGTTTACCAAACAGCAATGTCTTGCCATCCCTTTTTACAATGATAAATTGATGTCAAAAACTGAGATCATTTAATCGAGAAATGCATTTTTCTTCAAAAGACAGACCTTGCACAAAACTTCTAAAATCAAACGTTTACTTCAGATGGACAACAATGGGATGGGGATCAGTATAATCTCCTTCAAGAATAGATACCATTTTCGGTAAAGTGAACTCATCTTCACGAGAAAGTGTTTTCAAGAACACGCTAAACATCTGATCAATATGGTTATGCGTATGACCCACAAGAAGAAATCCAACTTTAATTATTTTGAAGATTTCCTTCTCCACCAACATACTAAGATAAGCGAGCAATGTTTGATTTTTATTTTCTCTAGCCGATTATCAAGCTGCAAATATAATACTTGGGGCAAATCACCTTCCCAGTTTGTGATTATATAATCCAAAATTGTAATTGTCAAGTTAGGATCATTATGAAAATTTGGATAGGTCAAGAAGACACGGGCCTGAAGTGCTCGATGGTAGATAAGAGACCCAACGAGATGCATTTGAACAAATGTATCTTCTTTAATATCTATTGGAACTCTTACAAAGTGTGGAAGGTAAGTCTTTTTTTATCCATGCCATCAATAACAATTCCAAGATACTTCTCATGATACATCAAACATTGTTTTCTGTGCTTTGTTAACTTTGCTCTTTCTTCAACTTGTTGTTCTCGATGCACTTTAAGAGCTTCATTTACCTTACCTACATATTTAAAATTTTCAAAAGTCATTTCAAAGTAACAAAAGAAATCACAATAAAAAAACTATGCAAGAATTTTACTGTCAGTACCTTTATCTATACTCGACTTTGCATTTTGTCTTTGTACTTTGAGCGATGTGCATATAGTGCATACTCTCATCCTCACCTTCATTGGAATAAATACGTTGTTAAAATAGTGTTTCCAAGCCTGGTGAAATGATTATAACTAGTAAATTGCTCATTTCCACGAACCATTTCCTCCCTATAGATATTGTAAACCTCACGCCTTGCAAAAATTGTCCGTCAAGTGGCACCTGCCAGTAGTTGGCATCGGAGTGAGAACTAAAATAACTCTCCATTGAAGATGTCGATAAATGTCCAACTGGACCAACTACATGATTGTATCGAGGATTGTAAATAGAAGCATTTTTCTCTCATGCAACCTGCCAAGTCTTGAATTTCCAATAGAATAAACATGCTTGAATGCACTTCTACAAACAATGGAATGTCCCAAGCTGTACTCGATTTTTTGGCTTTAGTGTAGACGTAAGATACACTTCTTGCTCTTCTCGATTAAGACTTAGGTAATAGGATCTCAATGACTTTATCATGGAAATATTGATCTTTTTAATGCAACCATTACTGCAATATGCAACCTTAAGTGTATCCTTCAACTGAGATGACAACAACAAAAAAAAATTTCCTTCTATGGACATTGCTTGAAAATCTTTGATCAACATGAAATCCCTTCCCACCTCTTCTAGACTTTCGAACATTGTCATCGGTGTCAGCATCATTCTCTTCATCAACAATGTTGTTGCCATCATTGTCATCCTCAATCTCCCTCATAGCACTCTCATCAATATCCTGAGAGACCTTGACCAAATGTGCATTGACGAGATACTTCAACATCACACTCAAATTGACCTTCCTCGTCATTGAAATGCATAATTGATTTAGAAGAAAAAGGAACAAAAGAGGATTCAACCATATTAGAAATGGGGGCCTCCAAATTAAAGCTCGACTCGGAACATGAGTTTTGTAAAACATCATGCTCATTTTGAAACTCTGACTTGACATAAGAGCTCACAGCAATAGCGACATCAGCACTCTTTGTGGTGCTTTCCTCAAAGACATAGCTCGAGATTGAAATCGTGCAACTGGAAACAGAAAGTTCTCTTTGAGGCAGTCTCGTATGACGAGACGAATATAGACATAGTGAAAACAAGCTGCACAAAGAGCAAAGAAAAACACAAACCAAGGTGATTAAGATGAAAATTCCAAGGCCCTTATACTCTCAATCACAGACTCCAAAAAACATTAAAATCAATCAATGGATTTGAAATTTTTATAAATCCATTTCTATAGAATTTGGAGTCCATCACTGTATAAAGTTTATCACGTCCCATTTTCTCCCACCCGACCTAGGGAGCATAGCATTCTTCTATTTTCATGCCAGTATATTTTCCCCTTCGATCCTTGCTCACACACGATAGACGTTGACAACACGAGTGACTATTTTCTCACAGCGAGCTCTATCACAGCGATAATCCATTCGAGAGAATCCAAGAAGATGGCCAGGTACTCAAATAAGTATTTTTGGAGCATAGAGTTTTTTGATTCCTTTAAGATGCTTTAGCCATTTAAGATAGCTTTATCTGAAAATAGATCCATATTCAATAATGACTCAATTTTTTGTGACTTGTAAGTCATTTGAGATTCTTAAAATTATGTAGAATTTGTATTTCTATAAGATCAATTCATTTTACGCATTTTTGAATAATAATTCGAGCATCGAATACCATAGATCGATACGCGGTATCATTCTTAGGTATCATATATTGTTAATGATACGACAGATCGATGCCACATGTCAACACGGCGGCGTATCATTTGTTAAAAGTGACTTACTGTAATCAACGATTCATTTGTATGCAAAGTTTTTGTTTATGAAAGAATCTTTAAATAAATAAAGAAACTTGTTGATAGCTATGTATCTGGGTACATGTTACTTGATTGACAAGCTCGATTCTAATGCGGCTGAAGATGATATGACAAATTGATATCGGGTATCGATTTGCCGTTTCATTTCGGTAAATGGTACGCAAGCTAGATACATCGTATCGTTTCCTCATATCATGTTGCTTTCTTTGGATAGAAATAAGAAATAACCTTCTCAATTGTGATAATGGATTTTACAAACTCTACTAATTTTGCCATTCAATATCTGAAATCGATATGCGGTATCGATTTGCAATATCAAAATAAAAAATGATACAAGAAATTGATGTCCGGTATCAATCTTTGGTAACATTTGTCAATTTGACACCGCAAATCGATGATATCGATTTTCCATATCAATATGTTAAACTTTAGTGAAAAACTAAAGGCACTTTAGTGTTTTTTAAGTAGATTTGACAATTTTTCATGTACTTTTTCTATATTTTTAGCAAAACATTAAAAAATGGTTAGTATTTTTGTTTGATTATTGAAAATAACCAACACAAAAGAAATCTGAATGACTATTTTGTAACTTTCTCATGTTAATCCTTTTTGTAACAACAAATCCACACAAAGGATCAAATTTAAAGTCTCCAAAGGATTTGTTACTCCAAAAGCAACGCACAAGGATGGGTCATCCAGGAGGTGATGGTGACTCACCAACAAAAGTTTCTACTGTGTGTGATAATGGACAGCCTAAAAGGACAATGGTAGATAAAGTTTCTGAAGAGACCAGTTTTCATTCATACGAGGCATATCAATGGGATGTTATCATAAAAGACGATAAATTGTGCTTGGTTATGTCTAGAACTAAAGGTATAGATGCTTTTGGTGAACCAAAATGCTAGGTCAAATTCGTGATATCTACTATGACGAGGATGACGATTCCAAGATTTTGTTCAAAACTGAGAATAAAGGCTCGTTGAGGGAGCTCTGCTTTTTTGAGAGCAATTGCAGTGTTGAGAAATGCACCCCTACTTTGTTAAGCATGGAGATAGTTGAGTGTATTAGTAACGATGCAAATCTGATACACGTTTTTGCACAATACTTGACAACAAGCAAGCAGGCTTCTGCATCTGTTGTTGTTGTCGAAGGAGAAAGTGTTGAACTGGCACCACGTATAAGCAAAAAGATGCCTTGTCCTAAAGGAAAGACACTGATGGCTGAAGACGTTGCAGGGTCGGAGCCAAGAAACGAATGCACCTGAAGTTCCTAGGGTGGGCCTTGGTGTTGGTGCTCTACACTCTCAGCAAAACCTCATTCGCGAGAAGATAAAAAATGAAAGGTTAGTCAGCCCCAAGACCATGGAACTACACATCAAGCAACTTGAAAGGCCTCCTATTGATCCAATGACCGATACCAGATCCCTTGAAGTAAGAGAGCCCCATGAGCTGCATGTACATAATCTGAAGTCGAAAATGAAGATCAATCCGCTGGCAAATGTGCTTCCCTTCATAGTAATATTTGATCCTTCTGAGTGCACCAGAAAGTCCTCATTCAAAAGCGGCATGATAAACGAACATAGGATTTTGTTATCGGGGGATGCCACTCTATAGAGGCAAGGCGACAACTGGTTAGGGGGAAATACCCAGACTCATCCTATTTCAAGATATAGAATGCAAAATTTATGCTGGATTGATAGAGGAGAGGGCCAAACTCCTGGCATGGGACCACAACAACGACAATGACTATCGCTTGAGTATGCCATTTGTCCAGAGGATCAGGTTTTTCCATAATGAATATCTTGATTTTCTAAAAACACATGACCAGGTGAGTCTTCAGCAACGAATCCAAGTTTGTAGAGAAAATGATTAGTTTTTTATGAGAAAGTACGAGCTGTTGTTCTGGCTTTTCTTCAAAATGGGCGCGTACTGGGATCTGCAAGATGATATTTTCACATTGTAGGAGAATCGAGAGATCAAGGGCCAAAGGTAGGCCAAAACCAAAGATGACCCCTTTATTGCACTACACAAGAAGGATTGGATAGCTGATGTTTCAATTAAAATGCTTTTCGATGACATGAAAATTACCTACTGGCGCACAATGCAAGGAATTAAGAATGAGAAGATTATAATCTCCATTCTTTCGTGTGTAAAATCGCTAGATTTGTCACTTGAAGAGATGGTGAACGAGTTTGAACAGTAACTGTATACCAATAATTTTAATTAAAATGCATCAATAATACCGCAAGTCGATACCCGGTATCAATCTCTGGTATTCGAGAGAAAGTTAATACCTCATATTGATACATAGTGTCAATCTCTGGTATCGATCTCTGGCATCGATTCCTAAGATCGATACCCAATATCGATCCTTGGCATTTGAAAGGAAGTTGACACCTCAAATCAATACATGGTATCGATCTCTTGCATCAATCTCTCTGATCGATATGCGGTATCGATCTGAGGGATCGATGTTTTCGATTTTAGTGTTGCTTCTTATTTGTTCTGATTTGTTTATCCTGGAAATCGTGCTTGTTTAAGTCCATATTTTTGTCTTAGACACAAGACATATATGAGGATGCAGGAACATATGATGATCAGACTAAACTGCTCATCTTGGGAGCAAATACTGATGGACTATCCCCAGTCTAGTTCTAAAGAGGCCTTGAAGCAATTCTATATAGCATTCAAGAATATTGTGAGTTTGATTTTTCTCGCTTATAAATAGCATATCATGTTCATGATTATTTATGCAACCAATTTATATTAAGAATTTTAGTTTTCTATTATTGCATATTAAAAAATGTATTTATTCACAATTTTATACACAATATAAATTAATCAAGAATTTTAGGTTTCTAAAAATTTTTGGATAAAAAATATTGTGCATGTTTTTAAAATAGACTGAAAAGTGCCAGTTTTTACAAGAATCTATTTTAGGTAATCTGCAACATTATCATTTGATACGCAACGGTGTTAAATAGGAATGTAAGCTTGAACAAAGTTTTGTTTATAACTTCCATTACTAAGAATGTTCTTAGTGTGTGTCAAATGGTTGACAAAGGGCTTAAAGTGAAATTTGTTGGTGATTTTTGTTTGATCAAAAGAAATAAAGTCTTGATTGCCCAAGACAAGGTGAGCTCTACAAACTTGATGGATATGTTGTTTCTAACCATGGTGGTTTGAAGGAAAAGAAGCAAGTTGCTGAGTTTTGTTCAATTCAAAAGTAAAAAATCCTTGTCTTATTCTAAATCTAGCTCAAGATCTTAGATGCTTTTCATTTAGAACATTTGGATGTGCATTGTACTAGTGCTTTGAGTAATGGAGGAGAAAAGATATTTGTGACTTGCATTGATGACTTAAATCAGTCAAGGATTATGTTTTCGAGGTCAAAACTGAAAAGTGCCTGCATGGAGCAAGGAGTGCACATTCAGACATACATGACTAGAATTAAGACAATGAGGGATGAACGACATTCTATTGGTGAGCGCATACGTGATGTGGAGCTGGTGCATAATGCATTGTGCGATATTGCAGAATCCTATCAGATGTTTGTGAGCAGAATAGCATCAAGAGAAAGATTGCCAACCTTTGATGAGCTCATAGGAATCTTGATGCAGGAGGAGCAACGACGAGAAATGGTGAAGGCTAGACGTCAAAATACTGACGATCAAGCACTTGCGACACTCCAAAAACAAGGCAAGGGCAAGGGCAAGAAGAAGTCTAAGCAGCAATTCACCAAGACTCAAGAGGATGAGGGATCATCTAGCAAGACCAAGAAGAAAGGCAAATACTTCCATTGCTGCAAAAAGGGCCATTGGAAAAATGAATGTCGGAAATTCCTAGCGAAATCAGGCAAGAGAAAACCAAAGCAAGCAGATAACCTTGTCGATGAGGGTGAGATTGAAGATTCTAGCATCTTCATATCAGCAGTGTCATCTAATCAAGATGATCAGGCGTGGTACATTGACTCAGGATCCACAAGACACATGACAAATAACAAAGATTGGTTCAATAGCTTGAGAGAGTTGGATAATGGAACATCTGTTTCACAAGCAAATGGTGATGTGTGCAAGATCAAGGGGATAGGCACCGTTTTCATCCAACTACCTGATGGCAAAAGTAGGACGATCAAGAAGGTA
The DNA here is from genome assembly GCA_029204225.1 of Diphasiastrum complanatum. Taxonomy (NCBI): domain Eukaryota; kingdom Viridiplantae; phylum Streptophyta; class Lycopodiopsida; order Lycopodiales; family Lycopodiaceae; genus Diphasiastrum; species Diphasiastrum complanatum. The sequence goes on along the minus strand of CM055104.1, from coordinate 14,026,175 downwards.
CTTAATGTTTCAGGTTTGAAGAAAAATCTACTTTATGTTGGTGTCATTACTAATCAAAAGTTGAAAGTAGAATTTGCCCACGATCGTTGCTTTGTGAAGGATGTGAACCAAAAGTTCAAAGTCATTGCGGATGGTATAAGGGATTCCAACACTAAATTGTACAGGTTGAATGCTACAATCAAGGGGCAACATGGACTTATCTCGTCCATTCCATCGCAAACTAAACTGTGGCATAAAAGGCTTGGTCATTTGAATCTAGGAAGTCTTAGCTTGATGAGGAAATTGGAGATGTGAGAGGATTGCCTACGATGGAAGATCACTTGAAGATGATGTGCGAGTCATGTGTGTATGGGAAGCAGCATCAAGATAAAGTCAATAAAGGTGGAGTTGCAAGGGCAAAGAACATCCTAGATTTGATCCACACAGATCTATGCTGGCCTATGAGGACTATGTCCTTAGGTAAAGCCTTCTACTTCATGATTTCATTGATGATATGTCATGCAAGACATGGATTTATTGTTTGAAGAAGAAATCGGATCTGTTTGCCACTTTCAAGAGCTTCAAAGCATTGGTCGCAAATCAAACAGGTAGGAAGATCAGATAGTGGAGGTGAGTACAAGTCTATCAACTTCAATGATCTTTGTGATCAATGTGGGATCAAAAAACAATTTATGCAAGCTCATACTCCTGAACTCAATGGTGTAACTGAGCGCAAGAATCGTACGATTGTGGAAAGTGCAGATCTATGCTAGCTGAGATGAAACTACCAAAAGATTTTTGGTCAGAAGCATGCAATACAGCAGTCTATCTTCAAAATAGAAGTCCTACCATTGCCATACAAAGATAACACCTGAGGATGCATTCATGAAGAAGAAGCCAAAGGTGAACCACTTGTGAATCTTTGGATGTAAGGGCTTTGTACACATTCCTAAGGAAGAGAGATGTAAGCTTGATGTAAAAGATATAAAGTGCATATTCCTAGGACATGATGATTGTGTGAAGGGCTACAAATGTTTTGATCCATTGGAGAACAAAATACATGTCAGCCGTGATGTTATCTTTGATGAATCTAAGATGTATGAAGACAATGACGCTAAGAAGACAGACACATCCAGTGAGAAAGATGGTACAGTGAGGATACCTCCTGATGATCATCCATTTATGACTTTCCTAGTGATGGACACGAGGATATATCTCAAGATACTACTACTCAACCTCAAGAGACAGGTTGGAGAGGTAGGGACAAACCTTTTGGTGCAAGAAGGATTGAAGTTGCAGGTGACAAATGCAAGGAGAAGGATGTACCGTGGGATACATTTTCACCGGGAAGCCGATCACCTGACAGGCCTAAGTGGTTTGAGAAATTGTTGGAGAGCCGTGACATAGATGACTTTCTAGGATCATCTAACCAGGGAGAGCTACGAAGATCAACAAGAGAGAAGACACTACCTGAAAGGTATGAAGCAAATTATGCTCTCTTATCTAGCATTATTCAAAGCAAAGAACCTTCGACTTATGGTGAAGCGAAGGATGATGACATTTGGGTCAAGGCCATGGGAGAGGAGATGGAGTCAATTGCTAAGCATAGCACATGGGACTTAGGAGAACTACCAGTTGGCAAGAAACCCATTGGTTGCAAATGGGTATACAGGACTAAGTACCATGCAGATGGAAGTATAGCAAAGCACAAAGCAAGATTGGTGATCAAAGGGTACGCACAAAATAAAGGCATCGACTATGAGGAGACCTTTGCGCCAGTTTGTAAGTGGAATACTCTACGTCTACTTATTGCTTTAGCTTCACATTTTGCTTGGCCTTTGCATCAGATGGATGTGAAATTTGCTTTTCTAAATGGTGAGTTAGAAGAAGAAGTGTTCATGGATCAACCTGAAGGCATTGTAACGAAGGGACAGGAAAATAAAGTATGTCGCTTGAAGAAAGCGCTTTATGGTCTTAAACAAGCACCACGTGTGTGGCATAGCAGGATTGATGCCTACTTTCGTTCTAAGGGGATGATGAGAACACATTCTGATCCGGATCTTTATGTCTTGTGCTTTGATGGTATGGTTGCTTTGATTGCTCTTTATGTTGATGACTTGATTATCATGGAAAATAATCAAGAGATGATAGACATGATCAAGAAGGACCTCATGGAACAATTCGAGATGACACATCTCAGCCTAATGCATTATTGCCTTGGAGCGGAGGTGTGGCAAAAAGGACATAAAGTGGGTTTAACACAGGTGAAGTATGTCAGAGAGTTGTTGCACAGGTTCAGGTTGTAGGATTGCAAGCCAATAAACACTCCTATTGAACCAGGTAAAAAGCTTTTTAAGCTTGACGAATCACAGCCATTTGATGCTACGTTGTATAGGCAGTTAGTAGGGAGCTTGATTTACCTTACCACAACTAGACCAAATATATGCTATGTTGTTGGTATTGTAAGTCAGTTTATGGCAGCACCTACGAAAATGCATTGGAAGGCAGGTAAGCGCATTTTGCGTTATGTCAAAGGCACTTCAGATTATGGCTTGGTTTACAGGAAGCATGATGGTGTACCTGAGTTATGTGGCTATGTGGATGCGGATTGGGGAGGTGACTATGATGATCATAGATCCACCACAAGGTATGTATTCCAGCTTTGGGGCAGTTGCTTTTCCTGGTCTAGTAAAAAAGCAAAGTACAGTTGCTTTATCTACAACAGAAGCAAAGTATAAGGCAATGTGTAGCACATCACATGAAGCTATATGGTTGAGTCTTCCTCAAACACAAGATTGCCTTGATTGTCCTTCTCTTGGGCATTCTTCTTCTTGTAGCACTCGGATGCAAAATGTCCCTTTTTTCCACAAAAGAAGCACTTTAGCTTCGTCTTGTCCTTCTTGCTCTTGCCTTTGGAACTTGATGCTCCATCTTTGTTCTCCATCTCCATGTCTTGAGTCTTCTTGGATGGAAACTTCTTCTTCTTGCCTTTCAAAGAAAAGTTAGCTTTTTCACCACCATCATTCAAAGATAAGGAACTCATCCTACTTTTGATATGAAGCATTCTACTCTCCTCACTAACAAGCACACTTTGAAGTTTTTCAATACTAGGAAGTGAATCTTGAATAACAAAGGTTTGAACAAGATTGGAATAATCATCTCCTAATCCATTCAAAATGATTTGAACTAATTCATCATCTTTGATTTTATCATCTATAGAAGACAACTCCTTATTCAAAGATTTGATCCTAAGGACATAATTTTGGGCACTTTCACTACTTCTTTTCATGCTTTGAAGGACTTGATTCCTAAGCACGAGTATTCTTGAAGTGTTCTTGGATCCATAAATGGCTTTTAATGAATCCCATGCCTCTTTGGATGTGGTATAAGATGAGATTTCTTTCAAAAGTTCATTACTTACATTCATTTTTATGCAATGCAACTCTACATCTCTTTTTGTACCTAGCCAATTCAACTCCTCCTTGAGGTTCTACTTCCACCTCAAGTACTATGTCATAAAGATCATGAAGTACAAGTAAAGACTCCATTCGAACTATCCAAGTAGCATAATTAGTGGATGTAGGTCTTTCACTAGCTTCAAGCAAAAAACCACCCATTGATGCCATTTTTGAATGTGAAAAAGCACTAGAAACTCTTATGGTTTCTCTAAGAGATCTGAACCTAAAATCTTCTAGCAATTTAAAAAGCTTATAGACTCAATCCTATCACTCATGAACCAATCTAGAACGATGGAAATTTAGATTCTAGTCTCAAGCCGATAGTATCGAAATTTCACAAAGACTCGAAAATATACAAAGACTCAAAAATATACAAAGACTCAAAAAATATACACTGACTCAAAAAATTACAATGACTCAAAAAATTAGAGAGTTTCTAAGTCAATCCCATATCAAAAAATTATGATTTTTGGGTATCGAAAAATCCCGGATTTTTTGAGTTGATACAGTATCGAAAAAATCTAACTTTTGGATATCGAAAAATCTCAGATATTTCAAGTCGATACAGTATCGAAAAATTCTGAAAAATGCGAGACGAGTTTCTTTTTTGAGCCTTCTTTTTTTTTCAAGGGTTTTTCAGGATGCTCATTACCTAATGGAATTGGGCTTGAGCATGAATTTCAAAAAATGTGGATCCTGAAAAATTTTGATCTTCAAATTTAGCAAATTGTTAAATCTGAGATGGTGCTCCATGCAAAGTAATCTGTTGCCATAAACCCTGCAGTAAACCAAAGAAATTACTTTGGTTGTCACAACAGGTGAACGTCGGATGTGACTGAATAAAATCAATATCTACAAGCAGGTTCCTTAGCCAAATCGCCTCCTTGGTAGCATTTGTGGCAATTGTAAAATCCGATTCTATGGAGGATAATGTTATTGAGATCTGGCTGTTACATGAGATTGGACCTTGATTGAACTTAAATCTAGAAGTCAGTATTCTGGTGTCGATACTTTCTGTCCAATCTACATCTGTATAGCCTTTGAGAATCTTGGCTGATGGATCGAATTTTTGTTAACTGATGGAAACCAGTCTACTGGGTCATATTCAAAAAATGTACTCGAGTGCTAACATGTATTTCAGATCTTTCATCAAAATTAGATTGTTATTGAGTAATAGTATATCATCTACATAAAGAGTAGTGATAATGGAAGGATCTGATAGAGACTTGAAGTAGATATTCGAGTCTGCCGAGTTTGGATAGAAATCATTCTCGTTTAGAATTACAAGTTTGGTATCATCTTCTGCCTTGCACTAGTTAGCATCAATAGTTGACTCTGCCTCTGAGATAGTGTTGAGTTCCTGCACAAAGTAACAACCATGAATCGGGATGGAGACTGTCTGGATCGATTCGATCTTCTGTGTTGAAATTCGATCCTTTGATGTTGTTCGATCCGTTGAGTTTTTTACTTCCGAGCCAATATCAAATTTTAAAATTTCGATCCCTGAGCTGTTTCAATACTTGGATCAAAATTTGATTTTTCAATCCTAGGATCGGATTTTGACTATTCAATCCTTGGGTCGGATTTTGAGTAGCTTTCCCCTTGAGATCAAAAAATTGATCTTCCAAGAAAGTGACATCTCTGCTCGTGAAGGTCTGTTCGTGAAGGTCTTCTGGAGAGTCCAGTTTGAAGAGCTTGTATGTCTGATGGTCTGAGGAATAGCCAATAAAAATTGATCTTCCCTTGGATCAGATTTTGGATTTTTTGACCCTGGATCGAATTTTGACCGTTCGATCCTTGGGTCGGATTTTTCTACAGATCAGCTGTGATCCGACTGAAAGCAAAACATCCAAACACTCTGATATGGTTGATTGATGGATTCGATCATGTTTACACCTCATATGGTATCTTGCCATTCATGGCCTCTAAAATGAATCGATTTTGAAGGTAGGCTGCTGTAGTAATAACTTCTGCCTAGAACTTCTTTGGAAGAGATGCATGGGCCAGCATACTCCTTGCACTTTCAATGAGTGATTGTGTCTTCCATTTAGCTACACCATTGGACTGAGATGAGCTTGTTGTAAAATGTTGTTGTATTCCGGTTGCCTTGCAAAAGTCTTTGAATTTGTTGGAGATAAATACTCCCCCTACAACAGAGCGTAGAGCTTTGATTCTTCTCTGGGTCGATTTTTTCGATGATGCCTTGAACTGCATGAAGAACTTCAGAGTATCGAATTTGTTCTTCAAGAAATATGTTGCAGTCCTCCGAGAGAAGTCATCAACAATAGTCAGCAAATAGACAACTCCCCATGTGGAAATAGTCTGCATAGGACCACAAATGTCCATTGTACAAGATCTAGCAAATTTCTAGAAGTACATTTTGAATCTGACATGCTTGCTGGAAATACAACCTTTACATGGAGTATCGGATTTGCAAATGAAAGGTAAATCTTGTACTAAGTTCAGTTTCAACATTTGCTGAATACAACTGGAATTTAAATGGCCTAATCTGTGATGCCATAGCATGTCATTTGATTCAAAATTTGTTGTATACAGAGCTTGACAAATAGAAGAATTGTAGTGGCTGAGTTTGTAGAGATTGCCACTTCTTGTCCAGAAAGTTAGAGCTTTTTGGGACTTGTCAAAAATGGTGCAGCCATCTGTGCCAAATTCGACTTTTCGTCCCAAATCTGTGATTCTGCTAATTGAGAACAAATTTTTGGTCAAGTTTAGAATATGTAAAACATTGGATAGCAACCTGACATCACCTTTCTAGAATTCGACACCTTCAATGGAGTGGGATGAGTTGTCTCCAAGTTGCACAACTCTAGAATGAGTGAAGGGCTTGTAGCTTTGGAACCAGTCCTTATGGTGAGTCATGTGTTGTGTTGCTCCAAAGTCCAAGTACCAGGAATCAATATCCTATAGATTTTCAACCATGGTCAAGAAGGCAGCTTCATCTTCCTCTTCATGTTGGATCACATAACTGGTTGAGGCAGTATTTGATTGTTGTTGGGACTGCATCTTTTTTTCATTGTTGTACTTGAGTGTTCAGCAGTCCTTGATGAGATGACCAGTCCTCTTACAGTATTTGAAGAACAGGTTTTGCTTTGGCTGGAATGAAGAAGAATTCAGATTTGACCCTGAGCCTAAATTCTACCCTGAGTAAAAATTTGACCCAGAGTCAAAATTCAACCTAGACTACAAATTGCTCATTCTGTCAAGAAAATTTGACTTTAGAGATCTCTTCTGATTTTTTTGATTTGTGTTTGTGTATAGAGCAATGGAATTCAATTTTGAACATGAGGATATTGCATTCCTTCTTATCTCCTCTTGTAATAGCATAGAAATGACTCTTGATAGAGTGATTTGTTGCTGGGTCGAAATAGCCATGACCCATGTTTCATAGGCTTCAGGGAGTCTCGATAAAAGAGTCATTACTACATCTGGATCTTCAATGTTCGATCCTATTGCAGTCATTTTCTCCATGAGATTTTTGAATGTGTTGAGATGGCTGGAAATGGTGTCTGCATCAAACATTTTGAGGGTGAAGAATTTCTTCCTCATATGTAATTTAGATTTGACATTTCTGATGTCATAAAGTGTTATTAGGATGTCCCAGACATCCTTGGTTGTCTGAGTAGATCGAATGTGACTGATTTGGGAGTCTTTGATATTTTGTGTGATAATTCAAAAGCCTTGTCATCTCGTTGCCTCCATTTGGTGATGCTAGCTGGATCTCCCTCTGGTTTGACTTCAGTGTCATCAACTATGTCTCATAGTTCCTTGGCTAGTAAAACGACTCTCATCTTGAACTTACAATAACGTGAAACTATTGGCTACGCACTTGCTGAGATGAAGTTTTGGTAGAAACAAGACCGAGTCTACAATGAAAATGCAGATTACTGAGCCACCCGCTCTGATATCATGTCAAAAATTAGAAGAAAATTGATATTTGCAGCGGACAACTGTGGACAAAACTTGCACTCTGATAATTGTTTGAAAATGTGAGTATAAGCGCTTGAAGCTGGCGCAAATTAGTAGGCGCAAAATGGCTTCAGCTTAGTTCATTGATAGCTGATGACTCGAGTAATCAAAAGTAGTTTTCTGATGAAGATTCTAGAATAATATCTTACAAAATATCTACAACTACTTCTGTTGTAGTTATTACAACCATCTCATTACAGTTAATGCATGTACAAAGTGGGCGGACTGTCAACGCGAAGTGTTGGGTCGGGATTTTAGACCGACAGTATTGAAATTTTACAAAGACTCAAAAATATACAAAGACTCGAAAAATATACACTGACTTGAAAAATTACAATGACTCGAAAAATTACGGATTTTTCGAGTCGATCCCATATCGAAAAATTCTGATTTTTGGGTATCGAAAAATCTCGAATTTTTCGAGTCGATATAGTATCGAAAAAATCTAACTTTTGGTTATCGAAAAATCACGGATTTTTTGAGTCGATACAGTATCAAAAAATTCTGAAAAATTTAAGTTTCTGATATAATAATTTTTCGAGCTTTTCTTCTTTTTGTTGGTTTTCCAAAGATAGGTATAAACTGTGAAAAATGCAAAAATAAGCTTGGTAGAGGCCAAAAATCATCTATATAGGATGATTACACATGTGTGGAGCCTGTTCCCACGTGTGAAAATAGTGTACTTGTCATGTACCATAATCATATAGGTTGTACATATGATCTAATTCAAGTTCTAGTTGATAAAAAGGCCAAAAACTAGTTTTCTAGACATATGACACATGGCATCAATCTATTGATTGCATGAGCCACATCCTTTGGTTAGGTGTCATATCACATGTGTAGAGGACAGCTCACATGTATGGAATAAGCTGAAGTAGGCAAATTTTGACATCTAGAAGATTTCCAAGTAGATCTCCATATAGAAGGAAAATGGACCAAAAGTGCTCAAAATAGAAGGTTTTGTCCAAGTGTCAGTTTTGCATGATGAATCATCATATGACAAAGCACCTTCACACATGTGGGATCAGAGGGATGATCAGTACCATGAGCTCTCACTTATTGTATATATAGAGCCACATTTGGCCATAATTATTGTGAGACACCAATCTTGGTTTTGGAAGCAATTTTGAGTGATTCTCTCCATTTGTCTACATTTGTTTTGACTGTATTGATGTTCTATCAATGTGTACTTGATTTTCAGGTTGGAGTCCGTACTCAGACAGTGTTTCACACTTGTGAAACCAGAAAGTACGCCTACCTTCAATTAATGATTGTTCTTGTTAGGATTTTGTGTCTAGAATTGATCTAGATTGATCTTAATCTCAAGGAGATTAATAGATCAAGTAATTTGACAACCAATCCCTCTTGAGGATCAGATTAGGATCCACTCTTGGTCCTTTTTGTACTTTTTGCACATGGTATCAGAGCCTAGTACAAGAGGTTTTGTTGAAATTGATAGGGTTAATCCAAATCAAAGCCAAAATTAGCAATTTTTTGGAAACTAGTCAAATTTTGTGTAGCGAGTTGGATTTGATAGCTATTCTCAAAAATTTTGGTCCAGATCTTGTTGTGGGCTGTAGGAATCCTTTTCACACGTGTGAGGCCGTACAGATCCAGTTTTGACTGAGAAATTTCAAAAATTTGTAGAATTTGACTCACATACCCAATTTGAGTGATTTTTGGTGCAAAATCAAGCATTTTCTATAGAGAATCTAATCCTTTGATTAGTTTTTGGATTGGATCAGCCAAGAAATTCAATTTGAAGCTTGAATTAGGTGCATTAACTGATTATCTCTGATTTTTTGAGTGCATGTTGAAGTTGAGAGAGATTTTGCTAAAAATCATAGATTAAGGAGTGATATGCAAGGTGAGAGGTTGAAATCCATTGTACCATCACTCTAGATTTGTTCAAGAGTGATAGGTTCAAGTTTAGAAGCATCAATTTGCTAGAAAACATCCTTGGATCTGTCCTCCAAGTGAAACCTTTGAGAGTTTCTAGTGCATATAGAGCATCTATGCAAATCTTTTGTAGAATTTGACATAGATTGGCTTAATTGAGAGTTCTAGAAAAGAGATTGAGATCCAAGTCACATTGTTCAACCCTACTCAATTTGTTTGAGTGATTGTAAGGTTTGAAAAGAGTCATTAAGGTGTCTATGGCAAATGTGTAGAGAGAGATCCAATTTTCTAAAGAGTTCCTTCCTTTGTAAAGGGCAAGACCTAGAAGCTCATTATGTGTTGTTATAGGTGAAGAATTTGTCTTCTCCTAGGTGATCAAATCTTTCTAAGTGGTATTAGCTCTTTGAAGCACAATATCTTAGTGAGAAAAATCACAACTTTTGATTTTGAATTTCATTCCAAGTCTTAAAAAGTAGAGTAATTGGTGGAATCCAATAGGAGTGATTGAATTCAATTTGTTGAGCAAAAATTGACATAGAATGTATGAAACTCAAATTAGTTCTATTCAACTTTCTTTGTGAGAGTGTGAGGGTCAATTTGTGATCCCATTGGATGTCTAGAATGAGGAGGAGTCCATATTTGAGTATTCATGCATGGTTGAGATCTTTGTGAATCTCTAGTTTTTTAAGCTTTGTGAAAAATTGATGGTATAGTTTGTTGTCAAATCAAATCAAATTCATTCCAAATCTCAAGTGTGAGATTATTTGGGTCAAGAGTGAGTCCAAAATAAGTGATTAAGTTTGATTTTCATGTATTTGAAACAAAACCCATCTTTTGTTCAAGAATCTCAAGTGTTGAGAGAACTAGTCAAGTGAAAAGGAAAATCTAGGTGTCAAATCTTTTTCATATCCATTTCAACTTTCAAAAGAAAGAGTCATTGGTATTTGATGAGTCCAATAGGAGATTGGATCTGATTTCTTTAGTGATTTGATTCAAATATTGTGTGCTTTTGTCTTAGTGATCAAAGCAAAGTTTCTAAGTGACTAGTCATTACTGTGAAGATTGATTCTTAAGTTTGTGAGCTAGATCTTTTGTATATCCTTCTAGATTGTTGAAGATGTTCAAATCTAGTCTCTTCACATGGCATCAATAGGTGGCATCCTATTGAAGGAAATAAAGGATCCCGAGTGCAACCTTTGTGGCAAGGGAGGATATTTTTTCTCAAGATGCTACAATAAGAAGACCAGTCCATCCAAGGAGAACCAAAGCAAGGGGGCCAAGGTGAAGGATGGAGCTTCAAGTTTAAAATGCAAATACAAGAAGGACAAGCCCAAGGAAAGGTGTTTCCTTTGTGGAAAGGTGAATGAGGCTTGGAGTCTCACAAGGACTTGCAAGATTTGTCTTCAAGAGTCCATCACAACACATGTCAAATCTTTTGAAATTTTTCATTTGGAAGTGCATTGTTTGGTTCAAGATGAAAAAATAAATGTCACTTTCATGAAAGTAACTTGGATTTATTTTATGTCCTTGGAAAGTATTTTGCTTGGAACTTTGGACAAGTTCAAACTTATTGTTATTATCCAAGAGAGATCAATCAAGAATAAGGAGCAATCACAAAATAAAAATAGTTTCATTTATGCTCTCATGTCAACTTATGAAGAACCATTTTGCTTTGAAGAGATTTTTGTATCTCAAAGGTGGATTAAGGCAATACTAGTTGAGTGTGATGCCTTAAAGTATAGCAAAGCATGTTTTCCTTGTAAGCTTACATTGGTTATGAAGTCAAGGAAATGGAAATGTCTTGATAATGTAAGTTCTTTTAGTTTCAATAAGATCATGAATGATGTGTTCATTCATAAAGATGAAAATTGCAAGTTTTCAATCTTAAAGGCAAGTTCTAAACTTCTTATGAAAATAAGTGAAGCATCCAAAGTGGACACTTATATCCATAAGAAAGTAGTTAGCCTTATTGAGATGGAAATACCTTTTGATTTCAATATTAGAAAAATCATGCCAAGTTGTGGTGATTTTTGGACTTATGTTTCTAGCATAAGTAATCTTGATAATCATAGGAAGTGCATATTATATGGTCATGGATGTTGTGATCATTATGAGACATGGAGGTCTCGGATTTCCATCAAGAAGGAGCATCATGAAGAGGATCTTAAGGAGTCATCTCAAGGTTCAAGTGTGCCAAGGATTGAGGAGGAGAGTCCTTCTCAAGGTTCAAGTGTGCCAAGGATTGAGGAGGAGAGACCTTCTCAAATTGTGATTCCAAAAAGAAACTCAAGAAATATGGGTGAGTCCATGTGGCTCACATTTCAAGGAAAGAGGAGCATATCTCATGTGGTATACATCTCATACTTACTTCTCTTATCTCATTTGATAAATCAATTTGCTTTAGTGAGATCATAGAATCTCAAAATTGGAGTAAAGCCATACTAGTTGAGTATGAAGTCTCTCTTGAGAACATAGATGATGTTCCTAAAAGGTTGAAATTGATTTTAAATCAATTAGAAAGAAAATGGTTATTTCATCAAATGCATGCTCTTAAGTCATGTAAGAGCAAAAGTGATTTGTTCACTCATAGTTTGAAAATTTGTATTGAGTCAAATTGTAAACTCTTTATGAGAGTAAGTGAATCATCTTCTAAAGACACTTATCTCCATAATGAAGTATTTAGCCTCATTGGATCAAAGATTATCATGGTAAACAAGCATGAAGATATGATGCAAACACTTTGTTATTATAGCATGCAAAGTCTTGCCAATTTGGATGAGTCTAATTCTCTAGATCGTGGTAACATGATGTTAGATCTTTGTGATCCTAATAAATCAAGAAGAAATCTTTATTTTCTCATGAAGGAGCATGCACATGAAGAAGGATCAAGCCTCAAGGTCAAGCATCTGTATGAAAATTGGAAGGAATCAATTTTGGAGGTGCTAGGATGGTGCAAAGCTCTCAAGCTCATCAAAGAAGCACTGTCATGGATATGGTGATTTCATATCAACATCAAGCTCATTGGCTGATCTTCACACCTTTTGAACTAGCAAAGACCAATTCAGCCCATGGAGTCAAGTTCAAGATCATCATGTTTTCCATCAAGCTAGATTTACCAAGCCAGATTTTTGAGGAGTGTGAAAAATGCAAAAATAAGCTTGGTAGAGGCCAAAAATCATCTATATAGGATGATTACACATGTGTGGAGCCTGTTACCACGTGTGAAAATAGTTTACTTGTCATGTACCATAATCATATAGGCTGTACATATGATCTAATTCAAGTTCTAGTGGCTAAAAAGGCCAAAAACTAGTTTTCTAGACATATGACACATGGCATCAATCTATTGATTGCATGAGCCACATCCTTTGGTTAGGTGTCATATCACATGTGTAGAGGACAGCTCACATGTGTGGAATAAGCTGAAGTAGGCAAATTTTGACTTCTAGAAGATTTCCAAGTAGATCTCCATATAGAAGGTTTTGTCCAAAATGGACCAAAAGTGCTCAAAAAAGAAGGTTTTGTCCAAGTGTCAGTTTTGCATGATGAATCATCATATGACAAAGCACCTTCACAAATGTGGGATCAGAGGGATGATCAGTACCACGAGCTCCCACTTATTGTATATAGAGAGCCACATTTGGCCATAATCATTGTGAGACACCAAACTTGGTTTTGGAAGCAATTTTGAGTGATTCTCTCCATTTGTCTACATTTGTTTTGACTATTTTGAGGTTCTATCAATGTGTACTTGATTTTCAGGTTGGAGTCCGTACTCAAACAGTGTTTCACATGTGTGAAACTAGAAAGTACACCTACCTTCAATTAATGATTGTTCTTGTTAGGATTTTGTGTCTAGAATTGATCTAGATTGATCTTAATCTCAAGGAGATTGATAGATCAAGTAATCTGACAACCAATCCCTCTTGAGGATCAGATTAGGATCCACTCTTGGTCCTTTTTGTACTTTTTGCACATAAACAGGAGTTTTTAAGGATGGTCATTGCCTAATGGAATTGGGCTTGAGCATGAATTCCAACAGTAGGAACTAGTATTTCTAGGCAAATGAAATAAATGCAGGTAGGCCCCTCTTAGAAAAGTAGAGTGAGCCGCCTTTTGATGGTGACCTCTAGTGGAGAGGATAATTCCACATGTAAGTTTTGTAATGTGGAAATGCCACTAGGATGCCACCTAAGGAGCTCTCTTGCTTACGAGGCTTCCCCTTTGTAGAAGGAAGTTTTTTGAAATACATCTACTCCATGTCCCAATGAGAAGAGCCTCCACAAGTTTGGTGTATCATTGAGCTCCTTGATCATTCTTGTTTTTTTGAGTGATGCATTAATGATCTTGCCCTTCCATTCTCTTGTGTGTAATTGTGGATTTAGTGGTGGATTAGTTTTATTTCTTGTTTGTGGAACTAGTGTGGATTAGCTTTCGTGCTTTTGTAGATTAATGTAGAAATCAACATTCGAGTAAACTAAATAGGCTGGATTTGTGGTGTAGATCTTGCATATCCCCTTACATTCCAGTTCTTGATGTTCTTGGGGTGACCAAGAATCAAGAAAATGTGTTTCTTGATTCTTGGACTTCTAAAATGTGTTTAGTTTTAGTTTTTTTGTTCTTGTTTCTTGCATTTAGGTAGAATGTATGTTTTAGATTTAGTTTTAGTTTGAAAGGATCTGTTTCATTCCGATTGCAGCAGTAGAAGTAGGATTTTCATTCTTGTTCAACTGATTCACATGCTGATTTCTTGGTTGAACGCATTGGTTACATGCTTGGGTTTGAATGCATGTGATACGGTTCAAGAGAGACCTCCATGGATTGTCCTCTGACAAGCAGGACAAAATACTACATCAATATTAGTCCTATTTGTCTGATTCTGGGCATTGAACAAGAAAGCTATAAACCAAAAAGTGCCCAAGAAGCCTAGTAACAAGCAGAAAATAGTTCTGTCCTTCCAAGAAAAATTATGAACCTTTGCATCCGGTTCTAGTGCTAGTACCTGGGCGAAGGATGTTCCTAGGCGAGAGTTAAACCTTCGCCAGAAAACCTTCGCTAGACCTCCAGAACCTTCAGTTATTAGAAACCTTCACCGATAATTCTGGAAGCTATTTTTACAGTACTGAAGATGCTTGCAAATTTCTGTCCAGAACTGATGAGACAAACCAGTACTTTGCCTAATGGACCCTCCAAACCAGTCTATAAAAGGACTGAATTCGATTTCATTTCTCACTTGTGCTAGCGAAGCTCTTGCAAATTTTTCTCGTGACCAAACTTTTCTAAAACTCTCATACGGTCTTTTGATACACTCTTAAGTCTTTTTTGCTTTCAGTTTCTATCTTTTGCCATCATATCTTCTACTGATAGTAGTCACTCCCCTCGATATGTCATTCATTGTGATGTTCCAACTACAATGGATCTCATGCTGCTTCCTAGCACAAGTAGAGTGGTTGAGTGGATGACCCTTGCTGAGCCTTTGCTCACGACAATGGGTATCCATGAGCATGCCTTCTCAAACAAAATAAATATGCAATTTATTACCCTCGCTTTTAGCACTTGGACTGAGGCAAAATCCAAGTTTTACATTACCTACCAGGGAGCTACCCACAAGGTGCGAATTACTGAAGCCGCCCTTGCTGCTATAGGGATAGATTCTGGACCTTGCCCATCGCCAAATCATAAGCACGCCAAGAATATCATTAAGCCTTTCATGGACACTACCATAGAGTTGTTATGGACCAATGATGGTTACTTGGTAGAGGCCATTCGAGATCCAGTCCTCCAGGCAGCCGCTCAGTTGTTGAACAACTTCCTGATGGTTGGCAACCTCATGAAGAAAATGATCTCATCTCAGATCCTCTATCGCCTAGTGGAATCTAACTATAACTTAGGTCAGGGACCCTTGGAACCTTATAACTAGTATAAAACGGTTTTTGGAGAGCTCAAGAGAGCCATAAAGGCTAACACCAAGCAGCAGTTTGATGTTGGTTCTCTTTTGTCATCCTTAGCTGCCTCATACCTCGATAATAAGATCCATCGATTTCGTACCAACCACCGACACTTCCCTCGTCTCTGATTCCAAAAAGGGAAATTTATGACAATTGGAGACACTATTCCAGTTTCAGTTGCTCAAGCCGCCTCACCACCACAAACACGAACCGTATTGCCAGCAGTCCAACAGTTCAGGCAAATTGAGCATTAAACCGAGAGAGAGAGAGAGAGAGAGAGAGAGAGAGAGAGAGAGAGAGAGAGAGAGAGAGAGTCATGATTTGTAATACACATGTTTGACATTTATGAGCTAATCAAAGTAATGCTACCATGACCACTATTTAAATTGTAGAGCATAATTTGTGTTTGTGCAACTCCATGATTGCCTCATGTTTCCCACATCACCTTTCTTCGCTCTAATCCCCTGCCCTGCTCAAACCACAAATCATTACAAGCAAGTGAATTGAAAAAACTAATGCTCTAGCCTGTTCCACACGATCTTCACATACATTAAATAATCGGATGCTGCGCAAATGAGGATGTAAGGCAAGCGCAGACGGCTGCCTTACCAAGTGAAAACAGCATAAAATCAACAAAAGCATTTCGCATGACTGGTGAAAGCTTAATAAAGCATTGAATTCTCACCAAAACCTTGAAGATAAGTTTAATGTTGCT
Organism: Diphasiastrum complanatum; assembly: GCA_029204225.1. Taxonomy (NCBI): domain Eukaryota; kingdom Viridiplantae; phylum Streptophyta; class Lycopodiopsida; order Lycopodiales; family Lycopodiaceae; genus Diphasiastrum; species Diphasiastrum complanatum. The sequence goes on along the minus strand of CM055104.1, from coordinate 14,010,189 downwards.
TTTGGTGAAACAAGAGTGATCCACATACGTGTAGCACAAATGAAAGAGTAGCAATTGAATTTGGTTTCGCTGATGCTTTTGATCAAGGTGTTTCGCTGATGCATCCAGGTGGCAAGACACGACAGTAGCCTAGCCATATGGGAGAGGAGCGGGCGGCGACCAAGGAAGCAACGAAGGAGCCATGCGCGGTGGCCAGACGCGACTTGGACTCATATATCTATTATATCAGGGCGGTGGGGGGATGCGAGGGACAAGACTTGGGGTCTCATTTAAACTCGGGTGGGTGCCGGTCTCATTTAAACTCGGGTGGTGAATGTGGATAAACCATTGACAACAAGTTGAACCAAAGGTGAAATTTCGTGCCCATCAAAGGTCAATTTGGATGAGGCTGTTGCAATTTTTAGCAGTCAACATGAAAGTGCATAATCTTGTATAAAACTGTCAAATTGATAGGCTACAATTTATTGTAAGTTGTAATAAGTACAGGATCCATTTTTCAAACTTAAAGTTGACTCTATGCAATTTCCAAGATTCATAAGTTAATACAAAGATATTGAAAATTTAGATTTTCAAACCTCAAAGTCTTTTCATTTTAGCATGGGTTATTGGAGATCTTGGCCCAAATTGGAAGTTTGAAGAATGGGCCAAGTTGCCAACTAACAGCTTAGACTTTTGATTTTTTCATAATTGTTACAATTGAACTCCAACTTTTCAATTTTCAAACTTTTAAACTTTCGATTTTCAGATCTCAAGTGTGTGTGTGTGTGTGTGTGTGTGGAGTTAAAAAACTTGTAAGGCTAGTGACCATGATCCAACTAGATTCTAGGCTGAAGGCTCCAATATTGGTTAGTAATTGTTTCACATGGAATTTGATATGAGAAATGTAAATAAGCACAATCTGTACATTTTTTTGGCTGGAATTCAATATTAAAAATTTTAAACTGAAATTTGCATAAAAGTCCTATCCCCTTTAAAAAATGAAATTTGAATGGCAAGTTCTATCTAAGAACGTCACACAAAGGCCATGAACATTGTCAAAGACGTCATGAACCACGAAGGGTGACCTTGAACTTCAAATTTCAACATTAAACCCCAACAACCTTGCCCACAAGAGATGGATGCTTCCTACTTAATTCCTCCTTCAATTCCTACTTATTGTTGCATTATATGGAAAAGCGACCATGATGAGCAACACTTATTGTTACTATATGTGGGAAGGAAATGGTACGCATGAAGTATGGAGAGAGTTTTCTGGTTATTATTACATTTCATGGAAGGCTCACCATGATATGATAAGCGTGCTGCATGATCTGATTCATCATATCCCATCTCATAACTATATGATGTGACTTTCAACTATATACTCTTAGTCTTGACTTTAGAATTGTTAGAATCGTTGCTCTTGATGGCAAATAGTCAAATGCCTAAAAATGGAAAATCCACATTGCTTTTTTTGGTTAGAAAATCAAAGTTTCAACCCTGCCAACACATCATACAAGAAAATCAAAACCAAACATACAAGAAAAACATTGCCAATTGAATTCGTTTTTTAGTCATTGATGAGTTACCTTGTAATCTCCTCTTAGTTTGCCATCTTGATGGTAAAAAGATTTTCACTTAAAAGAAAGCAAACTACGTATGAGTGAAGGCTTCATTTTCTCTACTTGAGGTCATGAATATATTCAGCTCCAATTACACACAAATTAGGAAATGTCAAAGGAAAGAAATGAAAAAAGTGTGATGAGAAGGATTATGGTGGAGGATAGGAAATGTGAAATAATGGTAGATGGAAATAATCACTTGAGACCGTTAACAAAAAGTTTTGGATGATGTACATGTTGGCCACATTACTCAAGGCAATTGTTTTCTTTGTTCTAAGATACTGAGAATACATTCACGATGATCGATGATGTGTCTATTTAGAATACAAGGGATGGTTATTGTTCTACTATGTTTCTTCTAACCTCTTTATTTGCGTGATGTGGACAAAGGAGTAGTTTCTTAGTTTTCTTTGTTATATTGATATTGTGAAATACTCAATATCAAGAAATAAGTTACTGTCCAAAATGCTATCAATTCTGCAACTAGCATTTGTGCTTCAAGTTTTAGTGAATAAAGCTTCTCTTCTTCCTTGGTGCCATCTTTGATCGATTGCTAAGTTTTGGGTTTACTCTATGATGTCTTTCAATGATAAAAAAAAACACTTAGTATATTATTTCATATTCAAGATAACAACAAGATAAACCCAATGCCAAAAAAATCATTCAATGAAACAACGGTGGGTAGAATATTCTAATTTTTATCCCATCTCAAGTCTAGTGCTCACAACCATTACAATGATAATGGATAGTGTAGTGTGAACACAAGACAAGAAATAGCCACCCTAATGACCCAATGGGTGGCTTATGGTCCTTATTGTTGTGGATCTGGTGAAGTTCTCTATTTCGTTGAATGTGGGTCCAATAGGCCTATGAGATGTTTATGAGAGATAACTTCACCATCGACTTTTAGTGACAAGATTATGTGATCCCCCTAGCGCCCAAATTAGTGGCTAAGGCATTCAATCTGCCCCACACCACTATGTTTCCTTATGCACAAGGCTTAGGCAAAAATGTTATCAATAATTTATTCTTGCCAAAGTGCACGGACATCAGCACCAAAACCAATGATGGACATTTTGATCTCCCAAATTGTTAGCTTAATATTTGACATCAAAAAATCGGCTGGGTTTTTGTACTAATCTTGATATTATACAAAAATTGGCATGTAAAGCTGCACAATTTTGATGTAAAAATGGCAAAAAATGTGCTAGTAGGATGGGGTCCTAGCCCGCCCATGATGTGACTTGAGGAGAAATTGTGGCCTTAGAATTGGCCCCTAACAACTTTTTACAGCCCTTACAAAGTCCAATACTGGGGAGAGAGGGCTTGGTTACCATGTACTCAAGTTAAAGACGAAAATGTGACAAATTCCAAGAGCAAGGGAAAGGGTCCCATAAGTGCCAACCGCAAATGCACTACAAACAGTTTCGATGAAGGCAACGCAAAGTCCTGCAAACGGTTTCAACGAAGGCACCGAAGACAACCGCAAAGTCTTGCAAACGGCTTCAACGAAGGCACCGAAGGCAAGCGCAAGCCATCGCAAGAAACCGCCAAGGCAATGGCTGCGATCTCCCACAACAAAACATATGAGTCAACCTTTGGATTGTAAGCGAAGACTAGGAGCGCAAGCCACCCAAGGAACCGCCAAGGCAAATGGCTGCAATCTACCGCACCACACCGTATGAGTCAACCTTACGGTTGTAAGCGAAGACCAGAAGCGCAAGCCACCGCAAGGAACCACCAAGGCAATGGCTATGATCTACCACAAGGCACCACAGAAGTCAACCTTGCAGTCAATATATGAAGACCAAAATCGAAGGGAACCGCAAGCTACATCTTGTGACAAATGTTGCGACCGTTACTAACCGCCAAGCCAACATTACGGGTCACCTATGGCTTCTACGTCGATGCACCTTCACGCTCCCGAAGCGAAGCTTAAACCTGACTGATGTACAATCTGTATACATGTCATTGTACATTATTTCACGACCAAATACACATTTTAGATCAAACTACTCTGAAGAGAGAGAACAACTGCAGCTCACACCTTACAGACAACACACACCCTAACATTTCTTATGTAGTGTTCAGGATCAGCCAATTTTGCACCAATTCTTGTAACAAACAAGAACGATGTGTATCAATACATCTCCAGCTCTCATTTAGAAATAAGCGAGAAGAGCGAAAGATCTGTAATCAATTTGTTGCTCTTGCTTCATTACAAGCATTGAATGTAATATACAAATAATATTTCTTTATCATTTGTGTTTTATCTAGAGGTTGAAACTCCGGATGATGTTGATGGATAGGGACCTTTGGGATGTTGTAGATGGGGCTGACCCGAAACCAGACAACGATAATCATTTAGTGAAGGCTTGGAAGGTCAAATATCAGAAAGCCCTAGCATTGATTATGCTGAATTTGGCCGACTCCTCGGTTTCTCATGTTACTACTTGCAAGTCTTCCAAGGAAGCACTAGACTTGTTATCGAATCTGTATGAGACTCAAGATGTGACCACACGATTACACCTTAGAAGAAAGTTATTTACATTAAGAATTTCTAATTCTACAACCATCACTTCTCACATAAACAGCTTCAAATCTTTATTAGATCAATTATCTAATGTAGGATGATGTGCTATTCAAGATGATGATGTTGTCATGACCTTGCTTTCTTCTTTACCAAAGTCCTACGAGCACTTTGTTGTGATGATCTCCACTCAAGCTGACCTGACTCTTCAAAAGGTCATTGGTCATCTTCTTCAAGAAGAAATGTGGAGAAAGACCAGTGATCTATTCGTGAAAGACAAGTACCTGGCTTTATTCACCAAGAAAAAAAACAATTCCAAGGGCAAGAATCAAGTGCAACAATAGCAGAAGCTGGCATACTCAATTAGAGAGTAGTGGATCGCATAAGAAGCTCTTTTGTAGAAACTAGAAGAGGGAATATCACAACATCAAAGAGTGTCACATTTGCATCTACAACAAGGCCGAGAAGCAGCAACATTAATGACTCTTCAAGGCTACTCTGACTCAAATTGGAGAGGAAATGCCTCAACCAAAAAATTCACTTCTGGGTTATGCTTCTTTCTGACAGGGGGACCAATCTCGTGGAACTCGAGAAAGTAAAAATTAGTTGCACTTTTTTCAACGGAAGCAGAGTACATTGCAGCATGCCAAGCTTTAAAAGAAGCTATATGGATCATACTACTACTTCATGATCTGCATCATACTCAGTTTAATGCTACCACCATTTTGTGTGACAATATTAGCCGTATTTCACTATCTCTGAATCCTAGATTTCATGGCAAGTCAAAGCACATTGAAATCCAACATCATTTTATTAGGAAAAAAGTTTTCTCAAGTGATTCTTCAATACTGCTGCACAACATAAATGGTTGTAGACATATTCATCAAAGCTCTTCCTATGATCAAGCACCAAAAAAATTTTAACTTGCTAAACCTGACGAATGAGTTTAAGAGGGACCGTTGGAAATTAAGCTCATAGTTTCCTCCTTGAACTCAGACGACCGAACTATTTGAAGAATGATTGCATCGGGCTTCCGGCTGATCATCATCCATTAATCAAAGCATAAAGAGTAACCAATTCTATTCTTTTCACATTCGAATGTCAAATTTAAGTTATATGAAGAACATTGAAGAATTGGCCATCTTCAACGTCTTCAATAAAATTAGTCTTTTCTGCACAGTCTGCAGAAATGAACTATTTTTGCACAACCTACATAAATACACGGAAACTGCCCACACACAAAAATCGTAAACAACCGCAACCGCACTGCAAACAGTTTCAATGAAGGCGCCAAAGCCAACCCCAAAGTCCTGCAACAGTTTCAACGAAGGCACCGAAGGCAACCGCAGAGTCCTGCAAACAACTTTAACAAAGGCACCGAAGGCAAGCACAAGCCACTGCCAAGGCAATGACTACGATCTACCACAATGAACCGTATGAGTCAACCTTACGATTGTAAGTGAAGACCAGAAGCGCAAGCCACCTCCAAGGTAATGGCTGCGATCTACCACAACGAACTGTATGAGACAACCTTACGATTGTAATCTAAGACTAGAAGCGCAAGCCACCGGAAGGAACCGCCAAGGAAATGGGTGCGATCTACCGCAACAAACTGTATGAGTCAACCTTATGATTGTAAATGAAGACCAGAAGCGCAAGCCACCGGGTGGCAAGGAACTAACAAGGCAATGGCTGAAATCTACCACATCGAACCCTATGAGTCAACCTTACGATTGTAAGTGAAGACCAGAAGCGCAGGCCACCGCCAAGGCAATGGTTGCGATCTACCGCACCGCACCATATGAGTCTTGTAACAAGCAAGAACGATGTGCATAAATACATCTCCAGCTCTCATTTAGAAATAAGCGAAAAGAGCGGAAGATCTGCAATCAATTCGTTGCTCTTGCTTCATTACATGCATTGAATGTAATATACAATCAAGACTTCTTGATCATATGTGTTTTATGTGGATGTGTGAGTGTTGTGATTTCATTACATCTATATGTTTGTTTGTTTAGTTCGTTCACTCAATCTGACAGATCACGAATGTCTCTAACTCCTCAGCATCTTCAGCCGATGGCTATCTCAGACGCTTGAGGAACAAGCCCAATCCTTCTGCATCATTATTTTGTGCTGAACTTCTGATTCTAACAAATTGACAGTAGCTCCAACACTCTTTGGTAGATGTGTTCAGACTAACGTCATGCATTTGTTTTTATTCGGTCCTACACATCGATTCTGGAGCTTTTCCGCACTGTTTCTTCTTCCTCCCATTTTTGATATCCAACCTTGGTATCATAGCCCAGTTAAATAAATTGAGAGATTGTCCATTTCTATTACTGTCAGTATGTCTCTTACCAATAACTCTTCTTCTATACTCAATCAGAGAGTAGTGGATCGTGCAAGAAGCTCTTTTGCAGATACTGTAAGAGGGCACATCACGACATCAAAGAGTGTCTCATTCGCATCTACAACAAGACCAAGAAGCAGCAACACCAACAACCGAATTCTACCAATGCGACAGAATTCAATGAGCAAATTTTTTATGAAGACAAATCCTCAGAACTGTTAATGGCTTACAACAAAAGTAGCAATGAAGACTACGGCTACTGTTATCTAGACAATGGCACAACCCAACACATGACTCTTCGAAGAGAGTGGTTTACTGAATATGAAGCTTGTACAGACAACAATTCATCTACCTTGGATATTCAAGCACCATCCGCATTGAAGGCAGAAAGACAATCAAGATTCTGTTCAAGAGAAAAAATTATATCCTTGTTCCAAATGTTCTTCACGTACCTCAGCCATCTAAGAATCTGTTATCAATTTCAAAGATAACTGATGATGGCTACACTGTTACTTTCTCATCTGAACAGTGTACAATCTTCGATGAAGATACTACTCCGAGTACCTGCACACGAGTCAAAAATTATTTTTATTATTTGACTCAGTTTCTTTAGCTAGTACTTCAAATGAAAATGTAAACAATCATGCTATATTGTCGCATAGTTGACTTGGACAAGTGAATAAAAGAAAACTTTCTTACATGCATTGTAATAATTTAGTTGATGGATTGTATTTCTCTCTTTCATTGGATAGGAAATCATTTATCTGTGAATCTTGCATCTATGGTAAACACTCTAGAAGCAGATTTTCCAGAACACATTCCATTAAGAGAAAACATGTATTAGATCTTGTACATAGCGATCTTTGTGGTCCAATTCCAACTCCATCCTTAGGAGATGCACTCTATTTTATCACCTTCATAGACGATTATTCTAGATGGTCTACAGTCATATTCATAAAGCACAAATCAGAAGCCTTTCAAGAAGTTCAAGGCCATGGCTGAGACCCAAATATAAGATGAAAGCACTCCAAACTGATGGCGGCGGTGAATACATCTCCAATGAGATGTTCGACTTATCTAGTTGAACATGACATTCGAAGACAATTTGCAACCTCCTACACGCCTTAATAGAATGGAATTGTAGAAATGAAGAATCGAACACTTCTTAATTCAGCCATATCTATGCTACATCAATCACACTTACTTGAAATGTTGGGAAGAACCTAAAGCCGCAGCCTCTTATGTTCAAAATAGATCCAGCACCAGAGCCATCCATAATAGAACTCCTTATCAAGTGTGGCATGGATAGAAGCCTAGTGTCAACCATCTAAAACTCTTTGGTTGTATATGTTTTTTTCATGTTCCTAAAAATTGTAGGAAGAAACTGGACGAGAGGTCAAATAAATATATTTTCATTGGCTATCATGATGAACATAAGGCTTATAAAGTTTATAATCCATCCACCAATGTAGCATTTGTTTCTAAAGTTGTAATCTTCAAGGAAGATACATTCTATGACTTTAAGAAACCATCGATCAATGATTCTCTGTCATTTCATCCCATTCTACACAACATAGAATTTTTCACTCATGATGTTTCTCCTATAGAATCTGCAGCTACAACTATAGAAGCTGATAATCCAACAAAACTTGTCACTAGACCAGACCAAGCTAGCTCGAGCAAATCTGAACAAATTCAAGAAGAAGCACCATCACAATCTGGTCAACCAGTTGTTTGAAGATCCTCAAGGACTCGAACAGTTCTTGAGAGGTATGCATCTCAATCTTTCTGGACTTCATCTGAAGATCCAAAGACCCTAGTTGAAGCAATCAAATCTAAGGATGATGTGAAGTGGCAAGAAGCTATGGAAAGCGAGTACAACTCACTTTTGATGAACCAGACCTGGACATTGGTCAACTTTCCCACTCACAAGAGAGTTATTTATACCAAGTGGATCTTCAAGAAGAACATCTACTCTGATGGTTCCATTGCAAAACTTGAAAAACACGGCTAGTGGCAAAAGGATTTACTCAATTCCAAAGAGTGGATTGTCAAGAAATTTTCAGTCCTGTTGTCAAAATACAGTCAATCAAGACTCTGATTGCGTTAGCCATTAGAGAAAAAATGGGCCCAAAGAGGGCCCTATAAGAAATGCCATGTAGGAGAGAGAAAAATAACTATAAAGTAATTATATTATCATTTTCTAACTTCTTTATGCATCTGCCCACACTACTTTCCATGTAAATGAATGCACCTTAGTTTAGTCACATCAAACTTCACTGGTGTTTAACCACAGTTAAAATATAATTTTTCAAAATGTTGAAATATTCCCTCCTGATAGTTAGGAATACTCAAAAGTTTGAATGAGGAGTGGCATTTCTGAAAAAAAAAGCCTACGCCATCTCTATCTCTAGGGTCAAAAACAAGTGTTTAGCGCCATCTCTATCTCCAGCAGAGTTGTTAGAACCATCTCCAGCTTTGTTATTGTCATTGTGTTGTTTGTTACTATGCTATTGTACTGATGACAAGGCTTTATCATCTTCATGTGAATCTGTCACCAGAATATGCTCCGCTCAAGTCGAGAAATTCAAAGCAACCCAAATTGTCAACTTCTGATATGGTCCGATATAGGGAGGAAAAGCTAAAACATGTAGATTTATGGTCATCAGGAACATTGTATTCTATTGATCCATGTTCATTGCGACATCCAGATTTTCATTCGGTGAGTCGGTTAATAATCTATATGTGTCATAATAAATTGGCCTTTTGGGTTACTGTGAGAATATGATGCTCTATGGAAATGCACATTCAATGCAAAGACTACATTTTTTGGAAGAGGAATCAAGGAAAATATCAAAGGAGTGCGAAGAAAAATCTACAAAGATGAAAACTTGTTTGGATGAAAATGAGATGCTCAAGGAGGAGATCCAAAGGTTGAAATCTTCTTTGCATCATTATACAACTAGTAATGATGAGATAAAAATTGCATTTCAATCCATGCATATCTCATATTCGTCTCTTGTTAAAGATATGGATGTGCTCAACAGAAAGGTCCGAAGCAACAAGAGGAAAAGACTGGTAAACAAGGATATATGTGATCTATCATCCAGAGGAGGTCATAGAAAAAGATGAATCCGTGCATTCAAGTAAGTTATAGCTTATTTGGTATTGAGTATTGCTTGAACTTTTTGATTCATTCATAATCATTAATTTTGTTATTTATTCATTTTAACTTTCTGTTGATTTGCTTATTATATACTGTTGTGAATACTATGAGTGTCCTGAATTCTACTGACATTTTCATGAACATTATGTTTGCAATGCAGATCAGCATTGGTTGTTGAAGACCATTTGGCCAATGAGATTTCAATTGGAAACTCACTAGGCTCTATCTTGACTTCAAAAATCTATGAAATCAATGTTAAATAAGAACAAAATGAGAAAGACTAAGGCTTCAGTTACTGATAGCATTATGGATGAAGTTGGAAAATTATTAGACACTACATTACTTCAGAGGGCATGTGACTTTTCTAGCATCAGTAGGGAAGCATATGCAACAATGTTTAAGATGATAAAGGAGGCATTTGCACAGGTAAATATTAAAAAGTTTCCAATCCCACGACCATTTCATCTTTGGAAAAAAAAAGACATGTTAAGCCATGGTATGCAGACAATAGTTGGTAATCCATGATCTCATATCAATGAAGTGTATTGCTTGAAAGGAGAAAGTCTAGCTTATAACAATTCCAACAATTTATTTATTGACATTAATCAGTTATTAACATTCATCATAAATTTTAATGGTATTACAAATGAGAATGTCAATAACAAGTTGATAGTTGTTCTCAAGTTAGATGAGTCTGAAATTATAAAAGGACAAAAAATGGAAAGAGTCAGTCTCATGATCAGGAATGGAGCACTTTCAAATTCAGAAGACTCAGAAGGCCTCAATTTCAGTGTTCAATCACGAAGGCAACCGCAAATTCCTACAAACAGCTTCAACGAAGGCACCAAAGGCAAGCGCAAGCCACCACCAAGGCAATGAGTACGATCTACTACCGTATGAGTTAATTTTACGATTGTAAGCAAAGACTAGAAGCTCAAGCCACCTCCAAGGCAATGGCTGTGATCTACTTCAACGAACCGTATGAGTCAACCTTACGATTGTAAGCGAAGACCAGAAGTGCAAGCCACCGCAAGGAACCATCAAGGCAATGGTTGCAATATACCACAATGAACCGTATGAGTCAACCTTACAATTGTAAGTGAAGACCAGAAGTGCAAGCCACCGCAAGGAACTGCCAATGCAATGCTTGTGATCTACCGCACCAAACCATATGAGTCAACCTTACGATTGTATGTGAAGACTAGAAGCACAAGCCACCGCAAGGAACCGCCAAGGCAATGGCTGTGATCTACAACAAGGCTATCAAAGCATAAAGGGTAACCAATTCTATTCTTTTCAAATTCGAATGTCAAGTTTAAGTGAACATTGAAGAATTGTCCATCTTCAATGTCTTCAACAAAATCAATCTTTTCTACGCTGTCTGCAAAAATGAACTATTTTTTCACAACCTATATAAATACACGAAAACTGCCCACAGACAGAAACCGTAAACAACCGCAACCACACTGCAAACGGTTTCAATGAAGGCACCAAAGGCAATTGCAAAATTCTACAACAGTTTCAATGAAGGCCTCAAGGGAGTCGTCTAGATTGAGTGTGATACATGCTAAGGCCTTTTGATCTTTGATCCTCCAGGCCTTTGCTTGATCACTATCTTCTAGTTTCAGGTTTACACCTTCTACTACATCCCAAAGATCTCTATCTATCAACATCATTCTAAGTTTTAACTTCCAGATGTAGAAGTTAGAACCACTGAACTTGTCAATGACTCTAGCTTCACTAAGTGATGAAGATGAAGAGCTACCTATATGAGACATGATAACAGTATACAAATAGAACAAACTTGATCTCTCGGTTTATTTGAGCAAAGCTCTGATACCAATCTGATGGGGCAAGGGAGATAGGAAGAACGAGAACAGAGAAGAGAGCAGGAATATTGCGGAACAGCTCTCATGTTCTAATCGGCTACTAGGTGCAAAAACAGTCTAATAGACAGGTTATGCTAAAGATGATCACGGCTTTATGTGTTCTGATTGTCCAACAGGATCTTAAAAATAATCCATACTCTAAAAACAAGACTACAGTCCACTGAAGAGATTAGAGATGGTTTGTGTGTGGTGTTATTGAAATCAGATTCAAACGGTGAAGTATAGTTCTAAAATAAATGGAAGAGCAGTATGATATCGCGAGTTTCTCAGGCGTCAAAGACAACCATCGTCTGATCAAAAATTGAGGAGTCGTAGACGTCCGTGTTCTGATCAGAGTGAGTAAACAAGCGCGATCAAATAGCAATGAAAGTGCATTCAATCACAACAAGCATTCATCTACATTGTACACAGATAAAAATGTGTTGTTGCTATATTACACTGAAGCACAATACAAATAGCAATTACAACCAAAAATTGACGACGTAATTGGGAGGCTCAAATAATACGTCTCATGGACAAAGCAACCGCTAATATGTGCTTGGACGATCTATTTATAGATTTCATCCGTGTATTGATTACATTGAATGCTTGTCACCTAATTAGGAAAGCCGTTGTACTTGGAAGTATATGGCTTTTGTGAGAACTGTACATAGTATATATGGTCAATAATTCAATATCCATTGACGTGGATGAGGACGTCGCTGGAACGTTCCTCGTTTATTTTAGACAACCTTTGGGATTTTTCTCTCTCTTCGCGCTTTTTGCAAAATGCCGAAGGTGCCCTTAAAAAGGCGAAGGTGTCTTTAAAGCAGTTTAACTCATGAAAATAGATCACCTTCGAGAATTTTCTCTCTCTTCGCATTTTTCAAAAAAATGCGAAAAAGCTGAAGGTGTTAAAAATAGTTCATAAACTTTTGAACTGCACAAGTTAAACTTTGAACTATGCAAGTGTCGCATTTCGGAAAAATGCGAAAAAGCCAAAGCTGTTGAAAACATAGTGTATTTTTGCAGACTATCGAAAAAGTAATGTATTTCTACAGACTTGTTCTAAATGCTAATTTTGTGGAAGTTATTGAAGATGGCCAAGTCTTCAATGACTTCAAGTTATTGAACTTAACATCTGAACTTGAAATAATGATAGGATTGGTTACCCTTTGCTGGAGATCAGGCGGAAGCCCGTTGTAGATGTTCTTTAAATAAATTGGCTACCTAAGTTTGTGATTCCTGCAAGTATCAGATGAGCAGATGTAGTACCAAAGTTGGTTTCACCTGACCCTAGATCAATGATCAATAAACATGCAGGAAGAATCATGAAATAGAAATTAGTCATTCACCAAGGAGACAACTGTGGGCTTAATTTCCAACACAACAAAGGCACCGAAGGCAAGCGCAAGCCACCACCACGGCAATGACTGCGATCTACCGCAACGAACCATATGAGTCAACCTTATGATTGTAAGCGAAGACCAGAAGCACAAGCCACCTCCAAGGCAACGGTTGTGATCTACCACAACAAACCCTATGAGTCAACCTCACGATTGTAAGTGAAGACCAGAAGTGCAAGCCACCACAAGGAACCACCAAGGCAATGGCTGTGATCTACTGCACCGAACGGTATGAGTCAACCTTATGATTGTAAGCAAAGACTAGAAGCACGAGCCACTGCAAGGAACCGCCAACACAATGGCTGCAATCTATCACACCGAACCATATGAGTCAACCTTACGGTAGTAAGCGAAGACCATGAGAAGTGCAAGCCACTGCAAGGAACAGCCAAGGCAATGGTTGTGATCTACAACAAGGCAGTGTAGAAGTCAACCTTGTGGTCACTATACGAAGACCGAAACCAAAGGGAACCGCAAGCTACGCCTTGCAACAAATGTTGTGACCGTTATGAACCACCAAGCCAACATTACGGTTCACGTATGGCGTCTATGATGACGCAACTTCACACTCCCAAAGCAGAGTTTAACCTAACTGATCTATGAACTGTATAGATGTCATTGTACATTATTTTATGAACAAGTACATAGTTCAGATTAAACTTGTCTTGTAAGTATAGCTTGTAATTATAGATTAGTTAAAACGATTCTTGTAATAAACAAGAACGATGTGTATAAATACATCTCCAACTCTCATTTAGAAATAAGCGAGAAGAGCGGAAGATCTATAATCAATTTGTTGCTCTTGCTTTATTACAAGCATTGAATGTAATATACAAGCAACACTTTTTCATCATCTATGTTTTATGTGGATGTTTGTGTGTTGTGATTTCATTATATCAATTTGTTTGCTTGTTTAGTTCGTTCACTCAATCTGATAGATCACGGACGTCTCTGACTCCTCAGCATCTATTCAGACGACATCAATTCGGGAGCTGTTCTGCACTATTTCTTCTTCCTCCCATTTCTGATTTCCAACAAAAATTAATGAGGGAGAGGTTGTTCATATGAAAAATGCAAAAAATAGCTTGAGATAGGCCAAAATTGTTGTACAAATGTGATCCCACATGTGTGGAGCCTAGTCCCACATTTGAAGAGTAGACATATAAAGGCTCATGCATAATTCAAGAGCCATGCATGTAAAATGTCAAGTTTTGTAGTCTAGTTACAAAATTGGCAAATTCTAGCTTTCTAGATGGTGCAAAATCATTGGATAAGGATGAGGACTATGAGAGGCATGCATGCAAGTATAGTAGCTATCCCCACAAGTGTGAAACGGGTCAGACCAGGTTGACATGCTCCCTCCATCATGTAAATACTCCAAATTGGAGGGCATTTGTATTGTGAATCAAGGAAGAGCAAAGGTGACTTTGCATCAAACATGAATCTCTCTCATTTGTCTTGCAATTTTTGTGATCCAATGCTATAATCATTGTTAGTGCTTTGTGCTCAGACCCCTATCCATATAGTATGTTGTCTTCACACGTGTGAAGCTTATTCTGGTCATAAACACTTGGAAATTGATTGTTCTTGCTTGTTTTCTTGATGAAAGATCAAGTCTAGCTTGTGTTAGATGATAGAATCATTGAAAGCAATGCAACCAATCAATCTTGGGGATTAAATGAATGCATTTTAGGTCCTTTATGTCTGAATTTCAACATGGTATTAGAGCCAAGTGCTTAAAGTTGAGTGTTTGATCAAAATTAGAAGCCAAACAAGCTAGTTTTTGGTGGATGAGTTTCTAACAAATGAGAGCATCAGTTTTGGGGATCTATCATTGGATTTGTATCTTAGGTACCTTGTCCACATGTTTGTAAAAGACCAAAGAGGAGGCCGCTTCTTGGAGATCATTCCAAAATTGCATTTTATGAGATTTTGATAAGATTTTTTCTACATAATGTAGGAAAATCTATAGAAATTTCAAATCTATAGGTAGGTTTGAGATTGGATCATCAAATATCATGTTTGGTTCTGAGTTTTAGGTTCCTAAAAAGTGAATTTTAAGGTTTAATTAGAGATAAAAATGTGAAGAGAGAAAAAACTTGTGTTGCATGCAATGGTCAAAATTGCTCATTCTGAGTGTAGAATTGGCAAGCAAACCCAAATTGATTCTATTCAAGCTTTCTTTGTGAGAGTGTAAGGGTCATATTGAGATCCATTTGATATGTCTAGAATAAGGAGAAGTCCTATTTTGAGTTTGCAATTTGAAAAATTCTAGGTGTCATTTTCTACCATTCCTTGAAAAGTAGATTGTCTAGTTTGGAGAGATTGTTCATGATGGATGAAGATCTTTGAAGATATTCCAATTTGTGAAAAAGGGGCACAAATTTGGTTGAAAAGGAGTGCAAATCTAGTAAGGAACAAGTGCCTTGTGTCTTTTTAGTACTTTGTGTGCCAAAAGGTAGATCAAGATGACGTTTATTGGAGGATACATCTTGGAGTCTAGTGAGAGGCTAAATCCATCTAATTATTTTACTTGGAAGGTTAGAATGGAGGCACTACCTACACTCCATGACCTTAATGATTTTGTCTTTGATGAGGTGGAAGAACTTCATGGAGGTCAAGAATTGCAAAGATACAAGAAGAAGTGAAATCTTGACTTACATTGCGTTAAGCTGAATGTAAGTAATGAACTTTTAAGAGAAGTTGCTTCTTGTACCTTGGCCATGGAGGCATGGGATTCGTTGAAGGCCATTTATGAGTCAAAAAATACCTCTAGGATGCTTATGTTAATGAAAACCATCATGTAACTCGTACATATATAATAAAGCATATTAAAATATATAAACACAGACACAAAATCACATATTTGTCGCTAACCTATACAAATAAATATCACTTACAAACTAGAGACTCTAGATTATATGCATCCTAATTTGAGCGGGTATTTCTCATCCACCTTCAACCCTAGATCTAAGCACATTAAGCATCAAAGGAGATGAAAAGGATTAAGTTGTTGTCACACGGAGATTCGTTCCCATGAGACCGATAGCATAGTTCATAATCAAGCAAATGTTTATGATTCCACATAAAACACTAAGATTAACACTACTCAAGTGAAGGTAAAGTTTACTTCTCTCTCTCTCTCTCTCTCTCTCTCTCTCTCTCTCTCTCTCTCTCTCTCTCTCTCTCTCTCTCTCTCTCTCTCTCTCTCTCTCTCTCTCTCTCTCTCTCTCTCTCTCTCTCTCTCTCTCTCTCTCTCTCTCTCTCTCTCTCTCTCTCTCTCTCTCTCTCTCTCTCTCTCTCTCTCTCTCTCTCTCTCTCTCTTAAAAAATATAACAAAGACCAATCCCAACAATTAGCAAATCCAATAAATAGAAAAATCCAAATAAAACATGAGAGATGTAAAAAGGAAGAAGAAGAGCAAGGACATCCGATTTCAATCTGTAAGAGGTTTGACCTGCTTTATTGAAATGAGCATGAATGTCAATTACAAAGCACCACTATATATAGTGGATTTTAGGGCTTTGGCCTCAAATCCTATTGGCCAATCACCACCTCCCTTATTATTTGAAATTTGAGATTTGGGGAGAGCCCGTTTTATTCACTAACTTGACTATTAGGCCTTGCAAAATTTCATTCTCGTAAAGGCCTAAAGTCCTTTTATTAACTTCTAACTAATCAAATAACTATGTGATCATCCGGCTTAAACTTACACGCGTAGGGTGCCAAATCCCTCTCACTTATTAACTATGGTTATGGTTGCCTCGAGATACGCAAATCCTCCAATAGTATCCCCCACCAAAACTAGTGGTGGTCCCATGAAACTTCGTGAAATTTTTATTTTGGACTCTGATTCACCTCACGTCAGATCTTTATGAGATGGTATTGGACTTTTTCCATAAATTCCAAGCGCGGCTCGTTGAAATCTCTTATGTGTGGTAGAAAGCACTTATTGACTTCATACAACCAATTAGTTGTCATCCAAGAAATGAATTTTGGTTCCCATAAACCACCCAACATCGTCGCACAGTAGTATAGTCTGGCTATTGACAATTGATCTTGGACATTTTTTTGATGCCATCAGAAGACTAGGATCAAAACAAAGTGTTGGCAGATAGTCATTCCATATGGATTGAATTGATCCAACATAGCCAAATCTTTTGCAAATAATATGGACTATCTAACCGTTGGATTTGGTGAATTCATATATTCCTGTGAATAGGCTTGGAGAGCCCTATGGAAATCCATTGAGATGTTCCAACTGAACCCTTGATGGATGATAGGCCAATCGGGTGTATGGATGATGATTTTATCCAAAGGCACACCACAATCTTTCCATCAGTTCTTTCTCGGCATGGGCACATACTAGGGATCGACTCTCAATTGGTGTGGGCTTGCCACATAATTCATGGAATCTGGAGTTTTCTCGAACACAGACTTGTGCCATGGAGGTTGAGAGAGAGAGAGAGAGAGAGAGAGAGAGAGAGAGAGAGAGAGAGAGAGAGAGAGAGAGAGAGAGAGAGAGAGAGAGAGAGAGAGAG
The DNA here is from genome assembly GCA_029204225.1 of Diphasiastrum complanatum. NCBI lineage: Eukaryota > Viridiplantae > Streptophyta > Lycopodiopsida > Lycopodiales > Lycopodiaceae > Diphasiastrum > Diphasiastrum complanatum. Next base: position 13,992,727 of record CM055104.1, on the reverse strand, counting down.
AGAGAGAGAGAGAGAGAGAGAGAGAGAGAGAGAGAGAGAGAGAGAGAGAGAGAGAGAGAGAGAATTTGAGCTTTAAGATTCTCCAATTCAAAATTCAGCATAGCCAATGCTTCAATTTTCTTCTCCAAAGCACCTGTACACAAGAACAAACAAGAGGGAAGAGCTAGGAAGCACACCAACCTGCAATACCCTTGGTAGGGGGTGCATTTCCACTTATATAGAGAGTGGAGAGTCATTCCAAAGTGAGTGAGGTGTCAAGTTCAAGTGCAGGAGGTGTGGAGAAGACTCCAATTGGACTTAAGGTGAAGTGGAGTGCATGAATGAGGTGTATTAGTTAGAGAGGGTGAATTGGTGAGGTGTACAAGTTTGGGAGAGAGATTAGGATGAGTTGGATGGAGAAGTAGGAGTGTAGGAGGGCGCCCCATTCTAGGTGTCAAAGAGCCTAGAATGCATGTGGCAAAGTAGGTGGTACAAAGTTTAATCTTGACTTTTATTTACATATAGTTTTTTATTGTCACGACTTGGGAATTCACCCAAGTGCATTCTTCCTAGGAAAATGCCAAAGTATATGCCCATCATCTTTTGCATAATAGTCATTGATTCATTGGCACTTTTTTCTAGAGGTTGCCCATCCTCAATCATGGTCATTGACATTTTTTCTAGAGGTTGCCCATCCTCAATCATGGTGGATAGGGTCAAAAGGGTGATCACTCCCTTGGCCTATTCTTGATCTTTATAGACTCCTCTAAGCCTTCATTATAGACTTAGAAATAAGACTTCTTTATAGACTCCTCTGAGCCTTCATTATAGACTTGTCATAAGCCTTCTTGGATAACAGTCTTGAGTTTTGAAAGCTTCTTGTTCTAGTTCAGGTCCTTCAGGTACTTTCATGAGTACCTGCATATATATCTACACATCCCTTCAAAGAAAGGTCAGTCCTTAAGCCCAGAAGGCTTCTTATTCTAGTTCTCAGTCTTCAGGCACTTTCGTGAGTACTTGCACATTTCTTCAAAGAAAGGTCAATGTTCATACCATCAGACATAGAAGAGTCCTTAGTTCTTCAGGTAGTAAGACCTGCACTCTCAGATCATTAGAGCAATAAATTCATACAATATTAAGAAAGAATAATAGTCATTGATAATTTCATATCATCAAATTCTATATAGAATTTGAAGCTGGAAAAGTCTTTATTACTTTTGGGACAATTTGTCTCTACAAATTACAACTCCCGATTGATCTATATCAACTTTTGGTTGATCAAGGTATTTTCTAAGCCAAGATCTAGTCGCAGCTACCTCCTTCCTTCCTACACTCTTTTATTGCCAAGCTCCTCTCTTCAATAGCTATGGTCTCTTCACCAAATCTGATCCAGAACTTTAGTCATTCCACGGTTTTCCATGGCTAATTGAGAATCTGATTGAATGACCAGGGTGCCCTCCTACATGTGTTTACAGCAACAAAAAAGGCTTTTTACCGAGATAGTTAAACACTTCTCGCTCTTCAAACCCCAAGCCAGGGTTTTTGCTACCATCTTGACCTTTTCTCTCAGCTTCTACCTATTATTCAGAGCCCACCCTACAAATCTGAGGTCGCCCTACAACAAGCAATCTCTTGCTTCAAACCATTCTTCAAATGGTGTCCGATTGGACTGTGTACCAAATGTGAACACAAAGCAGCCTCTTTACGAAATTTCAGAATTCCGTTTTTTTATTTATTTTTAGATTCAGCCGACAAATCCGGTCTCCAAATCCGTCCACAGTTCGGAACTTGGCAAGCCTCTGTATGCTAAAAACTAGGCATCAGTGCTTCTCTTTTCGCTTTCTACCTGCCGTAAACCCCGAACTCTCAGAAAACTCTTCTCCCGGAGCTCTCTTCAACGACTACACTATACTGTGTACACTCCTTGTTGATACCAACTTAGAATTTGCTCCAAACAGGATTACAGATCATGCAATAGAGACAGAAAACACTCTCCACTCCAGGCTCACGTAGCAACTGTATTTCTCAAAAAGCAAAATAAACTATACATATACTTTTCACTATGGCAACCCATGCATGGCCCAGGTTGCCGTTGACGGGACACATGTCCTGTCAACTCATCTCATGGTGAGGCCAACTAGTCCTTATCCATTAATAGGACCCATAGTAGAATAACACAGTAGTTCTACTTTAATTCTAACTCTGTTGAGGTCGTTAGTGATCGAGAATATCTTTTGTCAATGAAATGATAAAGTGTTTGTTGGAGGACTTTTTTTTTGTTATTCATCAGTTTAGTGTTTCGTATTATCTGAGGGATAATGGACAAGCAAAATTTTCCAATAAGATTCTTTGCAGTAATATGACAAAGACAATGGAAGCAAGTCATTCTGATTAGGAACATAAACTACATGCAGCATTATGGGCATTCTGAACAACTTATAAAGTAAATATAAATCAGATGCCATTTAAACTTGTGTATGGCCAGGATGCAGTTATGCTGATAGAATTTTTAGTTTCATCATCATGCATAGCAGCAACGGAACACTTGGATGATGCTAAATCATTACAACTCCGTCATGAGGCTTTGAATAAACTTTGTGAAACCAGATTGATGGTAGTTCATGCACTAGTAGCAGAAAAAGCTCGTCGAAAGACATGACATGATCGTCGATTACATAAGAAGGATCTGAAGGAAGGAGATCTTGCCTTAATGTATAAAACAAAATTGATGAAGAGAAAGTTGAAATTTACAAATGAAGGACCATATAAAGTCAAAGAGATATTATCTTATAGAACAATAGTCTTGGAACACTTGAATGGTAAAAGATTTTACACTCTTGTGAATGGCAGCCTAGTATGATCCCCCAACTTGATCAAAGATATGATCATTTTTACTTTATTTTTTTTACAATTTTGTTGTGTTGATTAGTTATTTTTATCTCTTTTGGAAAAGACAACTTAAAAATTATGAAAATAATGAGCAAAAGTTAGGAAAGTCATCAGATCAGAAAAAAAAAAAAAACTATTTTCAAAATTCAATTTTTAATGAAAAATGACTAAAAAATGGCTATTTTAGTCAAATCTTTATTCAAACAGTCATATGAACCTTCGTTGAGTTGCTAGTTGATATATCCAATTTAGATCTACCTATATTGAGTTGGGAAAAGGTTGGTTTGTAGAGAAAGTACCTATTTTATAGCTAGACGACAATTCAGAGCTATGTTACTATGGGGACCTTTGCCGAGCATCTTGCACTCATTATGAACCTTTGCCAACTTGACAGATGGATTCAGAACACAAAGTTAGATTGGGGGAAGGTTGCGATCTTGAAATTTTTTATTAAATACATTTGTTGGAAATTTTGGAAGCCATTTTCACAATACTGAACATGCCTGCAAATTTTTGTCCAAAACTGATAAGCCAAACTAGTACTTTGTTTAAAAGAACCTCCAACTTAGCCCATAAAAGGTCTGATTTTGATTTCATTTCTCACTTGTGCTAGTGAAGCTCTTGCGAATTTTTTCTACGACCAAACTTCCTTCTGACTTTCAAACAACTTTTTGATATACTTTCAAGCCTCTTACTCTCTATTTTTTCCAGTTCTTACTTGTCATCATGTCTTCTACCGATACTAATAAATCTGTTTCACCCAGATTTGTTGTTTTAGTTGATATTCTGACCTCAACGGACATCATGGCAGTTCCTAGCATGAGAAAATGGCAAAATGGCTGAACCTTGTCGAGCCCTTACTCAAGGTGATGGTTATTCATGCCATAGCCTTTTCAAGCAAAATAAGTATGGAGTTTATTAGCATGGCCTTTGGTATGTGGAACAAAGCGAAGCTAAGTTCTACGTTACCTTTCAAGGTATAGTGCACAAGGTGCGGGTTTGGAGGCCACCCTTGCTACCATTGGCATAGTTTTTGGCCCTCGCTCTGTTACATCCCACAAACAGGCGAACGCCATCATAAAACCATTTGTTGACACTCCAGTCAACCAATATCACACGAATGATGCTATCTCATGGAAGCCATTCATGATCCTACTTTACAGGCCACCGCACACCTCCTAAATAATTTTTTAATGGTTGGGAACCTCAGGAAAGAGAGGATCTCCTCACATATCCTCCATCACTTGGTAGAGTCTAACTACAAGTTAGACAAGGGAACTGTCCAGCCTTATGACTACTATAAGATGGTCTATGGAGAACTAAAGAGGGCCATAAAGAGTAACACCAAGAGGCAGTTCGCTGTTGGTTGTCTTTTGTCCTCCATAGCCATCTCATACATGGAAAATAAAGTTCATGGGTTTTGTGCTAATTCTATATTAGCCATTTATAATCTAGCACCAGTTGAATCATCCCACTAGGCTTCGTCCAAGTCCCATAGTCATCGATAGGTACTCAGCGAGGTTGTTTCACCCCACTTGCCTCCCGTGTCTCATCGTCGTACTCAACCACCCTCATGAGCTATGCCACTGCTCTCTGTTGCTTTCCGCTCTGAACTTCCGATTCTCTTAGGCTTTGTAGCCTCCCTCACCACTGATTTCTCATAAGGGCCTTCTGTGACAATCGGATCATCAATTCCAATCACAACAGCCCATGCTACCTCACCCCCAGACACATCTGCTATGTCTCCATCCACCCAGCCTTTTTTGGAATTGTTTTCTGATTCCAATCTCTTAGAGGATAATGACCAATTTGTCATGCCTCTCAGCCCCGGGCCTTTCAATCCCAACCCCCTTAGAATGGGATTCGACCAATTCCAAGATGCTTCCTAGAATTTGGATGCTGCACCTTCATCTCAGTAGGTCTAAGATTCAGCACCAGTCTTTTAGGCACCAGACACTATCAAAATTCAGCCTATGGTTAGATCCCCAAAGACATTCGACACGCAAGTCCCAGATGGATTTGAAGGGAAATATTAGTTTGAAGAGGAAGATCCGTAGGTGAATCTTCAGGACAAATCAGCATGCGACATCTGTACCTCCTTTTGCTTAGCCAACCATGTCGTCGGTATTATTGGATTTTGGTGACATGCTAGATATTCATACACACCTAGGACGAATGATCTAGAATATGTTAGAAGGAAAAATATTAATGGAGAAAAGGATTGACAGTCGCACACGCTGATCCGAATTCGTATGTGGTGTCCTTAAATGTTTGTTGGCTGCAAGGCAACAAATCATTGCACAAAAAAATGAGCAGGGCCATCAGATCAAGTTCAAAGGGATCGACGGTGGAGCCCGTGAGGCACATGGGTCGTAGGATCTAAAGGACCATTGGATTGCTTTGGGTCCACTTCAAACTTCAATTGTCAGGGATTGAAGTTGATTTAAGCCTTCAAAATTCATTAAAAATTTTCATACTGAAAGTTAAGTTAGGTCCCAAGTTTTTGAAAGGTGAAGTTTCTTCACTTTACCCGGACTGTACCTACAAGTATGGTACCGCAAAACAAAGTGATTACAGTGGAGAATGTGCTCAGTGGACGTCAAATCTCTTTTGTCCCTTTCAGGAGTAGGTAGTCAAAGTGTCAGGTAAAGGGCATTTTACATTTGGAAAGTGACTTGGCTTGTGAAATGCCACCTAAGTGATGGGACGCCCTGGTGTGAAATTTTAGCAGGTCATTAAAAGAAGTTACTGACATCGTCATTGTACTCAAAAAACTTCTTTTAGCCTATGGTGGCAATTTTAGGCAATTTTGGGATGGCAAACATTGGAGGGTCCATTTTGAGTGAAAATAACAAATTGGACGGGATTTCCAACTATGCAGTGTGAAAATTCAAAATGAAAAACATACTAATAGAGAAGGAACTGTGGGATGTCATCATAGATGATGAGAGAAGACCACTAAATGAAGCAGACATTAAAGTGTTTGATAGGAAGGCGAGGAGAGCTTTGACCTTCATCAACTTGTCAATGAAATGACAAAATTTCTAGAATTCTCACACGTGTGAGAATGATCCACAAGTATGATTGATCTTATTAAGCTTTATGATTAGCACAATAACCTGATTCTAGATTGAATAGCAAGATCTAATACAGAATTTATGGCTTAACCACAATCTAACATGCTTAAGAATAAAAAAATGATAGCTTTGAATTACAAATGAGCAAAAGTACAAGAATTTAGTGTGCGAGCATTAGCCTCAACACGAGTTAGAGAGAGAAAGTGAGAGACATATTCAAGCAAAGTATGGTATAGATCCAAAATGGCATGGAATAGCTACAAAGCTTTGGTTCTTCATCAAAGACTATGAGAATAACTACACATAGAGGTAGCTCAAGGTAGAACCACATCCATCCACCTTTCAATCACATCTAAAGTGAAAACTAGAGTCTATGTGACATTTGTCACATCTCATGCATGTATCTCTACCCACTTTTACCAAGTGTCCTATTTCTAACTAGAATTGTACAAATCACCTGTATGTGTCCATTTCACTTTGTGCATGCCTTGCATGTCACTATGGATCACTTACAATAAATGCATGTGATATGCCACGAGTTTCTACAAGCATATTAATGCTATTTCTAAGTCTACAATCTATATGCAAGTTGTATTCTACCAACTAGATATGATAAATCCATATAGCTCGAGTTCCATCTAGGCCAAATTTGGCATTTACATTTATGAAACAACGTACTTGCATAGTAAAAAGTTTTTAGCAAGCCTAAAGTCAAGATAGATGATTTTTATATTCAACACTCCTCCTAAAAAACAATCTATGATGACTTGAACATGGATCTTGGTAATACTCCAAGATTGGCTGTATGCTTGATGAAGGAATTCTTGCTCAAAGGTTTGGTGAGCAATTCTACAATACAAGATGATGTGTCGATGTGCTCCAAGTAGATTTCCCCTCCAATGAGCTTCTCTCTCACGAAGTGATGTGCAACCTCGATGTGTTTGTTCCTTGCATGAAATATCGAATTGTTGGCAAGGGCTTGTGCTAAAATGTTGTCACACATGATCATAGGTAGATCATCTTCCATGATTATCTTTAGCTCCACTAGAAACCTTTTGATCCTTTGTTGTAGTAGTGAGTGCTTTATACTCAACTTCAGAAGATGAGAGTGATACAGTATCTTGCTTTTTGGAAAGCCAAGATATCCAAGATATATGACATAAGCACTTGTCGATTTTCGATCTGCTTTATCACTTGTAAAATCTGAGTCAGAATAGCCAAGTATGGAAAGATCTTCACTTTTATATAACAAACCATAATCAAAAGTTGAAGATATGTATCCAAGCACTCTCTTGGCCATTTTTCAATGATGAATAGTAGGATTTTGCATAGCTTGTCTCAACTTATGGACACTAAAACTTATGTCAGGCATAGTTATTATGAGCCAAATTAAGGAGCCTATAAGACTCCTAAAAGAGTGATGTCCATGAAGGATCTTTCATCACCTTTGTTAGGATCTTTTACAATTTGCTCCATAGGAGTTTCTATACTCTTACAATCTAGCATATTGAACTTTTTTACTTTTTGAAAGAGCATACTTGGATTGACATACAAAAGTTTTATCATTATGAAAGTCGTCAAAGGTTGGTAATCTTTCTCTTGATGTTATCTCGCTCACAAACATCTGATAAGGTTCTGCAATGCCGCACAATGCATTGTACACCAGCTCAACATCATGTATGCGCTCACCAATAGAGTGCAGTTGATCCCTCATTGTCTTGATTTTGGTCATATAAGTCTGATTGTGTTCTTCTTGCTCCATTCGGGCACTATTCAGCTTTGACTTCGAAAACATAATCCTTGACAGATTTGATGTCTCGAACTTCTCCTTTAGCACATCCCATGACTGTCTAGGTGTAATGGCATCACTTATGTGGGTAATGATGTGGTCGTGGCATATCACTTGCATTTATTGTAAGTGATCCATAGTGACATGCAAGGCATGCACAAAATTGAAATGGACACATGCAGGTGATTTGTACAATTCTAGTTAGAAATAGGACACTTGGTAAAAGTAGGTAGAGATACATGCATGAGATGTGACAAATGTCACATAGAGTCTAGTTTTCACTTTAGATGTGATTGAAACGTGGATGGATGTGGTTCTACCTCAAGCTAGATGTGGTTCTACCTCAAGCTACCTCAAACTCCATAAATATGTGTAGCTATTCTAGTTGAAATTCCGATAGAATCTAGTGCAGTATGCAGATCACATCACAAATCACCATAGCCACTCCTCACAAGCTCTCATAGATGGCACAACAAAAGTTATTTGATTACAAAGAAACACTGTACACATAGAGTATTCACAAACTATATGAAAAGGCAGGTGTCCTAAAATTGGCCTACCACCTGTCAAACTAAGGTCGGGCCCAATATGGCCAAATTCGACCGACAAACTTGGGACATGCCCCCAAGTATAGCAAGTACAGTAAATAACTTTGTACATGCTAATTCTTCTTATGTGTGGCTACTCGGCTAACCCAAGTTGCCGGCTACGGGATCAGTGCCCGATTAAAGTATCCTAACAGGTCACGTCCCAATCACAACCATATACAATAAACCAAATAAACTGTACAGTAATTACATCATCACATTTAGAGCTTATACTAGTGAATCAGATCAAAACTGATTTGTAACTCTCTCTCTTAAGCTCAAATGTGATAAGAGTGAAAAACAATAATTTGAAGCAATGTCTGGAGTGTCCAAAAGATGTTATGCATGTCATGCTACTCTGTACTTGACTCACACTCAAGCACACCAACAAACTGTGAGAAATTGGCAAAAATCTAGCTTGGTATTTTTTATGATAGAAGTTTGTAAGTGAATCTCACATGTGTGGAGGATGTTCCCACGTGTGGAGAATTGTAAAGTAAATCAAAATGTTTGATATAGGGGTCTCATAGAATTTCATAGTCAAGCATTTAGGTGTAGGATGTTGATAGGGTCAAATTTGGCATAGATGGCAAATTATCCATTTCCACTTGTAATGCCAATATTGAGCCAAAATAGAGCCAAACTTGTGCCAATTAGAGTGTAGACAAGTGTCATGCTTTTTTTTGATGAAGCTTAAGAGGTCCAATAGGATTTAGAGGTGGAACCTTGTGAGGTCCAATAGAAAATTGAGGTGTGCTTGAATATAGTCCAATAGAATTTAGAGGTGCATGGATCAATGGTCCAATAGGATTAAGAGGTGGCAAAGTGTGATCCAATCATAGTTAAGCATAGTGGTAGCTCATGAATCTATTAGTATCATTGTACTCCTCCTTTTGGATCTAATTGATTTTGAGATTGAGTGGATTTTGAGTGTCATTGAATTTCTAGCTTTCTCTCTCTACCCGAGAGCTCATGATGGTTTTTCTCTCTCTACCCGAGGAGAGCAGCTTGTTTTTACTTAGAATACTTTTGTAACACTTCCCACACGTGTGAGTGAGAGTTGGAAGTGATTGAATGCATGTAGTAGTGTGTTTTTGCCATAGAATCAAAGATAGATCTTGAATCTCAATCTAGTCTTGTTCTTGGTGCATCTACACACCTTAGGAGATCACAAGTACATGTAGTGGACAATCCACACGTGTGAAATTCAACATGGTATCAGAGCCTACCTAAGGTTACCATGCATTTTGATCCATTTGAGTGAAAACTATTCATCAATCTTGAGCTAGAAATTGTCAAGGCCCATTTTCCTAGCTATCTTGTTCAATTTTAGATCAAAAGAGATCAAAAGGACATTGATTGGGTCTGACCTAGTACTGTACAAAATCAGGTGCTCAGACACTTGTGAGGAACATCCAATTTCAGTTTAGGAGTTCTCTTTCATGTTTGATCCAAAAATCTTGCTAGATAGCTTGTTTTGAAGCTATTTTTGTCTAGTTTCTGATGCAATCAGTTTCATTCCATTTGGTTGAGCCAATCAAAAGTTATAAGCTTTTGAAGAGGGTTAGGTAGGGCACCTAGACCTGGGTGGACACATTTGGTTTGGTCAAAAGATTGCTTGTTTGATCCAAAATCACAGTTGAATCTTACCAATCTCATCTATATGTGATCTAGGCACTGTTTTGAGATCTTAGCCATTTTGTTTCATGCAATATCATTGTATTTGAGTCAAATTTGGTTTCTTAGTGTATTTCACACGTGCTAAGAGTGTTTGATCCTAACTTTGCCCATACTCCATCATTTGATGTGAAGTAGATCTAGTTTTGGAGAGATTGAGATAGCTAGTGAGAATCATCTCACAGTTTGTTGCAAGATCTTGCATAGGAGATGGTAGCACACCATTATTGGATCCTATAGTGAGAGAGAAGCAACATTTTTTGTTCATCACTTTTATTTATCTCCACTTTACATGACTTCAATGAGTTCATACTTGTTGCAACCAAGTGAGAGATTGTCTACTTCCAATTATTCAATATGGAAGTTGAGGATGGAGTCCATCTTGATACTCCAAGATGTGATGGACATTGTACTTGGGATTGAGGAGGAGCCTCAAGTCCTTCAAGAAGTACAAAAATACAAGAAGAGAGCTAGGATGGCTCTCCACTACATTAAGATGAATGTCTCTAATGAGATATTGAGGGAGATTGGTGATTGTTCTACATCCAAGGAAGCTTGGGATTGTCTCAAGTCCATCTATGAGGCTAAGAACACCTCTAGGCTCCTCACTCTTAGAAATCAAATATTCCAAAGTAGTCAAAAGAGTGATGAGAGTGCATCTAATTATGTTTTGAGAGTCAAGGATATTCATAGAGAGCTTGCATGTATTGGTGACTCAATCAATCAAAGTGAGCTAATCCAAGTCATTCTCAATGGCTTGAGAGATGAATATGACAACCTTGTCCAATCCTATGCCATTAAGGAGGAGCTACCAAGTTTGGAGGCCCTTCAAAGTGTGCTTATTTCTGAAGAATCAAGACAAGAGTACAAACTCTTGAGGATGGACAAGCTATCACTCAATCATGATGATGGCAAAGTTCTATTTGCCAAGCACAAAGAGAGGAGTAAGAAGCAACACCATCACTTCTCTAATGACAAAGCTAAAGACCAAGATGGAGAGGAGGAGGATACCTCTCATGCTTCTAATTCAAATCTCAAGAAGAAGATGATCAAGTGCTTTTATTGTGGCAAGAAAGGCCATTATGCCACCAATTGCTTCAAGAAGAAGAATCAACTCAATCAAGCCAACATCACCAATGAGAAAGAAGACTATATTGCAAGTGATGGAGAAGGCTCTCTTATGGCATCAAGCTTCTCCTCTTCCACCTTCAACAAGGATGACTCATGGTATATTGATAGTGGAGCATCTTCACATATGTGTGGCTCCAAGAACTTTTTTTCATCTATTATGCCTTATGATGAAGTCAAGAAGACCATATACTTTGCAAGTAAGCATGAGTGCAATATTGAAGGAGTAGGGATTATTCCCTTGAAGCTTGCATCTTCTAAAGATCTCTTTCTCAACAATGTTCTTTTTGTCTCAAAGCTTACAAAGAACATCTTAAGTGTTGGCCAACTTCTTGATAGTGGCTTTGATGTCAATTTCAATATTGACAATTGTGTGATTAAGAAGGATGGTGAGATCCTTGCATATGGATCAAGATTTGAAGGCATCTACAAATTTGATCCAAGTGAGAGTGCAAACTCTCTTGATGTTTCTTATATTTCCAATATTTCAAAGGAGGAGGATTACACAAGATGCACATATCTTCTCTCTTCAAGTATTATGGTGTATGATTATTCCTTATTATTCAAAGCATATGTTGAGAAGAAATTCTCATTGAAGATCAAAGATTTGAGGAGTATTGGAGTTCTTGAAGGAATAGCACCATATGAAGTTTTATTCAAGATGAAGCCTAAGGTTGATCACCTTAGTGAACTTGGTAGTGCTTGCTTTGCACATATTCCCTTGGAAACAAGAAGGAAGGATGATCCAAGCTCATGGATCATGATTGGATACTCATCCATCAAGGAGGCCTTTAGTGTCTTTACACTCTCTATTTCAAATGTGATGGTGAATAGAGATGTCATATTGCATGAAGATTCAATCTTGGAAGTGGCCGAGATCAAGGCTTCTCAAGAAGCATCACAAGTTATCCTTTTTGAAGGTATTCAAGTTATGATGGGGCCAATGTGTGAGGAGGAGTTTCTTCTTCATATAATTTCAAGAAGATCTTCAAGATGCATGGCCGAGTCTTTATGGCTCACCTTGCATGGCAAAGAGGGGCATATTTCATGTTGTATCTACTACAACACATTCATATATGCTTCTCTTCCTTTGCTTGAAATGCTATCTTGCTTCATTGAATTTTTTGGATCTCAAAGTTCAAGAAAAGCTATACTAGTTTTGTATGATGCTTATGGTATGGACATGTTTCTTGTCATTATTGACTTAGATGTGTTTCCAATACTTTTTGAAAGCAAGATATTGTATTGTCAAAAGTATGCTCTTGGTTCTAGTAAGAACAAGATTGAGCTTGGTACTCACTTTTTTGAAAATCATGTTTTCACATGTTTTGAGGCAAATTGTAAACTCCTCTTGAGATTAAGTGAAGCATCCAAAGTGGACACTTACATCCTTGAGAGAGTAACTAGCCTAAAAAAGATCAAGATAGTCTTTGATATCAAGATTAGATCCATAATGGATATAGTTCATTGTATGTGGACTAGTCAAGCTAGAAAGCATAATCTTGATAATCATCATTGTTTCACATCTTATGATCCTGATCTCCATGATCCTTATGAGGCTTGGAATCCTCAGATTTCTCTATTTATGCTGCATCCATCATGCAAGTGGAACTTTCAAGGCAAAAATCATCATCAAGCATGGAGGAAGCCCATGATAATAGTGGCATATTGGTGGAGCACTCTTCAAAGGCATTGGCAAGAGATCTCTACCAAAGAGATCTTATCATGGATATGGTGAGGGTGCTGCTATGATGGATCCCTTGGCTGATCTTCACTTCTTATGCATACCAAAGGATCCACTCAAAAAGATTTACAAACTTCTCAAGTGATCTAGTACCTTTCCAAGCTACTTTTTGAGGAGGAGTGTGAGAAATTGGCAAAAATCTAGCTTGGTATTTTTTATGATAGAAGTTTGTAAGTGAATCTCACATGTGTGGAGGATGTTCCCAAGTGTGGAGAATTGTAAAGTAAATCAAAATGTTTAATATAGGGGTCTCATAGAATTTCATAGTCAAGCATTTAGGTGTAGGATGTTGATAGGGTCAAATTTGGCATAGATGGCAAATTATCCATTTCCACTTGTAATGCCAATATTGAGCCAAAATAGAGCCAAACTTGTGCCAATTAGAGTGTAGACAAGTGTCATGCTCTTGTTTGATGAAGCTTAAGAGGTCCAATAGGATTTAGAGGTGGAACCTTGTGAGGTCCAATAGAAAATTGAGGTGTGCTTGAATATAGTCCAATAGAATTTAGAGGTGCATGGATCAATGGTCCAATAGGATTAAGAGGTGGCAAAGTGTGATCCAATCATAGTTAAGCATAGTGGTAGCTCATGAATCTATTAGTATCATTGTACTCCTCCTTTTGGATCTAATTGATTTTGAGATTGAGTGGATTTTGAGTGTCATTGAATTTCTAGCTTTCTCTCTCTACCCGAGAGCTCATGATGGTTTTTCTCTCTCTACCCGAGGAGAGCAGCTTGTTTTTACTTAGAATACTTTTGTAACACTTCCTACACGTGTGAGTGAGAGTTCGAAGTGATTGAATGCATGTAGTAGTGTGTTTTTGATATAGAATCAAAGATAGATCTTGAATCTCAATCTAGTCTTGATCTTGGTGCATCTACACACATTAGGAGATCACAAGTACATGTAGTGGACAATCCACACGTGTGAAATTCAACACAAACCACCAGGTTTGACTCACAAAGTATCATGCAAACACAATGCTCATACAGAGAGTCTATCATACTCTCGACCAACTGACTCGTCCCCAATCCGATTTGAACACAAGTGGACTACATGAGTGACATGGCTCAAACTGAGGAAATCCCACTGCCACCATGAGACTTACATCCTCCATCTAGCTAGGCTGACATCCTATTAGACACTTACAAGTATGAACCTATAAAGCTGACATAAATGAGCGATTGAGGCTCAACCTGAGGAATTCTTACTGCCACCATAAGATTACACCCTCACTAGATAGACAACTAGTAGACAATGACAAGTCAATGAGCATAAATGACTGCTTTATTTCACTGTAGCAAATGCACAACCACATAAAACTCCGACTCAGATCTAGACTTCCGTGACAAGGCAACATGCAAGCCCAAACACACCCATGCAAATCAACATGAATGATAAAGCATCAAATACATGACCAAGGTCTGCCCATAAGTGGTATCCTATCGTACCAACACCTGTGCCACCTGTAGATCCGCTGCTACACCACTGGTCACCAAATTAGGTTCTCAACCATGGCCTGCACCTATACCAAGATGCTCTCACGTCCAAGCATATCCAACTGTCCAATAAGTTCTGAAAGCTGATCCCCATCCATTCCCCATTCACTAAGCACAAGAGTCTACCAAGGAGTCAATGAATGAATGTACACAAACCTCACCATAGGCCTGAGTAGCTCGCCTATCTCCCAGATATACTGATGATGATTTGCCTCTCCTACATCCCATGTAGGCTCAACTTCCCATGCTTGACGTTGCCAACTCTGATTTGACTAGTACATAGGCCTCCCACCAAGGAGCCTATCTCCCCACAACATCCATCATAGCATCCAAGCCAAAGCAAATGCAAACTAGATTCACTATCGTGATGAACACTCACCCACGATCCATAGCATATCAGGTAGGATAGCTCCAGAACCCTATACCTTATATAATCTGATCACCAAGTATCCATTACCCGCTGATAGCTGCAACCATCTTCATCCCTGCTGGCTCACAACCATAGGCATGCCGGATCCACATCACCCCGTAATGCACTCCATGCCCTCAGGATATGTACCACCTCCAGGTACACTCCATGCCACCTACCTCCAAGTAGGCATGACCCATCCCTAGGTCATCACACATGATGCACCAGCTGAAGAACATCATCCATACATCAAATGACATGTCATACCTGAGCAACTGTAGCATCTCCCTGAGTGCCACCCCACTGGACTCGTCATCCACATACTATGCTCACTTGATGTCTCTGATCCTGGTCACCATCCTGCTAGACAAGCCAAACCCCAAAGCATCACCTGCACCACCTGGCTTCTAGCATCTGCTCGCTCTCCCTGGCTATGTGCCATCCGACACCATGCCAACACAAGCCTATCCTTGAGTCGCCGCTCATGGGATCCCGAGACTGCTGTCTCCCTGATCGTACTGAGGTGTATGGCTCTGAGTGACTCCCTCTAGGCTTATCCATGATCTCACCACCTGAGAATCTGCCTAGACTCCTGTAAAAAATAGCCAAGTGCATGAAAGCTATAGGTAGCTTATCCATGCCCGTGATGGTAGATGCCTCCCCATCGATGCCAATGTCCAATGACTTGCCCCCTGCTGCAATGCCAACCTGTACTCCCAAATGAGCACACCATGAAGGCCTCTCCATTAGTGTCCCCTATAGTAGATCTCTAGAAAAACACCCATCATAGTGTTTGCCCTTCGATCACACCCCGTGCGATCTCCATTAGCTCTCCAATCTAGAGTTGGCTTTCAAAGCTTCACGCTTTCTCCATTTGCATTTGCAGCTTTCTGATTTCATCATGAATAACACTTGTAAATCATGTCCATGCCAATGACTCAAGTCCAATATGAAATAACTGCCCCCTGATGATCATCCCATGTCATCCTGTAGTGCTATCCCTACCAGGTATTCCAATGCCATCCCTGATCACAAAGATCTGAGCATCTACTCTGTAGTGCCCACCTGTATTCTCCCAAGCTAGCTCCAAGCTGCTCCTGTGAATGTTTCCAAACCACTCCCTGAGAATACACTGAGATGTAAACTCCAAAGCCACCATCAAGTCCCTCACATGACTATGCATGCCAATATCCCTCCAAGTGAACCTGTGAGATCTTCCATGGCCCAAACCAAACGATCTGCACCCTGTCATCGCTGGAATCTACATCCCTGATGCAATACTGATATGGCAAATTGACTTGACTTATCCAAACTGGCAGTTGAAGTGTATCTCATCGTTGACAAACCTAATACACTGCTCCACATCTAAAATGGCTTGATCAAAATTGACTTACTGACTGCAAAACCACAAAATCATCACGCTCACCACTCACCAAGAGTCTCCAAAGTGTGATTATTGACCCATTCTTCATCCTGTGTGTGTTCCACACACAGCTCATCCAATGCAAGTCCGCTATCTTGCCCAATGGCTTCCAACTGGCACCACCTCGCACTTCCATCACCTGTGACCGCCAAAATGTGTGTACTCCAAAATAGCCCATATTTCTCTCTGAATGAGAAATTTTCAAGCTACAGATGCGTGTGTCAATGCAGCTATCACCTAACTCGACAATATCATCGCCGATCATGCTTGTGAGAGCGATCCCCCAAAATGCCACTTGACGTTGGTTGGTTCGAACCCCAAGAGTTGAACTTGATCACAAGAATTTTTCACTTGTAACCGGCATACCATGACTACCTCTCACCTGTGATTGCTTGCCCTCTCAAAATTATTGCCAATGATGAGTAGTCATGTCGCCAAACTGCACTTCTGTCACCACAACTAGCTTTCTCCACACAATCCGCTACCATTCCCCCCCATACTGTATTTATCTCTTACAAACACCCTGTTACCCTATCAGGAGGAAGTAATCATGATTCTGAAGTGATAATGCCTCATTGTACCGCCCTGTAGCAGGCTTCACCAACCAAAAATTGCCCCAAATTTGGCCCTACAGTACCCGAATGGCGAATGTAGCCCATCATTAGGTCACTTGCACTCTGCTCGATAGAATAGTTATGAAAACTCTCCAAAACGCCTTTCTCCCTGCTCTATGACGTCGCTCTGTCCGCTGGCTCTGAGTAGCCAGTTTCAGAGGTCATTTTGGTTCAAGGATGGCCAAAAAAGGTGTCCTCTAGCTATAGTTAGCCCCAAAACCATTTTGCCTTGCAAAAATGAACTGTATCATCATTTTGAAGATTTTCAATGAAGTGAAGTCCATTCTGGACTTCGGGTCCCTTTCAATATTTCACACTGAAAATTTTTATTGAAGTTGAAGGCCCAATGGCCCTTCGGACCCCTTCAACCTTTCATGGGCCATTTCACCTATCATCCAATGGTGAATGTTGGCTGATTCTGACGAATTCCCAAGATACTCGGACAGAGCAACTGAAGAGCACCTCTCACCTTAGACTGAGGAGGTCTCTGAGAAGACGAGATGAACGAAGACTGAGAGCCAAGTATGAGAGAAGTTTGATAAGTTTAGATCAAAGCTTTCTGTACTTAAAGTTTGTTGACTTTAAAGCTATGTATATGACTGTATAAAAAGTAGACTCTACTTCAAGGGAGAGAGTTAGAATTAAAGTAGGAATCATTGTGCTACTGTACTGTGGGTCCTATCAACTGATAAGGATCAGTTGGCCTCGCCACGAGGCAAGTCGACGGGACACGCGTCCTGCCAACGGCAACCTGGGTCATGCATGAGTTGCTTGAGTGAACAACTATATGTACAGTGTAATTTCATTTTGAGAAATACAGTTGCTATGTGAGCTTGCTATGGATAATGTTTTCTGTCTGTGTTACTGTGTAGCATGATCTATGTTCCTGTGCAAAGCAAATTCTAAGTTGATGCATCCACCTCTTGATTCTATTGGACCAGTCTCAAGCATATCTGAAATCATATTGGACCATCGATGCTTCCACCTCTAAATTCTATTGGACCTCTTAAACTTTGACTTTTCACACATCAAACTAAATAAAAACACTTGTCAACAACCTAATTAGCTCGAGTTTCACCTCTTACACTACTTTGGGTCAATAGAGGCATTACATGTGGATTTGACCAATTTGCCATCTATGCCAATTTTGATCCTATCAATGTTCTACACCAAGATGCTTGACATAAAAAAGTGTAAGTCCCCTACAACTAACATAGATAACCTTTTTGCATTTTTCACATAGGTTGCCACAAGATCCAACTTTGATGTGAAGTACATACAACCAAAGTTTGAAATGTCACCATCTTGATTCATCCAACAAAACAATGAACTCCAAATTGTCATCCTTCCAATGAAGGTCTTCATTCCTTGGAAATTCAAGAGTGAATAGGTCACAAAATGAGGTCTTTGAATTTTCCTTTGAAACTCCAATCAAAGTAGTAATGAGCACTATTTCATCATCATAAGATATAGGATGAAGATATGAAAAAACTTCCTTGTTGCTCTTTTGTCTTTACTCAAGCCTTCATAATGACGTAGATTTAGGTATCGTTTGCCTTGAGACAAGTGCTCCTTCTTGGGTTCCTCCTTGATGTCTTGTTTCTTCATCATGCCAACTCCCTCTTGGTGTTGATGATGAAACAAGGATCCAAACCATGATCTTCTTCAAGACTCTCAAGATTTTATTTTCAAGTCTCAAAACCTGAATATTCTCTTTTTCAATATGATAATCTTTCAAGTCAACAAAACAATCACAAAGATCATTCATGCCAAATTGACTAGTCCAGAACTGCTTACCACTAGTAATTTGCACTACATACTTGTTGAACTTGAAACTAATGAGGCCAAGTGAATTTGAATCCTAACGTGCAACTCCTGAGTCTTGTTACCTAACAATACCTGCCACCTGTGATTTAGAATTCCTGATCCATCTGTTGCTCGCAGTTTTAGCTATGATCTATCTGATATCATTTGTGACATTAGCTAGTAACTACCACTTCCATACATGAGTAGAAAGATTGATCATTGTTACTCGTCACTCAAAACATTGATAGTTAGGAATGGCAAGCAAGAACTGTGTAAGCCTCGCGGTGAATCCCGAAAGATGGAATGACCATCTAGGAACTAGTATTTCTAGGCGAATGTAATAAATGCAAGTAGACCTTTCTTAAAGAAAGTAGAGTGAGCCACCTTTTGATGGTGACCATAGTGGAGAGCATTATTCCACTTGTAATTTGTGAAATGTGGAAATTCCACCTGGATGCCACCTAAGAAGCTCTCTTGCTTATTTAAGAGTCCCTCTTGGTGTAGAGGAGTTTTTTGCATTGTATCTACTCCATGCTTAATAAGAAGATTTCCCATGAGTTTGATGCTACACTAAGCTCCTTGATCATGATGGTTTTCTTGAGTGATGTCCCTATGATCATGCCCTTCCATTCATATTGTGTGTGGTTTTGGATTTAGAGTGGATTAGTTTTCTTGCTTTCCTAGTTGTGGATTAGATTTCATGTTTTCTTGTGGATTAATGTAGGAGCCAGCATTCAAGTAAACTAAATAGGCTAGAAATGTGACATAAATCTTGCATACTCACTAACATTCTAGTTCTTGATGTTCTTGGGATGTCCAAGAATCAAAAGACTGGTTGGTTTCTTGATTCTTGGACTTCTAACATGCTATAGATTAGTTTTTGTTTCTTGTTTGTTCAACTGAGCAATAACGTAGATCATTTGTTGAATGCATTGCCTTGCATTTTGGTTGATTATGCATGTGCATTCAGTTCAAGAGTGACCCATCCGGATGTCCTTTGACAGGCAGGACATAATACTACAACAAGGACCTGTCCCTTCTGTCTGATTTTGGGCTTGAAACAAGAAAGAACATTAGCAAGAGCCCATCGTTTCTGCTGATTGGCAAAAGAAGTAAGAAAAAAAACTTTCACAAAACCGGATCTGTCAACATTTGGCACCAATTGTCACTTGAACACATGCACATCTCTACTCCATCCCTGTTCCAACGTTCTTCTATGATCCGCTCCACATCATCCATATCTGGATCTGCCATCATCTGCAGTCTGACACTTACAGTCTGCCACGTTCTTGAATAGCATCATTACAGGGCCGTTCTTGGACAGTATCATCCTAACTCTATGATTGTGTCTTAACTATTGTGTTACATCTCAACCGGAGCCCCTGTGTTGAATCTCAACCGGAGGCCTGTGTTACATCCCAACCGGAGCCCCTGTGTTGAATCTCAATCGGAGGCCTGTGTTACATCCCAACCTGAGCCCCTGTGTTACATCTCAACCAAAGCCCATTTGTTGAATCTCAACCGGAGGACTGTGTTAGATCTCAACCGGAGCCCCTGTGTTGAATCTCAACCGGAGGCCTGTGTTACATCCCAACCGGAGCCCCTGTGTTACATCTCAACCGAAGGCCTCACCTCACTCTCAACCAGAGGCCCAGCTGAAATCTCCACTGGAGGTGTTACATACCTATGTAACTAGCAGTACTTCAGACTCCTAATAGTCCATTTAGTGTTGGAGGCTAAATGGCAAGGTACCCTTAGGATTAAGGGTATGTGCCCTTGGATAAGGACAGGCAAGTGACTATACCTTAGTTGGAGGTATGGAGTCACGTGACCCTTGGATAAAAGGTACCCTTAGTATTAAGGGTAGGTATCTTAGATTAAGGTACTAGTGTCCTTAGTTAAGGGCAAGTTGGTGTCTATACCTTGGATGGAGGTATGGAACCTAGAGAGGTGTTAGAAAGTCATTGGATGACTATTTTTCTAAACCTTGGGCCTCAACCTTGAACCATATCACTTTATTGGTCTAGGACCAAAGTATACTTGCACAACTTGGGCAATGGGACCTAGTAGAAGGGCGCCCTTTTAAAGTGTCCATTGAGTTCCCAACTCCCACAAGAAAAGCATTCAAAGAGTCATAGGTTATGGAAGGAGTCTCTTGACATTCCGTAAGCCTACGGAGGCTCTTGGAGATTCTTTAACTCCCCTAGGCTTCTCTCTCTCTCATTGGATGAGCATGGAACTCCATAGTGCATTGGAGGGGTCCATGGGCCATCTATATGAGAGTAGTAGGGTGACCATTGGGAGGGGGAGAGATCTCTCTTGTTTGCTTGGCTTATGCTCTACTGTTGCTACTAGTGTGTAGAGTGCTTTCTTGTGGTAGTATGCTTGAGGTTTGGATCTTGCTTATGGTATGGGACATAAGTAGGGTTTGGATCTTGAGTATGCTATGGAGTGTTGTGGTATGCTTGTGATTTGTTTATGGTTAGCAAGGGGGTGCTAGATAGGTCTTGCTTGGAGCTTGGATCTAGCTATGATTGGGTGGTGAATACTTGAGGCCAGCTTGTTATCTATCTTTGTGTTTAAAGAGTGGGGACACAGGTGGAGGAGAGATCCTTGGAAGCTTGCAGATCCTTACTTGCAGGTGGAGGCATCCTAGCTTGGAGTTGGGGAGCATCTTGAAGCTTGCAGGTTGCTTGGAGGGCATTTGGAGGCTCTACATTGATTTGGAGAACTTCCTCACCTCTACTTGTAAAAGTGGTATTAGAGCTAGACAAAGGATGGTAACCTTTCTAACCTTCTTCAAGTTCTATTAAGATCACTAACTAAATTTTTTTTGGGGAAGATTATAGGCTTTTCTAGTTGTAGGAAGCTTGTAGTTGAAGTACCCAATGAATCTAGTTCTCTTTGGAAGAGAGTAGTGATGCTTATAGAATTGTTTAGGGGCTGATTTTTTATAATGTTAGAGAAGTTTTAAAGTGGGCTTTGGATTTTTAAAAGTTCTGAAAAAAGATTTGTGGGATAGGTAGAGGAAGTCTTCCTCTACATACACAAACTTTTTTTGGCAAAAAGATTGATTCTAGCTATGTGTTTTGATCAAAACTAGTGTTTTTTTTGCATAAATGAAGTGTTTGAAGTTCTGATTTTCATTTTGAAGTTTTGTTTTTCAGACTTGTGAATCTGAAAATCAGATCTGCAAATTGAAGTCTTCATTCAAACTTCATTAGTTACACCTTTCTATCTCTTAGTTTCATGCAGATGGCAATGTAGCAAGGGACTGGTAGTGTAACTTTGTGCATAAAACAAGTTTTGAAATTCTATTTTTTGTCATTTTGAAGTTCTGATTTTCATACCTGTAAATCTGAAAATCAGATCTGAAAATTGAAGTTTTCATAAGGCTTTATTAGCTATCCATTTCTAGAAACTAGTTTCTTGGTTTTGGAAATCTAGAATAGTGAGAAATGTGAAAACTTTGGTTGCTTCTGAAATGACAAATGGAATTGGAATGGGAATGGGAACTTTATGCAAACATTAGCTTGGATTAGTTAATTGAAGTTTACATAAAGATTTGGTTTTCATTTTTGTTTTTGATTAAGGCAAATGTAGCTTGATGTTGTTTTCCTCTTAAGCTTGGATTAAGCTTGCAAATAGTAGGCTTGGATTGAGCTTATAAACAATAAGATTGAATGAATAGAAGTAAATGTTTTTAATTTGCATTGGATGTAACAATTGAAGCATTTCTATCATTCTAATTTGAGCACTTGTTGTTGTATTTGCATAATAGGAAAATACACAAGCAACTCCAATGGATCAAACCAATGAAAACCCAACATTTGATCTATCAAATCCATCCAATATGGCACAAGCTCTTGAACTTTTATACCAACAAATTCAAGCCACTAATAAGCAGCTTCTTGAAACTAATCAAAGAAACCAAGACTTTGAGTCTAGGTTAGTCAATCAGAAGAAACATGTAGTTCCACCTCCTGTAAAAGTGTTTAAGGGGGAGAAGAAGGATAGGAACTTACAAGTAGTAAGTTCTTGGCTAAATGTTTGGAACAAATACTTTGCCATGAACCAATTCCCTGAATCTGAGAAGCTATCCACTGTCACCATGTTCCTTGAAGGAAGAGCCTTAGTTTGGTGGGATGACTTAGTTGCAAAGGCAATCAACCTTGTACATGGGATGATTTTTGCAAGCTTTTTAGGGATTATTTTCTACCATTCTTAGATGACTATGAACACTTCCAAAAGTTGAGTCATCTAACCATGAATAAAGGTTTGGAACAGTTTATTCAAGATTTTCATGGGTACCTGAATCCACTTTATAGTGATATTCTGCCTAAGGTACAAATGTTAATGTTTATTGATGGGTTACCAAAAAGATTATCAAGTGGATGTTCGTAGGAACCATCCAAAAACCCTAGAAGATGCTATTAGGGCTGCAAAATACTTTGATGACACACCTAAGCCACCTAGGGGTCAACAGCCTAATGAGCAGAAAAAAGATTTTCAGTTTAAGAGGAAGGATAGGGAAGTTGTTAATGAAACACATCCCAATTCCGACAATCCTAAGAAAACCAAGAAAAACTTTAAAAACCATCATGGTGGCAATGATAAAGCTGAAGCTCGTAAGAAGAACCTGTGCTTCAAGTGCAATGGCGAGGGTCACCTTGCACGTGATTGCGTCAAAAAACAAGCTTCAACCTCAGGTAATCTATCTCGACGTAATGAGATGGATGCTTGTTTCCTTAGTTCTTTAGTTTTTGGTCCTAATGACCTTATTTGCATTTAAGGTAAAGTTAATGATCAAGTTGTTAATGTTCTTTTTGACACCGGATCCACTCATAACTTTATTAATGTAAATTTGGTGCAAACGCTAAACCTTCCTACCAGAAAAAGTGAGAAAAAATATCGTGTGACAATGGCATCGGGAAGTAATTCCGATTTGATGAATTTTATTGTTCCTGATGTAGAATTGCACATTCAGGATTATTATGAAAAACTAGAATTCCATGTTGCTCAATTGGCTAATGTAGATATTGTTCTTGGGCACCAATGGCATTTTGATAGGAACAAATCATTGAGAATTGATTTTGTTGACAAATCTTTATCCTTTATGCATGAGAATTCTTTAATTAAGATCAAGTCTAGTTTAAGTGTTGACACTAAAAATGTTAACCCTTATTCTAAACGGGAACTTAATTCTATTATGAAGAATTCTGATTTTAAAGTTTATTTATGTTTTCATAATGATATCATTTGCTACAATGATGAAGAACTTAACATAAATGCCATGAATATACCCAGTGAGAACACTACAGAATTTGAAGCCTATAATGAACTTAGGCAGGAATTCAATGATGTTTTTTTAGACCTTCCTATAGGTTTACCACCAGAAAGGACAGTTGATCATAAAATTGACCTAATACCTGGAGCAATTCCAATCGCACAGCGTCCTTATAAGTGCATCAGAAGAGGCTGAGGTAAATAGGCAATTATATGATTACCTAAAAAAGGGGTGGGTACAACCTAGTAAGTCTCCTTGGGCATCACCAGTGGTTCTGGTGGCCAAGAAGGATGAGACTATAAGGTTTTGCGTCGACTATAAGAAATTGAACAAGGTAACCGTTAAGAATAGATATCCACTGTCGCGGATGGATGATCTAATAGACTATCTTGGTGGTGCTAGGTACTTTACCGATATAGATTTAAGATCGGGCTACCATCAGATACGCATTGAGACAGAAGATATACCAAAAACCGGGTTTCGAACTCGCTTTGGTCACTACGAATTTTTGGTGTTGCCTTTTGGTTTGACCAATGCACCGGCAACTTTCCAACAAATGATGAATGATTTGTTCAGGCCATATTTGGGAAGATTTGTAGTGGTATTCTTAGATGATATCCTAGTGTTCAGTAAGACTTTGGCGGAACATAAAGAGCATCATAGGATTGTCTTGGACATTCTAAGAAGAGAAAAGCTCTTTGCCAAGGAGTCTAAGTGTGACTTTTTTGCTAAGGAATTGTCCTACTTGGGGCATAAGATTTCCGAACGGAGGGTGGCGATTGAGGCTAATCGTATCTAGAGGGTTATTGATTGGCCTATTCTCACCACAGTTCGAGAAATCAAGTCTTTCTTGAGGTTTGTGGGATTTTTTCGTCGGCATATTCTCCAATTTGCTCAATTGGCATGTCCCCTTACCCAGGCCTTGAAAGGCTATAAGAAGCTAAGCCGGAGAGCTAAGAGTCCACTAGTGGTGTGGACGGAGGATATGAATAATTGTTTTGAGTTGTTTAAGAAACGTGTCACTTCGGCACCAATACTAATCATTGGCGATCCTAATAAGACTTTTGTGGTTAGGACCAATGTCAGTGATTATGCTATTGGAGCTGTTTTGATGCAGGATGGACATCTTTATCTTATGAAAGCAAGAAACTCAATCCTGTTCAGTCTAGGTACTGTACCTATGAGAAGGAACTACTTGCAATTGTTCATTCCTTGAAAATTTGACGACATTATTTGTATGGAGGCAAATTTGCAGTTTTGACGGATCATCAGACTCTTCGACATTTCTGTGATGCTACAGATTTAAAGGGGAGTCAAGCTAGATGGGCTGCGCTGATGCAAATCTTTGACTTTTCTATACGTTATTGTAAAGGAAGTCAAAATACTCTAGCAAATGCTTTGAGTCGGTTACCGGTTATTAATCAGTTGTGCTTTCTAGTTATAGAACCGGAGTTGTTTCAGTCTCTTCAAGGACTATATGAGTCCGATCCTTTTTTTGGAAAGTATTGGCAACAAATACTTCCGGGGGTCGATTCAGATTTGCAAGATTCCTCGAATCAAGGAAAGACTGAAACGGATTTCCTAATTCAAAACAGGATTTTGTTTCGTGAAGGAAAGGTGTGTGTACCGAAGAATGACACTGTAAGGGCCCAAATGTTGCATGAGTGTCATGATAGTCCATGCGCAGGACATCCGGGTATACAAAGAACACTTGACTTAGTTCGAAAGGCAATTTTGGTGGCCTAAGATGAAAAGTCAGGTAGAGGCTATGTACTTAAATGTACTAAGTGCCAGTTAAATAAAGCAGAGAGGCTAAAAGCTAGTGGCCTACTACATCCTTTAAATATTCCTACCAGAAAGTGGGAAAGTATATCTATGGATTTTGTGGTTGGGCTTCTACGTACAGGGAAGGGCCACGATTCGGTTTGGTTTCATTGTTGACAGACTTACGAAGTTTGCTCAATTTATCCCAACAAAAACTTCTGTTAAAGCTTCAAAACTAGCTCAATTGTTTGTTAAGAAGCTATAGAAAGTTTGTTGGAAGCTTAAGCTATCTAACTACTATGAGACCAGATATTGCAGGTTCGCTAAAGGCTTACAGAATTTATGTTCCCTCTACCTCAGCTACAATTGAGAGTAGAGATGTTATATTCCATGAGAATCAAAAATACATCCTTGAGGAGGCCGAGCTCAAAAATTCTCAAAAGGATTCTCCAATCATCACCCTTGAAGACTATCATGGAGGTACATTTAGAAAATATAGAGCAAACCAGAAAAGTGTTTGGCTTACCCCCTCTCCATTAGGATAATAAGTAATACAATCAGACCCTTTTGTTAGCAAAGAGGGACACTAAACATTTCAAAAATGTTAAAACAAACAAATAAGGAAACCTAAATTCAAAACAAATACAGTTTTCCATTTGATATTTGTTGAGCAAACAAAAGAGAATGCCTTGCATATCCTCCTCAATGGCAAGGAAATACACAAGTTTTTGAAAAACACTGAGAAATTTTTTTTGCATACTTTTAAAAATTTAATGGGCAAGCCGAAACAAAAAGTCAAGGGGGCTACACTAGACTTTGTTATTTTTGGCTTGCTCTTCAAAATTTTATAAGCATTATGCATTTGCAAATGTTTGAATAAGTATGTTATTCTTGCTTCTATCATTTAGACAAGTTTTTATCCTTGCTTTGCTTCTATTCAAAAATCCATGTTTCCCACTAGTGAACAAGCCAAAATAGTAGATAATTAGCCTCAAATATTCAACTGTTGTTATTTTAGGACTACTTTCATCATCATGCATGTTCAATGGTGGAAGTTGGAATGCAACCATTTTTCATCCAACATTGACACGAGGGCATCAATTTATTGTTGTGGTTGTTCTTTAAGAAACGAAATGAGCAAAAGCCAAAGCATTATGGGACAATGCAATAAAAAGTACCACATAATTCCTCATTGATAGCATCCTTACCACATTTGTCTACCTATAGACTTATTTGTGATCGTGGCCCACACTTCCTCAATTCTATTTTGTTGATTTGAGTAACACATTCAAAAGCATGCATGAAAAATATACTACGCATTATCCATGTGAGGTTGAGTCAACCAATAAAAGTTTGAACAGATCTTGTCAAAGGAAGTAATGATGGACTTAGGCATAAACACTTCATGCTACATGATTATGTACAACACCATATATCATTTTTCAATTGGTATATGGTGTTAAAGCAACATCCCTTTAATTTCTTTTTCTATTATAGCATAGTCTCATAAAAGATAAAGTGATTATAACCCATGTAGTAGCTTTGGAACGTTGTTGGAAAATACAAAAATCCACACAACAATGTGTACACAAGCATAACATATGGACTTGGCATTATCGACATGTTGATGAGAGTTCATTGTGAAAAAAAGATTTGGTTCTCTACTTTTTAGGTAGTATATCTCATTAGGGGATATTAGAACTCAAAATGGGCCCTTTGTCAAGATGTTGTTTTTGACTTCGCACGCTTTCAACGCTTATGTGTCCCAATGAATGGTGTCCATGTGCGACGAACTGTAACAAGGGTTGATGGACGGAAATTGAATTTAACTTTCCCGGCCAAATTTTCGTGATTTTCAAATATCCCGCCGGAGAGAACAAACAATTGTGATTGGACCACAGTTACTGCCCGAATACTCTTATGATGCCCGTCATTGTTCACTTGAGGTTGATTTGACGTCAATAGTCATAAATTGTGGTTAACTAATCCTTGTAGTTAAGGAACCTCTTGTCATTCATAGGTATACCTCTTATTTTCTTCATTCTATCTCTCATTTTCTTGTCATTCTTAGGTTTACCTCGCAATCTCTACATTCTCTCTGATCTCAGCTTGCGTACTCGTATTTTCGACTAGTGGCTACACATAATCAGAGACCAAGAGGAACCATTGATGCAATCAATATTTGCAATAAAAAAAATGCAGAAGATCAATGGATACCAAGAATATATCGAAAATATCAGTGGATCTTGATGCATCCCTCTGCAAAAGTCTCATTCCGAAAAAGAAAAAGATCAGATAACATATATAGAAGCTCTTGGAAAGGCAGGATAATGGATTTTAAAGTATCACCTGCCGGTCAATCTATCACGGAAGTTTTAGTTCAGCATGCTTATCTTCACAAAAAGCTATAACTCTACCATTTGGCATCAAATATAAAGCTCCCTTCAACATAAGATTAAGCTCTTCACCTTACAAAATAATGTGGTAATTCTGGCAATGGCTCTAAGTTTTTATAGATCTTATTCTTTACATGCAATATTCGCTAGCTAGTAGCTCTACGACATATTTGGCCTTTATTGAGATTATTACTAATGAAATTTTTTTTTCAAAGTTTGACTTATAGCTGAGTTTATATTGCTTTTTGATAGAGGCCGTGGTTGTTATTGTCGAAAATTGTAAAGTCCTGCAACTTTGCCACGACGCGAAGCAAAGCGACACGAAACGAAGGTCGAATGGCAAACAATTCATGAAAGTCAACGTACCTCGAAAACCCTAAGACACGAAGCGAAGCAAAACTCAAAGGTCGAATGATTCGCGAAAGTCAAACATGCCTCCAGGACCAAAAGACACCACATAACACAAAACAAAAAGAAAACGAAGAAAAATCTTTCGCGCTGTCAGCTGGCAGCTCAACGGGCTTGGAGTCTTGAACTTCACGCTCAGCTGAAACAGTTAGCAATAATAGAAAGTAACTAACTAGTTGATTAGCGTTAACTAGTCTTGTAGTTCTTTGTTTAGCTATCTTGTAAACTCCACACAGTGGAGATATAAACAAAATTCTGGATCAACAGAAAAGAGAGAGAATAGTTGTGCATGGAATTCTGCCAACGAGAAGAACACAACGATAGAGTAGAGTGTCAGGCCTCCAACAAGCGAGATACTGATCATCTCGTTCTAAAAAATCAAAACTGATGCTCTCTCTTGTCCATCTCTCTGATTTTTCGCTGTCTTGATTGCTAGAATGATTTTTGTTTAGTGATCTATAGTCGCGTGCCTAGGATCCTACAAGCTTTCGTGTAAGAAAGCCAAACAAAAACAATTCGTTCGCGAGACAAATCCGTTCGCGACATGGTATCAGAGTAGTGAGGTTATCACAACTGATATCTGAACAGTGATTCTCTAGGCAACACAATATGGCTACAACGATCCAGACAAGAATAGTAATCAGTCTTGATGGCGGAAACTACAGGATATGGAAATTCAAAATCAAAACACTTCTGAAGGGCGAAGGCATATGGTCGATGACCGAACTCATAGAGGTGTAGCCTCCAGAGGGAGACTCAAGGAGAGCTGAATGGATTAGAAAGGATGAGCGTGCAATGGCGATCATCATTTTGTCCATCAATGAAGATCTACTCATGCAGATTAAAGACTACGAAAGCAGCCATGCAGCATGGAAAAGACTAAAATAGAAGTACGAAGTGAGGACTGCAGCTTCAATGATGCATCTTCACAATCAGCTCCAATCCATACGAAAATGGCAACCAATTAGATCAGCACGTTGAGAAGATCAAAATGATCTTCGCTCAACTCGCTGCATCAGGTCAGAAACACTAGGTCCCAGCACTACAACAGCTGATGTACTTCATGAAATCTCTATCTGCATCCTATCAACCATTGAGAATGCTCATACTGAGTCCACCAGATATGACATTCGACAAAGCAATCAGTCTTGTCGCTGATGAGAGACTGATGAGGGACGAAGGAGAAGGAAACAGTGATCAAGAGAAAGCTCTCTTCACAAAAGGAAGGAAGAAAAACAAGAACAAATCCATATTCGACAAGACGAACACAAAGTCTTCAAGCAAAGGCAGTGATAATCAACAATCTTCTTCTTATGATCACTGTCACAAACCAGGCCATACAGCCAACAAATGCTGGTTCAATCCAGCAATACCTTGCATGCACTACAAGAAGAAGGGGAGTGAAGACACACAATACGAGTACTGCAACTTCACTAAAGAGCCAACTACATATCTAGAAGTTGTCCAGAGTCCAGAGGGAGAATTCTGGAGGCAGTAAATGTCAGAAGAAATCAAATCAATGAGGAGAAACAAGGCATGGACACTAGAGCCACTGCCAGAAAACAAAAAGATCGTCGACTGCAAGAGGGTGTAAAAAAAAAAAATGAAATCAGATGGCACCGTTGGACGTTACAAAGCAAGGCTTGTCGCGAAGGGCTACACACAAAGGTATGGTGTTGATTATTTTGACACATATTCGTCAATGGTCAAGATCACCAGATTGATGTAAAGACAGCCTTTCTCCACGGAGATCTAGAGGAGGAGATCTTCATGAAGTAGTCTGAAGGATTTGAAGATCCCAACAATTGACAATATGTCTATCGGTTGCAGAGATGCATTTATGGTCTAAAACAGGCATCACGAGCTTGGTACAAAAAGCTTGACAGTTTTCTGAAGCCTCTAGACTTCAATCCTACACAGCCAGACTGTAATGTCTACATAAAAAGAGTAAAAAAAGATTTTGTGATTCTGACTATTTTCGTGGATGATTCTCTTATGATAGGAAACTCGTTGATGCTAATCAAGGACACGAAGAGTCAGATTTCTGAAAATTATGAAATCATAGATCTGGGAGAAGCAACAAAATGCCTTGGATTGGAGATTAGAAGAGATTGAATAAAAGACAAAATGCATTTGAGTCAGTCTGAATACGCCAAAAAAGTGCTTAAGTAGTACCAAATAATGGACTGCAAAGAAAAACCTACACCAATGATAGTAGGAGCCAAGTTGACGAAGCGAGATTGCCCAAGAACAGAGGAAGAAAAACAGAAGATGGAAGTATACCCTACCAAAATCTAATCGGTAGTCTGATGTACCTTACAATTTGTACCAGACTCGATTTGGCTTTCTCTGTTTATGCTTTAAGCCAATTCTCTTCCAATCCTGACATAGCACATTGGCAAATGGCAAAACGAATCCTACAATATCTGAAGGGTACCCAAAATATGGGATTAACCTACAGAGCAAACAACGAATGAAAGGATTCGAGCTGCACCACTATAATGACAAGTTGGGCGAGCTGCAAAGATGACAGCGTCCGTAACAGGAGGATGTTCAATAGCATGCGAAGCGGCAATCAGCTGGATATGCAAAAGGCAAACCTTGGTAGCTCAATCCTTATGCGAAGCTGAATACGTCACAGTTTCAAAGGTAGCAACCGAGGTAGTTTGGTTGCTAATGATGCTGGAGGCAATTGGCATACCACAAGGAGAGCCATGCACAATGATGATGGATTCTCAGAGTGCCATATATCTGTCCCAGGATCCTGTCTTCCATTCAAAGACAAAACACATACCTCTGAAGTACCATCACATTTGAGATTTGATCTCGAAAGGAGAGCTCCAGGTCTAGTACATAAAGTCTGAAGACATGATTGCAGATCTGCTCACAAAGCCGCTCGACAAGCCACTCTTCGCAAAGCAAAGAAAGACAATTGGATTAAATGTGCAAAGTTGCAAAGTTCAAGAGGAAGTATCAAAAATTGTGAACTCCTGTAATTTTGCCGCGACGCGAAGCGAAGCGACATGAACGAAGGTCGAATGGCGAACAATTCGCTAAAGTCAACGTACCTCAAAAACCCTAAGACAGGAAGCGAAACGAAACTGATCGAAGGTCGAATGATTCGCGAAAGTCAACCATGCCTCCAAGACCAAAAGACACCACATGACATGAAATGAAAAGAAAACGAAAGAAAATCTTTTGCGCTGCCAGCTGGCAGCTCAACGGGCGTGGAGTCTTGAACTTCACGCTCAGCTGAAACAGTTAGCAATAACAGAGAGTAACTAGCTAGTTGATTAGTGTTAACTACTCTTGTAATTCTCTGTTTAGCTATCTTGTAAACTCCACACAGTGGAGATATAAACAAAATTCTGGATCAACAGAAAAGAGAGAGAATACTAAGCGAAAAGAATAGAAAAAATAGAGAAACAAAATAGTTGCGCATGAAAGTCTGCCAACGAGCAGAACACGGCGATAGAGCATAGTCTCAGGCCGCCAACGAGCGAGATATTGATCATCTCGCTCTAAAAAATCAAAACTGATAATACAGTTGCTCTCTCTCTTGTCCATCTCTCTGATTTTCCGATGTCTTGATTGCTAGAATGATTTTTGTTCTGTGATCTGTAGTCTTGCCTAGGATCCTACAAGCTTCCACGTAAGAAAAGCAAACGAAAACAATATGTTCGCGAAACAAATCCGTTTGCGACAATTATTTCAACTAAAGTAATGGCCTATTGTCTCTCAATATGTCTTATTGGCACAAGTTTTAAGCTTTCATATAGTGTCATTGAACATTTTTGTTGGTGACTGAATAGAATCTACATTGTTTAAAAGGGGTGGCGGGGGGGTACAAAGTTTTAAACTTCAAGTAAATAAAAGCAATGCTTAAATTTTGAGTGTTCATCTAGTGGTAAACTAATAAATGGCCAATTTATTGGGCAGGGTAGAAGTAACTAGTGCCTCAGTGCTTGTCTCCTATGTTGTGTATACTTATATCTTGTGCAACAATATTTTTTGGAACTATCTATGATAGCAATAGCTTCAATATGCCACAATACATAGGATTTACATTCATTTAGGCAACAAAGTCTCCACAAAAATTGAGCTACCTCATGAATGTTGTACAACTTTTGCTAGTAGTTCAAATATTCTTAAAAAGGATTCTGTATAACAATGCTATTTAGGCCTTGAAAATCATATGTTTAATATCAAAACTACAAAGGGCTCAAGAAAACACACATGTTCATGCATGCCAAGTATAGATGGCTTCTTAATGTGTATAATGTATATTTGGCACCCATGGCACCTTGTTAGGATAAGGCCCAAAAAGTTGGAGTGGTTTTGATTTTCCATGATTCATATAAAAAAGCTTGTGTAATATACTTATGATTGCACTTAGCACCAATAATTACTACTTATATATGGGGTATCTACTATAGACTTGGGGGGGAGCTTTAGATTATTAAGGGCCTTTAAATATGGCACTCAAGCTTTAACCAATGCAAAAAAACTTAAGAAAAAAAACTTGTGGACTCTTTTTTGGACATTTACATCTAGAGATTGGTTTATGCTCAAAAGCCCATGGGCTTTATGGGCATAATGCCCACCTCACGAGGCTAGAAGAAATCTGTGACACTAAGAATTTCACCCAGTGTGAAAACTTCAAGCAGGTATATTTTTTTGCGACCTCTTTTTTGGACATTGTCGTCTATGGATGGTTTGTGCTCAAAAGTCATCAAGCTCATGGGCATGATGCCTTTCGTGCTCCAAAGCCCATGGGCTTTATTGGCAAAACTCCCTCCATCAAAAGTGTAAAGCATGACACTTAAGCTTTTACCTAATGTAAAAATCTAAGACGCATTCTATTATTGAATCTTTTTTTAACACTTGTCATCCATGGATTGGTCTATGCTAAAAAGCTCATGGACTTTATGGGCATGATGTTCTTTATGATGGAAAGCCCACAATCTTTTTGTCACGGGACTTTGTGTAAACATAAAAGGAGAACAATCATTCCATATAACGCACTCAAAGGTGACCCACAAAATTTCAGCCAAATTTTTTGTATGAAGTCCCGGAGCAAGGTCTTCACATATAGAAGTCCCTTGTCAAGACAAAAATTTTAGTATAGGGTAAACTTTACTTGATTTGAAGACCTCTGCCTTTATTGCTATAATGGCTTGTATGGGCTTTTATGGGAGTAAGCGGGACTTTACCCAAGGTAAAGATCTCTGCCTACCTAGACCTCTGGAGCACCTCCCCAGGGCCCGAAGAAACTCAGTGGGCCATGAGCAATATTTCCATAATCTTGAGGTTTTGTTGCAAGTCATTTATGGCCTTTGTGCACCCCATGAGATTGGTGACCTTCTTGAATGCATTTAGATTTCAGAGGCATTGAAGGAATGAAAGGAGAGATGAACAATAGCATATTGTTAACCTATAGTGAAAGAACCTGACTCGGAAAAAAAAAACACAATTTAGAAGAATTGTTATTTCGATACCCTAGAGGGTACCCTTCCCAACCCTCTCAAAGGTTAAAAAGCTCCACACTAACGGTATTTTTTATTCCAAGAATGGGTAAAATGCATTTGCATGGGGATATCAGAATCCAAAAGAATAGCAAAGAAGTTGGAGTGTCAAGATCACATCTCCGGGCCATGGGGGCGTGATGTTATGGTTGTATTGGCCCCCCAAGATTGGCCAAGCTTTTATGGAGACGAGAGGACGAGTATATCCCAACCATATTATATCCTTATTGTGGGCCGACAAGCACCCATTATCGTACATAATGCGTCTCACGAAAATTCTAAAAGAAATAGAAGAAAACCATTCTAAAGATTATGTTAATTATTCCATGAGTGTTACGTATTTTCAAGATTTCATCCATAAAGCCTATGTATTTCCAAAACTTCATCCATGAGGGTTAAGTATTTTCAACATTCCATCCATGAGAACTTTCTATTGAGGGCTGAAAATTACCACCAATCAAATTTGTAAAAATTAATAAGGTCCTATTTTTGGCCCTAGGTAGTGGTGGTCCCCAAACTTAATCTAGAACCTTGATTTATGAGATTTGAGTGGACACACATTATGGTCTTTATTCTTTATGTACTATGGGGCAGATGACATTTTATCCCTTAAGGAGCCATAGGTGAGGCCTGAAGGTCCTATTGTTATGCCCTGGTAGTGGTGGTCCCCAAACTTAATCTTGATCGTTGATTCATGTAAGATTTGAGTGGACATACATCATGGGCATAAGGAAGGTCTTTATTCTTTATGTATTATGAAAAGAGCCGGGCAGATGACATTATAGCCACTAAGGAGTCATAGGCGAGGCCCTCTTCAGAGGCCCAACCATCTATCACGCAATGGAAGAAACTCGGGCAGATGACATTCTAATTGATAAGGAGTCGTAGGCGAGGTCTTCTGACTCCTTACCGGGTAGAATGTCATATGTCCGTGCTCCTTCCATTGCGTAACGGATTTTAAAACATAATCAATCTCTCAAAAACTAAAACAGCTGGATGGAGGAGTGCTACCCATTATGCTTAAAGGACTCATTTAACCGTTTAGCAAACTAAAAAACAGGCATAAAAAAGGCCCAACTATCCAGCAAGGATTTAGAAAAAAAGGTTTTTAGTGAGCACCGGAGGCAAGGAGGGCCCGTGTCCCAAGCAAGGAAGGAAAACGACGCTAGGAAGGCGTTGAGTGGCAAGGCAGGCAGATCGGGATTCGGGGGAAAGCGTGGATGAGCCAGCCTTCTTGAGGGCCCCACCGCAGGCCGTGTGATGGGGGGGGGGGCCGGGGCAGCTCCATTTCCTCACCTTCCATCTGCTGTCCCTCTTTTATTTAGGTCTTTGTCAGTCTGTTATGCCCGTTCTCTTTGCTGTTCCATCTCATTCTTCGGAAAGACAATTCCTTCTGTTTGTGTTTGACACGGAAGCTGACTCCAGGCTCAAATCGGTCGCATCATCTCCTGGCACGCTATCTATCGGCTAAGCTCTCTCCTACCACATTGCAATTCTTTTACAGCTTCTGTGCAATATTTGCAATTATCAATTCAGGGTTTTCTTCATAGCTCGTTCTTTGGAAAGGATATATTCTTCGATATCAGTCTTCAGTCATTTCTTGAGGACAGAAGGGCCTATCTGCGCTAAAAGAACGCTCTATGCATGGAGAGTACTGGAGTTGTTTTTCTAAATCGAGTGTCGATTAATTCGGGAACTGGTTGAGAGATACTCATATCGTTTCCAGGTTTTTCTCGACATGTATAATCCAGAGGATGGAACATTGACCTAGAACTTAGACCCATTGACCGCTAAATTTGCCAATTGAAATTCCAATTCATAGAAGACATGCATCTGGTAATACTAAGACTCGATCAAAGAAATGAGACTAAGCATATTTCATTTCAGCCAAGACCTTTGCCACTTCTTTGCTGATCTTTATGTTTGACAAAACAGTTTCTTTTGCATCTGGATATTATCCTGCTTGATACCACCTTCGACGTTTGACCAACTGGATGCTTATTTTCTCACGCAAATTGCATGGTCATTTGGCTCACTAGTTGTAATTTTAGATCTTCGCGATACAATGTCGTGAGATTATCTGGCGTCCAAACTATATATTTGAGTTCACATTTTTAAACACGTTACTTCTAGAATTTGGTCTCCTGTAACGAAAAGCTCCTATCATTTGAGTACTGGTCATATTTATGTTATCTTGGAAGAGATCGCGACGCCGGTATCTGAGATCAAGTTACTGCCGCATGCGATGAGACTCAATCGCACTCGAGTTTGAGGAACTGTTTTCCATTCTGCGCCTGATTGGTATAAGCGCTCTTATAGTTGCAGAAAGGCAACTATCAATGGAAGGTAATATTTTTGTCCTCAGTTGTATCAGCAGGAAATATCTTATTGAAAGCTTCGGCTGGAATGTTTCTCTTCAAAAATAATTTTCAATGAAAAGCATTTATCATACATAGACATCGCAATCCTCAATGTCCTTCATAATTTCGTTACTTTTCTCTTAAAGTATATTTAGCTCGTACATCGTGCGGTAGCTTGATTCATAAGATATAAAACGTCACGTGCATATCTATAGTAAGGGCGACTCGCGTGGATATGATATTAACGCTCGATATGTTCTGAAATCCAGGTGATTTTCAATTTACGAAGCTGTCTTCATGAATGTTGCGAGAAGATCAGCCGTTCTACTCAGTAACTGCATGATCTATTCAGAATCGTAGGGAGCATG
The DNA here is from genome assembly GCA_029204225.1 of Diphasiastrum complanatum. Lineage (NCBI taxonomy): Eukaryota > Viridiplantae > Streptophyta > Lycopodiopsida > Lycopodiales > Lycopodiaceae > Diphasiastrum > Diphasiastrum complanatum. The sequence goes on along the minus strand of CM055104.1, from coordinate 13,955,997 downwards.
GAAAATAATTTTTCTCAATCACTGAACAGTGAGAGAGTAGACTTGTATGAACGCACGCAATTTGCTGATATTTATGATAAAATGCCAACAGAATCATGTAGTTCTACAACATTTGATCTGCTTTCGTATCCTGTAAAAGATGTCAATTCGATGGTCTCGCATGTCTTTCCGGATGAACTACCATTTTGTGCCTCGCTTCCTTCTACGAGCAGCTTTTTTCATATGGATTCGACGTTCCAAACACTTAAAACAAAAGATTGCACAGATTCGAATCAGATTTTCCCACAGATGGTGTCTTTCAACAATTCAAGCATGCCATCCTTATTTGGACCACCTCTAACTCCAAGTTTTAGCCAATTTCCCCTTCCAGATATTTCCGATGAGGATGAGCGCGCACTAGTCAAGCATAAAACATGCCAGGAAGAATACCTGTCACTGGAATATTTAAAGAATGTCTTACCGTTCTATGAATCTGGTTTTATTGATGATGACGCCAGGCAAATTATCAACAATTGCTTTGATCTGCATCGTGGTAATGCAACAGACCCCGTAAACATTACATCAAATTATACTTCGGCTCTAGATTCAAGCAGGCTGCACAATTATTTTGTGGAAAGTAACACAGGAATTTGCGATTTGTCCACATTCGATGCGATTCTAAGTAAGCAGTTCGTGAATGAGCCAAGACGTGATTCCAGTTTCAACCAGACGTTAAACTCCCTGCCTTCATTTTCAAATCATGGTTCAATTTTGACTTGTGACAGTAATACAACCTCTTTCAGTCATGATCAGCAGCCTCCCCAACCATTTGCTACGTTAACGTTACAGAATCCATTAGAGCATTCATCTCCAGATTATCCACATTTCTACAACTCTAGACAAAAGATGCGAGAGATTTCGGAGCCCTTAAGACTCTCTTGTGAACGTAATGAAAGCAGCTTTGATCGTGTAATTGTGCCAATAACTAGTCCACCAGCAATTAGCTTTAATACGCCTGCTGCGGATGGATTGGAATATCCCAAAACACCGTCCTCCTATAGTCTCATCAAGATTAACCGACCTGAATGTGAATCTTTGCAGTCTACGAGGACAACGATCTCTTCTGCTACGTACTTGCATTATGACTCCAACGAAAAGACTCTCCGTACAAATATGTGTGAAGAACTTCAGGTGGATTCAGCCATCTCGGGTGAAAGTCAGTGCAAATCATCAGTCACTACTCCACATTTCAAGCAAGAAGGATCAAGGAAGAGGACGTTATACAGAACTTGCTCAGCTCAGGAAGATTCAAAAGCAAAAAGGCGGCTCCAATTTGTAAGGGTGACTGCAACATGTGCATCGTCCGTGAAGTCCATGCACGTCCTTGTCGCAATGTGAAATTGTTCTCTTGGGCTTGACAAAATCAAATACTTGTAGTTTACATAGCAATTGTCAGAAGTCGAAAGCTACTTGCTCACCTTAGCAATCAGATGCTGCTGTACCCGATAAAATGTGTTACTTTTTCGTAACTAAACGATTGTCGGTACAAGAAGCTTTTATGTAAAAGTTCTCTTACTCGCACTTCTACTTGTGGTCTATTTTAGGAAGATGGAAATTCAACTGTCTTCACCAGATCATCCTCCTGGACCTCCCTCAAAAGTTGTTGCAATACACTACCTGATACAAACGGAGACAGAAAAGCATCCACTTCGCCGAAAGAATCCATAGACCAAGCCCTGTCAGACCAAAAACCAAGAACGAAACAAGGCTGTGCAAACGATCCACAGAGCATTGCTGCAAGGGTACACTCTTCTCTCTTTTCTCGAAAAATACTAGTCATGTTGTGCTCTAAGTAACATAATTATTATCACATTTTTTAGAAAGGTAACTGCGTCGATGCAATGTCTGCTTTTCTACAGAACCTAAGCAGGAAAACTTAATGGTCGTCTCTCAATGACTGTTAAACTCATGTCGAGTATGAATTTCTTGTAAAGAGCTATTGTTCTCGCTTTTCTAGTTGATGTATCATAGATAACGGACTAAATCTGCGAAATATCTCTGAGGTGGCTCGCAATAATGTAACTATTTACAGAACCGTCGGGAGCGCATAAGTGAACGCTTGAAGATCCTCCAGGATCTTGTTCCCAATGGAACAAAGGTAATTCATGGACATTAATATCCTTCTTCTAGATTGCCGTACACTTGACGAGTCAGAGAATTATGTTCTCCTGTTCAGAGAATGGTATTATAAGAGTCTCTCTCTCCCTCTCTCTCTCTCTCTCTCTCTCTCTCTCGTTTTCTGAATTGTGCATTGTGTAGGTGGACTTAGTGACGATGCTGGAAAAAGCAATCAGTTACGTCAAATTTCTGCAGCTTCAAGTGAAAGTAAGTTCTCAGTCGAACAAATGATTCCCCAAACACACATTTCACAAGGATCCATTCATTTTAGTGCCAATCCTCACTGCTACATGATATTCTAGCTAAATATTTGTCTTCCATGTGCTTTGTAAATTTGAAAAGTCAAAAATCATTATATACTTTTTACTGTATAATATCCAGCTAAAAGAAATCGTACGACTCCGTTTTGTATGCACTCGAGTATGCTCTTGGAACGCAACGGTTGGGATGAAGGAGCTTTTTGTCTTTGACACCACTTGTGGAATACGTCAGATGTGTTTCTTCTGAGGAGTAATATCTCTCTACAAGCTAACTTCTAAATAGTACTCGGTTTACTGTATTAAAAACTAAAGTCTATCGCAATGAAGAGTTTAGTTTGACCACCTGTTGTGTCATTTTTCAATTAACTTTTATAATTTCATAAACACGAAGCTAAATGAGTTCTAAGAATACACCCGGAGAAAAATGCAAAGACTGATATCGACGAATCGGAATTCATCACAGTTGTTTCGAAATTGTTACTGGATCGTCTTGCATCAAATAGCAATGCTATTGTCTTTCTAACGGACAGGATAGGTTTAATCAGCCCTCGAGAAGAATGGAGATGCTATGTTACAATATCTGATCAGCAACCTACTTACATAACTGTAACTAATTATTCACGGTGATTGCTGTCATCATCTAGTCCACTGTCCTACTGCTTCACATTTAATATCTTAGAGAGCTCTCTTTTGTACCAGAACTGGTTTTAACCATAAATTAGAGATCATTAGACACAAAAGACTGTATATGAGGGCACGACCTTTATGTATACAGTTATCAAAAATTAAACTCTATTCTCAGAAATGACGTGCCCTGCCCCTATCTGTTAATCGTCAACAATCGATTGAGCGTGTCGTAAGTTCTTGTTCAGCCATATCAGTCCAGGAGTGATGACAATTGTTCGAGCCTCAAGGCAGGTTATTTGGTTCCTTCGACAATCATAATTTAAATTATGCTTCCCGGATGATCAATTCCTATTGCGTTCGGATAAAAATCCTTCGTCTGATCAAAAGGCCTTGAATACTGATTTAGAAACCGCCGGCTATCGTATTCAAAAACGTAATGGCTGGACTAATCTTATCCAGATTTTGTCGTCTTGAAATATACTGGAAAGAATCGGATGGTAATTAAGCCATCTGAAAACGGGTCAAGAATAAACATGCGGTCTGCTAGAGTTAAATTTGGCTGGAATTGACTGTTCAGAAAAGCATGTTGACAAGTTTGCAATAAGGTTTGCTACATAGTACGTCGATAAAAGTATTTAGTGGCTGAACCTAGCTTGAGGAAATTATTTTACCTTTTTAACAAGCGCTTTTGGCGCATTTCGTAATTGCTGTGTATAAAAGAGCACCATACTAATTACAGCCTCTGCACTGCACAGGTGCTGGCTACAGATGAATACTGGCCGAATCAAGAGAATGATAAGCTGCGCAGCTCCGATTCCCGACGTCCAAATTTAGGTGACATGTCAACAGATGGCATTGCAACTGCACCTGAAATAAAGGATGATATCGATCAGACTAAAAATTGCGTATCGTCTGATCATATTTAACTACATCATTTTCATTCATTTCTCGATTAGTTTTTAACCAATAAAGAGGAGTGTGAAGAAGGCGTGAATACAAAGCTGTAATTCGTATCTTCTTCGTTTTTCCTACAACAGCATAGTTGTGTCTTGGTCACATGACCGATGTTTAGTTTTATTACATCATGTGAGCGTTGAAAGCTTCAACATTATTTAACATCCTCTACATTTGTCATGTGGACACGTAATTGATCTTCTCAAAACTCTCTTCTTTCTTTCTTACAATTGTTTTAACATTGGTGCCATCTCAATGACAGATCAAAGTTTTATCTTTATTGGGTATTATGAAGTGCAAAATCAAAGCATTTTCTTTTGTGGAGAAGACCATTCTTCTATTACCTTTTGCAGAAAAAAAATGCCTTTCTCACCTCACACATGCATAAATTACATAAAACTAATTTGAGTTTGGGCTGATAGCAGCACACAGGTGGCACATTTTCATTGGCTCTGAACACAGATCTTCATAGCCATAGTGTAACTGCATGTCAATTGAAGGGCAATTGAACGGCCAAAACACAAATTACGCCGTTAGCGTGAGCAGGCCTGCTACCGTGTTACCCTTGAGCAGGCTGCCTACTACACACGGTGGCGGGCCTGCTCACGCCCGCTTCCTAGTTCATAGTTTTAACTAAACTTCATGTAGTCAGCGCACAATTTAACACTAAGTATCCGTCATACATAGGGCTTGGGGTGCTGCATTTAGCCCACTCTTGGATGACTAATATCAAACATAGCATTTGTAGATCTACGATGGAGATTCAAAACACTTTAAAAGCCTTGCTATGGCTGAGAATTGGGCTATTCTTAACCGGTCGGATAATGCCATGTGTGTGTTATCGCTCCTCACAAATCTTACGACATATAATTCCTCTTATTTTGTGCCTCAATATAATGGATTCCATTTTACTTTGTGACTTGGATCTCATTGCTAAGGATAAGTCAATGTGGAAGACTAAAGGGTAACATAATTGTGCTTTTATGAGTGGTCATGTTTTCACAAGTTGCTTGTGATTGCCTGTGTGTTGGGGAATGGTCTTTTTAGTGACCTTTGCAATCGGTAAAATGGTCTTAAATTTATGGCAATAATGTTACTTGAATCTACTTGCAAGGATTCAATGTTAGGGAGGCAAGCGTAAATATGATTGTGCATTATGAGTGGTCATGTTTTGGCAAGTTGTTTGTGATTGGCTATGTATTGGGGAATGTTTCTTTTAGTGGCCTTTGCAATCAGTAAAATGGTCATAAAATTATGAGACTATTAGGGCAAGCCATGATTGAAGGGCCATTGAAACCTGTGTAAAGCTTATTAATAAAACTTTTTTCAAACGTAAAGAATTGTGTGACATTTTACATTATAGCTGGAAATATTTTTATGGCCCATATTAATTTTCACTTTTTACAAGATGTGATGTGTTGACTCAAATACTTTATGGACATTTTATGAGAAGTAAATTGCTTTGAACAGTTTTATGGATGTCAAGATTTAGTAATAATATCACATGTCACTGTCACAAATAATAATTGATTTACATTTCAATTTATGGCCCTTTTCATAAAACAACTTATGCACAAAGGTGAAACCATAATCTTCATGAATATTGAATTTCTTTGCATGATTTAAGCCACCTCAAACATATGAAGTAAATGCCAACACTTTCTTTCTTTAGGTGCTAGATGTGGCAATTTATAAACTTGTTATCAAAACTACTAGGTGCTAAAACTGTATTTGAGTTTGCCTAGTTGGGTGGCCAAGTGGCAACTCAAGCATTATAATTTCAAAAGAATAAGGACCTTCACATATAACACCAATCTAGGCCAACCACACCAAGTGCAATGAATTGCCATCGCTCTTAGTTTAATATATTGCCTCATTATTCACTTGTATACATGTTCAACTAACTTGTGGCATGTCTTTGGCCACTACTAGCTTCAAGCAAGTTTTATCCACACAATGGATTATCATTAATAATATATTTGTGGGGGGTGTGGTGTTAGCCATGCGTGCCACCTAAACCTCATTAATTGTACTTGACAAGACTATAATGTTCTTGGGTTGTTCTATTATAAATGCTAAGCCACATTGTATATATTAAAGGCACTCATTGCACATTGATGTTGTTGACAATATAGAGCATGTTCATCCACTAATCTTTGTAACAGTTATCATTGTTTTTGTATGTTTATGTATGGTGTGAGAGCTCATAATGCAACAACAAATTGTCTATGTTTTTAGCAAGGGCCTCAGAATGCTCTAGAGAATCCTCTCAAGTTATAATCTAGTTTCCTACATGGTTTCACAACCTTGTTGTAGAGGAGCCCAATAACATAATCATGAAAAAAGAAGTGTTTTGATCCTAATATCCACTTCTTTATAATTCCATCCTACGACATTTGATCATGAAAGTAACATGACGACTAGCTAGGTGGTCAAGAGATTAAATGAAGATGATTTTGACATATGGAAGAAAATTGTTAGGTCCAAAAGTAGTTGAGCTAAAAGAACAATACTTTAATACAATTCTCAACTGAAGCAACTTCCACTTAAGGGAACCAGCTATCTTCACTAGGTAACCTCACCGTCTATATATTTTTGATATGCTTTCTCTTGTTCTAGGACATGCCTTGGCTTTATGTCCCAAGTTCTTGCAAAGAAAGCACAAGTATCCATTTTTCACCTTGTTCAAGAATTTTTTTCTTAGTCTTCTTGCTTGGCACAAATCCATACATATGCTTGTGAAAGCCTTCTTGTTATGGTAGTTTAACTTTTTGAGATTCTTTTTTTAAGGGCCTCGTGCTTTGTCTATTTCCTTGAGGTGATCATGGTCGAATCATACACCTTGGCAATACAAATTACATCCTCAACTAAAGACCACATGTTTTGAAGGCATTAATTTTACAATCAATTATCGACAAATTTGACCAAATTTGAATCATGCATCATTAGGTTTAAGAAAGCATATCGATAAAATTTTAGACACACAAGTATCCAAATTCCAATTTTCCGATTGGCATGGAATCAACTTCATGTAATTTTGTGAATCATCCATCATGCTGGAAGCTTTACAAAAAACCCTCTTGAAATGTCTCCCGAGAAATCGGGTTGGGTTGAAGATTACTCCACCAGGATAATGTCTTTCCCTTCAAGAGCATGAGCAGTGATACGATTCTTTGATGCCTACAACATATTCAATATTGAAGAACTCATCCACCATTCAAGCCAATCTTTGACCACCTTAGGCTTTTGTCTTTTTCTTGTAGAGAAATTGTTCATGCTAGAAAAACAAATTGCTTGTGGTACTACTATGAAGATGACTCACAAGTTGACTTATCCAAGTACTCTCTTGTTGTTGGACCTTTTTTTTTCAAAGAGAGAATCCCTATTCCAATGACAAGATCAAGTCCCAATTTCTAAGCAGATCGCGAGTAATACAAGTAGTAGTATCATAGGGCATGATGACAAATGGGCAAGTCATAGGATATCAAAATGTATTTTGATAAGCATGTGATGGGGAGAGAGATAAGATGAATTCAAGACTGAGAGGTAAGATGAATTCACTAAATGGCAAAAATGCTTAACTTCTTAGATAAATCCTAAAAACCTTACATTGTTTGTTTGGTTGAAATATAAAAATATCAGTGACAATGCTGAAAAAATTCACTTATATCAAAGATCAGAAGGGTGTCTATGAAGAATGTGAATATTAGTAATGGCAGCCAAAAACAACAGCATACCAGCCCTACAACAGCAGCCTACCACTTCTGGAAACCTCTTAAGATCATACACAAAAGCTTGAAGACAATACACAAAGCAATGCTCTCAATGGATGAAGAAACTGTGACAATGATCTATTGATCTCTCTCAACAATACAATAAGTTTCTCCAACCTGTTCTCCACGAATTTCAGCCTAATATAGGTGAGAGAGATGACTCTCTCTCCTCTCTCTAGAACTTAAGACCCAATTTTAGGGCACCAGTAGCCTAAAATAGCCAATTTTGGCCTATATGTCCAAATAAAATGATTTTGGGGTCATTTCAAAGGTCCTGAAGTTTGGGACTTCTTTAATATGAAATATATACTAAAATAAAAGTATCTAGGCCTCTTTCACATGTGTGAAAGGTTAGATCCAAAACTATGTACAAAAATTGCCAATTTAGGCCTCAAACTAGCTAGGAAATGTTGACAATTTTCACAAGATAATTGGAAGAAATCTTAGATTCCTAAGTTTCATTAAAATATAAGTACACTAAATAAATGAACATGCATGAAATTGGTCTCATTTAAATGTTTTGGCACCACGACAAAGGGCGACAACAATGTTTTTTTTTTATCATGCCATCAATGATGAGACCTAAATACTTTTGAAGTCATTCCAAACATTTCTTTCGATGTTTCGCAAGCTTGTGTCTCTCAATTGATTTTCGTTCTCTATGCATCCACTAAAAACAACGTCAAATTACTTTAAAAAACATTATTATTCTTTAAATATTTTGTAACTAAGCATAAGAATTGTAAATAATCAAAAACAACAAAAAAATTACTTGCTCAACTGATTTTACTTTTTTCATCTAAAATCTTTGCAAGTTGTTTGACAGATTTCAAAAGTTCACAAGTTGAATAGACCATCATTTTTTATTTCTTAGAAATCTTCACTAGCAAAACAATCCAATCAAATCTTGAAAAAATATGAATAGCTTAAATGTGGCACATTTTTTGCTTTGGAGAAGTCCTTGTAGATCAGAAATATTTTGAGTTTCATAAAGTTGTCAAGAAGGTAAAAATATAAAGAATTTGGCAATTTCTCTCCATTTTTATATATGAAATGCTTTAATCAAACAGTTGCATTCAAAGCATCTGAAAATATTATGCTCTTGTAATGATTGGTGCTTTCATGCATTCTCTAAATTCTAGAATTTTAAGTTGCATGAACGACCTTGTAGGCCTTGTGACAAACTTCTGTTGTGTTCAAGAAATAGAAACAACATCTTTTGTCCAGCCTAATGGTTGCACATATATAATAATTATTTTCATCCTTATTCCTAAGCAAAACAATTTGATCACAGTTTTTCAATTTCTTTTAATCTCAATTTTTGCAAGCAAGAGGATGAGCAACAAATCATTTTTCATACCTTACGAATCTCAAGTCTGGCACGCAATTGCTTTTGATGACCAGTTAAAAGTATTTTAGAATGAATGGCTCTTCTCTCTCTCTCTCTCTCTCTCTCTCTCTCTCTCTCTCTCTCTCTCTCTCTCTCTCTCTCTCTCTCTCTCTCTCTCTCTCTCTCTCTCTCTCTCTCTCTCTCTCTCTCTCTCTCTCTCTCTCTCTCTCTCTCTCTCTCTCTCTCTCTCTCTCTCTCTCTCTCTCTCTCTCTCTCTCTCTCTCTCTCTCTCTCTCTCTCTCTCTCTCTCTCTCTCTCTCTCTCTCTCTCTCTCTCTCTCTCTCTCTCTCTCTCTCTCTCTCTCTCTCTCTCTCTCTCTCTCTCTGTATATATATATATATATGTATATATATATATATATATATATATATATATATATTATGATCTGTTGTGGCACCTGCGCTTGTTGGCATTGATTGAGAACCACTTGTTTCACATAACGTTTGGAAAGAGTATGTTTCCTAACTTCAGTGTTGACATCCTAATTATCACTTATTTCAACATGTTGAAGATTGTCATAGCTCATGTAAAGTGCACCAAATATAGACTTTGACTGGTGAGGATTACTTTGAAATCGAGGCCTTTTTTTTATTTAAAGAAAAGTTGTCTCATCTAGGATCAATCGATTTGCAAGGATTCGTAGATTGGTTTGAATCAGTGACAAAGTGTGTCTCTTCTTCCAAATTTGCATTTGTTTCATGTCAAACTCTGGAAAACAATATTTGATCTCTTTTGCTCCAATATCAGATGAGCTAGAAGAAAAACCAACAGTCCTAGTAACATTTTGTGTTATCGGGATTAATTTTCTATAAACTATTACTCGAGGAATTTCAGATAAAATACAAGATCTTGACGCCACCTCGTTGATTGTAACAAGATGAGAATCACGGATTTGTTCTCATGAAAAACAATGTTACTAACAATTTTAGAAGATGAACTCTCATTTATTTTTGAGTTTTATTCCACAATGAAAGACATAGTAGAAAAAGAGCTGTTAGACATTGTAATATCAAATAACTAATTCAACTAGCTATGTCGAGCATAGGAGACTGTTCACAATAGTATCACAAGCTATTCTAACTACATGGGAGAAAAAATGAAAAATTAAAGTAATTGCTATGCTTGGCATGGCACATATCAAAATGCTATGCAGAATGCGATGGGATGAAACGAACAATACATCAGAGAATGTAGAAAGCAAAACCTTCAAAAGAAAACAAAAGGCACTAGGTACCTTATGCCTTTAAATACTTGTAGACAAGGGCTAGAGAGAGCGTTAAGGATAGGCTTCAGATTCAGACTCACGGTCTAGGATTATGCCAGAGGATGTTTATGGCATGACATCCCTTTGGGTTCGGGTTTGCATCCGCATCAAGCTTATTTGTAAAATGTATTTTTCAAATTTTCAAGTATTTAAGAACAACAGCACAATCATACCACACATCATTTGCGCAAATTGATGTTGAGAGTGACTAGAGCAACTTTCTGTCACTCAAAGGATTGGAGAGTGCATAGCTATCGGACAGCCACGTGTGAATGGGTGAGTTTTTAAAGTTTTTAAATATTTTATTTATTTACTTATAATTTTAGAAATGACTTTTGCTATGTTGTGCATAACAAGTAAATTATTCTTCTTGCTAAGTGAATCTCTAATGCATTTTTTTGAAAATGATTTTTACATGTCTAGCATAGGCCTTTAATTAGACATTTGCTTTTGTAATGTTTTTGGAGCTTAAAGCAGTGTTTGAAGCTCGTCTTAGCTATTCTTGTTGAATCAAAAGATCTCGTTCTTTTAAATCTTTGGCTATGGGAAAAGTCAAGGGTTCTTTCTCCGTTGCTCCATCTAACACCTTTAGGACTCCCCTATTATAGAGAAATCCAACCAGAGAAATAAAAAGTTCCCAAAAAAAAACATAGTGCATTTTTGATGCACAAAAAGCACCGACGCCAACCTTGAGACCAGCATCTCTAAACCCAAACAAAGGATTAAGGTAATGGCCAAAAGGCCAAAAACAATACCCTCGTAAGAGTCTAAGAAAAAAAAACAACTGAATCTACTCATGTTCTCCTCAGGGGGCTATTAATCCACTTGAGAGATCCTGTGAAGTTTCAAAAATAAAAGAGCAAATTCATAAGACAAAAAAAAAAAAAAAAAAAAAACCACCATTATCATAGATATTGACCAATGTAATAGACCACTAGTTGACCCAAGACTGGTGATAGGCCGATGGAGGTGAGAGAACCCAAAGAAACCCATGTACATAGTTTAAAGACCATACACAAGCTATTGCCATGCCATTTGTAGCTTTAGTCAATCCCGAGGATTGCGACTCTACTAATAATTTTGATTTTGAGTCGCTGGATTCCTACCGTTTCTTTTGTACTAGAAGATATTCCATGTTTGCAAGCCCAAAAAGAGGCAGTATCCCCACAACCATGCTTTCCAAATGATGAGTGTCATAGCCTTTGTGGGATTAAGAGCAGAGGAAGCAAAACTCCTTGCCTCGGATCACAACATTGACTAGGATTACAAGATGAAAATGATGGTTATCCAGATAATTAGATTTTTTCACAAGGAGTATATAAGATTCCCAAGGAGAGAGAGGTAAAGCAACTAGAGCTCAAAGCTCTTTGTGCTCAAGAGACAAGCCTGCCTTTTGACTTGAAAACTCCTGCACATAGCCTAAAAAATACGACGATTATTTTCAACTTGCTTTCTGAAGTGGCCATGTGAGAATTCTTTTCTATGCCTAGACTCTTGATGTATGAATCTTAATACTTAGTTTTTGAAAGTTTTTTTGCTATATTCTTTGAGATAATTTTATGTTTGGCATGGTTATTTTATCCTTGAATTTTCTAAACTTTAAGCTCTATTCATTTGACGTCTCTTTTTAGATCTAGGCACTTATTGATAACATTTTTGACAAGTGGGAGAAATTGAGATTATAAAATAGGCAACACCTACTTCCGCAAAATCCAAGAAAAAATTAGCCTTTGCATCTTCACCCATTGTTACATATATGGGTGTTACTGAGTGGAATAACATGCAAGGTATCAACTCCACAGAATTAGTTGTCAGTTGTAGATGGGCAACTGTGTTTACTAGAAATCGAGAAAAGAAAATTCTAGAGGTAAGCCTATTTCTTTTTAGTAGCTTGAATATCTAAAAATTTGTATATTGTAAGTAGGTAAAAAAAACATTGTGTTTTGATTAAAAAAAAGTAAAATTTCAAGCATAAATTATATATGAAAGTTCAAAAGGCCATGGTCGTGGGCCTAGATTGTCAGGATTTTGAACAATGCCAAAGGATATATCTTCTTAGCTCAAGGATAAAGCGTTATCTTCATTTTCTCTTCTTTTAAGGACATGGTATGTTACTATTTCCATGCTAAGCATATCTTCTTTCATTTATTTCATTCTATATTATTTTCATTGTAGGTCTTGTTTTTTTATTCCATACTAAGCGTAGCTCTTGGTGCTTAAAAATTGTTGAAGATAAAAGGAATAATGTCCTTCTTGAGCAATTCAAAATACATATCATGAAAGCAAGGGCAAAGAAGTCGCAAAGTGTGAGAAAGTGTTTGTTGAGGATGATTTCACATAAAAATTTATTTCAAAGAATGTTGATGATGCTCCAACTTTCTAAGCCATTGACGAGGGAGATGTGAAAGTACTGTACTTTGGGACCATAAATGGATCTACAAAAGATCCACAAGAGTGATTGGATGCTTGCTTAACAATCTATCAAAAAACTAGTCATCAAAAAGTTGATCTAGATTGCCAATTTGACAAACAACAAGCATTAACAATCAAAAGCATTGATCAACATTGAAATCCAAGCCCACATGTGTGTACTACAGGCTGTAGTACGTCCTTCAAGTTGAGAAACAAGTAGAAATTGATTTGGTTGCATTTGGATCACAAAAACTCAATGTACATAGTGAACTAGCTTGAGATTGCCAATGAGCTCCAAAAATTTTCTATCTTCTCACTATGGGAGCTTGGAATACATAGCAAATTCGTCTTCCTTTTTGAAGTTAGGTGGATTTCCAGCATGTAATAAGGAAGTTAACTCACTCTTCCTGCCCTAAAATGAAACCCTGGCCTAGATCCTAGAGTTATGCTTGGTAGGTAGCTAGTTGGTCAAATTTTCACCTTAAACTTAGGTGTAGGTCCTATAAAGTAGGGATGACCACCAAATAGACATGACCAACTCTCTTGACTTGACCAGACCTACATTAGGAGTGGGTTTCCACGTGGCATCTTGGCCTTCCATGTGTGGAACCCAATTATACACAATATTTACAAAGTTCTACATGGCTAGATTTGCCAAAATAGGCTATTTTTCACAGGAGATTGCAAAGAGACCTCGAAATTTTTGAAAAAAAGACAATTTGCACTTTGCATAGCTGATATCCCTCACGGATTTCAAATGAAAATTTCGCTAAATGATGTATTTATTTTTAAATACACTGAAATTTAGTCATTTATGCAAGTTTTTTAGAATGCACAATTTTTTCGATTTGGAGGGCTGTTAACACTCTTTAAATCGAATTGGCAGTCAACAACCGTTCAAAAAGTCTTACTAGAGTTTTATAATGAAGAAATCAAAAAGGTCATCTAATATGTTCTTAATAATAATTTGTTTGATGTGCTATGCTTGGCCTTTTATATTTGAGTGTTTTACTAATTTTTCTGAATCGATTTGTTGAATTTTTTTGTACTCAGATATAAATCAAAAGTTTGAAATGAGCTAGATTATGCAATGAGATGGAATATATAACAATTGGTTATTATTCCCTTGATGGCAAATGCTCGATACTTCTCTGTAGTTGATGGGATATTGGAGTGTTTAAAATCTACACTTTCATCAGGATTCTATCCTCTAGAATAGGATCAAAGTTATAATATCTCTTCTTCTTCTTAGTTTCATGATGGGTAGAATGCATGGCTAAGTCGATTCCATTATCTCATCGAGTCTAGCTGCACCTAGGAGAGACAATATTTAAATCAGGCCAAAAAAGTTTACTATGTTTTATGTTTTTTTTTTGTAATGAATTTTGAAAGTTTTTAATTTTTTAAATCTTAATGTTAATTGGAGTAAGACTTATTAAAAATAATTAAATTTCATATCTTCTATACAATTTTGAATATAATTTTTTTTCAAATGTCTTATAATTTAGGAAACAACATAAAATCTTAATATTGTAGTTTTTTATGTTCACTTTCCGTTTTTTCTTCTTTGTATGTATAGATTCGAGCACAAAAATAATAATCTAATAATTTTTACAATAGCATTTTCATAAGTTTTAATAAAATGAGTTTTTTATTTAATGCAATAGCTTATACTTTATAATAGTCTAAAATATATGTCTTTTTAAAAAGAAAAAAAATTAAAAAGACCTTTAGGTAATTTGTCTCTTTTTTTTTGTCACCATGTTATTATGCCAACAAACAACATTTAACTAGCAATGACAAAAAACTAAGTAATAAACAAGGTTAACATACATAGAGGTAACATTTATCTAGGGTTGACTGTAGATGTATTTTTCTATTGGTTCCACTTGGAAGTGATGGACCAGAAACTTAGAATTTGCTTTGCACAGGAACACAGATCATGCTACACAGTAACACAGACCGAAAACACTCTCCACAGCAAGCTCACATAGCAACTGTAAATGAAATTACACTGTACATATAGTTGTTCACTCAGGCAACCCATGCATGACCCAGGTTGCCGTTGGCGGGACGCGTGTCCCGTCAACTTGCCTCGTGGCAAGGCCAATTGATCCTTATCCACTGATAGGACCCACAGTACAGTAACACAGTGATTCTACTTTAATTCTAACTCTCTCCTTAAAGTAGAGTCTACTTTTTATACAGTCATATACATAGCTTTAAAGTCAACAAACTTTAAGTATAGAAAGCTTTGATCTAGACTTATCAAACTTTTCTCCAGTAAGTGGCTTAGTGAAAATAGCAGCTAGTTGTTCTTCTGTGCTACAGTGAACAACATGAATTTCACGACTTAGCAGCCTCTCACGTATAAAGTGATACTGAATCTCAATGTGTTTAGTTCTCGCATGGAACACTGGATTCTTTGCTAGCTGAATGCCACTCTGACTGTCGCTATGTAAATACATGGGATTTTTCTGCTTCATGCCAATTTCTTCCAAGATTTTTCTCAACCATATAGCTTCCTGTGTTGCACTACACATTACCTTATACTCTGCTTCTGTGGTGGAAAGAGAAATTGTACTTTGCTTCTTACTGAACCAGGAAAAGCAACTACCACAAAACTGGAATACATACCTTGTGGTGGATCTATGATCATCATAGTCACGTCCCCAATCCGCATCCACATAGCCACACAACTCAGGTAAACCATCATGCTTCCTGTAAATCAAGCCATACTCTGAAGTGCCTTTCACATAACACAAAATGCGTTTAGCTGCCTTCCAATGCGTTTCCATAGGTGCTGCCATAAACTGACTTACAATGCCAACAACATAGCATATATCTGGTCTAGTCGTGGTAAGGTAAATCAAGCTCCCTACTAATTGTCTATACAGCGTAGCATCAAATGACTGTGACTCATCAAGCTTAGAAAGCTTTTTACCTGGTTCAATAGGAGTGTTTACTGGTTTGCAATCTTGCAACCTAAACCTGTGCAGCAACTCTTTGACATACTTCACCTGTGTTAAACCCACTTCATATCTTTTTTGCCACACTTCTACTCCAAGGCAGTAATGCATCAGGCTGAGATCTGTCATCTCGAGTTGTTTCATGAGGTCTTTCTTGATCATGTCTATCATCTCTTGATTATTTCTCGTAATAATCAAGTCATCAACATAAAGAGCAATCAAAGCAACCATACCATCAAAGCATAAGACATATAGATTTGGATCAGAATGTGTTCTCACCATCCCCTTTGAACGACAGTAGACATCAATCCTGCTATACCACGCATGTGGTGCTTGTTTAAGACCATAAAGCGCTTTCTTCAAGCGACATACTTTATTTTCCTGTCCCTTCGTTACAAAGCCTTCAGGTTGATCCATGAACACTTCTTCTTCTAACTCACCATTTAGAAAAACAGATTTCACATCCATCTGTTGCAAAGGCCAAGCAAAATGTGAAGCTAAAGCAATAAGTAGACGTAGAGTATTCCACTTACAAACCGGCGCAAAGGTCTCCTCATAGTCGATGTCTTTATTTTGTGCGTACCCTTTGATCACCAATCTTGCTTTGTGTTTTGCTATACTTCCATCTGCATGGTACTTAGTCCTGTATACCCATTTGCAACCAATGGGTTTCTTGCCAACTGGTGGTTCTCCTAAGTCCCATGTGCTATGCTTAGCAATTGACTCCATCTCCTCTCCCATGGCCTTGACTCAAATGTCATCGTCCTTCACTTCACCATAAGGCGAAGGTTCTTTGCTTTGAATAATGCTAGATAAGAGAGCATAATTTGCTTCATACCTTTCAGGTAGTGTCTTCTCTCTTGTTGATCTTCGTAGCTCTCCCTGGTTAGATGATCCCGGAAAGTCATCTATGTCGCGACTCTCCAACAATCTCTCAAACCACTTGGGAGTTCCTGTCAGGTGATCGGCTTCCTGGTGAAAATGTATCCCACGGTACATCCTTCTCCTTGCGTTTGTCACCTGCAACTGCAATCCTTCTTGCACCAAAAGGTTTGTCCATACCTCTCCAACTTGTCTCTTGAGGTTGAGTAGTAGTATCTTGAGATATATCCTCATGTTCATCACTCGGAAGGTCAATGAATGGATCATCATCAGGTGGTATCCTCACTATACCATCTTTCCCACTGGATGTGTCTATCTTCTCAGCATCCTCGTCTTCATCTTGGATTCATCAAAGATAACATCACGGCTTATATGGATTTTGTTTTCGACTAGATCAAAACATCTATAGCCCTTCACACGATCATCATATCCTAGGAATATGCACAAGTTTATGTCTCTCTTCCTTAGGAATGTGTACAAAGGCCTTACATCCAAAAATTCACAAGTGGTTCACCTTTGGCATCTTCTTCGTGAATGCTTCCTCAGGTGTTATCTTTGGTATGGCAATGGTAGGACTTCTATTTTGAAGATAGACTGCCGTACTACATGCTTCTGACCAAAAATCTTTTGGTAGTTTCATCTCAGCTAGCATAGATTTGGCACTTTCCACAATCGTATGATTCTTGCGCTCAACTACACCATTGAGAGCATGAGTATGAGCTTGCGTAAATTGTCTTTTAATCCCACATTGATCACAAAGATCATTGAAGTTATTAGACTTGTACTCACCTCCACTATCTGATCTTAGGACTTTGATCTTCCTACCTGTCTAATTTTTGACCAATGCTTTGAAGCTCTTGAAGTTATCAAATGCATCTGATTTATTCTTCAAGAAGTAGATCCACGTCTTACGTGACATATCATCAATAAAGGTCATGAAATAGAAGGCTTTACCTAAGGACATGGTCCTCATAGGCCCCCATAAATCTGTGCGGATTAAATCCAGAATGTTCTTTGCTCTTGCAACACCCCCTTTATTGAACTTCTCTCGATGTTGCTTCCCATATAGACAGGATTCGCACATTGATTTCAAGTGATCTTCTATGGTAGGCAATCCTGTTACCATCTCCAATTTTCTCATCAAACTGAGGCTTCCCAAGTTCAAGTGACCAAGCCTCTTATGCCACAACTCAGTTTGCGATGGAATGGACGATGCAAGTCCGTGTTGCCCCTTAATTGTAGCATTCAACCTGTACAATTTTGTATTGGGATCTCTTACTCCATCCGCAATAACTTTGAACTTTTGGTTCACATCTTTCGCAAAGCAACGATCATGGGCGAATTCTACTTTCAACTTTTGATCAGTAATGACTCCAACATAAAGTAGATTTTTCCTCAAACTTGGTACATAAAGTACCTCCCTGATCAACCTGCTTTTGCCATCAGGTAGTTGGATTGAAACTATGCCTATCCCCTTGATCTTGCACACCTCACCATTTGCTTGTGAAACAGATGTTCCATTATCCAACACCTTCAAACTACTGAACCAATTTTTGTTACTTGTCATGTGTCTTGTGGCTTCCGAGTCAATATACCATGTTTGATCATCTTGATTAGATGACAATGCAGATATGAAGGATGCTAGAGTCTTCAATCTCACCTTCATCGACAAGGTTACCTGCTTGTTTTGGTTTCCCCTTGCCTTGTTCCGCCAGGAATTTGCGACATTCAATCTTCCAATGGCCCTTTTTACCACAATGGAAGCACTTGTCTTTCTTCTTAGTTTTACTGGAAGATCCCTCATCCTCCTGAGACTTGGCAAATTGCTGCTTAGACTTCTTCTTGCCCTTGCCCTTGCCTTGTCTTTGGCGTGTCGCAAATGCCTGATCGTCAGTATTTTGATGTCTTTCTCTCACCATTTCTTGTCGTTGCTCTTCTTGCATCAAGATTCATGTGAGCTCGTCAAAGGTTGGTAATCTTTCTCTTGATGCTATTCCAGTTCATCTCTCATTGTCTTGATTCTGGTCATGTATGTCTGAATGTGCTCTCCTTGCTCCATGCAGGCACTATTCAACTTTGACTTCATAAACATGATTCTTGACAGATTTGACGTCTCGAACTGCTCTTTTAGCACATCCCATGCCTGTCTAGGTGTAGCAGCATCACAAATGTGGGTAATGATGTGATCCTTCACTGACAAGTTAATGAAGGTCAAAGCTTTCCTCATCTTTTTGTCGAACACTTTGATATCTGTTTCATTTGGCGGCCTTCTTTCATCACCTGTGATGACTTCCCACACGTCTTTCTCCATCAGTATGTTTTTCATTTTGAATTTCCACACTGCATAGTTGGAAATCCCATCCAATTTGCTACTTTCACTCAAAATGGACTCTCCCATGTTTGCCATCGCAAAACTGCTTGAAACTTCTACCTTAGGCTAAGAACAGTATGTCGAGGCCAACAGTGATGTCAGAAGTTGAAAATAATGACCTGCACTTTTTTCCTTACCAGGGTACTCGCCGCTTTTCCACCAATTTGAAAGCCAAATCGGCGTCGCCTTCCGAAATGCACTCAGTCGTCAACTCCCAATTTCTTCACCTTGAAGAAACTTCACTCTTCACTTGTGAAGGGACCCAACTCAACTTTCAGTATGAAAATTTCTAATGAAGTTGAAGGCCAGAATGCACTTCACTTCTTCAGGGCCCTGTTCAAAGCCCATCCAATGGCTTATAGCAATCCAACGGCCCACATGAAGCTCATCTCTACCATTGATTATCTTGTATCTGAATCCAACGATCTAGATTTCGTTTGGGCATTAAACCAAATCCCTGGAGCTACGACACACTCCTATACACTGAGTCTCCACCCTCCTTCCCATCACGCGATCTGCCTGCGGGCTCTTCTCCTCTTGCTTACCAGCTATGGCTTCACCAAGGTTTTTACTTGCCCTGCAAAACGCAATTCAGCACCCTCTCTGATCCGCGGCCGCCCACGGCCTTCTGTGATTTTGCTTAGCTGAGCAGGGCGCCCTCCTTCAAACTTTTACAGCTCCAAAAAGAGTTCAGAATGGAGAGAAGTCTCTGATTTTGTGCTTCCAAACTCCAGACCAGGGTTTTTCACACAAATCTTTTCTTGGCTTCCAATTTACAGTGTTCTGACAGGCCTATCCTCTTCCTCTGAGGTCGCCCTACTGCTGGAAAGCTGATGCTTCATCAAACGGTATCCGATTGAATGCACACTGACTGCAAACACCAAATAGCTTGCTTCAAAATTTCAAAATTCCGTTTTCTGAGGTTCTGATTCAGCCGACAACCCTTGTCTCTGAATCCTCACACAGTCTCAAGCTCACCAAGCTTCTGTGTGCTAAACTCTCTGCACCAATGTTTCTCTTTCCGTCTTAAACCCAAACTCCGAACTCTCAGAAGACAATTCTTCCGAAGCTCTCTTCAACGGCGATGTTGTATTGTGTACACTCCTTGTACAGCTCTGATACCAACTTAGAATTTGCTTTGCACAGGAACACAGATCATGCTACATAGTAACACAGACCAAAAACACTCTCCACAGCAAGCTCACATAGCAACTGTATTTCTCCAAATGAAATTACACTGTACATATAGTTGTTCACTCAAGCAACCCATGCATGACCCAGGTTGCCGTTGGCGGGACGCGTGTCCCGTTGACTTGCCTCGTGGCGAGGCCAACTGATCCTTATCCACTGATAAGACCCACAGTACAGTAACACAGTGATTCTACTTTAATGCTAACTCGGAATCCAAGGCACTATTATTATACTTTGAGCCATCATGTACCTTAATTTGAAGGCATTTAGATTCACATTGGATGCTTAATAAGTGTCTCTATTTTATAGGACAAGTAGTTTGGTATCCAAGGGAAGGTTCTCTATTTTTATTTACCCCTCTATTTTTAGAACTATTCCTCCCTTATGAGCTCACCATGGTTCTAAGCAATGAATACTCCCTCTATGGAATCCCTTCATGCTTCTTATGTGTGAGTGGTCAATTATTTAAAGCTCCCCAGGGTTCTTCAATGGGCTTTATCATGGTTCATAATATAGATCTTAGATAGTCACTTTTGTGCATAGATTTTATTACAACATGATCTCATACATGCTCCTAACAAGCTTCATAACATATTCACATGAACTTAGCAACCTTTTATTCTCAAGGTGAATCATTTAATATGTATATAGCACGCCATACAAACATGGTTCATCATTAGGGATGTGCAAAATTTGTTACCATTAGTTGCCACATCACTTGAAATTGAAACTTATTTCTCAAAGAGGTCACAAATTAACCACCTTGGCACAACAGAGCACCTACGACCATGTTACTTGGCTTGGTTACAAAGTAAATAGTGTAGTTGAATCCAATATTTGAGGGTAGCCATTTCTTGATCGAGCAAATTTGTTTACAACCCAAGCCATTTATTCTATCAACAATCTTTACAAGTCCCTTTTGTCACATTTGTCGAAGGTGTCGCAATTTGTATCTCTTGGTGAAACAAACAATTATACTAACGAGCAATCCCAAAAAATAGTTTCACATCTCAAACAATGCAAGGTGTTTTCTGTATAAGAAGCCTCCACTTTCTATGGATCCATTTGGATTGCATTCTTAAAACACAAAGAATGCCTTGCATTCTTAAAACACAAAGAATGCCTAAGGTATTTTAGCATAATGAGCTCACACTTTTATTCTTTAGCAACAATAATGTGACCTCATAAGACACGTAACATGGTTTGCAAATAAAAAGCATTATGATCACCAAGTATCTCTCTCAATTTATTTATATTATCTAAATATAAGAAAAAAAAAATCATGAAAAAGACATAGGTCACCTCACGTCAGCTAGTCAACTTAACATCTTTGCATTATTTGAATAACCTCATGGTAAACACGATTTTCTTTTTCAAGCCACAAGTCACTTGACACTATCTTTGGGTTTTGGATAAAACATACATTGTACATGAAGTATTTGGCCAAGCCTAAACATGGAGCACATGGCTCCTCCATGTTAGCGACACAATGGCAAAGGTTTGGCATACATTGGTTCCAATTCAACATGAATAAAACCTTAAACTTGTACCATGGCCAACAATGTGTCAAAATGTTAACTTGAGAAATTCACAATGAATCCATCTTTGACTTGTAACTCAATTGGATTGAGCCATTGGTGTACTAGAAGAGCAAGTTTCAAATCAAAATTGGTCAACATCTTAATACAAATGTGCCCCTAGAATGCTCTAAACAAATGAATCCATCTTTGACTTGTAACTCAATTGGATTGAGCCATTGGTGTACTAGAAGAGCAAGTTTCAAATCAAGATTGGTCAACATCTTAATACACGTGTGCCCCTAGAATGCTCTAAACAAATGTATGTATATGAACTAAACTCTATATCTACTCTTTGGTTGCCATAACATGGTACACTCATTCTCTACATGACTTCATGTAGCCACAATGAAAGAATATTTACCATATCCATTAAATAAAAATCATCTCACAAATGCATTTATAACCCATTTCATGCCAAGTTGGATCATTTGCTAGCATTTTAATGGTTAATTGGTCCAACGTCATGGATTCTAGAACATTGAAATCCCTCATTATTATATCAAAAATTGGACAAAAACAAAAGTGAGCTATAATAATTTGTGCTAAATATATACCAACTAGCGTGCAATGACAAACATGCTACTTCTTGCAAAAAAAATTAAAATACAACGAACTACACTTCTGGTACCCACGAAATATAATACTTCGTTCAAAATCTCTATGGCAAATGCACATAATCCAGTGCTCATGCAAACCATGAAGAGGGAGGATTGTAAGTGTGCACTACCAACGGTACAATGTATTCACATGCTTGTAACCATGGAAAAGAGGCAAATTTGGAAGCTTATTTGCGATTGGAATTTGGGAGGTCTACATTTGAGGACAATATCAAAAAGGTCTTGAGATTTAGAAATGGGTTGTATATATGCATGCTACCAATGTTACTTTGAAACACAACGATTTTGAGCATTTCATGATGGCCAGTTTTCTTCATGACATGCTCAAAGTCCTTTTGTTGGAAAGCCTGTAGTCAAGGATGTCTAAACCAGATTTGCTATGCTGCAGAGCAACTTGTGCATTGGCTTCGGGCTTCATTCTTCATGAAATGCTCAAAATCCTTTTGTTTTTTTAAAAAGCCTGTAGACAAGAAACTTCAAACCAGATTTGCAAGGCTATGGAGCAATTTGTGCATCAGGTTCAGGCTTTCTTTCGGCAAAGTAGCTTTTCTTTGCATGCATGGTGTTCTATCTACAAGAATCTGTAACAAAGTACATTCTATTCTCACGTCACATGAAAATGCTAAGAAGCTGTAGCCCTGGAGGTGCCCTTATAACAGTCGTTCTAAAATCTCCATGAATATACGTTTGACATAAACTCTAAATTTTTCATAGGCGTCTACCCTTCAAAGTTTTAAGATTGACTCTTCAAAGTTATTCACCTGCTTGAAAATGAATTTGTGACTTCTAGCCATTTAAATGACATTGTATTCAGCCAGTACCATGCCAGGTGATTCTTCACCTAGGACCTTGTATCGCAATGTTGATTTGTATGTTCCTACTCCTTGACATCAATAAGAACGGAAATTTTATTACAATGTTAACAAGAGAATATGCAATTATCATGAAGTCATAAATATAACCTTGAGGCTTGAAGTTAATAGTGGCTGTCGCAGAGACATTCGAAACCAAGTAGAAAATCTCCATAATTGGGAATTGACAAAATATGTTCTTTCTCGGGGATTTACTGTTTCCGGGTCATAACATATCATAAGATTGGTCAGCGGGCCAGAGGATTAATAAGATTGAATGTTGCAGCTAGCAGGATGTTTTGCTGTTTGACATCATTCATGAGAAAATATCGTCTTTAATAAAACGATAAGGTTTCTACTAGATGAATAGTCAGCTAGTTCTTAAAATAATGTGCAGTCCGCTATCAGTCTCCACAATGTCACTTAACTCTCCAACTCGCAGAGCATAGGTCGCATCTTCGAAGGGTTTCTGCATTTGTCCCCGACCAAACCATCCTGTAACCAGAAAACAAAATCCTTAAATTGTCTTAAAAATTGGAAGGTTCATCATCAGCATGTATTCTTGCAAGGATGAGAAACATGAGTCAACGGCATGTAGGACCACAGACTTGGTCAGTTGGCTACTTATAGTTTATCCATAGAGACATTTTGAGCTGCTTTTTCAGCTGACGTAAGTCAAGAACAATACTAAAGCTACTCAAGAAATTAGAAAAAGCCAACCTGCTTCTCATACCACCTAGAGGAGGTTTTTAACAAGTTCCAGATGTCTGAGAAGCAAATTGCACAAATAAAAAATAATTGGTAACAAAGAAAGGTAGCGTTGCTCACTTGCATGTTATAGCAGGAGAGTATGGATATACTAAAAGGAAACTAAGATCGGCAAAGCATGCCTCATGCCAAAAACTGCGTGATAGGTCCAGCAAATATAAATGCTACTTAATCTATGCCAAAACAAAGAAAACTGGGAAAAAAACTGCATAGCAATGAAGGGCCTTCATGCACAAGTCTTACATTTGAAGAAAGAGGTGGTAGATAAAGATACATGTTCTGGACTCACCAAATCACTACTAAATGGATTGATATCTTGGCATTTGGCGCTCTCTCTCTCTCTCTCTCTCTCTCTCTCTCTCTCTCTCTCTCTCTCCCCAACGTCAGCAGCTACCTGAGTTACCTCATTGCAGATCGCATCACATCCTTCTTCAATAGCAGGGCATGACAATTTTGATATTGTTATGCCTCCCTGTTTGTGTACATATCTCACTCATTTCAGTTAATACTCAGTTATGTCATTTTCTCTTGTTACTGTTTTTAGAGACATTTTCAAGCGCGCTCGCTCGCGCTCTCTCTCTCTCTCTCTCTCTCTCTCTCTCTCTCTCGCTGTGCGGCGTGATTTAGGCCATGGTATCCCTAAGGAGAGATTGACAGAAAACAAAGCCCTCAAAGAAGTGCATGCAACCTCAATGACAATACACAAGAAGCTACTCTCTTCTTAGAGACTACTCTTGACCTTAAGACCAAGGGAATTGATCAAGCTTGGCAAATAAAAATAAAATAACAACACTCTAGTTACTATCTCAAAAGCATAAACGAGCAAAAAGAGTGATCAAGCTTAGGGGTACTCATGTCTTTATGGATGATGATCTTCAATATTTACAAGTGGAGGAGAATAGGAAGTCTTCCAAGAAAGCCAAGGACACTCATAGATGGACCTCTTTCTTGTGGCTAGAAGATCCCCCTCTATAGAACGTGCATAGGACATCGAGGCCTCCAAGCACAGAAACGCACCTTGAGTTAGAAATCAGCTTGTGATTTGATTCATTGGTATAAGCTCTAAATGTGATGATGTAATTAGTCTACGGTTTATTTGGGGTTGTGATCGGGACATGACCCGTTAGGATATATTGATCGGGCACTGATCCCGTAGCCGGCTACTTGGGTTAGCCGAGGAGCCACACATAGGAAAAATTAGCCTGTACAGAGTTATTTACAGTACTTGCTATACTTGGGGGCATGTCCCAAGTTTGTCGGTCGAATTTGGCCATATTGGGCCCCGACCTTAGTTTGACAGGTGGTAGGCCAATTTTAGGACACCTGCCTTTTCATGCAGTTTGTGAATACTTTATATGTACAGTGTTTCTTTGTAATCTATTAACTTTTGTTGTGCCATCTTGAGAGCTTGTGAGGAGTGGCTATGGTGATTGTGTGATGTGATCTACATACTGCACTAGATTCTATCATAATTTCAACTTGGTATCAGAGCATCAGGGTGTTGCAGGTATGCACGATCCGGTGGAGCTATGGGATAGCGTCTTTCACCAGGAGAAATAGCACTCAAAGCGTCTCAGGAGAGAGGACTCCATACGGGGTATCGGCAGTTCGGATGGCTGGAGACAACAAAGTTCCTTCGATTGGAACTTCGGGGAAGTAATCAGAACGATCGTCGTAGGTGAATTCTTGGAGGAATTCTGAAAAATTGCTCAACACAGTGAGTTGCTTCGTAAAACGGCTGTGATCCTAAGAGGATGTGGTCAGCCAAGAAGCACAGAAGGAGCAATTCCCATTTCTCAGAAGCTATGAAAGCTTGCTCAACCAGGGTTTACAGATCAAAAAGTGTGGATCTTTCTCAATAGGAAGTTGTTTTTGGATCTGTAAGAAGCCACAGTAGGGCGCCCTGGTGAGGCCAAGGAGTGGCTAAGAGGCCACTGTCAGCCATGAAGCAATGAGGCAGCAGTTCATCTCTGAAGCTATGGAATAGAAACACAGCTAGGGTTTTAAGAGGAAAAATCATTGATTTCTCACTATAGGTGGAATTTTTTGGATTTGTAAAATTCTACAGGAGGGCGCCCCAGCAGTGTGTAGCATCAGCCAGGAGGCCACAGGCGGCCGCAAACGAGAGAAGGTACTGGAGGGATGCGTGCAATCAAATCAGTCTCCATAGCTGTAAAACCTTGGAGAGAGCTTAGAAGGGAGGAAGAAAGAGAGAGGGCGGCATCGCGCGCTCCAATCCATAGGAGCAGCTAGCGGCCGTAGGAATTTGGTGCATGTAAGAAATGAGTTCAATGCGCAGACAACGTTTGTAACCATAGGATCGGGTGCCATTGCGATGGACGGCCGAGATTGACTTCTCAGATAGCAACGTGGGCCAGAAGATGCTAAGCAATGGCCTGGATGTATTTGAAAGGGCCTATGAAAAATGAAGGCCATTTTTGAAGAATTCCCATTTAAAATCTTCAAAAGAAATGCATTGAAGGGACCCGACTTTTAAAGTCACTGGTTCTTCATTAAAAATCTTCAAAATGAAGATACAGTTCATTTTTTGCAAGGCAAGGTGGTTTTGGAGCTAACTATAGCTAGAAGTCACCTTTTTTGGCCATCCTTGGGCCAAAATGACCCCTGAAACTGGCTGCTCAAAGCCAGCGGACAGAGCGACGTCACAGAGCAGGGATAAACGCGTTTCGGGGAGTTTTCATCACCATTCTATCGAGCGGAGTGCGGGTGACCTAGTGATGGGCTACATTCGCTATTTGGGTACTGTAGGACCAAATTTGGGGAAATTTTTGGCTGGTGAAACCTGCTACAGGGCGGTACAATGAGGCATTATTACTTCGGAATCATTATTACTTACTCCTGACAGGGTAACAGGGTGTTTTGAACCATTCACAAGAGTAGCTAGGAGCTAGCTTGGGGGAATACAGGTGGGCACTACAGGGTAGATGCTCAGATCTTTGTGATCAGGGATGGCATTGGAATACCTGGTAGGGATAGCACTGCAGGATGACATGGGATGATCATCAGGGGGCAGCTATTTCATATTGGACTTGAGTCATTGGCATGGACAGGACTTACAGGTGGGATTCATGATCAGAGCACTGCAAACGCAAATGGTCAAAACGTGCAGCTTTGAGAGCCAGCTCTAGGTTGGAGAGCTGATGGAGATCGCACGGGGTGTGATCGGAGGGCAAACACTATGATGAGTGTTTTGCTAGTGATCACTGGAGGGGACACTGATGGCGAGGACTTCATGGTGTGCTCATTTGGGAGTACAAGTTGGCATTACAGTAGGGGGCTAGTCATTGGACATTGGCATCGATGGGGAGACATCTACCATCACGGGCGTGGATAAGCTACTTATAGCTTTCATGCAGTTGGCTGTATTTGCAGGAGTCTAGGCTTGGCACAGGTGTTTAAATTTCCATGGTGCAGATTCTCAGGTGGTGAGATCAGGGATAAGCCTAGAGGGAGTCACTCAGAACCATATACCTCAGTACGATCAGGGAGACAATGGTCTCGGGATCCCGTGAGC
This sequence comes from Diphasiastrum complanatum, assembly GCA_029204225.1. Classification (NCBI taxonomy): domain Eukaryota; kingdom Viridiplantae; phylum Streptophyta; class Lycopodiopsida; order Lycopodiales; family Lycopodiaceae; genus Diphasiastrum; species Diphasiastrum complanatum. The sequence goes on along the minus strand of CM055104.1, from coordinate 13,928,396 downwards.
GGCGACTCAGGGATATGCTTGCATTGGCATGGTGTCGGGTGGCACATAGCCAGGGAGAGCGAGCAGATGCTAGGAGCCAGGTGGAGCAGGTGATGCTTTGGAGTTTGGCTTGTCTAGCAGGATGGTAACCAGGATCGGAGACATCAGGTGAGCATAGTATATGGATGACGAGTCCATTGGGGTGGCACTCATGGAGATGCTACAGTTGCTCAGGTATGATATGTCATTTGATGTATGGACGATGTTCTTCAGCTGGTGCATCATATAATGACCTAGGGACGGGTCATGCCTACTTGAAGGTAGGTCGCATGGAGTGTACCTGGGGTGGTACATATCTTGAGGTTATGGAGTGCATTACAGGGTGATGTGGATCCAGCATGCCCATGGTTGTGAGCCAGCAGGGATGGAGATGGTTGCTCAGGGAGTGACAACTCATACTTTGGCGAGTGATCAGGTGAGCTGCATGGTTGTATGCACAGTTATCTCCAAGTTGGCGTCACATGTTGTGTCTATCCATCATTATTTGGTAAGCAAGATGCAGCTTTTGCTTAGATCCAGTTGGAGTCTACAGGTGGACAGATTCTTGGGGAGCTATCAGCGGGTAATGAATACTTGGTGATCAGATGGTACGGGGTACAGGGTTCTGGAGCTATCCTACCTGATATGTTATGGATCGTGGGTGAGTTATTCATCACGATAGTGGATCTAGTTTGCATTTGCTTTGTCTTGGACGCTATGATGGATACAGTGTTGGTGAGATAGGCTCCTTGGTGGGAGGCCAATATACTGGTCAAATCAGAGTTGGCAATGTCAAGCACGGGATGTTGAGCCTACATGGGATGTAGGAGAGACAAATCATCATCAGTATCTCTGGGAGATGGGCGAGCTACTCAGGTATAGCCTATGGTGAGATTTGTGTACATTCATTCATTGAGTCCTTGGTAGACTCTTGTGCTTGGAGCATGGGGAATGGATGGGGATCAGCTTTCAGGGCTTATTGGACAAGATGTCAGAGCAAAGCTGCTTGGTGCATAGCTTTGTTTGGGAGATACATCAGGGGTGAGGCTTGGAGCACTCATTGGTTCGAGATGGTTGATCTTGGATGATGTATGAGGACATCTATGTGATATGCTTAGACGTGAGAGCATCTTGGTACAAGTGCAGGCCATGGTTGAGGACCTGATTTGGTGACCAGTGGTGTAGCAGCGGATCTACAGGTGGCACAAGTGTGGTACGACAGGATACCACTTATGGGCAGGCCTTGGTCATGTATTTGATGCTTTATCATTCGTGTTGGTTTGCATGAGTGTGTGTGGGCTTGCATGTTGCCTTGTCACGGGAGTCTAGATCTGAGTCGGAGTTTTATGTGGTTGTGCATTTGCTACAGTAAAACAAAGTAGTCATTTTATGCTCTTTGACTTGTCATTATGTCTACTAGTTGTTTATCTGGTGAGGATATAGTCTTATGGTGGCAGTAAGATTTCCTCAGGTTGAGCCTCAATCGCTCATTTATGTCAGCTTTACAATTTTGTGCTTGTAAGTGTCTGATAGGATGTCAGCCTAGCTAGATGGACGATGTAAGTCTCATGGTGGCAGTGGGATTTCCTCAGTTTGAGCCATGTCGCTCATGTGGTCCACTTGTATTCAAGTCGAATTGGGGACGAGTCAGTTGGTCGAGAGTATGGTAGACTCTCTGTATGAGCATTGTGTTTACATGATACTTTGTGAGTCAAACCTAGTGATTTGTTGGTGTGCTTGAGTGTGAGTCAAGTACATAGTAGTTGTGATATGCATAACATCTTTTGGACACTCCAAACGCTGCTGCAATATATTGTTTTTCACTCTTATCACATTTGAGCTTAAGGGAGAGAGTTAGAAATCAGCTTGTGATCTGATTCATTAGTATAAGCTCTAAATGTGATGATGTAATTAGTGTACAATTTATTTGGTTTACTGTATATGGTTGTGATCGGGACGTGACCCGTTAGGATATATTGATCGGGCACTGATCCTGTAGCCGGCTACTTGGGTTAGCCGAGTAGCCACACATAGGAAAAATTAGCCTGTACAGAGTTATTTACAGTACTTGCTATACTTGAGGGCATGTCCCAAGTTTGTCGATCGAATTTGGCCATATTAGACCCCGACCTTAGTTTGACAGGTGGTAGGCCAATTTTAGGACACCTGCCTTTTCATGCAGTTTGTGAATACTCTATATGTACAGTGTTTCTTTGTAATCTATTAACTTTTGTTGTGCCATCTTGAGAGCTTGTGAGGAGTGGCTATGGTGATTATGTGATGTGATCTGCATACTGCACTAGATTCTATCAGAATTTCAACTCCTTGGCCCCATAGTCCCAGCCACACCCCTTACGGATAAGAATGGAACTACAATGGTATGCATTCCTCTCCAACAACAAAGGACTTACGACATTTTGTGGAGGACGGAAACATTTTATTCTTATTAAACTCTCGTGAGAGAAAAAGACCAAATGGAAGTCATTGTGTAAAGAGAATGTGAGAGATCAAGTGGAACATTTGGGTCAAGTTGTTGGGATCTTATATGGGTCTAGAATGAGGCATCTTTATCGTTGCATCCTATTTCCACCAGCAAAATTCTTGTATGTTGATCGCTGACATCTTTTGTTACAACGATATCTCAACAACTATCATCTCCTTTTGAGAGCAAGGGCATGTTCTACTTCAAAGTCCACATTGTCTTACATGGTGTAGAGGCTTTACATCTACAAACATTGGACAATGAGAAGCTAGGTGGTCTACAATGCATACACCTACTATCTTTTGGAAAATCTCATGAGCTGGTCATATAAAATGGCCTGGTCAAATGGCCTTCTTTGGGTGACTTCACATGCGGTAGTAGAATAGACACACTGTGGTAGATTACCTCATGGAGTAAAATCTCACATAAGTTGTTAATCTCCCCCACCACATTATCTGATAATTCCTTCTCACATTCCACTTGAGCTCATTCATGACCAACCATTGCCCTATGTATCTCATACCCCACAAGCCCCACTTTACACTTTCTATGATACACACACGGTCACAATACAATAGAGTAGATCTGCACCAAGCTACATTGGTTTCAAACAAAGGCACATCAAAGTTGAAAAAGAAAGTCGGATAAAGAGGCATTTGAGTTCAAGAGCATTTACAACAGTCATAAAGCAACAAGGTCTCATCCTTGATTCCTCGCACTATAGACAAAAGCAGCCTAGTCTAGTAAAGGTTGCAAGTCCTCTGCAAATGTGTGGTGTTTCTTTGTATTTTCCTTGCAAAATGTGTATTGAAAATAGAGTGAAAATATAATCTTTGCGAACTCAAACTATAGATGTAGAAAATACACCTACATCAAATATGGGACAAAAAAAACAGACAACGAGCCGATCTAACCTTACAAAAGCAAGCGAACCCTGATATAGATAGAGCGATAGCTTCAACAGAATACGAGTATTAGGTCAGGGAATAACCAAGATCGCCACTACGCTTTGCGGAGGTACAATCTGAATGTTCGGAAGCCACTTCTGCAAACCTCATCTTGCCGCTGACAATGTCGTCTCGGAGAGCTTGGAGCTGGGCCATGGCTGCGGCGCGCGAGGTGGCTTTAATTGTAGCACCACCCGGATCGCGCCAGGAGGCAGGGCGCCTCGAACCCTCGTGCTTGACCAGCACATGCGACGCCCTCACCTTCTCGGCACTCATATCTTTTACCTCCTCCTCCTTCGATCACTCTATCCACTCTCTGCTCTCTCCTCTCTGCTGGTGCTCTCTCCTCTCTCCTCTCTGCTGCTGCTCTCTCCTCTGCTCTACGCTTTGCCATTTGTAGTAAATTGATGGGGCCGAACGGAAAAACGCTTAAGCTTTCTCAGCACAAGAACTATAGCTATTCAGCTTCGGGAGAAGAGAGAGCGAAAGGCGGGCGGCTCGGGTGTCTCATGGCCTTCCTTGCCAGGAGGGCCCTCGCCCAAGGGCAGGCTCCGACTAGCAAGGAAGGCCCGAGGGTTTCAGGCCTTCCCCTGCGTAATGTCATTGAGCGAAGGTGGGCACCAATTTTTTTTTACGGGCCCCATGGTACGGACGTACGTCCGCACATGTGGACCTTTTTTTTCGCATTTATAATGCAATTTTGTTTACATTTATAGTGGAATGTGCAGGTGGACAGCCAATGACAGGCTGCTACATAGCACATGCACATTCCACCGTAGAGAGAGGAGAGAGAACGCACATTCCGTAGAGAGAGAACGCACATTTTACAGAGAGAATGATTGAATCCAGAGGAGAGAGAAAAGTGGATGGACATTCTACTCCTGGAGGTAGTCCCAAAATACAAAAGAAATCTGAGCACATGGCATTTCGGTTTTGGAACAAGGTCATAAGGAGACAAATTCTAAAACCATCCTTTCTAAAAAAAAATTGGAAAAAGGGATGGAAAAAAAGGGCCCTTACCTCTTGTATTATTGGTTGTGGTAGGAGGTGGTAAGGGTCGATTGATATTTCTCTTTCTAGTTGACTTCTTTGACTCAAGGTGACAGGATTTGAATACAGGAGCAAAAGCAGCACATTTTTCTCACCAACTTTCGTTGTTTTTGCATGTAGCCCTCTTGGGTTTTAGAAAACGTATCCCCAAAAAAAACACTAGTATTCTTAGGTAGCTATTTTCCCCTCGTTTCTCAAATTGTAAGGTTCACCCTATTCCAAGGCTCGAAATTTTCGTTTTTGCATAACCTTTTACAGAAAGCATGTCTTGTTGCCTCTGCTTTGACTTCTGCCTATGCATTCCTCGTGTTGCTTTATTGCTAGGATCTTCTTTACCTGTCAATATGGTTCTTCAAGATTCTTCTCAACCTCTACAACTCACGGATTTCAATCCTCTTGTTCGACGTGGAGAAAAGAGACATGCTTCACCTTCAGACCACCCTTCCAGTGCTTCCCCTTCATGCGCACGTCGTGAAGCCCATCGTGATGTTGCAGATTCTTTGCTTGTTTCCTTTGGCCAGGTGGCGCCATACTGTCTGCCCCATCTTGGCCATCACCTTTCTTCCTCTCTTTCAGTTTTTCAGTTTTCTCCTTCTTCCTCTTCTCGCCCTCGTGTTCCATGTGCGGGTTGTGGTCGTCTTTATGTGCAAGGTGCCAGTCTTTCTCGCCATCAAAATGCTTGCTCTGCTTCCGTCAGCAACTCGCATTAACCAATGTCGACCTTGCACCTCATCCTGCTCCCACTTCGCCACCTACTCAGCTTGGACCTAGATTCGCTCCCTCGATATTTTAGCCGCTTTTCACTTAGGTTTTCCTCATCCTCGTCTTTATGCACACATACCCTTTGCCTTGTGCTTAGACGTTCAAAGAGCCTTATCCTTACATTTGTCTCGTTTGGCTTCCAACCCTTCTGATAACTCAACTTGGCATGCATTTTTGTTTTTTCCTTTCTAGTATTTGTCTTTGCCTCCTCATAGTGGTGATGCTGGTCACCGAGAATCTCGTAGATGGTATCAGGCAAGGTGATTCCTTGGGTGGTGCTCTTTTTGCTTTGGCACACTTTTGAGCATTGCGAGCTTCTTCTACTACTTTTCCAACTTGTTTGTTTCCCTCTATTGCTGATGACACACATGTGGGACCTGCTAATGACGTCATTCCAGCTTTCTTGCATTTCTCTCAACAACTCTCGGCTTTGGGTCTCACTGTGAATCCCTCTAAGGGCATTGCTTGGTGTCCTCAGGGCCTCCTTCTTGAGCTCCCTTTACCTGCAGGTTTCAATTCTCCGGTTGACGGGATTCGAGCACTTGGTATTTCTATAGGTTTCTCTGACTTTGTGGCTTCCTCTTTGCGGGACACTTTGGGCGCGCATCTTCGTCACACGCTGATTTTCTACCAAAGCTTGGCAATACTCAAGTTGCTCTAGGGATTCTCACTCAATGCTTCGCTTAGCGGCCAAGTTATATTCTACGGTGTGTTCCTCCCTCTCCGGATGTTTTGGCTTTGCTACAAGATTTCGATAATACTTTATCAGATATTCTGGGTCGCTTGATGGGTTCAAAAACCTTTCAAATTTTCGATACTCAGTTCGTTAAGCAACAAGTCTCTCTTCCCGCTTCTTCTGGAGGTGTTGGTCTTACTTGCACAACTTTTATTGCTCTAGCTGCTTTTCTGGGGAGCTGGGCCCTTGATGCCTCTACACTTATCTCTTCAGCAGGACAACAAGTCCATTCTTCTTTATTCAGTAGCTCATGTGAAAACAGGCATTCTTCCTTTCCAACAATACCTACGTGCGGCCAAGGATCTCATCCCTCCACCTGTGCGAGCTTCTTTGCCTCCTTTTGAGACTTTGCTTAGCCATCAGCGTGCTCATTTTCAAAAGTACTTTTTGGAGCAGTTCCACTCACATGTTTTCACTCATCTTCTCAGTGATTCACCTTTTGATGAGACTCGGGCTCACCTTCTGTCTTGTACAGGCCCTGGAGCTGGTGCTTGGCTTGTTGCGCACCTTGTTCTTCCACTCTGCGCCTTTCTTCATAGCTTTTGTCACCGCTCTTCAAGTCAAATTGGGTCTCCCTCATCTGTTGTTGGCAGGTTTGACAAAATATACTTGTGGTCACCCTCTTGATTCTTTTGGCACTCATCTCATGCGGTTGCCCTTTTGGCAGAGATCGCACCGCGACTCATGATTCCATTCGTGACGTACTGCATCTATTGCACATGAGTGCAGCTTTCATGTTGTCCGGGAGCAAACCCACATCTTGCATGTATCAAATTCGCAGTCACCTCGGCGTCGAGTTAATCTCATTCTTTCGCGCGAGGAGATTCGCACGCTTGGGGATGTTGTTGCTGTTGACCTAGATAAAGAGTGAAATTATTCACATCGCACTCCTGGAGAAGACTTTATTCCTTTTGCCTTGGAAATTTATGGGTGCCTGCATAAGAATTCGACGCTTTTCTATCATCTTGTGTAGGTTTTGCAGCAAAACTCCAAGGATGTGGTGCCTCACCTTTATCTATCATTAAATCTCATTATCGTCAACAAGTTCCTACCACTTTACATTGCACTCACTTCGACGTGTCGTAGTTGCAGGAACGGTTGCTTTAGAGCTTCCTGCACTACCTAAACTTCCAACTATCTTAGCTAGCAACTTACATCAAGCAGTAGGCTTTTTATAGCTACTTTCTGAGATTGTTGCTTTGTTATAGTTGATGTACAGTATCTCAATTCGCCTTTTGGCCTTCACACTTTCTACATGCATACCTTTGTACTCCGATGGGTTTTCCCATCTTTTATTTATAAAAATAGAACACACACAAACTCTCTCTCTCTCTCTCTTGCTACATTTGCTTATTTGCAAGTTCACTCATATGCTATCAGCTGGAAGATGCCTAGATTTTTGTCTTTTTATCCCAGATCTGCTTGTTTCCAAGATTGCTCGTTTGTTGCTAGTTGGTGGTGAACAACTTTTAAATTTCTATCTTTGTATCCTATATTTGCTTATTTCTATTGGAGTTGATCTTACTCCTACTCACCTCAATTTTATCTTTTCAACTTTTGATAATCTATATATACTAATTTTATTCACAAACTACTTGGAAAAAGCTGTTATAAATAAGTGGAAACAAACATCCCGCACAAATACACTCAGATTTGTGCAAGGTCACATATATCGCATTCTTCTCAGTGAGCACTACCCCTATGTGATAGCCCATTTTTTCCACAATTGGAAATGATTAATAGTTATTGTTATATATTGTTTCTTATAAAAAATCATGACAACAATGTAATTACTTTGTTTATAACATAAAACTACAAATAATCTTGTTTAATTTTGTACATAGGGCAAAGCAATTTGTATGTGGTTATGTGAGAGAGCAATGTAAGTAGATCATTGCGCTAACAACAATACAAGTATTGAGCTGGGTAGAGTGCCTCAACAGTTGATTGCTTGTTGTTAGAATCGAGTAAACTTTTCACTCAAGATTTATGATCTAATATTCACTTCCAAGTAGCTACATATAACAAATCTTTATTGCACAATACTTTTGCATTCTATTTTTGTTGTCGTGAATGTGTACTATGCTCTAGTTCTTAACTCTTTTTCAAAACTATTTCGTGATAAAATCAAGGCTAAAAAAGAATCAGGTATGGTTGTCTAAGATGCCTAATTTGTTCACATTCTTCATAGTTTTCATAGACACCTCTATTGATCTCTAATATAAGTGAAATCTTTAGTACTACCATAGAACCTTCTTTATTTTGGACATAGAACAAAAACAAACAATTAAAAGGTGTTTAAAATCTATTTGGGAGTCAAGCATTTCCGCCATAGGCTTGAATTTATCTTGAATCATTTGAATTCTCTTTCTATCTCTCCCCATCACGGTATCAAAGCTCACATTCCAATGTGCTATTAGAGCCACACAATTGTTTGACTGTTCAAATTTGTAAAGAAATTTTTAATAAGATTAAATCACATCTTTTATATAAAAGTTGATGTTGGGTATCAAATAATAGAGCTATGATACCATGTTGGAAGAAGGAAACAAGACTCGATAGAGAAAGAGTGCATTCGATAGATGCTACTATCAGGCTTTGTAGAAAGATCCTTCTTCTAATGTGTCACTACACCTATCAAATTTGAACAAAACTATTGCAACAATTGTCACATATGATTTTACTTAATTCTAACTTTGAAATAATCAAAATTAGTGATATTGATTTCCTAGACAAACATAACAGAGTGAGTATTGATGTAGAACGTATTTGAGAGCTCAGAAAAAATGTAAGAGAACATAATCAGATTAACATAGAATAGAGAAGTATTCATTCATTCTAACATAATACTAAATTTAAAAAAAAGTGCATAGTCGATTCAGTAAGTTAACATTTGATAGACTCCCTTTGATAGTTGTCAATTCGCTATCGATGTTGAATATGACTGTTAACCTTTCTTGTGTATTTTTGCAGACTGTGTGATAACATGAGTAAGACTACATAAACTCGATAACTAAATGGATGTAGATTAATAATTGGATTATATGATAATAATCCAACAAGCTTTAGGGGAGGCCCATTTATGCATTGGTATACAAATTTTCAGAGATCATGATCACAGATTGATTTACATCAATCAATACAGATACATTTATGACTTGCTATTCAAATATCAAATGGCTAACTACAAACCAACCAAGTTTCCAATGGATCCAGATTTGAAATATTCGAAAGACCAATGTCTCCAGTCTTTTGAAGAAGTCTTATTCAGTTAGTATACTCAGCCAATAAATGTAAGTTTTGGAAAGTTCTACCTAGAATTCTTATGTATTTACAGTTGAAAGAAAATTATTGCAACTGTTATGGTGGAAATTTGAATGGTGATTCAAATACCCAATTTAGCCTTCTTCAAGGCTTTATAGAGGCAGATTGGGCTAGAGATGTTGATAGGAGAAAATCGACATTAGGCTATGTTTTTTTGTTCAACAAGGGTCCTATCTCTTGGAATAGCAACAAGTAGAATTCGACCTCATTATCTTTGATAGAGGCCGAATCATTGCTATTGCACATCCTACAAAGGAAGCTATATAGTTAAGAAATCTATTGTCAGACATCAATCTTAGTCAGGTATACGTTACTTCCATCTTTTGCGACGATTAGAGTACAATTGCTTTCTCTATTAATCTCAGGTATCATTCCTGGAGTACATCGAGATATCATTTTGTCAAAGACAAGTGAGATCATTTTAATCTTTTGCATATCAAAGTTCATGGCAGCAGATATATTCACAAAGGCATTGGCATTCGGCAATCATTTTAAGTTTAGCAATATTCTCAATTTAACACCTCAATTTATGGGAATCCACATTAAGGGGGAGTGTTAGATTTCATCCTTGAAATCATTTGTAATGTGGAACCATTTTATGTGTAGTCTACAGTTTTACTCGCATTGTCGAGACCATATACCAAAAGACATGCATTGTTGACACAGAGTCGCTAGTGATACAATATTCAAATTGACCAAAAGTTGACAGACTGTTGAAGGTTCCAACTCGACTAAATCAGATTGAATAGTGGAGCCTTATCCACTACATTTCTGGGTCCAATCCCAAAGCCCCACGTGGCACTTGCCACATGGATAAACAACACTTTCCAATAGGGTTGTGCCATAAAAAAACTATAAATAAGTCAATCAGATCAAATTAGTTTAAGAAGTTGTTTCTTCGAAGTTGTTATTTCATAATTCTTCTTCCTCTTTTCCTTTTTGTTCTGCCATAAGAGTAGACTGATTTGTAATAAGCTATCATGATCACAGTTTGTGTAAGAGCAATATTTATAGCAGAATAAGAGATGCTATTATTATAACGTAGTCAAAGTAGATAACAAAAGCATCTAGAAGCCGTAATTTATCGTTTGTCAACATAGACTACTTTTACCATTTCTTTTATTCTCGCTTATTATAATCTAAAATTTTGATCTAATCTGACTGCCATAATGATCTAATTGTCATTCATTTTTCACACTTATGAATGATAGTTTAGTTGTGCTTTTGATAGTAGTGAATCGGTTTTGTTATCACATTAACCACCGCTACTACTATCGACTATTCAGTCGAAAATTCACTGTTGACCACTGCATATCTTATTTCCACACAACCAACTCCACATTTTGATCCAACTGCAAGCCTTGCTTTGATACCACTGTAGCGTTCACCCAAGAATCAAGCCTACAAGAATACCAAAAGGACACTATGGAGCCAAACTGCTTATCCAAGTAGAAGCTCAAGACCCAATTTCCCAACAACCTCAACCCCCCTGCCATGATGAATGAATGCAAGAGAGAAGAGAGAAACTGGTAATCCAAACTTGGAATTCAGAATCCTTTTGGGTGAGTTTCTGTGGGATAAATATACCCACCCTAGTGCCTGTGCATGCCACATGCATCCCTAGAATATTTTGAATATCCCATGAATATGGTATTTGTATTGCTCTCCATGCATGTGACTGTCAAGCATCACACATTGCTCCATATGTCACTGTTGGAGTGCCTAGGTTCTCACAAGGTTATTAATTACATTCTTGACCTAATTCGGAATGATGGTGAATATCTGCATCAAGGATTATTCCAAATCCTCTAAACCAAGCATGGATTTAACAAAAAAAATTGTGGGCCTAGAATTGACTCTTGCTTGTGAGTTTGATTTCCAACTTAATGGTGTTCCAAACTTGCTTCATGAACTTAGTCTTAAGTTGTTATTATGACTTAAGGGGGTTTTTCATTGATTTATTACTCTTGTGAGTGCAGCTCTCATTCTCAAATGTATGCCTTCACAAGCCAGACTCATAGTTTTAGTTATGTCATTAAGAGCTTTGGCACCATGTGCGCACATCACAATTTTTTGTTCATTGTAACTTGCAACTAGACTTTTACACAAGAACTTATATATGCTACTACAATACGTCATGAATGTCATAAGCAAAAATTCCACTTCATATAATACAATATTGTAAAAAATAACTTTTACATGCGATCGTTATGGGTTAAGTGAAATCTAGATGTAGAAAGGATGTTTCATTACTTTAGGATTAAATGTTTCCTTGAGCAAGTGTTCTTTCATCCTTCCCTCTTTTTCATAGTTCCATTACCCTTTTTCAAGATTCATCCAGTTAGATTATTTTGACTATGTGCCATTTTGGCTTCTATCTCTTGCAAAATTCATAGATATGGACTTCAAAACATGATTGAGATGTATGTATTGGACTTGAAACAATCATTTATGATTACTTCCAATAATTTTAGGAAAATAAATAAATGCATCCAATCTATCATGCACAATAGAATGTCCACTTGATCAACAATGCACATTACTTCTCCAAAACGATATTGAACAAAGTCGTTCTCTCAAAACCAACTGCAAATCTTTTTTTTTTAAAAGTGCAAGCACAAAAATATCGCTTTGTTTTTCCCAAAATTAGTTTCAGTTTATGTCCAACCCTAATGTTGACACTATGCTCACATTGTCGTAATGTGCGTTTTTGTCAATGAACATAAGAACTTTACACACAAAAATTTGCCAAATTGATAGGTATACCAAGCTTAGTGAAAGGTCATGTAATTGAACAAACATTTAATTTTTTTAAATTAAGCTGTAAACTTTTTCTATCAAAGACAAGACAAATGTATATATCACAAATCATGTGGGACCAAATTCAAATCAACAATCTATAAGTGTCGTAGCAAAAGCCTACACAATATCAAGCTTAATTTTTTCATACCTTTCATGCCCAACAAATTTTATTTCATCTTTTATATGATAATAGGAAAACTCTCGAATCGATGAATAAATCACAAATTTCCATACTACATGGGCTTGAGCTTTGACCTTGATTATGCTTGATTCAATTTGAACTTAATTTATCATTGCCTCCACAAAATGTCTCTTAAAATCAATAAATTGGATCAATTTGTTAAGACAAAACAAGCATCTCTTTAGAAGAATGTTTTTGTATTACTTGGCTCATCAAGACAGGAAATGATTTGAACCATCTATTACCATTGCAATTATATTGTGCACAACAAAAAAGTGTAGTATGTTGCATATTCTCAAGTTTTAAAATACTTTATGCAACTATTGATAGTAGATTGAGGCTACTATTTCAAAGAACATCAATGCTATATTCTTACTCTGTCGATGAATTGATGACTTCAGAATGAAAACTAGTATTTGATAATATCAAGACACTGTTACTATGCAAAGCTTTAATTGGAAATCAATAAAAAAAATGATCTAATACCAAAAATTACTGCTCTGATACCATGTTGGAAGAAGGAAATAATGCTCGATAGAGAAAAGACTGCATTCGATAGATGCACTATCGAGCTATGTGAAAATTATAAAAGAGCTTAATCAGATTACAATAGAACAAAGAAGCATTCGATCATTCTGACATAAGACTGAATGTTTTAAATCTGTATACCCACTTCTGTAAGTAGCATGTACAAATCAGATACTGGTGGATGCAATCGCGTACTCAAAACTATCTCTGGCGTTTGTAGCAATGCGCTATGTAAATATCCAAGATCAATAGCTTCTATTCATTGATCTCCGTTTTACTGATCAAATCTTAACCTAGAAAATGATCAATTATTCATACTAGTTATGAATTTTGTTTAGGCTTATCCAGATGACAGTTGAAGACAACTGTTTGGTCGTAGATCTCAATTGGAACTTAGCCAAATTGCGATGTCACTTATCCAGTCAAGCTTCCCGAAAATTACTTGCTGAAAATAGTTAGGGCAAGTTTTTAGCTTCACAACAAGTGAAAATATGTTCTATTAACATTCGATAGTTCCAACACTTTCGGTACTCTTTGTCGTTGTCGAACCTGATTATTAGCCATTCCCGTGTATTTCTACAGACTGTGCAAAAGCATAAGTAAAATTGCAAACACTCGATGAATGGATGGAGTAGATTAAAGATAGATTATGGGGATAAATCCAACAATTCTTCATGTTAATGTTAAGGAGGAGGCGAGATAGATACGCATGAGCATGAAAAAAGTGAGAGAGGACATTCTCTCACTCTACTCTCTCTCACACACTCTCATTTAAGGGGCATTGTTAACACACTCTTGTGAAAGGGGGTGGTAGTACTAGGTAGGTGAAATGATGCCATTGCTCCTCACACACGAGCCCAACGGGGTTGGCTCAGTTGGTTAGCTTGACATCCAAAGTTTCTTTGGTCTCATGTTCGAGCCTTCCCTTGGAAACCAAGAAGCATTGCTCCTCACAAAATAATATAAGCATTACTTAGTTTGTGTGTTCAGTTAAAAGAACTCTCTCGTTGAGAGAAACAGAAAGCGAGAGCGAGGCGACAGAGAGAGGGGAATAGGGAGAGCGAGAGGGAGTGTGAGTTACTGCAAAGATGGACAAGAGCCTCGGAGGTATCCAGCAGTTGCTCGCTGCGGAGCAAGAGGCTCAGCGGATCATCACAAATGCCCGGAATGGTACTTGCAACAGCCCCTTCTTTTCTTTTCGTCTCAAATGTTCTTCTTCTTGCTATTTTTGAGCATCTTGATCTTGTCACCCTTCTCAACATTGATCAAACATTTTTGTCTAACTACTATTGAAGCTTAAAAGAACCTGGCTGCACATAATTTTGTTCGAATGCCCATCTTTATGAGCTGAGCACGATGAACTGCTCCCTCCCATCTTAAGGGCTTGTTGAGCTGGGAGCTTAATGTTTTCAGGTCATAAAACCAAGTGAGCCTTAAGGTTTAATCAAGTGAGTCAAGACTCACATGGAGGGAAGAGACAAAGGGCTCAGTACGTCCCCTTACTTGGTGTTCAGGCATTATCTCTTCCCTTCTTGAGCTCCCATCAATAGCCTTAGGGTGGTTATAAAATATGGGGGTTGTAAGTACCCAAGGATCATGCCAACCTCTTATCAGTGGCTGAGAGCCAAATAGGCCCCTGGTTATTTCAGACTAAGTTAAGATTCGTCTACTTTACATCTGAGTGGCAAGCATGCTGTGCCAAAGCCAGGTGCTCCTTTTCAGCCTATACACTTTACCTGGCATGTGCACCGTTCACAGCTGACCCCAATTGGACTTGGTGGAGTTTCAGCTTCTCACCACAGCTGCAATTTTCTCAGGCAAGAAGAGTGCACAATCTGCTCGGCAAAAGAGAGTAGAGTGCAAGAAGAGGAGGTACGAGAATAGAGGCAATCGTTAACTGGAGACAAGAAGTCTTTTGATTAAATAAAGAGAAAGGACATACTATGCATTTAAGTTTTTTGTCCTTAGTCTTCTAGTTGACAATATATAGTTACTAATCTTCCTAATGCCTTGCCTTATGGGCCATGGTTTGAAGTTTGAAATCTTTTTTCCTTCCTTTGGCTATTCAGACTTATGGCACCTTGCATCGACGCTTTGAGGATTTTCTTCGCATGTGTTCTCATCAGGCGGCAGAGCGTCAAGGTATTTCTGGTTCTATTCTAGTTGCTTCCTTTAAACAGCGTGTTTCCATTGCCCTGCAACGTGCTCAGGCCCTATCTATTCTGCAACGGGCGACAGTGGCTGGGTCTGCTACATCTCATGTCCCTTCATTAGCCGACTCACCACCTCTTCACTTTTCCGATCTGCTGCAGTCAGTTGGCAGACTCCCACGGACATCATCATAGTTTATGCACTGTTTTTTTTAATGCCAGGATTCGGATTAATCTTAGCTTTACTGCAAGCTTCGCTCTTGTTTGAGCTTACTTTTGTTTAAACTTCTCCTTCGGGGTGTATATATCTTTTTCATCAATGTACCTACTACTTTTTCCTATGAATAAATGCACCAGCGTGTTTGTTTTTTTTTCAGTTTAAGTAGACCTTATTGACTTACAAAGTCATTTGATGTAATTTCTATGATTGAAACTGAGGAAGCAGATGGCGGACGTGCTAGGGGTGCGCCCGAGTCCGGACGCGTCCGGTTTTTTTTTTTTTTTTTTAAGGATTTAATTTTCTTTTTAAAAAATATTCAAAAAAAAAATGGCGTGCGGACCTTGGACGAGTGTGAACCCCCGGACGCATCTGTTTTTTTTTATTTTTAAATTAAAAAAAAAAAATTGGATGCGTCCGACCTCGCGTCCGGGAAAAAAAAATATTAAAAAAAAAAATGGCGTCCGGACCTTGGACGCGTCCGAACCCCCGGACGCATCTGTTTTTTTTTTTTTTTAAATTAAAAAAAAAAAAATTGGATGCGTCCGACCTCGCGTCCGGGTCCAGACGCCGGAAGCGGGCAATCCGGCCCGGACCCTCATGTCTGCTTTGAAA
This sequence comes from Diphasiastrum complanatum, assembly GCA_029204225.1. Classification (NCBI taxonomy): domain Eukaryota; kingdom Viridiplantae; phylum Streptophyta; class Lycopodiopsida; order Lycopodiales; family Lycopodiaceae; genus Diphasiastrum; species Diphasiastrum complanatum. The sequence goes on along the minus strand of CM055104.1, from coordinate 13,912,584 downwards.
GTGAGCATGATGTGTACTAGCATAGTTGCACGAATCATGGTTCGAACCTCGAACCACGGTTTGAACCGTTCGAACCATTTAGAGTCGGTTCGAACTGAAATCTGGTTCGAACCAAAAAAAAAAAAACCTCCCAAAAATCCAAAAAAATGTTTTGGAAAATTTGTTTTTTACCAGTTCGAACCGTTTTCCGGTCTGAACCAGCCTGGCCGGTTCGAATCGGTTTGAACTGGTCGAATTTGGGTCACATTATCTCAGCAGATGGGATTAAGATGGACCCCAGCAAGGTTAAGGCCACACTCAGTTGGCTGAGACCTCAGAGTATTTCAGACTTACAAGTCTTTCTAGGCTTGTCGGGATATTATAGACGATTTGTCAAGGAATATGCTCAGATAACAGTTCCTATGACAAATCTTCTTAAGGGGAAGGGGAAGGAGTTCATGTGGGGATCCACACAGCAGGAGAGCTTTGATGCTCTCAAAATAGCCTTAGCTCAGTAGAATGCCTATGATAAACAAGTTGAGTTTTACTCAGATTCGCAGTGAGTTACTTGAGTCCTTGAGGGAAAAGTGTCAGCATGATGCTTATTTCTCCACCATCTGGAGGTCAGTCCAGAGCAAACAGTTACAAACTTTAGAACCAGTTTCCCGGGTTGGTGCCAGTTCGTCCAAGCAAACGACAACTTCCGTTGAGGATGATGAGTTCGAGTATATGTCAGATGACGTTGAGGACTCAGAGTCTGTTTTACCCAAGCGAACCGCAGAGTTTGAGGGTCAGTTTTCTCAAGGATTTAAATGGAAACAATATTCCATTCAGGATGAGTACTTGCTCTATAGAGATAGAGTATGCGTCTCTAGTTCAGAGGATTGTAGACAACAGGTCCTATATGAGTGTCATGACAGTCCTAGTGTGGGGCACCCAGGCATTCAAAAGACTTATGAGCTTCTTCGAAGGCAATTCTTCTGGCCTAGCATGAGAAAGGACATCCAACAGCATGTACTTAGTTGCCAGAAGTGTCAGGTTAATAAAGCAGAGCGTCTTAGGGCAAGAGGGCTCCTGCAGCCCTTAGATATACCAGCTGGTAAGTGGGAAAGTATCTCCATGGATTTCATAGTGAACCTGCCTAAGACCCAGAAGGGTCATGACGCTATTTGGGTCACAGTTGACCAGTTGACCAAAATGGCCCACTTTATTTAGACCAAAACAATCGTCAGAGCTCCAGAGTTAGCAAGGTTGTTTATGGAAGGGCTATTTAAATCATACGGTCTTCCTTTCGGCATAATCAGCAACTGGGACAATAAGTTTGATGGAAATTTTTGGAGAGTAGTATTCCATCACCTACATACCAATTAAATATGGGTACTACAGACCATCCACAGACGGACGATCAAATAGAAAGAGTAAATCATGTGCTAGAGGATATGCTTCGTGCATATACGTCAGCAAAAAGCAAACCAATTGGGAAGAGTATCTCCCATTATTGGAGTTTGCTTATAACAGTACCAAACATTTAGCATTGGGATACAGCCCATTTATGCTGATGTATGGTTTTCAGCCACGCTCACCCAAAGCTGTAGTGTAAAGAATGAAAAAGTTCAAGCAGCCAGAAACTTTTTAGAGGACCTAAACCAAATGATAGAACATGCTAAGCGTAGCATCAGGCAATCCCAAGATCGTGCCAGACATTATGCAGATCCACACAGACGGGATGTGCAGTTTTCTCCTGGTTAGAAAGTTTGCTTGCGAGTCCCAGTTGACTCTAAAACCCTCAGAACCAGAGTGTGTGCTAAGTTGTCTCCTAGGTATTGTGGTCCATTTACCATTAGCAGGACTACTAGGCAAAGTCACCTACGAGCTAGAACTCCCACGCAGCAGTAAGGCTTTTCTAGTTTTTCATTTAAATTAGTTACGAAAGGCCTTAGCCAGATCAGATAATCTGGTAGGGGACAATGTTCTAGTTCCCCCATTGGATTCCCAACAACTTTCACATGAGCCAGAGGAGATTCTTACTAGCAGAGAGACACAGACCCGTCATACTCTATACCAAGAATATCTAATCAAGTGGAAGGATCAGCCTGTTGAGAATGCCACTTGGGAAAAGGGCAATGTTCTTTGCAAGTTATTTCCAGATTTTGTCTTAGTGGACCAAGATAGTTCTCAAGGGGGAGGGAGTGTTACGAGCCTGTAGGAAACTAGAGATCAGACACCATAGTCAGGGGCGTGTTCAGTGCACATTCCCACCAGGGCAAGACAGTGTGAGTAGCGTGCACCGGTACGGGCCTACAGCGAGTCATAGACCCACGGGCCGTACCATAGGCATAGATGGCCTAACACAGCTTAGAGACCCAGTCAGCATGAGTGGCCCTTTTCGGGCACCGACATGCAATCAGCCACGTTAGAGCCACGAGGCCGACACTTGGCAGCATGCATGCTACCAGCCCTTACACTGGGCTAGGAGGGGCTTACTCCATATAGGGAGTTGGCAAGGCTGGGTGGATCAGTTAGTGTTGGCCCTGCTATGGTGTCTAGGTCTCTAACACCTTCCCTCTCCTCTCCTCTCCTCTCCTCTCCCTCCAAAAACATGTTTTGGAGACCCTTGGACCCTGGCTGCGAATACAATAATTTTTTTAGCAGACAGCGGTTCAAACCCGGCCGGTTCGACCTGCGATTTGACCGGAGTTTTAAAATACCATACGGTTTGCATGGACTCAGAATTTTTTTTAACTAATACTCAAAAACACGCCTGAAATGTGTTAGCTGTTTTTTTAATAGAACAATGAGCTGTACAAAGTTGTTCTTGCTGATTGAGACGATTTTTCTATTAGAGCCGATTTTTTTTGTGTTTCTTGACTTGATGTTCTCAGCAAAGATGGCCAGGCTACGACAAGCAAAGGAAGAAGCTGAAAGGGAAGTAGCAGCTTATCGAGCTCAGCGAGAGAGTGAGTTCAGGAAAAAGCTTGCTCAGGTATGTTCTTGTTTCTTTGTTGCCTTCCGTGACAAAGTCTGCTGGATTTTACAGTGCTTCTTGTTCATCTTCCACAAATCTCTGGTGAATCGAGCAGTTTGTGTTGATGTTCCAACATTTTCTGATTCTTACACCGCACATCATATCCCACACACATGTATGTGCATGAATGCAGAGCAGTGGAGATTCTGGTGCAAACATGAAGCGCCTTGATTCAGAGACTGCAACCAAAATAAAGCATCTAACAGAAGAGGCATCCAAAGTTTCATCAGATGTAAGTGCATGTAATTAGGAACTAGTTTCACATTTACACTGTATGATCTCATTCAAAAGAATTGGAGAACCTATAAGCTAGCAGAGCTCAAGTAGGTCTCGTGTGCCTAATGTACGATGATCTTTGCTTCTATTACTACAAATTCAGCCAATGTATCTTTATTTTGCAGGTGACAGCACTTTTGTTGAAATATGTGACCACTGTCAAAAATTAAGCTAGGAGCTAGGAGCTAGGTCTGGCATCCACCCATTTATTGAATTCATGATGCCTTTGCAACTGGATGTAGTTAACATAATATCAATGCAGATAGGAATCCATTTTGTTTTAATTTGGAATACATGCTTCTTAAAGTTATAAGCTGCAGCAACTTTCTGTTACTTGCTGGTCTCGGTTTACAATGTGCTGTGTACTGGTGACAACATCATAATGCAGTTTTAAATCAGATTGATTGAGCTGAAAGAGTGGAGTCTGGACTGTTAGGTATGATGTAATGACCTTTGAAATATGAGAAGCACTTAACCAGCTGATCTATCCTGCTTGAAGAAAATGAGTTTGAATACGATTCAGGAACCATAGATATTTTGATAGATGATTGTTGGTAAGCATGCTTGTTATTTTTTGCTGGATATTCCAATGATGGAGTCATCAGTGGGTATCGCTTTTTGGATACTACTATTTCAGAAATAAGCTCACTCAAGCGCTCTATTAGTCTGTTTTTTAGTGTCAGTATGCTTCAGCAGCCTTTAAGCAAATGATTAATTATTATTTCTCACATCCGTTCTACTTTGTAACTTGTAACAAAATTTCTACTAGACCACATAAATACATTAGAAGATAATATGAAGGTGGGTAATTTGTTAGTGATTGCATGGTGGTACTTGGTTCTTTGTGTCATCTGTCTGCTTGTGAAAGAGGTGTCCAAGCAGAGTCTTTCAACTTACAGGCTTGACAATGAGCATTCGCTTGATGACTTGTTTTGTTAACTTGACAATCAAGATGTAGTTCTTGACAAATTTCTTCATACTTCCAGGTCTAAGATTATAGTGCCACTAAGCTGCATTCTGTGAGGGAAATCAAGAGCAAGCAAGCAACTGCTGGTGAAAGAATAAGGAATGTAATTGTGCAGCCTGATTTAGTATGTGAAAGGAGTCCCACCTTAAATTTTATCTATTATTAGTAGATTACAGTAGCTGACAATTTTGATCTACTTCTCTATTGTACCATTGTCAAGTGCTGAGGTTAATCTGGGAAGCAACTTATGTGTAAATACAAATCTATCACATGCTATGGATTTTGAGGCAGCATCTCCTTGGTAGAAGTTTCTGAAAGTTTCTGTATGTCTATAATGCTTGATAATGGCCAAATTGTTTAAACTGTAATGAGGACGTACGATCAAGCAATTTGCTTTCATTGATCCTTTTACTAGCAGGCCAGAAGACTTAAGGGGGTATTTTGAAGTCATGTATAAGCACCGTATCAAGAACCCTGGGAAGGTTGTTCAGCACCCAGTCAAGGATATCCAGGCCAAGATGAGTTCTCCCTAGACTGCTAAATTATTTCAACCAAGATTGGTACTCAGAATGCCAAAATCTTGTCCTGAGACTTCTTGTTTACCTATGACAACATGTTGTCATAAATCTAAGCTCTCTCGTCACCCTTGTTCACTAAGCTCTGATACCAAGCTAACACAAAGGATGAATAATTCAATTTCTCACAAGCAACTAAAGATATAAAAGGAGATTGACACGATGACATTTGTTTTGGGACTTTGACCTAAAAAGAGTAAATTTTTTTGGTGTTTTTTAATGGTCTTGGTTTTAGGCCAAAATCATGGATTTTTTTAATAAATCTCTTAATTTTGTTTTTAAAAAAAAAACCAAAAAATGCATATTCTAAATAAAGAACTACGAGTTTTTTGTTGCAAACTTCATAAAACCATCATAATTTCAAATGAAATAATAATTCAAGAGAACAAATGATTTTTGAAACTCGAAATCCCATTGAAATACAAAATAACTTAAATTATATTTGTACATTCTTTTTTTAAAAGTACATTTTCTAAGGAATTTTCATTGATGCCTCTCAATTCAGAACTTGACATATTCTCAACACTCGTTTTCAGCTGATGAAGTGGAAAACCTGTTTTCTTCATCAGAGTCAACTGGCATGTCTTCCTCAGAATCCGCGTTTAATGTTGACAAAAAACCTTGTAAATAAGCTTTTTTTTGTTGATGACGAGTGGAGGATGATGGTTTTTCAAATAATCCAAGTCGTTCTTTCAATATAGATATTGTTGACTTTCGTAGATGATTGGTCATTGTTAATTCAAAATTAAATGCCAAAACATCTACATTTAGTAGATTCAAATCGTCGACTCTTAGTTGATTTTTTGGCAATCTCTTTCTCTTGCCCTTTGGATCTACTTGCAACATTTTGAGTTCGTACCTTCTCAAAAAAGCATTCGTTGAAGTGGTGTGCAACCAATGGACACGTAGTACTTTTGTTTGATTGCTATTTTGAATATAACCAAGTACTTTGGCAATCCAAAATGGATGTCCTTCATTGTTTTTTGAAGCTAGAAGTGCAACAAGGTTTCTAATTTGGATTTCATTCAAATCATCGCGCCGTTTTATTTTTGCAGTTTTTACACTTTGCCTATTCTTCCTTGAGCCCACATAAATTTCACGTTCCTCACCTTGCACAAGTTGCAGGAAATCATTATCTCGAGGAAGATCTGAAGGTTGGATAGTTGTAGTTGATGTTCCTAATTTATGAGGCCAATGAAATTCATCAGTTGTTGATGTATGTTCGAGATTGAGCAAATTGATTTTTTGTTTCTCGAAAAAGTCCATCCACCAATGCTGATCAAACTCATCAAAAAAATGATAAGTTGTTTGAATACTTGATTCCAAAAAATGTAGTGAGGCAAATGGATCAATCTCACAATGTTCTCTTTGCGCCTTTTGTTCTTCTAGCAAAGACTTCAAGGGAGACAACACAGCAAACTTGATTTGAGTCGATGGAATGTTAAGCAAAAATCGAACTCCTTCAAGAGGTAGCCACGAAACTGAATTTGAAAATAGTTTGCCCCATAATAATATAATGTCTGATTCGTTACATTTGATTTTAAGTTGGTGCTGACATAGACAAGTATGCCAAAACAGTTTGATTTTTATTTTCTCTAACAGTGTTGTCAAGCTGCAAATAAAGTATTTCTAGAAGATTTTCACCAAATTCGCAAATTATTTTATGTACAATGGTAATCGTCAAATTTGGATCATTTCGAACATTGGGATAATTAAAAAAGACCTTGGACTCCAAAGTGCCATTAAACACAAGTGCTCCAACGAGATGAACCTGAATAAAATCTGCCTCGTTCAAAATTTTGGGCACTCTGACAAAATGAGGCAACATTGTTTTCTTCTAATCCATGTCATCAATAACAAGGTCCAGATATTTTTGTGGACATTCCAAACATTTTTTTCGATGCTTGGTCAACTTTTGTCTTTCAACTGTTTGTTGATCTCTGTGCAGTTGAAGAGCTTTTGCAGCATCCACTGAAAATACAATGATTCACTTATTTAATAGAATAAAGATCATATCATAATGGTATTAAAAAAGACTGCAACATAATGGTGTTAAAAAAACTGCAACATAATTTTTTTTCAAAATAGAAAGTATTAAAATAAATGACAAATTTGATTAATATTTATCTTTCTCGTCATTGGTCTTTGCAAGTTGTTTTGCAGATTTTAACAACTCGCAAGTGGAGCATACTGTCATTCGTGATTTTTTGGAAATCTTTATCAATCCAAAATCTCTTTTCCAAATTCTAAGAAAATATGAGTAACTCAAATATAGAACATTTTTTATTTTTGCAAACTCTTTGTACATTGTACATAAAAAATATTTTTAATTTTGTAAAATTATCCGGCAAGTGAAAGTATAAGGAATTAGGCAATTTTTCTTTGTGTACATCTATGAAATGCTTTAGCCAAGCAGTTGTATTTAAAGCATCTGAAGAAACAGTTCGACCCTGTAAGGATCCACGTGATGTTGGGTCTTTCTGAAGTTGTGCATGCATTCGTTGAAGTCGTGAGTTTTCGATTGTATGAACTACTTTGTAAGCTTTGCAAGAAACCTCCAAATCATTTAAAAAACAAGAAAATGAGTTTTTGTCCGGTCTCACTGTTGCACACAAATAGCAATTTCTCTCATCCTTACTTCGTAAAAAGAAGTTTGATCTTAATTCTTCAATTTCTTTGATACTCAGCTTTTGCAAAGAACAGGATGAGCAGCAAATAATATTCCGTACCTTTTGAATCTCAGATTTTGTAATCAACTATTTTTTACGATTCATTAAATCAGGTGAGGATCTCAAGTCTCTCTTGTATTTTTCTTTTTGTTTGGAGTTTGATTTATAAATTGAACTTGTGACACTAGTAGATGCTTGAACTGGTTGAGAAGGTGTTGGAATTTCATGACTCGGAATTCTGGATCCAACCTCAGGATATTCTGGACCCTCAGAATACTCTAAATTTTCAACGAATATAGCCCTTTTAGATTTAACACGACGAACATCACTTTGAGAAGGTCTCTTACGAATGTGAGAAAAGCTTGAACGTCGCAGATCAACAGACTTACGCGGATCTGTTGATTTACTAGAATCAGTAACTGAGTGATTTGAAGCTTTTGACTCATCACTCAATGATTCAACTTGTTCAAAAGAACAATGTTCTAATTGTGTCGAGCTTGTATCTGAAGAGGAGGACGAGGTCGAAAGATTTGATACAAGCTGAGTTACAGGCGTCATTTCTTGAAAACTACTTGCTTGAGGAATTTCAGAAGATGAACGGATAAATGATGACAATGCCGCATCATTTACAAAAACATGTTTAGATTCAGGAGTGGTTTTATAAAAAAAGCTTTCAGGCAGATGAAGATATTACCCATTAAAATAGTTCACACCGCACTAAATGAGCTCCTCAAACTAAACTGCAATCTATGTTGGTCATAGAACAAATAAAAAGCTATGCGAACTTCAATAGACGTATACAAAAAAATCAACTAAATACAAATGAACAACACGCCTAGAAAGTAACTGGTTAATTAAAATTTTCAGCGGCTACCATGTCTTAAATACTGTTTGGCAGCATCCTTAGGTTTAGGATTAGGTTTAGGTTTGGACGGTCCAGCTCAGACTCAAGGTTGGCGTGAGGTGAGGTGAGTCGTGACAACTCGGTCCCGAAGCAAGCTAGAGGTCAAGCGTGAGGCGGGGGTCTCAAAAAAAATTTATTTAAGGACCATAGTCCAAGCATAACTCACCTCATTTGCGAATTCAGAAGCACACATGCTACCAGAGATTTCGTTACGACTAAGTCACGACTTTCTATAAGAATTCGCATACGTTTTCACTTACAGATTTTTTGACGAAAAAGTACAACAACGAAAAGAAGAAATCAACAACAAGCACATAGTGCTACACCCAGTCACTCAAATCAGCAACAAGAAGAAAAAGAAAATGAAGCAACTTTCATGACCAAAGTCGAAGAACAATAGGATATCGACTCTTGGTATCTAGATTCCGGAGCAACTCAACACATGACTCACCATCGCGACTGGTTCAAAGACTACAAGTCATCACCCACTCTCGAGTTGTGCAACTTGGAGACAACTCATCACATTCAATCGAAGGTGAAAGAATATTCAGAGTTGCATTCAAAAGATGTGAGGTCAAGTTGTTATCCAACGTTCTCCATGTTTCAAATCTGACCAAGAATCTGCTCTCAGTTAGCAGAATCACTGATTTAGATCGAAGGGTCGAATTTAATACAGAAGGCTGCACAATCCTTGACAAATCCCGGAAGGTTCTAGCCTACGAAAAAAGAAGCGACTATTTTTACAAACTCAGCCATTGTTAATCTTCTAACAGTCAAGTTCTTCACATAGCCACTTCTAAATCAACTGATATGATGTGGCATTTCAGACTCGATCATCTTAACTTCAACAATATTCAACAAATGTCAGTTCATAGTCTAGTACAAGATCTGCCTTCAGTCAGCAAGCCAACTTTTGCATGCGAAAGCTGTATTATCAGCAAACATGCTAGAAGTCCTTTCAATTTAGACTCAGTTTATACATCCAAGGGCTTGCTTGACCTTGTACATAGCGACATCTGTGGCTCAATGCAGACTGCTTCCACAGGGAGAACTCTCTATTTCCTAACCTTCATCGATGACTTCTCTCGAAGGACTGCAACCTACTATATGAAGAACAAATCCGAAGCATTCAAGTTCTTCAAGCAGTTCAAGGCGGCTGCATAAAACCAGACCTAGAGGAAGATCAAGGCTCTACGCACAGATGGAGGGGGAGAGTACATCTCCACAGAATTCAAGGAGTTCTGCAAGGCCAACGAGATACATCAACAATATACAATCAGCTACTCACCTCAGTCCAATGGTGTAACTGAATGGAAGAATCAGACACTCATCGAAAGTGCCAAGAGCATGATGGCCCATGGATCTCTTCCAAAAAAATTCTGGACAGAAGCTGTTACTACAGTTGCCTACTTGTAGAATTGATCCGTCACCAAAGCCCTGAATGGCAAGACACCTTATGAGGTGTGGATATGATCAAAACCATCACTCAAACATATTCGAGTGTTTGGTTGCATCGCTTTCGTTCAGATCCCTGAGGATCTAAGAAGAAGGCTAGATGATAAGAGCAGGAAAACGATTTTCATCGGCTATTCCCCAGATCGCAAGACATACAAGCTCTACAATTTGGAAACCGAGAAGACATTCACCAGTACAGACGTCATTTTTGTGGAAGACCAGTTCATCGACCACAAAGGGAAAGCTGCTGATAAATCCGACTCTGGGATTGAGCAACCAGTCAATTTCGATCTAGAGAGTCAACTACAAAATCTCGACGCTGACTCAGACGATGAGTCAGAATCTCAATGAGTCAACCCACATCAGAGGACCGAAGTTCAACCAGAAAGTCGAACAGGTCTAGACAACCTCCATCCAAATTTATGGATGATCCGGCCTATTACTTTGTGCAAGAACCGACCACCATTTTTGAGGCGATGTCTACTCCTGATGCTGACCAGTGGAAAGCAACGATGGACACCGAATTCGATTCTCTTATGGAGAATCAAACATGGACACTCACTGAGTTGCCAAAGGACCGTGACCCAAATGGATATTCAAGACAAAGTACGATGCTGAAGGAAGGCTAAATTGTTACAAGGCCAGGCTAGTTGCCAAAGGCTTTTTCTAGATTCCAGATCTGGATTATTTAAAAAACCTTTAGCCCAGTTCTCAAACATACTTCGATCTGCCTACTCCTCTCCTTTGCAGCCGCAGCAGATCTCGAAGTCCACCAGATGGATGTCCAGATCGCTTTCCTCAATGGAACCATCGAAGAGGAAATCTACATGACGCATCCAGAGGAATAAAACTCAACAACAAGCAACAACACCTTGTATCCAGAATTCACAAGGCGCTCTACGAGCTGAAATAGACACGAAAAGCCTGGTTCCAAAAGATTAACACATTTCTGATAGAGAATGGTTTTATTCCAAACTCGGCAGACTCGAATGTTTACTTCAAGTTTGTATCAAATTACTTCATCATCATCACTCTCTATGTTGATGATACACTCTTATTTAGTAATAATCTGAATCTGATGAAGGATACAAAATGCATGCTGGCCCAGGAATACAAGATGACTGACATGGGTCCCGTCCACTATTGTCTCGGAATACAAACTCAACGAGATCGACTCAGCAGACTGATCTTAATCAGTCAACAACGATATCTCAACAACGTGCTAGAAAAGTATGGAATGGCCAACTGCAAACCATTTCACTCCCTGAACTAAAGCTATCAAAGGAAGAGTCTCCTCAAACTGAGACATGCGACCAGACCTTGCATATTCGATCAAGACACTCAGCTGGTTCCGGTCAAATCCTGCTACGGAGGCAACTAAACTGCCAACATTCTTGAAGCATACATAGATGCGGATTGGATAGAAGATGTCGACACCAGAAAATCAACTTCTAGATCTATATTCTTATATAACCAATGCCTAATCTCATGGAACAGCTAGAAGCAGACCTTAGTTGCATCATCATCAACGGAATCCGAATACATAGTTGCTACAAATGCAACCAAAGAGGCGATCTGGCTAAGACAACTGCTTGTAGACCTCAATCTTACACAAACACTTCCTACAACAGTCAATTGTGACAATCAAAGCACAATAGCGCTTTCTCTCAATCCGAGATTTCACTCTTGAAGCAAACATATAGAAATTAGGTATCATTACCTTAGAGAGAAAGTGCACAATAAGTAGAACTAGTTTTCTACAGAACTAACTACATGGCAGCAGATTATTTCACAAAGGCTCTATCAAAGGAGCAAAATCTCAGATTTAATGATATGTTAAATTTGAAGATCAAAGTTTTTCAGGATCCACATTAAGGGGGGGTGTTAGATTTCTTATGCTCAGTCTTAAACAAATCATTCAAGTAATGAGCATCCTGAAAAACGGGAGCCAACTACATGTTTTTGGACCTTCACATTTTTAGTGCGTTTCCATGAGGTAATGTTGAAATTTCAGTACAGAAAAAATCATGGCTAACGCTTCACCTTTTGTTGTTGAATAGTTCTTCTCTGGATTTGTAAGCTGTCTGCTTGCAAATCGTATTGGATAGTCCTTCTTATATTTACTTGTTTGCGTCAAAATTGATCCAATTGCATATTTCGAGGCATCAGTGTGAATATGAAATTCAATTGTCCAATCTGGAGAACGCAGTATTGGTGTTAAAGTTAATGCTTTTTTTAATTTTTCAAAGGCTTCTAATGCTTCAACTGTCCAAATTGGAACAATGTTTAGTTTGTATATAGGTCTTGCAAGATCAGCAAAGAAGATAATAAAAATTCGATAATAGTTCGCATGACCCATAAACACATAAACCTCACAAATTGTTGTTGGCGGTGGCAATTCCACAATAACCTTGATTTTGGAATAATATGTGGCAATGCCATGTCTTGATATCACGTGTCGAAGAACAACCCCGTGGGAAACCCATATCTAGCACTTTTCTGAATTCAAGGAAATCTGGCACTTGCGACAACGTTCACATACTTTCTCCAATCGATCCAGGTGGTCTGTATCTGTGCTATGGACTCCAAGGTCATCCAAGTAAATTTCAAGAAATTTCTGTAGATAATCTTTGAAAGCAAATTGCATTACTCTTTGAAACAAACTTGGTGCATTACAGAGTCCAAACAATATTACTTTGTAAGCATAGGTCCCCCATTTTGTTGCAAAGGCTGTTTTTTGGCAATCTGCAAGTGCAATATTGACTTGATTGTACCCACTAAATTCATCCAGAAAACTATAAGCTTCTGCTCCAGAGTAAAAGGTAACGGAAAGTGAATTTTTCTCATTACTTTCTTCAAGGCCTTGAGATTCACACAAATTCTCAATTTTTCATTCTTCTTAGGAACAATGACAATCGGTGAAATCCATTTGGTATGCTCGATCTCATAAATGAAATCGGCATCAAGCAATCTCTGAAGCTCTTTCTTTATCAGATCCGCAATATTAGGGTTACAGCGATAGAACTTTGTAACCTTTGGAACCGCATCAAGTATTAAAGGTATAGTGTGTTCAATAATTGACGTCGGAATACCCTTGAGATCTTTATAAGTCCATGCAAAGCAATCTTGATACTTTATAAGTAACCTCCGTAGCGCTTGAAACTGTTCAAGATTAAGTTGTGATCCAATTTGTACAATCTTTTTTTATTCTCTTGGCTCAGCAAGATTCATAGGCTGTGTCCATCGTAAACAACTTTCGATTCTGGCACTTGTTCTTCTGGTTCACGATGTGCTTTTGGTAACATGATAATCACATCATCCAACGTATAGCGTTTGAAATGTTCTGGCATATCATGTTGGACCTCCTCTGATTTCTCTTTATCAAAAGGATTAGACTTGGATCTTCGCTTAGCTTTCTTAGCAGGAATCGATCGTGGAGGTGATGACTTCTAAGAAGATGGACTCGTCTTCGAAGTTGAAGACTTCCTAGATGGTGATGTCTTGCTAGAACTCTGACTTGCAAAATCATCTTTGACTTTCCCTTTGCCTTTATCCAATAAAGGTGGCACAATCTTGGAATCAATATTTTGAGGTATATTTTCTCATTTCAGAACCATATTATAATGTTGCTTAGCTTGTTTCTTCGTCATTGATCTTGTGATTCTGTCTTCTTTCAATATAACTGCTTTTGGCGGTTTTCTTGTTGGTTTATCGGGAATATTACGTACTCCAAATCAAGTTGGATCCATGTGATTTAGAATTTGCTCATCAGTAAGTTCTACATTGTCATCATAAATTAAGACATGACTCACAGGAATGAGTTCATCTTCAATCGGGTCTGGTATGGGTTCCGTTGATACCCAAGCCACGTTCAACACGTTCAATGGAAAAGTGATCGGTGTATCCAAAGTTTGATCTAGTAATCTCGCTCAAGTCGGCGGATTGATTATCTTGTTGACACATATAGCCTGCTATACAATCAATTGTTGCAAGAGCTTGATTCCAGTTGACAGTATCGGTTTGAGAGTCATAATGTACTCCCCAATTTTTTACTGGTCGATCACATGTATGATCCGTTGTTGATGAATCATCATCTTCTTTTGGAACCACTGGTTTGATAGTCCAAGTGATCGGATCAACTTTGATTAAATGTCCACGATTTTCAAAAGTGATTTTTCCGGTACTCTAGTTATGAAATACTTGTGCAACTCGTAACCATGGGCATCCCAGCAGGACTCGGTAGACATTTGGTGCATTAGGTAAGACCATTACTACAAAAGTAATGACAAACTATACTCCGGCAATTCTGACAGATATATCTTCAACCATTCCTCACGGACGAACTGTCGTTTGATCAGCTATCTTAATGGCAAAAGTCGCAGGCTTTATCCTTCTAAGACCCCACTTTGCACATAGCTTTGTAGAAATCAGGTTAACTCCCGAACCGCCATCTATCACGGCTGCCTCTTTAGAAAATTGCTTATGCTGTATCGGTAGGGTAATATGTTTTTGCTCACTTTCCTAGGCTGCTCCGACATGGAGTACTTCATTAGGTTCTTCATATCCAGCACAAAAAAGTGGTTCGTGATGGACTTCTGGGTCAGTTTGAGTTAACTTGTGTGCTAACACTTCTTCTGCGTTTGGCACCAACTTCAGGAACTCTCCCAACGTAATATTAATCTTACTAGACAAAATATTCATGAGCAGTTTTGTTTGCGGCACTTCTGGTTCAGCACTGGTGAAGAACGAGCTTCGGCTGCTGCTTTAGCGGCTTCAAGCTCCTCTTCCTCTTGCAAATGTTTAATCCATTGTCTCATATCTTGGTACCTTTTTTTTTTTTTCTTTTTGCATGGCGGTTTGGATAGACTCCAGATGCTGCTGGTATATCGGTTAATGGTATAGAATCAGCAGGTATTGGATTTGCTACAGGTTTTCTATGCTTCTGTGCTCTGGTAACCACCATCAAGGGTACCCTTGGTTCAGTCTGAACTACTGGTCTTTGCTTAATTGTTATCAAATTCACAAGAGTTGTAACCGGTGGAGGCTTTGGCCTTGCTGGGCACTCCTTGTAGCAATGTCCATAACCAAAGTCACGACAGAATGGTACAAATTTGCCTTTATTTGGACATTCTGCAACTCTGTGATTTTCTCCACATGCAAAGCATCCAAGTGGCGCTCTGGTCCAATTTCTAGATGCTTGTTGTTGTGTGGCAGCATAAATAACATATTGTTCCGAAGATCCACCTTCATGATTATTAATGTAGTTCCATTGCTCGGTCTAAATTTGTTTTACAAGTCTTGAAAGTACATCAAGAAGTGTGAGTGAGATTTAGTCATGTTTTTGTCCAAAAATAGCCAAAATTGATAGGATTTGATATGTCATTGATAGAATCTCTTCTAATCTGAATTTCATCTTTGTGAGGGAGTGTAAGAACTGTGACTAGAAGTCCAAGAGAAGGCTAGTCAAATTTGAGGTAATCAAGACAAAGTGAAACCTTTGTGAGTTTCTAGGATCAAATCAATTTCAATTTTTCTAAGCGTTGTTGTGTAGAATCCTTCATGTTTGTTCTTTTGAATCAAGATCAAAGGGATCTTGCCACTTGTGTCTTTGTGAACATCAATTGAGTTGCTAGAGAGGCAAATTTTGGAAAAGAGCTTAGGGAGGGCCAACAAGTACATCATTAGTACAAGTCATTAGAGAGATGGGAACCATTGGTGGATTCCTTCTTGGATCTAGTGAGAGGCTAAATTCTACAAACTACTCAATATGGAAAGTGAGGATGGAGTCACTTCTAGTGATCCAAGACCTCTTTGATATTGTCCTAGATGAAGAGGATGAGCCTCTTGGAGGACAAGAATTGGTTAGATACAAGAAGAAAACAAGACTAGCACTTCATTGCATCAAAATGAATGTTAGTGATGACCTCTTGAAGGAGGGAGCCTCTTGCAAATCGGCCAAGGAAGCTTGGCATTCTTTAGAAGCTATATATGAATCCAACAACACTTCAAGAGTACTTATGCTAAGAAACCAAATCTTACAAAGTATGAGAAGAAATGATGAAAGTGCACAAGAACATGTGCTTAAAATCAAGTCTCTCAACAAGGAATTGGTTTCCATTGGAGAGAAGCCTCATGATGGAGAGCTTGTACAAGTGATCCTCAATGGCTTAGAAGATGAATTCTCCAATTTGGTTCAAAGTTTTGCCATCCAAGATACTTTGCCATCAATTGATAAGCTCCATAGTGTGCTAGTAGCTGAAGAGTGATGTGCCATCCTAAACTGGATCAAAATCAAATTTGTTGTTTTCCATCTTACATGGACTGAAATTTGAATGCAATTTTTTGAAATCCTGTAAGCTATTTTGAGGTCTGTAACCTCTTTCACATTTGGATTTGGTTTACTTTCCTACTAATCTTTTATGCTGAAGTTTGATGATGACAGTGGTAATTCAGGCTACTATCAGACTATACACCAAATAGTTATTACCATGTGTTGTGTGAGAAAGTTGTTGAAGGAAATTGTCATTTCTTTGAGTAAAAGTTGTGCAAGAAAAATTTGATTGATGAAAATTAGATGAGCATTGTAATAGTAGACAATTTTTTAGCAAGCTGATCCTACAGCTGATAATGCAACCTCCAATATTTTGTGAAATGGAATTTTTTTGAACAAATTGCGGATGTATACATGTGTGAGTATGTGTATATATGTATGTGTTTGTGTATATATATGTGTTTATATGTGTGTATGTTTGTTTGCATGTGTGTGCAGTTAGAATAGCAATGATCGACTTATACAGTGCTTTTTTATTTCGACGGCACCACGTGTGCTTAGTTCTAGAGTTATCAGGCCATCTTTCTTTTATGAGCCCTTTGAGTGCTTTTAAGCAACTTATCTTTGTACTTACTTATCAATTGAATATACAGTCTGTGGAGAGCAATTCTGTTGTCTTGTCTTGTTGCACTTGACGTGGTACTGTGGTGATTGATCCGGTCGAGTGTTTAAACTGTGTTTCCTTAACTTGTATCAGAACCCCTTTGCAAGTACGGTACACCAAAACAGAGTGATTGCCACAGAGAAAGTGTTCGGAGTGAGCCAGAAGTGATTTCACCATTCCATTGGGCAGGTAGCTGGGAGTTGGTGATGAGAAGCATTTCGGAAAGCGACGCCAGTTTGGCTTTCAATTTGGCGAAAGAGCGGCGGGTGGTCTGGTAAGCCAAAAATTGCAAATCATTATTTTTTATTTTTGACATCACGGTTGGCTTCGGCACACACTTTATAGCCTACAGGTGGAGTTTCAAGCAGTTTGGAGATGGCAAACATCAATGAGACAATTTTGGACGATTCAAGCAAACTTGATGGGGCTTCTAACTACAGCATTTGGAAATTCAAAATGAAGAGCATTTTGATGGAGAAAGAGTTATGACAGATTGTGGCAGGTATTGAAATCCGACCAAATATCACTCCAGATGATATGAGGGCCTTTGATAAAAAGGCGCAAAGAGCATTGTCCTTAATCAATCTTTTAGTGAAAGACCATGTAATCACTCATATAAGTGATGCCATGACGGCTAGGGGAGCTTGGGAGGCTTTAGAATGCAATTTCAAACTTGCAATCCAGCTCGGGCCATGTTCTTGAAGTCGAGATTGAATGCAGTAAGGATGGAAGAAAGTGAATCAGTGGGATCGTTTTTCACAAGGATAAAGGAGCTAAGAAATCAACTTGTGACAATTGGAGAACCAATTAGGGACGTTGAATTGGTACATACCACAATGATTGGTGTCTCGGAAGGGCTACAGATGTTTGTGAGCGGCATTGCTTCGAGGGAGAGATTGCCTACTTTTGAAGACTTTCACGAAATCATGTTGCAAGAAGAGCAGCGTCGTGAAGTGGTGAAATCAAGGCAAACCCCACAGGAGGATCAAGCCTTGCTTGCTAAAGGCAAGCAGAAAGGATGGAAAAGGATTCCTAAGAAATCCAAGGATGATGATGACGAGGGAGAGTCATCATCAAAAGGAAAAAAGAAGAAGAAAGTCAAATGTTACTATTGCCACAAACCGGGTCATTGGGCACGCGAGTGTTACAAGAAGAAAGCGGACATGAAGACGGGAAAAGTAACTCAACAAGGCAAAATTGTCGAAGATAATGGAGAAGATGACGAGACAAGTGTCTTCTCATCGGCATTGACATCCCAAGTTGATGATGGTGCCAGATGGTTCATAGATTCAGGCGCCACAAGCCATATGACCGGGAAACATGATTGGTTTGAAAAATTCTCACCAATCCATGATGGGGATAAGGTCACTTAAGCCAATGGCGAGGAATGCCAAATACAGGGTGTGGGCAATGTACCTGTGCAGTTTTCAGATGGTAAAGTCAAGAACATCCCTAATGTGCTTTATGTTCCTGGACTCAAAAAGAGTTTGCTTTTTGTTGGTGTAATGACAAATCAACATCTTAAGGTTGAATCTGTCAAGGATGGATGCCTTATGAGGGATATGAATCACAACCATAAAGTGGTGGTGAAGGGTTATAGAGATAGTAATTGTGGCCTTTATGAATTGGATGCTGCAAGACCAGGAGAATATGGTTTGGCTATTTCAACAGCATCTCAATCTGAGTTGTGGCACGGAAGACTTGGTCATTTGAACTGTGGGAGCTTCAGATTGATGGCGAAGCTGAAGATGATAATAGGGTTACCGGCATTGCAGGATGATCATCATGCAATATGTGAAGGATGCGTCATGGGAAAGCATCACAGGGAGACATTCAAGAAAGGTGGAGCTGCAAGAGCTAAGAAACCGCTGGAACTTATTCACAGTGACCTGTGCGGCCCAATGAAGACCATGTCGTTGGAAAAAGCATATTATTTTATGACTTTCATAGATGATTACTCTAGGAGGACATGGATTTATTTCTTGAAGAAGAGATCTGATGCTTTTACTTGCTTCAAGGAGTTCAAGACTTTGGTAGAAAACCAACTGGATGCACGCATCAAAGTGCTAAGATCTGATAGAGGGGGCGAATACAAATTCGATGATTTTGAGGACTTTTGCAAGGAACACGGCATCAAAAGACAATTCACACAATTACACACGCCGCATAGTAATGGTATAGCTGAAAGGAAAAATAGGACTATTATGGAGAGTGCACGCTCCATGATGAAGCAAATGGGCTTGACCGATTCACTTTGGTCGGAAGCATGCAGTGCGGCAACGTTCTTGCAAAACAGGAGCCCTGCAGTTGCGGTTCCAAATGTGACTCCCGAAGAAGCATTTACTGGAATAAAGCCAAAAATCGACAAGTTTTGTGTCATTGGATGTAAGGCCTATGTACATGTGCCAAAGGAGGAGTGAAAGAAACTTGATGCCAAAGCAATCAAGTGTATCTTTGTCGGTTATGATGAGAGGACAAAGCTTACAGGTGTTTTGATCCTATAATGAACAAGATTCACATTAGCAAAGATGTGATCTTTGATAAAACGCATAGGTATGAAGATGAAGACCATGCAAGTGGTGAAAGTATTAAAAGACTTCCCACAATTCTGGCGAAGAAGATGAAGAAGATGCTCCACAAGATGATGCACGTGAAGACGAGAGTCGAGAGGGCGAGTATGAAAGGACACCACCTATTCAAGAGCCTAGAAGGAGGTACTTGCCAATAGGAGCAATAAAGGAGAAACCGATTGAAAGTAAGAGACATTACTTAGACACTCCTTGGGATACATACTCTCCACGTAGTGTACACCTGAATCTAAGATACCAAAATGGTATGAAAAGATCATGAAGGACGCAAAGCTAAATCAACCAGGATCTAGCACACAAAGTGAAGTGAGAAGATCAACGCGGGAAAGGAAGTCTCCCGATCGTTATCATGTGAACTATGCCCTAATGACTGACATTTTGAAGTGTCGAAAGCCATCAACCTTTGATGAGGCAAAATATCACAAAGAGTGGCAAAGGGCAGTGGAAGAGGAGATAGAATCCATCCACAAACATGATACATGGGAGTTGGTTGATCTACCACTTGGAAAGAAACCCATTGACAACAAATGGGTGTTTAGAATAAAATTTCATGCAGATGGCACGATAGCAAAGTATAAGTCACGCCTAGTAGTGAAGGGTTATGAGCAAAGCAAAGGAATTGACTATGAAGAGACATTTGCTCTAGTGGCTAAGTGGACTATGCTACGCCTTATCATTGCCTTAGCATCTCATTTTGGGTGGAAGATCCATCAAATGGATGTGAAGTTCTCATTTTTGAATGGTGACTTAGAGGAAGAAGTTGACATGGTCCAACCGCAGGGCTTCATGGCAAAAGAGCAAGAACAGAAGGTACGTAAACTACACGAAGCACTTTATGGCCTTAAGCAAGCGCCATGCGCATGGTATGGATGCATTGACAGTTATTTTTTTTCTCATGGGTTTGTAAGAACAAATTCAGATCCAAAACTTTATGTTCTTATAAATGATGATAGCATTGCCTTGATTGTACTTTACGTTGATGATATCATTATCACGGGCAATGATGAAAACCTCACTCGTTATATCAAAGCCAACTTATGCAAGCAGTTTGAGATGACAGACTTAGATCTTATGCACTATTGCTTGGGTGTTGAAGTATGGCAAATTGGCAATGATATCAGGTTATGTCAAAACAAGTATGTGGGCGAGATATTGGAGAGATTTCACATAACAGAGTGTAAACCTTCTATCACCCCTTGCGAAGCTGGTAAGAAATTATCTCGTATTGATGATAGTGCACATGTTGACGCTACTCTATTTCGTCAGCTAGTTGGGAGTTTGATATATCTTATGACTACAATCCTGATATCTGCTATGCTGTAAGTTTGATTAGCCAATTCATGTCATCACCCACTATGGACCATTGGAAAGCTACAAAAAAAAGAATTTGAGGTATGTGAAAGGTAAACCTAACATTGGTCTAATCTACAAAAGACAAAGTGTTTTACCTATGTTGCAAGGTTATGTTGACGCTGATTGGGCAGGAGGTATAGATGATAGAAAGTCAACAACAGGTTATGCTTTCAATTTTGGTAGTGGTTGTTTTTCATGGTCTAGCAAGAAGCAAGATATTATTTCTCTTTCTTCTACATAAGCCGAATATAAAGCATTGAGTTCTGCTACCCATGAAGCTGTTTGGCTATGTAAGTTGTTATGTGAGGTTGGCATCAAACAAGTAAATCCTACTGTTATTTTCTGTGACAGTCAAAGTGGAATACAATTGGCTAATAATCATATCTTTCATGCAAGGACAAAACATATTGAGGTGAAATATCACTTTGTGCGTGAGAAGTTACAATTTGAAGATATAAGTATTGTACATTGTTCTACATTATTACAAGTTGCTGATATGTTTACAAAAGCTTTAAGTAGAGAAAAGTTTGAAACTTTTAGAGCCAAATTTGCCTTAGATCTGGTTATGTAAAAAGCCTTTACTTGTAATACTATCATGAAGGTATGTTCCATGCATAGAGTAAACTCTAAAATAAAGAGAGACGTTGATCATTGAGGGAGAGAGTTAAAATAACAATGATCAACTTATACAGTGCTTTCTTATTTCGACGGCACCACATGTGCTTAGTTCTAGAGTTATCGGGCCATCTTTCTTTTACGAGCCCTTTGAGTGCTTTTAAGCAACTTATCTTTGTACTTACTTATCAGTTGAATATACAGTCTGTGGAGGGCAATTCTGTTGTCTTGTCCTGTTGCACTTGACATTGTGCTGTGGTGATTGATCCGGTCAGGTGTTTAAACTGTGTTTTCTTAACTTGTGCATCTGTATATTTATGTGTATGTATGTGCGTGCATGTATGTGTATCTATATGTGTATGTGTATGTGTGCATGTATATATGTGTGTGTATGGATATGTGTTTATATGTGTACATGTATGTGTATGTACATTCAGGTGTATGTGTACGCATATGTATATATATATATATATATATATATATATATATATATATATATAAAACTTACACACACTTTTGCGCATGGGTGAGGGACCTCATGCATCCTCCTCCCCTCACCCATGCATACACTTTTTTTAACTAAAAAGTGGGGAGGAGGATGCATGTATGGAAAAAAGTATGCATGGCCCTCCTCCTCTCCATGCATGCATATACCTTATGATTAATAAATGTTTATGATTAATGAATGCTAACGACCACTTCATGGGCTAGTAATCTTCTCTCTAGTTTGCTGACGACACACACTCTCTCTCTCTCTCTCTCTCTCTCTCTCTCTCTCTCTCTCTCTCTCTCTCTCTCTCTCTCTCTTGCGGTTGATCGAAGGCTTTATCTGTTTCCCTTTTGTTGTTGCTGTTGATCGGAACTTTTACGACAACATCAGCAGAATCATCAACTAGGAGGAGTAGGATGAGTAGTGGTCGCCTACACTTTGTTCTCATCACATGCTTGCCTCCTATTATCCTCTCTCTGTTCGATCCATATTCACTAAGCCAACGTTAATCACTATCAAATATTTTCTAAACCTGAACTCCAATCGCATTCAAGTTTCATCTCCTCCTCGTATGTCCTTCTCGAGCCATGTCTGCTTTGCTCCAATAGAAATGGTGGCATCATGGGGGTAATAGGGAGGGCAGCGGGGTTGGGAAGGGTGTGATTAGCATTCGGATGACGGGCCGAGGACCACGCACCTTTCCTGGTGATTTACGAAGTGGAAATAGAAGTGGATGCAAGAGAAGAAGCAGAAGATTCGCGAGAAGACGTAACTAGCACGGGAGAAGCTGATATATGACAGAAGATGCAGGGCGGAGATGATGGTAGCAACACATGTGCTTGAAATGCCCTGGACGAGGCATTCTAGGGCACCCACGATATTGCTTGTCGATTTTAATCCGAAAATCATAGTTACGGCTGACAGGTTTCAGAAGGATAGAGCCTTGGATCTCTGGACTGATGAGGATGGGCCTGAGCAATTTAGTATCCGAAAAAATCTCCCCCATGGGCTACACCCCCTTGGATTAGGGTTGTGGAGAACAAAAGCTGAGTTAACCAATGGCAATGTTTTTGCAAAAGAAAAAAATTCTTCTATGATTCAGGAGACAAGGAAATCCAATACTTCGATGCAAACTGAGAGATCAAAGAGAAGTGCTTCTGAATCAGACAACCAATCCTAGATTGGAAGAACGTTCAAAAAATGATTGGAAGATGGCAGGCTGGCACGACCAGAAAGATGCTTCAGTCTTTGCCTTTGAGTGAAAAGATCAGAAATCATAAATATGGAATATTTGAAAATTCCAAGCGTTGAGGTGAGTCTAGAAATGTGTTGCTTGATTTGCACATTTGCATGGATCCATCATCTACCATTGCTTTGCACGAACACTACCGTAACGTTGTCCAGAAATATTCCTTTGCAGAACCGTCACCAAAACATTGTCCAGGAAAGATGACAAAAAAATTTTGTTGTCGTTATGCATCTTTGAGTATTGACACTGAGGTAAGATGACAAATGATAAAAGAAGAATGTATTGTTGCATATACCCTGAAAAATTTTCAGACAAAATAGTGAACAATTCTTTTGTGGTGTCTAGAGAAAGCTGCAGATCTAAAAATCTCAAACTCTAAAGGCCCTTTATAATCTGGATCATTATTTATTATTTCATCTCTCTCTCTCTCTCTCTCTCTCTCTCTCTCTCTCTCTCTCTCTCTCTCTCTCTCTCTCTCTCTCTCTCTCTCTCTCTTTCTCTCTCTCTCTGTGTTGGAGGGTTTGCGTATCCCGAGGCAACTCTAACCCTAGTTAATAAGTGAGAGGAATTTGGCACCCTGCATGTGTAAGTCCAACTCGATGATCATATAGTTATTTGATAATTAGAAACTCAATAAAAGGACTTTAGGGCTTTTTTGCGGGACTTTTAATGTCGTAGGGCCTAAATGTCAAGTTAGTGAATGAAGTTGAGACTCTCACCAAAATTGATTCAAATTCAAATTCAAATTGGTTCCTCCCAATTTTGAATGGGTTGCCACTCTTTTTTAGGTTTGAATAGTTAGAGAGGTAGAAATGGGCCAATAGGATTTTGAGGCCAAGGCCCTCCTCTCTGCTATAAAAAGAGACCAACTCGAGTTTGCTACACATGTACATATCTTCATTTCAATAAAACAAATTGGTTTTCTTGTGAAATGGATTTATGAATGTCCTTGCTCTCCATCACTTTTCCTCCATCTCTCATGCTTTTCTTTGAATTTATCAATTGTTGGATCTGATTATTATTGGGATTGCATGTTCTTATACTTTTTGTGAGAGAAAAAGGGAGAGAGAGAAAGAGTAAGCTATCTTCATTTTGGATCATAGTGTTAATGGATATGTAGTGTTAATGGTTGTAGTGTAAATGCTTAGGGTTAATGGATGTTAGAGTTAAATATGGATCTTCCATTCATGTTGAATTCTGAGATATGTTATCGCTCTCATGAGAACGAACCTACGCATGACAACTAACTTCATCTCCTTGATGCTAGATTGCTTAGATCTTGGGTTGAAGTTAGGCTAGGATAGAAACCCACTACAATTTTGGCGTTAAAGTTTGATCAGAGAGTTTTATTTTATCAAAAATAGCATTGTTGAACCTTCGTCGAGTCAATCTTCGCCTAAAAACCTTCGCCAGTACCATTTTTAGGTTTTGATTTTCCAGATCAAGTCTCTGTCAAATTTTTGGTCAAATCTGGTTCAATTTGATATAATTTTTAAAAATCTTTCATTTTGAGAAGTGTCGATCGTTTGATTTTAGAATCTTTTTCACAATTTTAGGAATCTGATCCGAGAAAGTCCTTGAGTGAAGATCTAGATCCAATATCATTGTCTGACTGGTTTAATTCGTAGGAAAAATGGCTGCTCCTGGAGGTGCTCCTTAAGAAGTCAATCCAATCATTGTTAGGAGATCACCCCATTTGGTCTACTCAAATACAATGGATTAACAGATCCAATTAGATTTCTCCATATCTACGCTGAATCTTGTGAAGTCTATAGCAAAGTATTTTCCCAGGATAAACTTAAGCCATTTTCAATGGCCTTAACGGATGCAACACAAGATTGGTATTATCTCATGACCCTATGTCAAATCTAATCAATGGCACTCAATCTTGGTAGATTTTTCTAGGATTAGCACCAAAAATCACATAAAAAACTCACAAATTGGATTTTTAGTGATCAAATGAATGTAGTGCATTAAGAGATGCCCACATATGTGAATAGTACGGATTTGGATTCCTACCAAGTTTGGAATTCCCCTCACCAAAATCAAGATTTTAGCTCGCCCTCTCAATACTAGTTTTTAGCACCAAAACTTGCTAAAAATGGATTTGCTTTTGATCAATGGCTTATGATCTTGTACTTGGCTCTGATACCATGTGAAAGTATTGTACTTTAGGACCATAAATGGATGTACAAAAGATCCACAAGAGTGATTGGATGCTTGCTTTACAACCTATCAAAAAACTAGACACAAAAAAGTTGATCTAGATTGGCAATTTGACAATCAACAAAAAAGAACAATCAATAGCATTGATCAATCACTAAATCCGACTTGACACGTGTGTACTACAGGTTGTAGTATGGCCTGCAAGCAAAGAATCAAGTACAAATTGATTTGTTGCATTTGGATCACAAAAGCTCAATGTACATAGTGGAGTAGCTCGAGATTGCCAATGAGCTCCAAAAATCATCTATCTTCTCACTATGAGAGCTTGGAATACATAGCAAATGTGACTTCTTTTGTGAAGGTAGGTGGATTTCCAGCATGTAATAAGGAAATTAACTTGGCTCTCTTGCTGTAATTTGCAACCCTAGCCTAATATTTAGAGTCATGCCTAGTAGGTGACTAGGTGGTCAATTTTTTCACCTTAAAACTTAGGTGTAGGTCCTATAATCTAGGAATCACTACCAAAATGACATGACCAACCCTATAGACCTGACCTAACCTAATCTATGATAGGTTTCTCCCGTGAGACCCACTTGTGTACACAATTTACACTATTCTACATGGTTTTTGATCAAGCTAGATTTGCCAATTTCTCACAAAAATGTGGGCTACAGAGAGCCTAAGTGTGACTCAGCGTCACTGTTGGCCCTCGTGTGTGTGTGTGTGTGTGTGTGAAATTGCGTTAAGTACATTATATTTGCATTCATCGGCCAAGTCGAATGTGTGCTGTTTAGGCATCCAAATGTTCGTTTTTCAAAACCATGTACAAAGGTTGAGATTCCAAAAGCAAAGACAAATATTAGAGCCATAGTCTTTAGTCCAAGCACGTATTCCAAAAGCATACTAAACCTCTTAAAAACAGAGACGATGGAGGGGTTGGGGGTGGGAGCATTGGGGAAATATTATCCACTTGGGATCCTCATTCACACTTCATTGGTGGAGGCAAGGCCAGCGTGGCCATTAAGGGAAGTCGGGGATGGAGAATGACCATGCCACTTTAGCCGGAACATGACCCCCGTATCTAGTCACCCATTGATGAAGTGGAGCATCCTCAGCCTCTCTCCTTTAGCTCCCTCATTTTTGCTGACTCTCGATTTTTGGCCTCTTTCTTTACGATCCATCCATCGCCATCGCCATCGCCATCGCCATCTGCCTATGGCCGCAGCCTCGTCCCTTCTTTTCCTTCAGAGAGCTTCATTATCCCTTTTCTCACATCCCTACAATGTACACTCACATGTCACTTTTTCTGTAATAACTATCGGTTTCGTTTGAAGATGTTATTGATTCTTTAAGTTTATTATACTTGGTTTTGAATTGCCATACCCGCGCCGGGATTGGATGTCATAGCTGAAATTATCGTCCTTTCTCACTGTTGAGCTTATCGTACTTTGCGGGTTGATTTATTTGATTTTTTCTGTGGTGGTTCGTAAGCCTGAGTGGATTTGGTGCATGTATGTTTGCGCAGAATCGAAACCTCGAAACCTCGCCCTGTAATTTTTGTTAGTAATAGTGAAGAATTTGCTAGGCTGCGGATTGAGGGAGCTGGCGGTGGATAATATTATGACATATGGTTCCGGCAGCTGAGGATTTATGGAGTTTTAGGAGCTTGAAGGGTCAGTGTCAGGGATGGCTGTGTTTTCAGCCACCGGTGCAGTGGCATCAGGTCAATTTGCAGGAATTCTGCAGGTTTCTTCTCCTTCTCAAGGGCTTTACTGGCATTCACCTCAGAGCTCTTGTGTTCGGAAAGGAGTCCATGTCCATAGCATGGGGGATGCATCAACTGCGGATGAAGCTACATTGGAGTATGGTACATGTAGATGTTCATATCTTGTAAAGTTTTCTTGCATTTGCTCTGAGCATAGAGTTGTGTTGTCTTCCCGGAGCCTATCAAGGCAATCTCTGATAGCAAGGGGTTTAAAATCCGCAAGGATTAGTCGCGGCAAGCAGTATCAAACCACAAAGTGCATCAGATTGGCGAGCGTGGCGGACGAAATAGCCGTGAAGACTTTAGAGGAGGACGAGAATAGTTCTAAAAGGAATTCCTCATTGGCTCCCAATAATCAGAGAAATGAGCAGCAAGGGGACTTGCCCGCCCTCAAGACGCCTCCCAGGCCAGCGCCGAGACCAATTTTAGGGCTTGGCCCAGAAGGCGCTGCTTCTGAGCAGACACGCAGGGAAATGAATGCGTATGGAAATGGCCATCAAAGTTTTGGAAATGTAAATTCCAGACCAAATTTTCAGCCTAAAGCAGAAAACAGTATGACAAGTGGAAACAGCCTGCAAAGTTCTGGAGGCTCAACTGCGAGAGGAATAATCTCTAAGGCAGAAAGCAGCACAGACTCGAGCAATTCAGTGCAATCTTTGGATCAGATATTGAAGAAAGCCGAGAAATTGGGGTCAGAGATTTCTTCTCAAGCAGGAAACAGGCAATCAGGTGTCCCTGCTAGCAGGGCATACACACGGCAGAACCAATATCAACGACAGTCCTCTCAAACGCAATGGCGACGATCCAAGGAAAATGAAGAAGGGAAAACGGGCCTTCAGAGCACCGAGAAAACGTCTGTAGAGCAGCCGCAAGCTGCAGGAAGTAGTGCCAGTGCAGATGCAGTGAAACCACCAGAGCCTGTATTAAGCAATCCGCCTCTTTTAAGACCCTCACCGCTGATCAAGCCCAAGCCTGTACTGGTGCCGAGACCTGCTGTGGCTCCTCAGCCACCGCAGGATGCAAGAGCAAGGCCTCAGATGGTGGACAGGAAACCTCAGATGGTGGATAGAAACCGACGGACTGTCGAAGAAATACGGCCTGGTGCTGATGCTGCAGTCCGCCCCGGGAGCGATCAACAATCAACTGTAAGAAGGCAACCGATTCTTAGAGACGTGGGTGCAGCTCCAAAATCCAAAAACCAAGAACCTGCAGTTGCAGAACCCCGAACTAAGGACTTAGCTACGCCTCCTAAGTCCAAAACTGCTGATGCCGTCGCAGAAGCTGGAAATGTAGTATTGCCATCCAAGCCTGCTAAATTAGCTCCATCAAAGGGCAAGGAAGATCGGCGGAATAAGCTAACTGAAGTGATGGATGGAGCCAAAAGAAGAGGCGCAAGAGTGGAAAAAGGAGATGGTAACGTAGATTCTGTTGCTACCTCTGGTCAAAGAGGTCGAAAATACACAAAAGCTCGACGGAAAGCTGAAAGAGTAGAGGCTGCCAAGGCAGCTGCACCAGTTAGAGTGGACATTTTGGAGGTGGGAAAGCAGGGTATGTCTGTTCAGGATTTGGCCCACAAGTTGGCGGTGAATGATGGGGATGTTGTGAAAACATTATTCATGAAAGGCATAGTTACTACGGTTAATCAAATACTAGATGAAGAAACTGTGAAACTAGTCTGTAAGGAATTCGAAGTAGAGGTTATAGAGGCCGGTTCTCTCAAGGTTGCAGAGATGGCAAAGAAAACAATAAAATTTGCTGAAGAGGATGATCTTGATTTCCTCCAGCTTCGGCCTCCAGTTGTCACAATTATGGGCCATGTGGATCATGGAAAGGTAATGTTTCTGTTTGAAGACAAACTTTCATCAAACGTGTGTGGGTTAGCTCTTAATGCTTTTCATGATTTTTGCCCGTTTTCCAGGGTATAGAGTTGGTAGATGTATCCACCACACTTGATTCAGTGAGTGTTGTCAAATTGGAAAAGCTACGGACCTGTAAATTTCATTTAATATGCTGGCAAAGATCAGTAGATGACCTGTGCTTGTGAAAAATACTCCACTACATTACTTTGGCAATGCATCATGTTACGAGAATTTCTTTAAACGCTGTTTGTAAGGTTTTGATTCAACCTGTCTTCATGGTTATTAGTGGTTTTGATTTCTGTCTTGGAAGTGGTTCTAAACTTTGTCTTAGTTTGCTTTCTTTGAGCCTGTGCATATACTTTTGCTAAAACATCTACGTTAAATTTATTATTAAATGTAAAGTGCTCCATTTTACTTATGGATGCTTTTCTGTTTCACGACTCATCGAGGATATCCTGACTATTTGCCTTGTTCTGCTGAAACAGGTACTGAAATTTGATGTTTTTGATACCAATTTTGATATTTGTGTGGACACGTACATGATTTACATTTGTGCAAATTACTGTGAAAACGTCACCTTTAATGGGAGTTTCAATGAGTGCTTATGGTAGAGTTTTAACTATTGTGTTCTCATCCATCATGCACTGTTTTATATTGGTGGCTTTTATTTTGATTTCTTGAAAGTGTTCCTGAAGTTTGTCTTGGTTTGCATCCTTTGAGCATGTACATATACTTTTTCATCAAAAAATTCGTATGAACTGTGTTATGTTTTGAAATGCTTGTTTTCTATCTACTGATGCTATTCTGTTTCATGGCTCATCTTATGTCTATACAATGGGAATTTTCAGCTTATTCTAGTTAAACGTGTACTGTACACTAACATATTTTTTTTTGTCTTGTTTTGGGGTTTGTGGACACCAGACGTCGCTTTTGGACTACATCAGGAAATCTAAGGTACACGTGTTTGGATGGCAATCTTAATTGAAATTTCCATCATATTGCTAGAGCCTTAAGTTAGAACAAGGGTCTGCATTTGAATTTGTTGTTATTCATACTACTATTTAGGTGGCTGCTAGCGAAGCAGGTGGCATTACCCAGGGTATTGGTGCATACAGAGTCCTTGTACCTGTCGGTGGTGCTGACCAGGCATGTGTCTTCCTAGACACGCCAGGACATGAGGTAAACGCTTGTAGCTATTTGGCTGGTGCTGACACGGATTACTTTCAAGTTTTGTATAGCTCTGATATAACTTAATATTTGCTTAAGACTAGATTGGTTGTTGCCTGTTGTTAACAGGCATTCAGTGCCATGCGAGCTAGAGGTGCCCGAGTAACAGATGTTGCAATAATTGTTGTGGCTGCGGATGATGGAGTCCGGCCCCAAACTATAGAAGCTATAGCTCATGCAAAGGCTGCAAATGTGCCTACTGTGGTTGCAATCAATAAGGTGCGCGACTTTATATGGCAACTTGTCATGACTAAGGTTTTTAGCTTAAGTTAGGTTTCTAACAAAGAAAAGATTTGTGAATCAGGTTTCTTTGCATGCCTACTCATGGCAGTAATTCCCACTTTAGCGTGCCTTGCTAGAGGATTCTATCTATGACTGCAATAGCTCTAGAGCATTTGTGGCTTGTGTGGTGGAATAGAGACAAAGACGTGTGAACAAATTAGATCAAATGATGAGCCAAGAATGATAACAACAACAACAAATGTTATTAGACTAGTCACTCACTAGCTTGCTAGTTTGATTAAAGCACCTACCAAATGGAAAATCAAAAGACATATAAACCCTGCTCAGATCTGAACCTAAGGCTCTGTAAATATGCTGGACGACAACAAAATAGCATTCAATGAATCACCAATATGCACATCTATCAAGCATTCAACAAGATTTCTACACACTTGTAGGAGAGAACCAAAGATGAGATGATAGTATTGCTCTAAAAGCTTCCACAAATTGAAATGGACAATGGTTCTACTTTCTCCACACCTTTCAGCCTATTTATTTGTGGGAGAGATGACTCTTTCTCCTTCTCTAGAGTTATATAGCCCTAAAATAGAAATAGGAATCCTAACCTACAAATTTTGGTTGATATGGCCAAATTTCACCAAGTAAAGGCCATTTTGTGGGACTTAAGGTCTACCACTAAGTGTTGATGACTTTGTCCATTGCCCTGTTGACCTTCTTGGGTTTTGACTTGGAGAGGCATCTCCAACACCATCATCATCCAAAGATCCATCATTACCATCAAGAATGCTTGGAGCAACATTATCAACATCAAACGGCACATCTCCTTCATCAAATATAACATCCCCACTTATGACCACCTTTCTTGTTGAAGGAATGTATACTTCGAAATTGTTACTAACTTCACTTTAGCCAACAAAAATGACCTTCTTTGATAAAGGATCTTCTTTAGTCCTAATCATCAAGTCTGATGTTGACACAGCAAGTCCAACCAAAGATTTTCAAATGCTTGTGACACTCGGCCTCCTACCAAAAAGTACTTCATATTATCAACAAATTGAGTGTCAAAGGACATTATTTCATTCAAAGTAGCATGCCTGTTAGTAGGAGAATATCACATAACAGAACTGTACTGGTGTCCACATACTTAACATTTGCCGTTATTTAGTGACAGATCATCATCCTGCATTACGTGTTCAATATTTTGCAGCCACACAAAGAAATTTCTCTGTTTCTATATATTTTATGCCATCCTTTAAGGCCCAGTCTTAGATAATTTCCTTCTACAGTAGTTAAACAATGGTTATTGTTCATATAAATCAGAATTAAGGAAACATGTTTTGATGAGAAAAAAGAAAAGAGAATATAATATGTAGTGAAATGAGAGAAGAAGATTAAAGGCTTCGCTATGACAAAGTTGAGTCCTAGTAAACATGATTGATCAATCAATGAAACTTCACAAGCCTTAGAGGTAATTTTATTAGTACCTTTTAATGGCTCAAGTTTGTCATCACTGATGCTTATGATGTGGATGTGCTTCTTAGCTCTGAAATGCTGTCAAGTTCAGTTTTTAAGTTTTTTGGATGATGCTTCAACTTGATCATGGTTTTGGAAATGTGTCTTCAATAATTAATTTGAGCTTTCACTATTTACAGATCGACAAGGAGGGAGCTAATCCTGAGCGTGTAATGCAAGAACTTAGCACGGCAGGACTCATGCCAGAAGATTGGGGCGGAGATGTGGCAATGGTGCAGGTATGCCTCAAGATTTTGGACCAAGGGTGAAACATTTGACCTTCTTGGAGGTGCTTGGTCTAGAGGGCCACCCAAGTCTATGGAAAAGACCTACAAATTGTGTATTTCAAAATAGTTGGTAGAGTACTCTTTGGAGCTTTTCTGATAAAATGCTTGGTCAATGCTTTAATGTTTATAAAGATGCTACTCAATCACTGTTTTGCTCTCAAGGGTTTTGCATGTTTAGCCTGCAGTTATTTTTAACACTCAGACATTCGTTTTAACACATACTATTACTTCATTTGTAAGAACAATCAAGGTCTCTGCATTTATCCATTTTGTTTACTTGCAGGTCAGTGCACTTACGGGAGAAAATGTCGACCAGCTGTTGGAGACCGTTATGCTCGTTGCTGAGGTATTTTATTGAGCTTGTGGTGTCATTGTCAGAGTCAAGATCGGAGTGGTACCCATTTTTTATTAAAATTTTCATTTGTTTTCCACCAGACAAACCATGCCGCTTGTTTTTCTCATAAAAGCATGAGATATAGATCTTTATTTTAAGTCTATTGGGTTTAAGTTTAAGGTGGCTTTTAGATTGAGTAAGCAAGATATCTTTGAATGTTTCCATTTTCACTCAGGAGATTGGTTTTGTAAGGCCTTTTCACAACCAATTAATTCATCTAATTGCTTTATGTAAGGCTTTTTCACAACCAAATGCAGAGTTCACTGATCACATCCATCTTAGTAATTAGAGTTCTTTCAGTAACGTCCTTGTTTAATAAATGTGGTTGTTGTTTATTGTGAACAGTTTCAAGACTTAAAAGCCAACGCCAATCGCAGTGCAAAGGGTACTGTGATTGAAGCGAGCCTAGACAAAACAAGAGGGGCAGTTGCCACATTTCTTGTACAGAATGGTACATTGAGAAAGGGCGATGTTGTGCTGTGTGGAAGAAGCTATGGAAAGGTGAGATTCAGAATGGTGATTTTTCTGTGCTTGGAAGCTAGTTTACAGTCATTTTATGATTTGTTCTTATGTACTAGAATTACTTGTCCTATGCATCAGTTTCTATATTCTTACTGCCTTGATCAAATTTTTATATAGGTACCTTTGATAAAGTACTCCCTCCACACACCCCCCACAAAAAAAATAGAGCACTGAAATGATCTGAATCTGTTGTTTTCCTTCTTCAAGGACCAAGATTATTCTGTCCAACTTACTTGTGAAACTCTTTTTCTCTGAGAGGGTTTCATGATGGAACAACCATGAATATTTGATCATACAATCCAACATTTGTCATCGCCACAGCCCATGAGAGGGATGGATTTTGAGTATTATGTGGGGAAGCTTGATTATCTTTGTGCATGAATTGGTTCTTCTGAATTCAAACTTTATCCTCATCTTGTGTGCCAGTGAAGGTAAGACAGGTCTTCTTTTGCAGATGTTGGCAGTTGAATGATAGAGAGAAATTTGTTTTCAAGATTTAACATGGTTCTGAGAAAACTTTGAACAGCTGGAAACTTATAATTTTTTGAATGGTCTGTTGGCTATAGAGTATCAGCAGTTTCAACTGAATGCTTCTCACTGGTTCAGACTACAGCCTATGTTATTTACCCTAGGAAATTTGGTTTTTTTGCTAGAGTCACCTGTTACATTGTGTCTTACAACTCTATAATCAATTGCGTGTACTCTCCAGCAATATGAATGCATTTATGCTGCTAGTGTCTGCCATAGTGGCTTAGAGTGAGTTTATTTTACTTTATTTTCATGCTCTAATACATACTAGAAGCTCGATCACTTTGTGCTGACTTAGGCATTCATCGTGTGAATTGGGGAACTCTTGCTCACCTTAGGTACGCGCCTTATTGGATGATACTGGTGCTCGAGTCAATGAAGCTGGACCCTCCACTGCGGTGCAGGTATGAGAGACTTATTCCTATGTTATTGCTTTGAGCTAATCCAAGTTGATTCTCTTGTTATGCAAATGTGTTTTGCACAGTGATCAATGAGAAAAGTGCTTCATCTAAAAAAATCTAGTTCAATGTTTTTTCTGCTTGTATTTTAGCCATTTATGTTATCACAGATACCTCTTTAGGTTTTTGTTAGTTGATTCAAATCATTTTACTATCAGAAAGATCATGCCGGTTGTGAACCGCCTAGAAGGTGTCAGTGAGATGAACAATACATTCATTCATGTAGTCCCTCCTTCGACCTCAGTAAATAGTACAATACATTCGATTTGTTACACATCCAATAGATGATGGCTATTCACATCATGTAAAGTATGTACTATGTTCTTACATGGTAGATCACTTACTGTTAATGCCTACATTTGATAACATAGAGAACATGTAGCTCAACTGTTCCATGCTACCAAATATCAAAATAAACTTTTATCAATTGTTGATATCAAATTAGCTGAGTTGCCCCAGAACGCATTTCGGGGCCTATACCATTCCAGAACGCTCGTTTCCACTGTCCGGAACGCATTTAAATTTTTTTCATTGACAAATTGCAGCATGACCAAGCGAAAAGCTTTCTAATTGGGATTTAGTCCTAGAATTGTTAGACTACATCAGCTACAGTTTCTTTCAACGTTGGCATACTATTATGCATTAGTTCAGTACCTTATAGTTTTTCAATTTGATTTCTAGTGCTTTTTAGCATTATTGCATTTCTATGTGAAATCAACATCATGCCAATAGCAGCAAAGCATCAAGGTGCAATAGCGTATACTTGCATTCCATCCAATGACATGCTATATTGTTTGATGTTCCTCATGAGTGCTTGACTTTAGATTGACAAGTTTGCCCAACGAACTGAACACACGGAATTGGTTGTGTCCTACATGAAAACAATGGATAGAACCCCACCCATCATAATCTACCAAGTATGTTACAAACTAGAGTCCCACATCATACAAACCTTCGTCGATCTTCTCTCTAGGTCCACTCAAGCCTACGCGTCAAAGCCTGGTTGGCTTGCCACACAAGCCTATGTTAGACCTACATGGTTTGCCATGTGGCAAACCCTAAGCTTGCAGGACTTGCCACGACGGTAGACCTACGTGGCTTTCCACGTGGCCATGCCTATGTGGCTTGCTACACCAGCCTATGGTAGTTCTACGTGGCTTATGATATGGGAAGTACCAATCCTACATGGTTTTCCACTTGGCAGGCCTACGTGGCCTGCCACGTGGTAGCTTGCGAGCCCCACCTATTTTTCTCTCTAGGTCCATTCAAGCCTATGTGGCAGAGCCTGGTTGGCTTGCCACACAAGCCTATGGTAAGCCTATGTGACATCTGCAACATGCTTGCATGGCAGACAGGAGGCCTACGCCATGCCTATGTGGTTTGCCATGCAAGCCTATGGTACACCTACATATGTGGTTTGCCACATGTCAGCTTTCGAGCCCACCTCTCTATCTCTCTCTCTCTCTCTGGATCCACTCAGGGCTACATGGTAGAGCTTAGTTGGCTTGCCGCACAAGCCTATGGTAGGCCTACATGGCTTGTCATGTGGCAAACCCCAAGCTTGCATGATTTGCCATGTGGCAGGCCTACGTGGCTTGCCATGTGGCAACCTATTATAAGCTTGGTAGATAGTAGGCCTATGTGGCCTACTACACAGGCCTATGGTAGGCCATGTGGCAAGCCACACAAGCCTATGGTAAGCCTACGTGCCTTGCCACACTACGTGGTTTGCCACGTGGCAAACCCCAAGCTTGCATGACTTGCCATGGGGTAGGCCTACATGGCTTGCCACATGGCAGCCTACGATAGGCTTGGTAAATAGCAGACCTATGACATGCCTATGTGATCTGTTACACAAGCCTATGGTAGTCCTACTTGGCAAGTCCCAAACCTACATGGTTTTACATGTGGCAAGCCTATGTGGCTTGCCATGTGGCAACTTTCGAGCTCCATCTCTCTCTCTCTCTCTCTCTCCTCCATCTGCTTACCGCCTCCTATGGCACCTAAGAAAAAGGAGGGTGTTCTTACACCCCCCTCCCTGTTGGACACCCCCCCATCACCGGTAGTGATGGAGGAGCCGTCTTCGGTGACAGAAACTATCAACATGGCTGCCATTGACTACACTCCTTCCAAACCTACCGAAAGTCTTTTTGCTTATGATCTTAATCTTAGTTTTATCCGGCAAGAAATTCTTGGACTTAAGAAACAACTACACCTCTTTGAAGCTGAAAATAGCAAGTTAGCTAAGGATCTTTTTGGTGTCACGGAACGTGTGGAGCAGCTTGAGCAAGAAAATATATATCTTAAGCAACGAATTGCAGAAAAAAGTGCCTTGGAGGAGACTTCCAACAAGATCAATAGCTTGGAGAAACAAGTCGAGGAGACGAAAACGTGGGCAGCACTCTTCAAACCGGGTGATATGGGCAGCAAACTCTCATCACTCGCAAAACAGGTTGAAGAAACGACATCGATCCTTAAGCAAGGTAATCACTCTCAGATTTCATCTTTTCCGAAGGAAAACGATTTGGAGACAGTTTTGGGTGAACAAGCCAGAAGAGCCAAAAAAGCCTTTAACATTAGAGTAAGAGGCATTGCCAATGGTGGAAAACCGTTGGAAGAAGCTACGGATTTGCTCATTTCCAAGTTATCTCATCTTCGTCATCAGCCGGAGACTTTGCTGATTTTATTAGAAAATGCGACATTTTGTTGTTGGCTGAAACTCATGAGTCCTTATATCATCCTCTTCCAAATATACAGGAGTACTCTTGGCATTCTGCTTTTCGTCCATTTGTTAGGGGAAAAACTTGTCGAGGATCTGGAGGAGTAGCTTGTTTATACAGAGACACCACAGTTCAGATGGTTAAACAAGATCCATACGCTCGCTATATTTGGTTACACATTATTGGCTCACTATTGGGATTACCTCAGGACATCTATATAGCTGTATGCTATTTTGCTCCACAGACCTCAGTGTTTGCTGAGTTTGGCGGGGACCCTTTTCAGGCTCTCTCAGATGATATTGCTATCTTTTCTCAGCAGGGTTCCATTTTACTAGCAGGTGATTTCAACGCCCGCACAAGCTCTAGACAAACCGAATTTCATGCAGCTACGGATCTTCTCAGGCTTTACCCTTTGGATATGGGGCTAGACCGGGTATCACAGGATGCAGACACTCCAGCTACATCTTTCGGGGAGCAGTTGATCACTCTAGCAGAGACACACGCTCTTGCCATTTTGAATGGCCTCACACAGTGGCCTTCCTCATCAGCATATACATGCTATCCTCATGGTGGAGGACATAGTGTGGTCGACTACTTCATTGGATCACCTGCTTTGATCTCTCACATTTCTGATTTCTCCATCACACCCCCTACCATTTCCGATCACTCACTCTTACACATCTCACTTGGTCACATAACCTCTTCTTTGCAAATTTCTTGCTCTCTTCCCACTCATAAACGTATTCCTTTCACCCAATCTGGATTCACTAATTACACCACAATCTTATCCCAACTACTCGCTAACTTCCCGTTCATGGCACCAATTGACCAGCAAGCCACTTTTCTCTCTACATCCCTCTTAGCTGCTGCTTCCTCATCCTTCCCCACCAAAACAACATCATCTCACAGAAGTGTTCACAACAGATGGTATGATGCAGAATGCCGCTCTCTTCACAATCATGTGACATATGCCAGGTCACACTCCCCTGCCACACTCAAACAATGCCAGAAAGAATATCATAGAACCACCAGAACAAAGAAGATCAAGTACCTACAATCACTCTGCCAAAAAATGATCAACTCTTTAGATTCACCCTCCTCCTCTTTTTTCTGGAAACATTTCACCAGACACTCTTCAACATTGGCCCCCATAGCCATCGAATCCTGGATCGAATATGCCACGGAGTTATATACCACGGACTCTCCTCCTACCTCACTCTCACCGAGACCTGACCACTGCTCACTTTTCACCCCTGACATGGTTGAAAACGCCATTAAACATGCCAAACTAAATAAAGCCACTGACTATGACTCCTTAAGTGTAGACTTCCTAAAGCCCGTAGCACATCTCATCTCCCCTTACATTGCTCATGTTTTTAACACAGCTGTTACTTCTGGTTTTCCTACGGCTTGGTGTACTAATATCCTTCACCCCATCCTCAAGGCAGGTGATCCCATGAATGTAGGAAACTACCGCACCATTATGATTGGCCACACTCTAGCTAAGATATATGGCTCTATACTACAGACAGTCACTGGATCTTTTGCTGAAACTGAGGGTTTACACGCTATGGGTCAAGCTGGTTTCAGACCGGGATATTCTACTTCAGACCAGATCTTCATTTTGAGATGCATTATTGAGGAGGCTCGACATCGGAAACAGAGAATTTACTGTTGCTTTGTGGATTTTCGCAAAGCTTTTGACTCTGTTCCACGACATCTTCTTTTCCAGAGACTGTCTTCACTTGGCTTTTCAGAGGATACTATTGCTGCGATCATTACTTTATATGAGCGAGTCTTGGCACGTTTCAGAGATGGTAGTGGCTGGTCCTCACAGATACATTCTACCATTGGGGTGAAGCAGGGTTGCCCCTTATCACCCACTCTTTTTGCACTATATATAGATGACCTCGAGCGGATTATTCGCGAGGAAGGTGGAGAGGGCTGTCCCCTAGCAGACATTATTATCCCCATTCTCTTGTACGCTGATGATGTGGTTCTCCTCTCATCCTCTGCAGCTGGTTTACAGAGTCACCTTTCTGCTTTACATCACTTTTGCCAGCGTTGGGGATTGACGGTTAACCTTAAGAAGACTAAGATTATGGTGTTTAACACCAACAGACAGCATATGAGAGATGTGATTTTCTATTATGACGGGCTACCGATTGAGATCGTGACCTCCTACACCTATTTGGGAGTTCTTTTCTCTGGTCCGCTACTCACTTTTCGACCAGCAGCCACCGCCAGGCTCCGCAAGGGGCATACCGCTCTTGTGCATATGGAGAGATTTTGCTCTACTTATTATGTGCAGGATCCTGCTACCAGATGCCTACTATTTTCTGCTACTGTCTCCCCAGTTGTGCTATATTCGGCTGAGACTTGGTGCCCTGATTTATCACGCGATACATGGAGAGATCTTACTCGTATCCAGATTCTCATGCTCAGTAGGATAATTCGGGCTAAGCCCTCAGTACCACATGATATCATACTAGCCGAGTTTGCTTCTCCTCCATTAGTTGTTGGTGCTATGTTTCAGATCATCACCTTTCTTCACAGGGTATCAGATCTAGATACCTCCAGATACATTGTTGCTGCTCTCACTTCATCTTGTACCCTTGCAGATCAGGGAGCCAAGCACTCTTGGTATCGCAGTGTCTCAGCCCTTCTTCAGACTTGGGGTTTATCCGCACTTGATCTTCCGAATGGAACCCATGCTTATATGAGACAGCAGATTTACCGGAGCTACATACGCACTATATGGTCACATCCTGATCCAGATAGGGTCAAGCTACATTATTATGGCACACATCTTTTACGGCTGGACGTTTCGGGCTTGCCTATTCTTCCAGTTTATCTTACACAGACGCTATCTTTTGGTCTGAGATATCGTATAGGACAGCTTCGAGTCTCTTCTCGTCAGCTTGCTATCGAGACAGGTAGATACACAGACACTCCCAGATTGCAGCGGATATGTCAGCTTTGTTCTCTTCAGGAGGTGGAAGATGAGTTTCATTTCATCTTTCGCTGCCCAGTATACTATGAGATTAGAGGACGATACCATTGTTTATACCGAGATATTCCCCTCACGTTGAGCTCCTTCCTCGAGTATCCAGATGCTAGATGTGTGGGTCTTCTTTTGAGAGAGATGTATATTTTACGAGCTTCACTTCTACCTACGCTCTCAGATATGGATTCCAGTCAGGCTCACATTACTCAGTTCTTCCAGAAGCGAGACAGAGTGGATATTTCGGTTGCGGATTTTGACGTCCCCGTCCGAAGATCGAAGACACAGAGAGTTTCGGCTCGATCCAGTGCTACTAGATCTTCATACGCCTCCCACCAGCCTACATCACGACCCACTACTACCATCACTCATTACTTTCAGCTTGCTCGTAGCTAGTTTCCTCCGCGGAGCAGGTGGTTAAGCTCTTGCTTTGTACCCTCACCAGCTGGTGGTCAAGCTTGGATACTTTTTCTCTTAGAGACAGAGAGATCGATATTTTAGTTTTAGTTTTACTGTCTTTTCATTGGTAAATAAGTCCTTATGCGGACAATGCTTCTCACATTTTGTACTCTCTTTTGTCTTATGTGCCCCTGGGCACCAAAAGACGTTAATAATTCTAATTCTAATTCTAATTCTCTCTCTCTCTCTCTCTCTCTCTCTCTCTCTCTCTCTCTCTCTCTCTCTCTTTCTCTCTCTCGGGTCAAAACATCTACACACATACACTGGTCAAAACTGACAAGGACCGCAACTGCTTCATGTAAAGAATTCATGTAAAGAAGATATTCAAGTCGGAAGAACAATGAAAATAGTGTTCTTCACACACACATTCAATCAACGTTGATTACACACAGACATACACACACTACATACACAACTATGCATAGCCATACACACATATACACAAACCCTACACACAGTATTACATACATTCAACATAGATATATATGAGAAAACATTCCACAATCAGCCTTGAATTTTTCCAAAGGATCGAATTTTTCCGAAGGATCGAACTTTTCCGACCCAACGTTGAGCTTGGATTACCTCTATGGAGCTAAGTTTGAGATCGTGTTTGATCAAGAAAGCATCAAGTGGCTTTCCTCCCAAAGCAGCTTGAAAGGAAGAAAAGCTCGTTGGGCCAAACTTCTCTAGGAGTTTGACTACCAGCTAAGGTACAGGAAAGGGCGCTATAATGTGGTAGCAGATGCCCTGAGTCGAATGCCCATGATAAGCGCGCTAAGTTTTACGGCATTCAGGAGTGAATTCTTGGAATCACTTAGAGGATAGTGTGTTAGTGATTCTCACTACGCACTTGCGTGGCAGGCTTTTGAGCAAAGAAATTCCATAGAGAATGTTGTGGGACTATCAAAAGATGTTGCAATTGCGTCGGGACGGGACGCGCCGCCTGAAGAAGTTGCGGAAACATCAAAGTGGATGTGCCATCAACATGTGTTGCGGATGCTCGATGGAAGAATTTCTCCATTGAGGACGGGTACCTCCTTTATAAAGGAAGGGTATGTGTACCCAAGGACGGTGACTTTATTTAGGTGCCAAATTCTTGAGGAAAGTCACGATAGTCCCAGTGCAGGGCATCCCAGGATAAAGAGGACCTATGCTCTTTCAAAGATTAAGTTTTATTGGCCTAGTATGCAGA
The DNA here is from genome assembly GCA_029204225.1 of Diphasiastrum complanatum. Classification (NCBI taxonomy): domain Eukaryota; kingdom Viridiplantae; phylum Streptophyta; class Lycopodiopsida; order Lycopodiales; family Lycopodiaceae; genus Diphasiastrum; species Diphasiastrum complanatum. Next base: position 13,871,168 of record CM055104.1, on the reverse strand, counting down.
AAGACGTACAGGAGTACGTGCTAAGGTGCACCACATACCAGGCCATAAAGGCTGAACGTCTCAAGGTAGGTGGGCTCCTCCAGACACTAGAGATACCCGGTGGTAGATGGGAGAGTATCAGCGTGGATTTTATAGTGGGGTTACCAAGAATGAGTAAAGGCCATGACTCGATCTGGGTAGTTGTAGACCGATTGACCAAGATGGTGCGGTTTGTTCTGACCAAGAAAAATGTTACAGCTCCAGAAGTTGTCAGGCTTTTTGTTGAAAATATTTATAAGCTATATGGGCTTCCCGCCAATATAGTCAGTGATTGAGATTCGAAATTTACAAGTAACTTTTGGAGGGTGCTGTTCAAAAAGTTGGACACTAAGTTGTCCATGAGCTCCACTGATCATCCTGAAACGGATGGTCAGACGGAAAGGGTCAATCAGGTTCTAGAGGATATGCTACGAGCATATGTTAGTAAGAAGCAAGCCAATTGGAAAGAGTATCTTCCGCTTTTGGAATTTGCTTATAACAGTACTAAACACTCCACTATAGGGTACAGCCCATTCACGTTAATGTATGGATTTCAACCTCGAGCCCCCATGGCTGTAGGGCTTAGGAAAGAAAAAGTACAGAGTGTTGAAGAGTTTCTTGAGGATATGGAAACCATGATCAAGATAGCTAAAGATAATGTGAAGCAAGCGCAAGCGCGAGCTAAGCATTATGCGGATAAGACCCGCAGGGATGTTACCTTCCAAGAAGGTGATCGGGTGTTTTTGAAAGTTCCTGAAGACTCTACCACTCTAAGGACAGGTAAGTGTCCTAAGTTGTCTCTGAGGTCTAGTTCGGCTAAGAGGGCTTTGTCTATATCCATAGAGAGCGCCACTAAGTGGAGGGCACCCTTAGTAACTAAGGGTGGGTCCCTAGACTTGTGTAGGACCTAAGTGCATGATCTCCTTGGAGGTCAAGCGCTAGTCCTCCAAGCTATATGGTGGCCTATGGGTGTAGAGCCAGGTACAGGATAGTGGTTGGAGATCCAGAGTCATACTACCTTTGTGTGGATCTTTGTCCAAGTTCCTATGGGCATGATGTTGATTTCACATAGAATGCAATAATTCTAGAAAGCACTAGAAATGAAATTGAAAAACTACAAGCAAAAAAAGAGAGAGAAAGAAAGAAAGATCTTTATTAATGTCCATGGAATACCCTAAGGTACATAGGACTGAAAAAAAAAGGTACATGTCAAGTATGCCCGGTGGGAGCGTGAAAGCTCTACCACCTAAAAGAAACAAGATTATAGTAAAACAAGAATTAGTGCTAGGCACAAGGAGAGTCAAGCATCATAGATGTCTCTCTGCTTGTGAAAAAAAAAATGATGTAAAGTATGCTGTGGCACTATCTTTGAGCAAGCTGCGTCTCTCTGTTGTCGAGTGGATGATTGGTGGTGTCTATGTTGCCGTGAAGCTGTAGGTTGTGGCCTGCGGGCTGGCTGTCTCTCTGGTCGACGACACTGTCTCTGCCGTCTATGTATGGTGGCATCTGGAATCTCAGCCTCTCCATCAGAATCACTACTCTCCTGCCTCTGTCTCCGGGGGGATAGACACTCGTGTATGCTCAGCTGTATCAAGGGGGAGGTGTCAGCGTCAAGACTCGCCATACGCAAGTCTATCATCTCCCGGATCATCAACGCAACACATCTGGAGTCCTCATACGATATCAAGGTAGAGAGTGCAAATGGATGATCTCGAAACAAGCAGTAGTATCTCCCTCGAATCTCATAGTAAGCTGGGCATCTGAAGAGAAAATGAAACTCATCCTCTATATCATGTAGGTCACACATACTACAAATCCGCGCATCTCTCGGGATGCCCTTGTATCTGCCAGTCTCAACAGCTAACTGGTTAGAGGAAACTCGGAACTGACCCATCACTATCCGTAGTCTATGTGAGATACTGTCCACTAGGTATCTGAGTACAATGGGATACCCAGCAGGATCCTGGGATAGAAAATGTGCTCAATAAAACTCCGTCTTCACCCCAGATGAATCCTGCCAAGTGCTCTGAAGATATGCCCTGTATAGGTATCCTCTAATATACTAATGAGTACCAGCTGGTAGATCCGTAATGTGAATACTCAATGTGGAGAGGAGACGACAGGCCTGGGAATACCACGAAAAGGAGTGTCCCTTAGAGTGTAGGTGCTGGGAGGACGACAAAGCTGCTGCAGCATAGTGTGTGCCTCTACCCTGGAGATCCTCCAGGCGCTGTATGAATGTGACAATATGGAACAGTGCCTCTATCTGAATAGGGGGGACGACAAACTCTGCCAATATAATATGATGTGGGATAGAGGGCTTAGCTCGTATCATCCGAGAGAGCATATGAATCTGAAGTCGTGAGATGCGCGCCCACTCGGTAGCCGTCAAGCCAGTACTCCATGTCTCTGATGCGTATAGAGCTGAGGGAACGACCATAGTGTCAAAGAGTCGGCACTTACTAGTCGCATCTCTAACATGTGAGCTGAAACATAGTCTCTCCAAATCTACCAACGATGCATAACCCTTCCGTAGCCGGGAAAATGCCGCCTGTCGCATGCTGAAAGTGGGACCATAAAATACCACACCTAGGTATGTGTAGGAGTCAACTACCTCAAGTGGATGCTCCTCCCATAGAAGCACCTGTCGCATCATGAAGGATCCGGAGCTGTTAAATACCATAACTTTGGTTTTGGCCACAATCATTGATAATCCCCACTGAGTACAAAAAGAGTGAAGCGTGTCAAGATGCCGCTGCAGACCTTCCCTCGTCCTCGAAAGCATAAGCACATCATCAGCATATAATAGGATAGCGATAACGAGGTCACCCAATGTGCATCCCTCACGTCCCTCTGTTTGTATAACCTGCTCAAGCTCGTCTATATATAAACCAAAGAGTGTAGGAGAGAGAGGACATCCCTGCTTAACCCCAATGGTACTCTCTATCTCTGGTGATACAACTCTTGATACTCGGATACGACCAATAACTTGTATGTACAATGCCACAACTGCCTGTATGATATCCTCCTGGAGGCCACGGTCCCGAAGTCTCTGTATCAGTAGATGTCGAGGCATAGAGTCAAAGGCCTTGCGGAAATCCACAAAGCAGCAGTATTGTAATAGTTCCTAACACCACAGTAGGGCAAACACTAACTGCTCCACCCAACCTTGCCTACTCCCTGATATAGAGTAAGCCCCTCCTAGCCCAGTGTGAGGACTGGTAGCATGCAACTACCAAGTGTCGGCCACGTGGCACTGACGTGGCCGACTGCACGTCGGGACCCAACTAGGGGCCCTGTCCTGCTGACAGGGTCCCTAGACTATGTTAGGCCCGCCATGTCTATGGAGCGTGCTGGAGCACACTACTCACACTGTCTTGCCCTGTTGGTCGTGTATGTTGGACACGACCCTGACTGTGGTATCTGACCTATCTGTGTTCTCTAGGGTTCGGCATTGGTCACGAGCTCGTAACACTCCCTCCTCCTTAAGAACCATCTTGGTCCTCTAAGACAAAGTCTGGAAAAATCTTGCGAAGGACGCTACCTCTTTCCCAAGTGGCATTCTCAACAGGCTGATCATTCCACTTGACCAGATATTCTTGGTATAGAGTATGATGAGTCTGCGTCTCTCTACTATCAAGAATCTCCTCTGGTTCATGTGGAGGTTGCCGAGGATCCAATGGGAGAACTAGAACACTGTCCCCTACCAGATTTTCTGATCTGGTTAAGGCTTTTCGTAACTGACTTACATGAAAGAGTGGAAAAACCTTACTACTGTGTGGGAGTTCTAGTTCATAGGTGACCTTGCCTAGTCTCCTACTGATGGTAAAGGGACCACAATACCTTGGAGACAACTTAGCACACACTCCTGATTTGAGGGTTTTAGAGTCAACTGGGACTCTCAAGTAGACTTTCTCACCAGCGGAGAACTGCACATCCCGTCTGTGTGGATCTGCATAATGCCTGGCTCGATCCTGGGACTGCCTGATGCTACGCTTAGCATGTTCTATCATCTGGTTTAGGTCCTCTAAAAAGTTTCTGGCTGCTTGAACTTTTTCTTGTTTAAACCCTACAGCTGTGGGTGAGCGTGGCTGGAAACCGTACATCAGCATAAATGGGCTGTATCCCGTAGCTGAATGTTTGGTATCTGAATCCTTGAGTCAACTGACCCTCAACCACTAGGGTTTGCTTGGGTAATACAGACTCAGAATCCTCAACGTCATTTGACGTATACTCGGACTCATCATCATCCTCAACGGAAGCTGCCGTATTCTTGGATGAACTGGCACCAGCCCCGGGAACTGGTTCTGGAGTCTGTAACTGTCTGCTCTGGACTGAGTTTCAGATAGTAGAGAAGAATGCATCATGTTGGCACTTCCCTCTCAAGGACTCGAGTAACTCATTACGAATCTGAGTAAAACTCAGCTCGTTCATCATAGGCATTCTGCTAAGGGCATCTGCTACTGTATTGAATTTCCCCCGTCTATATCTGTAGACATATCAAACTCTTGCATCAACTCTGTCCAACGAGCTTTCCGACCTCTAAGCTCAGGTTGATTGCAAAGGTATCTGAGACTTTCATGGTCTGTCAGGACCTCAAAGTTGGCACCATACAAATAATGCCTCCAAGTCCTAAGGGCATGGACTATAGAAAAGAGTTCCTTTTCATAGGCACTGTACCTAGTATGAGCTGGCTCGAGTTTTTTACTCTCGAACGCAATTGGTCATCCACCCTGAGTTAGCACAGCACCAACTGCAAAGTTGCTAGCATCTGTTTTGACCACAAATGGCTGATTGGGGTCGACGACTTTTAAAACTGGTGCTGTGGCTAAGGCTGTTTTGAGAGCATCAAAGCTCTCCTGCTGTGCGGACTCCCAAATGAACTCCTTTTCCTGCCCCTTGAGAAGATTTGTCATGGGGACTGCTATCTGAGCATATTCTTTGACAAATCGTCTGTAATTTCCTGCCAAACCAAGAAAGATCTTGTTGGAATGTAAATGGAATTGCTTACATTACCATAGGTTACTTTGACCCAAAAGGTTGAGAGTTGTGTAACCATGGTCATTTATTATATTAGGCCTACTAAACTTAGAGTTAGCTAAGTTAGTATGAAATTAACTTGGTAGGGACTCATGGGTCCACTAGGCCTAATTGTGACATTAAGTACCCCAACTTGACATATTGGAGGTACCTTATTCTTTCTATGTAACTTATAGAAAGTTGGATAGTCAATAGTCAAGTAGTTGGATAGCCAATAGTCATGAAGTTAGATAGTCATCTTGGACTATATATATGTGTGCATCCCATTTGTATGAGACACTTTTGTAAGCAATATTGACTATTCTCCTTGGCTGTCCACGAGTTTCTACAAGAGGATTTCTAGCCATCTCTCTCTTTCTTTTGAGAATGCTTTGTGTGATTGAATAGTTAAGATTCTGGATCCTTTGGCTTCTATTTCCTACATGGTATTAGAGCCTTTAGGTGATCATATTGCTTGCAGGAGGGCGCCCAATAGGAAGCTATCTTCTTCCCCTTTTGGTTGCAGAAAATCATCAAGCTGTTGATTTTTGCAGGAGAAGAATCTGTTCATCTTCTTATAGCTTTTTTGCAGGAAATTGTAGGGCACCTTCACCTATTTGAGAGCTTGCAGTAGGGCGCCCATGCTCAAACCAATTGCATGTGATCTTGACTCAATTACGTGCTGAAAATTTCAGATTTACTTCTTAAATGAAGATACATGTGTTTTGGACACATTTCTTGCTGAAATTTCCCTGTTGGTGAGCTTGGAGTAGGGCGCTACCATCAGCTCTATATGCACATAGTGTGCACTCTTTTTAGCCACAAATTTCTGGTTTTGGTTTTGGCTTCATTCGAAGTCTACCTATTTGTGAGCATTCTGTTTTTTGTGCAAAAATCAGCCAGCTATTTCATTACTTGTTGAGTAGATTGCATGTGGAGTATTGCAATCTATTGTGCTCATAATTTCAGCTTTGAGTTGCTGCCCTTTGAGTAGATTTTGACGTGGAAAGTCTATCTCCTATCTACTACAAGCTGATTTTTCTATTATGGCTAAAGAATCGGAGTCTATTGGTTCTTTATTTAATGAAGATAGGCTGGATGGCACAAACTATTTCTTGTGGTGCTACATGATAAAGAACCTTGTAATTGCTAAAGGTTTGTGGGAAGTAGTTAATGGTGACGAAGAGAGGCCACCTACCTTGGCACCTATTACACCATCTAGAACAACTACTTCATCATCTACGGAGGTGTCTTCCGATGAGCAAAAGAAGTGGGATCGACGAGATGCACAAGCACATTCCGTCATTGCATTACCAGTGAAGAGATCTATCCTTCCTCTTATTAGATCATGCAAGACTTCCAAAAGTGCTTGGGAGACTCTTGCCAAGATGTTTCAAGTAAAGAATGCGGCAAAAGTGGTATATCTTCGAAATCAACTTTCTCTCTTGAAGATGCAAGAAGGTGATTTGCTTACAAACCACTTGACAAGATCTTCGAGAGGAGCTTCTTAGTATTGATGAGGTGATTGAGAACTCACAATTTGTATCTATTACTCTCAACTCTCTTCCTAATTCTTACCTTCCATTTGTGTCATCATTCAGCATTTCTCTTAGGGGACAGTAAATCTCCTTTGACGAACTTGTTGGCTTACTTCTTCAAGAAAAGCAAACAAGGATCAACTATGGTGAACAAGAAGATCAAGCTTTCTTTGCAAAAGACAAAGGCAAAGGCAAGTGGAAAGGGAAGCCTCGTCGAGTTGATCAAACAACTCGTCTGCCCGAGGCATAGGATACTTATTCTTTATTGTGACTTTATTGAGGGCTCTGTAATCTACGCAGAGACGCATAGACCCCTCTTTCTTTTTCACCAAAAGGACTGGTGAGGCCCATGGTGAACTACTGGTCTGAATTTGGCCTTTCCCAAGATAATCTGTTAACTGCCTAGTTATTTCTTCATCCTCTGTTTGGCTGACCCGATACAGAGGTTTAGAAAAGGGTGTTGTACTTGGTACTAGGTTGATTACATATCTACCTCTCTGCTAGGTGGCAAACCATGTGGCAAATCTTCAGGAAAAACATCTTTAAATTTAGACAATAAAGTTTCTATTTTACTAATTTTCTGCTGTATAGAACTAGAACTAGAAACTTCAGAAATAAACTGAAAGTCACATAAGAATACCTGATGGTCTTCGTCTCCGATTAGCTGATAGAGCTCTGAACTGCAGACCATAGGACTGTTGGGAACATCATGCTCCCCATGCAACTGGATCTCTCGGCCTTTATGCTGAAAGCTGAGGGTGTTCTGCTGATAGTTTCTGTGGAGGGAAGGTCCTAAACTGTAGAGCCAATTTCTCCCGAGAACAATGTCTGTGCGATCCAGGTGCATTATCTGAAAGTTTATTTCATCTTGGTACCCCTGAATACCAAGATTCAAGTTACTTACCATGGTTTCCCAGATTTTCTTATCTTCACCCTTAGCTAGTGAAACTATGTACCTATGCTGACTAGGTACTTCTGGATGTTTAAGTTTTTTAACCAGGGTGTAGTTGCTCAGAAAGGGGTTACTGTCTCGCCCTCTTCCTACCCACTGAATCATCATAGATTTGAGCATATTTGAGAGCTTGCTCAAGGGTAGTAGGCGAGTTTCTCTGGACCTCTACTTTATATTCATCTTTGAGGCCTCGGACAGACCCTCTGATTTTCTGATAATCATCCATATTTTTAATCTTTAAAATTGCTTCTCGATACTGCGAGATATATTGGATTAGGGACTTGTCCATTACTGTTCTTTCCTAGGCTTCCCAGGCTCTATCAAGTTCATTTTGTGGTAAGAATTCTCTTAGGAAAGCTTCTTCAAAAGCTTTCCATGACCGGGGAGTCTGCCCAGTCTCCTGGAGATTTAACCACCACTTATAGGCCATAGGCCCTAAGGAAAGGCTGGCCTCAATTGCTTGCAAATGGTCAGGGGTCTGTTTAAGAGCATGAATGTTCTTCCATTTGCTGAGGAAGATTTGTAGAATATCTGCATTTCTGTCCTTCTCTTCCCCATTAAAAGTAGGAGGCTTTAAATCTTTAAAAACACTGGGGTGAGACCGCAAAGTCTCACCCGAAACTGATGGAAGTGGAGAAGGGGCTCCAAAAACTTCTGATTTAAGCCAAAGTGTAACTCTGAATCTTACGATGGATGAGGGTACTGTCAGCGCTGGATCAACACCACTCTTCCACTTCAAATTTTCACTCTTCTTCCGTGAATTTGATGGCAAAAATCAGAGATGAAGGCTGGAAATGCAGCGCTGGACCTGCTCTAGAAATTTTAACTAATTTCTATCTGAAAAGCAAGCTTTTCTACAAACTTCAGATGGCTCTGATACCAGTGTAATAGTTCCTAACACCACAGTAGAGCAAACACTAACTGCTCCACCCAACCTTGCCTACTCCCTGATATAGAGTAAGCCCCTCCTAGCCCAGTGTGAGGACTGGTAGCATGCAACTGCCAAGTGTCGGCCATGTGGCATTGACGTGGCCGACAACATGTCGGGACCCAACTGGGGGCCCTGTCTTGCTGACAGGGTCCCTAGACTGTGTTAGGCCCGCCATGTCTATGGACCGTGCTGGAGCACACTACTCACACTGTCTTGCCCTGTTGGTCGTGTACGCTGGACATGACCCTGACTGTGGTATCTGACCTATCTGTGTTCTCCAGGGTTCGGCACTGGTCACGAGCTCGTAACAAGTATAGACGCTCTCTCCTGGCCTTAGCGTCCTCAATGATGGATCTCAAGGTGAAAATATGATCTGCTGTAGTATATCCTGGTCTGAAACCTGCCTGACCTATGGCATGTAGTGCTCGGGTATCCATCTCTGTTTTGATCTCTAACCTTGGCAAAGAGGTGGCTGATCATGATGGTACTTTGTTGGGTTAAAATGACAAAGGTGTGAAAGGATGCACGAGGGTCTCTCAATTGGTTAAACAATCATTGATTGCAAGTCAAGTCGAGGCTTGTGGAAAGGGAAGCAAGAACATATGGGGGACAAATTCACAACTACAGCAAGGCAACTCAAGCAAGAGGGGACGTGCAAGTTATGGAGCAAGTCAGTAGGGCATTCATCAGTCTCTTGGAGTGGTAAAGAGGGCTAAGTTTAGAGTTGCTTAAGTTTTCTTTTGCCAAGGCTTCCTCTCTGCAGAGAAGATATATAGGGCATACTTGTAAGCCGATGTCGCATGAGACATTGAGAGTCGCTGACTTGAGGGAGTTGGTGGGCAAAGAGCTACAGGTGTTCTGTGATAAGTGGGTCAAGCATGGCTGCACTATTGTTTGTGATGGTCAGTTGGACACATGTTGCCGACTGTTGATTAATATTTTTTGGCTACTAGTGGTTATGGCTCAGTTTTCCCTTGTAATATACATCTATTGACACCTTAAGAGAGTCATTGATAAGCAAGGTTGCATCGAACCGCTGTTCGAACCGCCTCTCACGGTTCAAACCATCGAATCGTTCAGACCCGGTTCGAACCTGCTGGGCCCTAAACCCGATTCCCGATTTCCGAACGGGTCTCTTCGTTTGTTCGCGCTCGAGAGAGAGAGAGAGTTAGGAGACAGTCCACCTTGGATGTCTTGAGACCTGCCCCCACCAGGTATGCAAGTTGCAACTTGCAAGTTGCAACTCAAATTTGAATGCGCTTCTGTTGGTAAGTATTTACTGTTTAGTTAGGAGTGGTAAATATTTCATGCATGTGCCATGTATTCTGTTGTCACTTGTCACTTGTGCCCTGTGCAGGTTTGCATTTATGTTCCTGGTCCTGGAACGACTGCTGAAAGTTCATCAGGGCTTGAGGCAGATGGTTGTTGTCGTTGACTGGGCGCAGTGGGGGCCATGACAGGAGCCCAAGAGTAAGAGATTTGAGCGGACCGTTATGTATTCACCATTTTGGGATGAGGCTCGATCCATTGTGGTGGGCCTACAGCCCATCTACACTGTCCTGTGCCTTACAGATCGAGAGGGCTACACATTGGGCCTCTTGTACGAGTTCATGGACAGGCTGGGCGAGCAGTTGAGCCTTTGCATGACCATTAGCCCAGAGAGGTATATCAAGATTCAAATTTCAAATGTAGTATGTAGACAGTAGACAGTAGTAGTATGTACTATATAGTATAATTATTAATGTGTCTTCAATCTTGATTCTTGCAGGCTTGCGGAGGTCCCACTCCTTTGGTTGAGCAAGTGGGAGTGGTTTCATAAGCCCCTACATGCCATGGCCCACATACTCCATCCACTTTGGAGGAATGAGGAGTAGTTCACAGATAGGGAGCTCAGGGATGGCTGGAATGCCTATATCTCCCGAGTTTATCCTGATGTACGCGAGTAGGATACCCTGCTGGATGAGCTCCAGATTTTCAGGCAGGAGACTTTGGAGTTCGCCACTGGCCCGGCTTTTTTGAGAGATGGCAATAAACTGACCATGGTCCATTACAGTTTAAACTTGTTACTTCACATTTTACTGCACAATTAGTCAATCATATTTTAACTTGTTAGAACTTGGTTGCAACTTGCTAGTAGTAAGTACTAACAGCCCCTTGAACTGTGATTCAGGCCAGCTACGTCCCGTGTCATGGTGGTCAAAGTTTGGGGTTGACGTTCCCAAATTGCGTCGCCTTGCCATCAGGATTCTCTCACAGGACTGCACTGCAGTTGCTTGTGAGAGAAACTGGAGTGTCCATTCCTTGATTCACACGAAAAAGAGGAATCGACTCTCATCTGCATAGTTGGAGAGGTTGGCGTACGTACACGGCAACCTGAGACTTTTGGGTAGACTCCAGACCATCGCAGAGCCTATCCAGGTAACTTGTAAGCCATAAATTATAATTTCTGAATTCTAACATGTGATCCATCATCCCAGGAACCAGTTAGAACTTAGTAGATACTAAATAGATCACAGTAGACTGTAGCTAAATTTTAACTTTTGTTGGGACTCGGCCCTCCAAATTTTGTCTTGATTTCAATGTGCATTGTGACATGTGCATAGTTTAATCCCGATCTGATCGATGTGGCAAAGGTTCCAGAGTTGCCACCGAGAGACTAGTCAGAGGAGGACGTGTGCATTCCTCCATGAGGAGGCCATCCAGAGTGCAGGTGAGAAATTAGGATTGTCTAAGGTCTTGAATTAAATTTTCAAAGTTCGAACTAATTATTGTAATTTACTAATTTGCAGTTAATGACCTGGCATATGTATTTACTATTATGTTATGATTCATGAATCATGATATATTATGCATTCTAGTTTGAGGTTTCTGATTCTTGAAGTTAAGTTTTAACTGTACTATGTAGACTTGTAGTATGTTAGTCGATTATCTAATTACTAATTGTTAAAGGTTTAAACTTTAAACTTTAAAGTTTTACAATTTTGATTTTGGTATTTAATGTATTATGTTAGAACTTAGTAGTTAGTAGTTACATATGTCATATAGAATGTTCAATGTTCAATGTTGAATGATGAATGATGATGACAGATGTCAGTTAAATCTAAGTTTCTAACCTAATTTTTTTTGGCTTTCTCAAACATCACTCCAATTGCTATAGAGAGAATCCGGTTTTTTGAGATGTCTCATGCTGTCATCGGTGACACAGATTTCAAAGCGTCCAATATCTATTAGGCACAAAAGTGTTAGAAAACCGACTTGCTCATACAAGTAACCCAAGACAAGATTCCTATTGTGATGAAATAATAGCCAAACGCATGAGAGAGAACACAAGTGATGGAAACTCCAACTATGTCCCATTGCATTTGAGGTAGGGCGCTAGCCTACTTATATACTTTCTCTAATCTATGTGTAAGCTAAAAAGCATAAAGCAAATAGCAAGAGACAAAAAACTAATTGCTATAATTACTACCTATATTGGGTAAACACCCAAGATGTATTTCTAAGTAGCAAAACCAAATCCTATTCTAGTTGTAGTGCGCCCACCTACATGCATGACTAAAAAATGACTTACTATAAATAGTAATGGCCCCTATAATAGCACGCAAGCATGGCCCAATATTCCTAATTAATTCTAAATGACAACATTAGGGATGCTAATGTGAACATTAACTCTAACAAAAAGTTAATTTTTATTAAATACCTTCATTTTATTTAGAATGGGAATGACATTTTCTTGGAAGGAAAGCTGGGCTTGTGGCTAGTCTTTTGGTAGTGATGGCACTGATGTGAGAGAAAGCACAGACATACAGCCATAGATGAGATAAAGATTCCAGATTTTTCTTGCAGGTTGTGCCTATACATAGAATATTAATTGAAGGCTTTGGCCCAAAAATGCCCTGATCATGAGAATTCGTATACCTTTTCCCATGCCTACAACTTACAGATAGAATCGCCCTCAAGATGAGGAAAGAAGATGTCAACCACTAGGTCAGATTTTGCAGAGAAATTTTGAGATTCTAAATGCATCTCATGCAGTTCAAGCTTAGCAGTCCAAAATATGTGTCGCTGTTAAGTAGTATTTGTTTTTCTAAATGAGAGTCTAGATGAAGCACTTGAAGACTGCATATTTAGGTTTGTACGATTTTCTGTTCATTCTGGTATTCAAGCTTTGGGTATCACGACTGAGTATGAAAAGCCTTGGGTTATATTCGTAAATTTAAAGTTCATGCGCTAAGTTTTCTTATCTTCGTGATCTAATTTTTTTTTTCTGCATCAGTTTGTATAATATTTTACTTGCCTATATGTGCTCTTCACAACAAGCTTGGTGTAGTACTTTTCTGTTGGGATATCTTACTTTTTTCTTCCTTCAGGTGATGGGATTGAACATTGTTCCAGTTGCTGGAGATGAATTTGAGATCATTGATTCATTGGATCAGGCTCGCCAAAAAGCTGCAGAATGTGGTGAAGTTATGCGTGACGCTCACCTTGCTGCACTGGCTGGTGAGGGTAAACTTACGCTTGCTTCACTTGCAAGTGCAGTTGCTTCTGCCAAGGAAGCGGGTGTGGAGTCCCATCAGTTAAATGTCATCTTGAAGGTCGATGTTCAGGTATATCTTCAAAACATATTTTGACTTGATACACATTTCAATCACATAAAGTAAGGAATCATGCATTGAAAATTTTAGGACATAAGTTTTTGGTCTGGAGTGGTTAGTCCACCAGCGGCATAAGAGTGAACAGGGCTCAATTCTGTCATGCTGTGGTGGTTGCTAACCTTCTGCTAGTAACCAAAGTCGAGTTAAGAGTCAATGCAGTTGCCAGTAACTAGCGAAATCATACCTACTGACATTAACCTTCATGAGTACTACCATGAACGTTTATGCAATGCTGCAAAACGAAAATATTTTTTGTAAATAGTACTTAGCTTACATAGTTGGTGTTTTGGGTCTTAAAATGCAGGGATCAGTTGAAGCAATTAGAGAAGCCCTACAAGTATTGCCACAGGATACAGTTCAGCTACGCTTTTTAATGCAGGCAGCAGGTGATATACATGCCAGCGATATTGATCTTGCTGTAGCCAGCCAGGCTATCGTCATAGGCTTCAAGGTGGGGATTCAACCAGATGTTCAGGCACAAGCAGAGAAAGAAGGGGTTGAAATTCGAATATATAAAGTGATTTATGAGCTTATCGAAGATATGCGCCAAGCAATGGAAGGCTTACTTCAACCTATTGAGGTATTTATTCTTCAGTTCCATTTACCCTGGTGATATTTTTTCCTTTCTAAATCTGTTCACTTGATTTGGTTAATGTACATCAAGGAACTGCTGAATCTATTGGATCCATTTTTACTTCAAAAAGTGGCCCATTGTTTTAGGGTCTTTGTTCTTGACCGTACATTTTATCAGCTTCAACTACTACTGCTTATTGTGAGCAAGATGTTAAGCAAGGAGCAATGCTTTGTCACATAAAATGCATATTTTTTTATTGTTTAATTGAGTTTGCTTACACTAGCAGAAAACATTCTGCTACAGGTTGTAGTCATTTTAAAGTTGATTACTGGATATATCTTTAAATTCCAAAAGATTCTAGGACTATGCCTACCGGAAAGCATTATGTGCAAGGGTACAGTGTTCAGATCTGTCAAAGCCATGTTCTTATAGATGTATCAGAATATAATTAGTATCTAGATAGTCTTATGGAAAGTCTTAGCGGAGTGAGTACAGATGAATAGAAGCATATAATCTGGACTAAGGGGTAGACTATCATTCCATTCATTGCAGATGACTTACGTATGCAACAAGTCCTTATCATTTTTGTAGATCCAACATGGCCTCGGATCTATTTCTTTCTTTTTCGGATTGACTCTTGATTTTGTCATTCTGTTATCACTGCCAGTCACTTTCAAATGAGCAAAAGTTAAAATGACTATTGATTCTGGAAGATAATATGTGCAGCTTTCACTTTCTTTAAGTTGTATTGGAGATTTTGACTTCCTAGTTTCAAGGAAAATTCTTATTTATCATAGTATCACTATTACCTTTTAGTTCTCTCTTAAGTTTTTGATTATTCATCAATCTGTTCTTGTTTCATACTTTTTGGTTTGCATCCACTTTCTTTAAGCATAACTGTAACTTCTTAATCAAGCCATATCAAAGTACCTTATACTCCAGCTTGTGAGACACTTTTGAGACTGCGGTTGTCCCGAGTCCCAACTTAGGGATATGCATGATTGAACTCCCATTATTCCAAAAGTTTTACTAAAGCCAAATGCTAAGAATTGTCATTTATCTTTGCGGTATGGACAGGAGCAAGTATCCATTGGAAAAGCTGAAGTTCGAGCAGTTTTCAGCAGTGGAAGTGGAAAGGTTGCTGGATGCATAGTAACTGAGGGCAAGTTAGTGAAAAGTTGTGGAGTTAAGGTTATACGTGGCAAAACCCTTGTCCTCACAGCAGCCTTAAGCTCATTGAGAAGAGTGAAGGAAGCTGCTAAGGAGGTGAGATTTATACTTTCTTTATGTTTCATATGAAAATTTATGGTGAGATTATGTTCTGAGGAACTTTTTAATCTGTATTTTGGTAGTATAGACAGACTACAACTTGCAGTCCTGCACTATAGTACAGTAGCTGCTGTTCCAATCCATAATTTGTGAATGATGTGCCTTTGAGTATTGCTTTGGGTACAAAGTAGAGTACGAAAGGCTTGCTTGAAGTATATACACGTGGATTCTGACTAAGAAAAGCTGTCAATGGTAACATACTTTTCTTCTTCTTTGGGCAATTCTGCATTTTTCACATACATACAAGCCACTCAAACAAATACAGACATACAAAGAATCTTTGGGGTGGCTTTTTAGATCACTTATGACTTTCATATGAGCTAATTCTTAAATGGATCAGCTCTTGGCATGGAAGCACCGGTCTGAATCTCCTTTGATGTACTTGACAAACGCTTTGGTCATTATCTATCAAGTTTCATTCATACAGCTGGGCCTTCTAGAAAAAGCTATTCTGACGACCTTTATTAAGATCTTGATGAATTTTGATTCTGGATAATGATAATGCCTCTTAAGATTAGTGAAAAGCCATCATTGTGATGTTGGATGCTAAGGCATGGAAACACAAGATATGATCTCACTTTGTGTACGTAAAATTAGTTCTTCAAGCATGGTCGTACAGCTGGGGTCCTCTTGGACACTTTCCTAACAATCATGGTGACATCTGAGAGTCAATCATATTCAGCCATACTTCTGTATTGAGCGAAGTATCTTCCTGATCCATTAAGAGAGCTTCCAGCCATTGTTTCCATTTTCACGAGGTTCATGTATCCACCTATCCCCTTAGCTCGAGGTTAATTTGACATGCATTGAATGAAGTTTGAACTCTGCATAAGGAACTCAATTGGCAGTCCTACTACCTATCCTTGGCTTCCACTATAAAGGCTTCTTAGATCCTAACCTGACATCAACCGGTGTGAGTGGCACTAATGTTTTGGATATTAAACTCATTAATCCAATCGTAGAGTAAAGTCCATGCTCACCGTTGAGCCATGGGAGCCTGCACTGGCATCCGAGACCAATCCCTTAGACATTGGCTATGGCGTCCCAGTTAACCTAGCCCGTTACATTATTGGGATGCTTCATGTAAGACTCTGGATGATCTATTGGGTTTCCTGAATCTGTTTAGGACAAGAGTGAGCAATGAAGAGTGGAAAGGATGCCAAACCCCGGTATATATAACCCGCTGCTGGAAGTTAAGCATAGTTAAGTCCTGCCGATGATGTCCACGAATAACAATCTGCTGACTGTTACTAATTTGAACTGCAACTCAAGTCATATTTGAACTATCACGTAGGGTCATCTTCAGTTCCACTTTAGTAAGTACCTAATCCTACTCATTAGGGACATAACATCCACTTGGTGGACCGACAAACAGAATAATATGGACATGGATTGGAAAGATGGATTGGGAAAGTCTCAAGAAAGACTTAAGGAGTGCCATGTGCGATCCAAGATGGTTCATAAGCATTAAGACTCATTTTGATGTATTAAGCATACATCCATTGTTCACGAAAACAGACAGTGACAAGACTCAAGTCCTCTGAGCTTTCTTTTTTGTCTCCAGATCTCACTATTCAAGAAGTCATTCCTAGGTATATTTTCGCCTTACGTGGTCCCTTGCAACATGTATCATGTTGTATCTGTTCACATTGGCCACTTTGCAGAAATTTTCTCTTAGATTTGAGCACAAGTAAGAAACTTTCACAAAATCTGCTCATGTGCAAGTTGACATGCATAGCAATCTAGTTCTTCCGCTTGCATATGTAATTTCAGCATTGACCAAAATTTGCAACCTCTTGCTCCTGAAACCTATTTTTGTTCGCAAATATTTACCTGCCGAGATGGGCTGACACTTGTATAATGGATTAGTGCTTAAGCATACTTCTTGTGAATACGTTTATCAATTATGTGCTATGTGACATGGTGTTGAGAATAAGACTGTGGGTTGAGCTTGATACTTTCCTTGCTTGCTATATTTTTGGGTGTAATCACATATTTCAAACTGATCTGTAGACAGTAACCTATCGTTAGTACTGATTAAGTGGCCCTGTTTTCTGTCTGTGGGTATCTCAAATATCGAAACCAACAAAAGGTGTTATATTTGTGGGTATCTCAAATATCGAATGCAGTCATAAATATTTCTGATCTTACAGTTTCTTAATACCAATTAGATTTTTTGAGAGATGAACCAGTGATGGGATGCTGGGATAAATTTATCTAATTGCACAGAGTGAAGGAAAAACAGTGTCCTTAACCATAAATGCAAATGGTTTGGATCATTTTCCTTATACGCAAATTCTAGAAACATGTTTTCTTGGTCGGTTTGCTATCACAGAAGCAAACGTGATTTCTTAACCCCAGTTTTAAAAAGGACACACACACATCCCCCCACCCCTCTCGTCCCCCAAAAAAAGAACCGTTCTTTCCCAGATACTCTCCTTGGGTACACCTAGTACTCCAGAGCTGTAATAACAGTTGAAAGATGTATGTGATTTGATCAGAGGCTTGAGGGTGCTCAACTTTGAGGATGACATGTTTTTTATTACATTGAACCTTTTCAACTTTTTGTTTGTGTAGTGTGCACTAATTGTTGCAGGCTCAAGGAAATCTACTTGGGGACAGGATTAGATTTCCTTTTTGTAGGTGTGACCTTTTTCCTTTGTCATTGGAGATATCTTTGGAGCCTAATAATCTTAGGTATGGAAGTATATGACTCAAAAGGATTTTTGTGGTCCGTTGTTAGTGCTAATGCAACAATATTTTGGTTTTGAAGCTACAAATCATGTACAAATGTTGTTTCACGAAGCAGTTTTGTTCAGTTAACAAGTCATCACACAACATCAAATTTATATCTGCAGAATTTAAATCATACTCCACTCCCCAAAGGTCCTGACATGATAAAGCCATAAGATGTGCTTAAAAGTTGATTATATCAAAATAATATATGTGTTTGCATCTGTATTAATCTGTGTTTGCATCTCAATTGTATATCTTTGCCAGCAACAAGACCAGTATTGTTTAAAATATATCACATCTGCACGTTTTCATCAGAGTTCCTGGGTCTTGCCAAACAAAGCAAACAAATCCATAAACCCGAAAAAGTTTTTGACAGACAGCAGAAGAACTTCTCCTGTTGTCACTTTCTAAAAAGATTCCTAAGTCGAGTATACTGTGTGACGTAATGAGATCCTTTGCTCAGAAGATATTGTGCACAATTTTGTTTTAAGAGGTGTTAGCGTTTTGCAACATGTGAAAACTGTCTGCCACGCCTATGGAGAGTAATATTGCATGATTTATGAGGCCCTTAATGACTTTCAACCTAAGTACCTGCCTCTTGTTGGGCAAAATGAGTGTGTCTTGCATGCTGATACCAAATCTAGTGGTGCTGGGATGGTTCTACGGAGCAGGTCTGGATGATTTATGAGTTTCAAACACTCTGCTAGGTGAAATAATGAATATGAAGGTAGATTAGGGATTTCTCATGGCTGTATCACCCCCATCGTAGGGACATAAATTTTTGTGGTCTCTACTATAAGTTTCTTTGTATATTATGGTCAGCATATTGACTACTGAGAGCTAATCGCATATGGTTTATGATTTATCTGATGAAAGTACTGATATGTTCAGGTTAATGCTGGGCTGGAATGTGGAGTTGGCATAGATAATTTTGATGAGTGGCAAGAAGGAGATATCATAGAAGCTTTCAACATGGTCGCTAAGAAGAAAACTCTTGAAGATGCATCTGCCAGTGTAACTTCAACCTTATCTGCGAGTTGATAATGCAGAATTGTATTTGAGATTTGTGCTTTGACTATACTTGGCTTCGTCATTGGTACACGTCTTGCCAAACCTTGTACTTATACATACCAATTTGTCAAACTATCAATTTGTGTTGCAAACAGTTGTCATTTTTTGCAAAGCTCCAATAATGGAAATGAGAGCGGCCATTAGTTGCAAGTTGCAACATTAAAGAATCTCCAAGTAGTTTTATGTGTAAAACTTTCATAGCTGAGTGCTGAATTTTGTATGCTGGCAACAAGACATGCTCTCTCTCTCTCTCTCTCTCTCTCTCTCTCTCTCTCTCTCTCTCTCTCTCGCAATTTTGCTTGTAAGTATACGTTAATGGTAAAATTATTTTGCAATATAGTGTTTTGAAAATGTCGGGATTTGGACATTCCTGCAATGTTTAATAGAACACATTGTTACAAAGGATTAAGTTCAGATAAAGGGACAAATTGAGTCTTCCATCTGATAAGTCTCAATGTGTTACTTTAAGCTAATATGCCGAAATTAGCAATTATGGAGACGCTCTCTCTCTCAATTTTGCTTGTAAGTACACGTTAATGGTAAAATTATTTTGCAATATAGTGTTTTGAAAATGTGGGGATTTGTAGATTCCTGCAATGTTTAATAGAACACATTGCTACAAAGGATAAAGTTCAGATAAAGGGACAAATTCAGTCTTCCATCTGATAAGTCTCAATGTGTTACTTTAAGCTAATATGCCGAAATTAGCAATTATGGAGACGCTATGGTTCTCATCGAGATTGGAGGCTTATCAAGAATTGGCTCAAATGAGTGTTAAGGTACGTGGACCAAATATGATTTGGACGTTTGGACTTTGGACGATAGTATCATGATAGCAAACACATTTTGTATTGAGTTGCAGATAGCAAACTTGGTTTTTATAAATTTGCTTGCCAAACTCATTGCAAGTTCTGGACCCTTTTTGTTTTTCCTTGAGTATTTTGCATGTAGGATCATTTATTGGACACTCCTAGCTTCCATGGCCACTGGATTAAAGGATTTTTTTCAAAGAGAAAAAATCATTGGCAGCCTTGGTGCACCTTTTTGATGACTTTGGAATGTTAAGTTACATATCTCCTTATCTTTCCATTTGCAAATGCTGGAAATTGTGAATGCTACTATGCTGAAAGCTGAAACAGTGCATATCCTCCTAGTAAGAAAATAAGAAGGAACTAATCAAGTGGACCTGATATTGTTTCACAAGGGAATTCTACAGAATCAGGAGAATTCTGAATAGCTGTTTAAGGATATCAAGCATGGATGTACGGTGGGTGTCTAAAGAATCTTTTAACTTTCATACTGAACCGCTCCTATACATTTCTTATTAAGAAACATGAGCTAGTTTTTTAAACTTCTATGATGATAAGTTGTCGTTTTTGAGCAATCAATGATCTTGGGCCTTGTGAAATGCTCCAAGGAGTCATTGACCAATAATGTTCATATAGGGAAGAGACATGCCATTACATGGTGATAAAGGCACCTTGTGCTTGGAGCAAGTCTTGTTGGGCACCAAGGGAACATGTAAACATGAAAATCGGGAATGAATGACATCTTGTGTTTTTCCTTGAGTTTACTTGAAAGGTTTTAGACTTAATTTCAGAGAGGAAAATGCTATTCATGTCAAAGAAGCTTATTTGTGCTTGATGCGCTTCTTACACAATTCTTTTCATGAGAGCGAGAATGGGTGGCGGGCCAGCTTTGAGTAGACATGCATTTTTAATTGGTGCACATAATTTGAATATGTTACACAAATACAGTCAGTTGATATTAATAGAATAGTGTCTGATCTTAATTTGATGTCTCATTATGATAAAAGATAGAAACCATGCATTGACCATCAACTTTTGCACATGGCACTATTGATATTTGCATTCAAAATCTTTATGCACCAAGATAATTGTTTTGGTGAAATTTGTATTGACACGAATTCTCTGTTCAAACGTTTTGAATAAAGATCAAATGTTGGTTTACATTAGGCACAAAGTTTTGGCCTAGGGTAATTCAAATTGTGCACCAATAAGAGTTAACTATGAAGTACTTTGTTCTTATTGACAATGTACGACGAGGTTACCGCTACCATTGGGAGTAGCATGATAATCAAATTGTTTTTAAAACTAGCTATCACACAAAAGAATAAATTATAGTCGTAATAAGGACACCAGATGAAATATCAATTCTAAAATTGCTATTTTGATGTTAGTGGCTTTCTTGGAGATAGCAATTGAGAAGATGAATAGATTGAATCAACAACTTGATAGAACAAATGGAGCACTTGGCACAAGGATATAAACAGGACCTTTTATTTTTGCATGTTCAGTGATAATAGCATATGACACTTGTTATAGTTTCTCTGAGTTATTGTATAACTTGTATTGAATCATTGAAATGATATCAACTAGTGAAGTTATAGTTTCTTTAAATTATTGTATAACTTGTAGTAACGAATCATTGAAATGATATGTAGTGAGATGTTACCATCGTATTCTATTGGTATCGTCGTTTTGACGGAAATAATAAAAAACACCAGTTATTGCATCAAGACATGCCAATGAATGAACATGTTTTGAGTTAGAGCCTTTAGACTTGAAAAATGTGTATGCCAAGAACATTTTTTTTTTCATAATGAATATTTTAAACAAAATCTTTGCAAGTACAAGGGGGTTTATTGGTTACTTTCACTTGATATTGTGTCCCTTCTACGACACTATCAAAAGCCCCTATCACAATTGTTTCATTTTCTCCATTATGAGCTCTTCCAACTAACTCGACAATTTTGTTGCTCATTTCTTTGCTACCAATGAGACACTTGAATTTCCTTCTCTTTTGTCTTTGATGAGTGAGACATACTTGTTGTGGCTTAGAGACGAGTGTCTTGCCAATGTGATATGTTTGTTCTCCTTTGAATCAATCACAAATATTTCAGTTTAGTTGATTTATTGCTAGCTTATAAATTAGTAGTCCATGTGCATTGCAGTTTTGACGAACAAAATTACATCACTAGCATTCATCATATGACATTTAATCAGCATATCACATCTTTGCAATGTCTAGTGCACTACAGTATATCTAGAAGCATTCTTCTCAAAAACATGAACAATGTCAAATATAGTACATGTCTTTCCCAAAATCCTTGTTTGACTTTCTTTTTGATTTTGCCTTTTGAGGCCTTGGAGTTATGATGTGTTCCACATTAGGTCTATGAAAGTCATTTCTTGTTTTTTGTTACATCGGGAGTGCAAATGCTTCCAACAAAAGTATTGAGTATTATCCTTACTAAAATTATGAATCCTATTAGATCGACACATGTCACAAATTCTTTCATTTTATCAGTAAAGCAAGTATCGACGATACAAATCTCACTCTATCAACAAAATAGAGTGATTTCTAACTTCAAGCTCTTGTAGATTATTTTTATGCATGCATTTCTTCAAGTACAATGCATTGATTATCACTTGTGATATGTTCTTAGTCCTCAGTGCATATAGCAGGCTATGTTTCACACGTGTAAACCCTCTTTGATCAATTTACACTTTGTTTAGAAGGCTTTTCTTACGTATCAAGATTGTGTCATTTCTAGCTTTTGAAAATTGGTAGAAATGAAGATAGTAATGCAACCAATCCCTCTTGTGGATTGAATGAATCCATTTATGGTCCTAAATGTCATAAATTTTCACATGCTATCAGAGCCTTGTCCACAACATTGAGTGTTTGATCCAAAGTAGAGTCCAAAATTAGCAAGTTTTAAGAGCAAAAAGCTACTTTTGAGAGGGTGTGGAATGCTAAACAGATGATGTCTTTCGATTTTGACATGACCGATCTGGGTGATCCTCACTACTGTCTAGGAATTCAAATCCATCGAGATAGAGCGAGACGGCTGATTTATATCACTCCGCAAAGGTATCTTCATAATACCTTTATCAGATATAATATGATTAATTGCAAAGAAGCTTACTCACCGATGTATCCATGTTACACACCTATGTAAGTAGCAGTACTTCAGTAATCCCTATGTGTCCATTTAGTCTCTAGGGGGCTAAATGGCGAGGATAAGGGGTACCCTTGCCTTTGGATTAAGGTACTTATGTCCTTGGATAAGGGCATGAGGGTGTCTATGCCTTGGATGGAGGTATGGAACCTAATAAGGTGTTAGGAGGACCTTACCATGGGTATTGTTCATTTTCCTAAGCCTTGCCTCAACCTTGAGCCATGAACACATAATTGGCCTTGGGCCAAAGAGCCATCACATAAGAGTCATGGGGACCTAGTAGGAGGGCGCACCTACTAGGGTCCCTTGAGGCCCCTAGAGAAACCAAGAAGTTATAACCAAGAAACATAAGTTATGGAAGGTGTCTTTTGACATTTCACTAACTTGTGAGGCTCTTGGCCTTTCCTTTGCCTCCCCTCTTCTCATTGGCTTGTGTGGACATTCCATAGTGCTTTGGAGTGAGTCATTTGCCATCTATAAGAGAGAGAGAGGGTGCCCAAAGTGGGGAAAATTTTCTGTGTTGTTGCTTGCTTCTATTCCCTAGTGGAAGGCTAGAGTGTAGAGAGCATAGATTTGGCTTGCTTGCTCTTGTGAGGATCACCATCTTTGGTATGAGACTTAGATGGGGGTAGGATCTTGAGTATGCTTGTGATTGTGATGACAATGACTAGGGGGTGCTAGATAGTCTTGCTTTTGCATAGATCTAGCTTTGGTTGGGTGGTGAATACTTGAGGCCATTTGATTGTCTACTTTTGGAAGGATCTTAGGGGCATTGGAGGAGAGGCACATTGGAGGGCTTTTGGAGGCATTGGTGGACATCAACTCAAAGGCTTGGTGGGCAGCTCTTTCTTGTTGTAAAAGTGGTATCAGATCCTCTTCCAAAGTGGGAATGGTAATTCTAAACCTCTTTTTTTGGTTGCATATGTGAAGGAAATAGCGGATTACTTGGATATTGTCAAAGGTTGCGAGATATTGGAATGCATAGCATATCCTGTCTGAATCAACAATTACAATTTGCTAATCAACAATTGGAACGTGCAAATCAACAATTGCTTCATTATGTGCAACACACTAGTGCTGAAAACAATGCACTCAAGAATGTTATGTTAGAGTTGCATGCTACTGTCACTACTCTTCGGGGATCAAACCAAGAAATGTTAGAATCCATGGAAAAGTTGCGATCCGAGAGTTTAAAATCTGCTGTTGACCTAAAAGTTATCAATAAGGCAATGATGAAGAGAAAAAGAAAGAGAGTACCGATGAGGAATATTGATGACCTATCTACACATAGCGGCAATTAGAAAAAAAGAATCCGAGCATTCAAGTATGTTGTCATCTAAACTGTATATTTGATTTGTATATGTCATTTAAGTTTGATTTGCACTTGATAACATGGATTATTTATTTATTAAACATAATTTGAGTTTCATATGTTTGTTGCAGATCATGTTTGGTGGCAAAGAACTATTTAACAAATCGTTCATGCATTGGATCATCTTTAAGTCATGTTGTACCAAGAAAGTCAATAAAGGAAATGATAAAAAATGCTCGGTTTGAAAAAATGAAAAATGAAATTGTAGAGACTGTTTTGATTAAGGTTCAATCATACTTGGATGTGAATGTGATACAAGGTGCATGTGATGTATCTGGAATTAGTAGAAATGCTTATTCTACTTTTTTTTAGAATAGTTAAAAAAGCTTTTTCCCAAGTGATGGTGAAGAAAATTAATCTTCCGCATCCATATCGGGTAAGATTAGCTAGAAATTTTTATAATGACGGAATGTTCAAAGTAGTTGGCCAACCACTTCATATAACTGAATTATACAAATCAGAATATGGTGAGCTCAATTACAACGATTGCAATAATATTTTCCTTGAAATTGAAAATGTTCTAAAATATATTATTCGATTCTATAAACTAGACGAACATCAAGTAAATGGAAAGATCCTTAATGTAATAAAATTGGATGAATCTGAAATCATCAAGGGTCAGAAGTTGGAACGTGTGAGTGTCACTTTGATGAACAAAATTTCAGATATAGATGATCGAACGTTTAGTGTTCAATCGGAAAATCACATATGGTTCCAGGTATACATTTCAATTTTCATTTGGAATATCTATATTAACAATTCATACCTTGCCAGTTTTTATTGGCATGTGATGCATTACTTAATTCTCTATAGGTCTTGAAAGAGGACCATAAAATACTATCATGGATATTTTCAAGAACAAACTATGGCGAGATTATAAAGAGACATTTGGAGGGTGGAAAATTCACAATCGAAAACCATGGAAGTTTTCAAATTCAATGGCACCTTGCAGGGGATTTGAAAACATTAAAATGTATGTATAATGTCTCTCATGGGGCAACATCAAAGAATCCATGTCTTTATTGCATGAATGATGATTGCTACAATATGAATTTGGGATGATCAACAAACACTGGCCCAACACGAGAAGCTGAAGATCCAAATATGAAAAGTGTTCTGCCAATTCCATTAAAATATGTTCACATATGCACATTGCATGCTAAGGTTCGTATTATTGAAAAACTAATTTACCTACATATTCTACTAGCATGGAATCATAAACCAGAGTCAGTGGCTAAAGCAACAATTAGGAGGTTGGAAATAGTTCTGTCAAATGCAGGACTACATAAAGGGAATGTCACAATTGAAAAAAGTGACAGACTCTCAGGGAAAAAAGGAAACGTTCCTAATAAGCCAACAATTGGAGGTGCTAAAGCAAGAAGATTTTTATCCAATCACACATGCAAAGAATCAAGTGTCAGATACAAAATTTGGAGAGAAATTGTTCAAGCCACACGAACATTGGAAGGAAGTAATCGAGTGAAAAAGGGAGAAGTGTGGACCAACTTAGACAAACTCATAGGTGTTATCAAAAAAGAAAACCTATCATCAGAAGATATGAGGACTTTGCAAAATCATTGCACCACATTTGTAAAATCTGTACATGATTGTTGGGGAAAAGACAACGTTACTCATTACATGGTGCTAATCTATATCATTATCTGGTACTTTTCTCATTTAGACTTATATTATTTTCTACTGATGTAACTAATCAAAACCTATTGTTTGCAACACATCCTTCTTCATCATGCAACTTATTTTGCAAATGAATATGGGAGCTTAAGTATCTGGTCATCACAAGGCATGGAAAAATCTCATTGGCAAGCAAGGGGAGCTTTTCATAGAGTAACAAATCATGGAGGACACAATTCAAGAAATAAATATTTAGTTCAACTTTTTCAGTGGTTTTACAGAAGAGCACAATTTAGATATCAAGCTAAAAACTTGCCAAGTATTACGATATTTTGAAAGGCATTCAAATTCATTACAAAAGAAAGATCCTTGTAATACATCAAAAATCTATTACAGAAAATTATTTAATTATCATCATCATCCTCTTCAAGATTCAGATGGATGGTATTGTCATGAAGGAATAATCTCCTTTCATATGGATCCAAAAATTCTAAATTTTTCCTCTTGCTCATATCAATGTAGCCCAAATAAAGGGCCATTGCAGATGATCTTTTGGTAGTCTCATTGGGAGTATAATCCAATATCTTAATAGCCAAATCTCTCTTCACAAAAATTATTTTATATGTTCCTCTTGCGTACTTATGGCCTCCTAAAAGAACTGATAATGATTTGATGGCCATAATGACAGTGATTGCATATGGATTATAAGATGAATGATATATACAAATCTCATTATTTTGAAAGTTTTTCAAATAATGAGATAGAGAAACATCTTTTCTCCCAGCTGATACACCTCGGACGCCTCCATGTCTCATACCAAAGGCATCTATTTCAATAGCATTATGTAAACGAGAAGAAAATAAATTTAGAATGATATATAACACTGCAAACTCAATAAGAAAATTGAACAATATCAATACGAATAAGAAATAAGAAAACTAAACAATATCAATACCAATATAATATCTACTTACCAGATCATAATCATCGTAATCAATGACGTTTGCTCTGCTGATGTCATGTCCTCCAATGGCCTCTACATTTCCGGAGGGGATATATCTAGCCCTAGGAAGATATCTTTTTTTAAATTCCAAAAATTCCTCCTCTGTAGGCAAAGTCTTTTCATAGGCTTTAGATTTTTCAATCATGGCCTCCAAGGCCTCATTGCTAGATTTTCAATTGCCATCTTTATCATAATCTATCTCACTTTCAAGGTCATCATATGAGTAATCAACAATGTCAGAAGATTTTGATAAATTTTGAGCAAAAATTGAGAGGATTTCATCCTCTCTCAGATTCAATACATCTTTTATATCATTAAATGAAATATAACATTCATTATTTATAAAATATAAAGGAACATCGAGTAGAGTTGATTGATTAACAGAAGATGCAGATGGAAGAGAATCAGGGAGGATTATAGAATGAGGGAGAGTTTTTTGATAATCTGAAGTCATAAATGCTTCAACTTCAACCCCTATATCAGTATCTGCATCATTTACATCAACTGGAGTAGGTGCAGATGCTTTGATCAATGGAACATCATCTGGAATTTCAGCAGATATGTCGAACACAAAAGCCATTCCTTTGATTAGAAGGCGACATATTCTTTTGTGGATATCACAGTATATATTTCTTTTGAAATGGTCATACAGGTTAGAGTACTTTCTATTGTGTTTATACTTAGAGGATGGTTGGGAATGTACAAGGTCCTAAAAATGAACGAAACAAAAATTATCTATATCCATGACATGAGTACTAATAATCTGAAAAAAATTATCAAGATAAGATTTAAATTATAATGATTCTCATAAACTAGCTTATTGATATCGAAGGGAGCAAAAAAAATACTAGCAAAATACTCTAATTTGTCAGATGGAATGTCACTTGTATTAAAAAAATCCATAAGTTTGTCATCTGAGGCCATGGAGGAACTAGCCATATTGAATCTAATATCGGTTCAACGTGTCAGATAAATATCGGTAGAGGAATAAAGCAAAGTGCGCGCACTGATCCGATACAACAAAGCTTTCATCAGTTCATCTTCTGAACATATCCAAATATGCCAAGACAAGGACAATACAGACCAAGGCAATGAAGACCAAAAATACAACCGATATATACGAGACATCAACAAGGGCAAGTGTCGATTGTAGTGATCACTGGAGTTCAAGTGACTGAAGATCTCTCCAATGGAGATAGTGCATTTCCTGCAGGAGACAATGAATCTTGCTATCAAAAACTCATATTATCCAGTTGCAATTACATTGTGTTTTGCACCATGGAAATGGAGATCATAGAAATGAAAGAGCCTCATAGAAAAAGTGGCTCATATATTTTCAAAAATGATGTTTACAAAAAATTGTATTACATAATACAAAATTCCATAGTTCATAATCTACGGATCTTCTATTTCGATGGATGTTCCAATGTCTTTGCATTTTATATGCTCTTCCTGCCTTACTCTTACCTGCACAAGAGAAATTGTTTTAGTTATATATTTTATAAAATTGATTCGCTTAGAAATAGAAAAAAGGAATACTTTTATATGGCATAACGTACCTTTACACCATTCAATCGAAATTGATAGTATTGAGGTAGATCGAATTGCAACATGTCTAGTTCTGATCGAATGTGATTGAGACACCAATCTTCCTCGACCTCAACCATTGCAAGAATGTTGTCATTTCTTTTCACTGTTATCTGAAGTTGCTCTTGAGGGTTTATACCAAAATCTTGATCCATCTTCTATAATACAGTAGCAAAGTGAGCATTTGTTTTTCGATGTGATATCTAAATGTCATGGATGAATAACATACTCCGCACTCAACTTGCTGATTTTGTTCTGTATCCCAACCATCATCCAACAACTCGGCGATTATATCAGCACTCAAATCCTTACAAATAAAGATTGTTTTCGTTCTCCGAACATTGCATTTGGAGAAAAAATAAAAAATAATAATAAAAGGTAGATACCAACTTAATCTATTATTCTTTGATCCAGTGCTACATTTTAATATACTCTGAATATCAATATATAGCCTAGATCGAAATCTTTCTGAAATTGCTGCATCAGGAGAAATCCATTCCTCACTCAAAAAATCTGCTAGAGGATATGGCTCTAATCTACTCACTAAACCATTTTTATCAAGAAAATAGGTGTGATCATAAAAAAAACTCATGACTCTAAAAGTGATTTTGGAGAATGACCTTTATATTGTAAAATACTGATATCCGAATTCCTACAATTGATTGAACTGATTGCCATTCAAAGAAATTTGATGGATACAAGTCTGCAAAACCAACAAAAACATCTCAAGAAAAATATAATTTAAAGAAAATGCTAAATCTAAAGAAATTGAATCTGAAAACTTACAATTGCATTTCCTTCTATCATTTGGATTCAGATCATGAATGTTGAGCTCATTGTGAAGATAAGCATGCTGAACTAAAACTTCATTATCCTGCCTTTCCAAGAGCTTCTATATATGTTATCCGATCTTTTTCTTTTTCGGAATGAGCCTTTTGCAGAGGGATGCATCAAGATCCATTGATAATTTTGATATATTCTTGGTATCCATTGATCTTCTGCATTTTTTTTATTGCAAATATTGATTGCATCAATGGTTCCTCTTGGTCTCCGATTATGTGTAGCCATTAGTCGAAAATATGAGTACACAAGCTGAGATCGGAGAGAATGTAGAGATTACGAGGTAAACCTAAGCTCACTTTTGATGAATCAGACCTGGACACTGGTCGACTTCCCCACTCACAAGAGAGTTATCGACAACAAGTGGATCTTCAAGAAGAAGATCAACTTTGATGGTTCCATTGCCAAATGGAAAGCACGGCTAGTGGCTAAAGGATTCACTCAAGTCCAAGAAGTGGATTATCAAGAAATATTCAATCCTGTCGTCAAGATGCAGTCAATTAGGACTCTGATTGCATTAGCAGCCACAGAAAGACCTCGGAATACACCAAATGGATGTCAAGACAACATTTCTCAACGACAATGTCGAAGAGGAGCTGTACACCTTCCAACAAGAAGGATTCGAAGTCAAAGGCCAAGAGCACAAAGTGTGCAAGCTGCACAAAGCAAATCACGATATGAAACAGGCCGCAAGAGCATGGTTCAATAGAATCAACTTTTATCTCATTCAATTGGGATTTGCAAACAATTCAGCTGACTGTAATGTTTATTCAAAGCATATAGACACCAATTTAGTTCAATAGCTCTTTACGTAGATGATGCATTTATTTTGTCTAACGACACTTCTCTCCTGCACACTACTAAGAGTTATCTGTCAAAAAAATTTGACATGACTGATTTAGGAGCTGTCCATTCTTTGCTAGGAATTCACATTACTAGAAATAGACTTCATAAGACGATCTATCTTAGCCAGCAGACATATCTAAAAGGCATTTTAGAAAAGTTTCACATGTCTGATTGCAAACCAATTGATACCCCAATGGATCCAAGTATTGTATTGAATAAACCTACTAGTGCTAATTTTGATAGTGAAGTACTCAACATAGTGAAGTACCCTTATCATTCACTAATAGGATCTTTGATGTATGCAATGCTAAGTACTAGACCAGATTTAGCATACACTGTTAGCACGTTAAGTCAATTCATGTCTAATCCTAGGATCTTACATTGGAAAACATTAAAGAGAGTGATGAGATATATTCAGAGAAGTTTAGATCACATTTTCTGTTATGATGGAAATGCTATCGACCCACTCGTTCTACAAGGCTACTCCGACTCAAATTGGGGAGGAACAGTCTCTACCAAAAAATCTACCTCCAGGTTATGTTTCTATTTGGCAGGGGGACCAATTTTGTGGAACTCAAGGAAGCAGAAATCAGTTGCGCTTTCTTCGACAGAGACAGAGTACATCGTAGCATGTCAAGCTTCAAAAGAAGCTGTGTGGATCAGGTTATTACTTCACGACTTGCATCACACTCAGTTCAATGCTACCACCATTCTGTGTGACAACTTGAGCTATATTTCACTGTCACTGAATCCCAGATTTCATGGCAAATCTGAGCACATAGAAATCTAGTATCATTTCATTCGGGAGAAAGTTTTCTCAAGGCAAGTGATCCTTCAATACTGCCCCACAACAGAAATGGTCGCAAACATCTTCACCAAAGCGCTTCCTAGGATCAAGCACCAGAAGTTCTTCGACATGCTGAACCTGACGAAGATACCAAGGCACCAACCGTGACCTTAAGGGGGACTGTTGAAAATTAAGCCCACAGTTGTCTCCTTGGAATCACAAACTCAGACAACCAACTTATTTGAAGAACATCTACAATGGGATTCCGGTTGATCTCCAGCAAAGGGTAACCTATCTTGTCATAATTTCAAAGTTCAGATGTTAAGTTTAATAACTTGAAGTCATTGAAGACTTGGCCATCTTCAAGGGCTTCCGCAAACTTGCATTTAGAACAAGTCTGTAGAAATAAATTACTTTCGAGACACTCTGCAGAAATGAACTATGTTCGAGACAGTTTCGAGACAACTTTGCAAAATATTCACGAAAGTTTCGCGACAGTCCAAAAGTTCAACTATTTTAGAACACCCTCGACTTTTTTGCGAAATGTTTGCAACAGTTCAAAAGTTCAAATAATTTTTAACACCTTCGACTTTGTTCACAAAAGTTCGCGAAGAGAGAGAAAATTCTCGAAGGTCATCTATTTTCATGTTAAACTATTTTAATGGCACCTTCGTCTTTTTAAGGGCACTTTCGCTTTTTTAAGGGCACCTTCACCTTTTTCGCACAATCTCGAAGAGAGAGAAAAATGCCGAAGGTCATCTATTTTGAACAAGGAACGTTCCCAGCCACTTCCCAAATTTGCGAAGTGAGAGAAAGCCACTTCCCTTATAAAGCGAAGTGAGAGAATTTGCAACGCCCTCGTCCATGGATGCAATCAATAAATAGATCATCCCAACACAAATTGCATGAGACGCTCCATCCATGAGACGTATTATTTGAGCCTCCCAATTACGCCCTCAATTTTTGGATGTAATTGCTATTTGTATTGTGCTTCAATGTAATATAACACCAGCACATTTTTATCTGTGTACAATACAGATGAATGCTTGTTGTGATTGAATGCACTTTTATTGCACTCACTCTGATCAGAACACGGTGTCTACGGCTCCTTAGTTTCTGATCAGACGATGACTGCCTTGGACGCTTGAGAAACTCGCGATATCATACTGCTCTTCCATTTATTTAAGAACTATATTTCACATTGAATCTGATTTCAATAGTACCACACACAAGCCATCTTTAATCTCTTTGGTGAAATGTACTCTCGTTTTAGAGTATGAATTAATTTTTAAAATCTTGTCGGGCAATCAAATTACCTAAAGCTATGACTATCTCTAGCATAAGCTATCTATTAGACTGTTTTTGCACCTAGTAGAATGGGAGAGCTGTTCCGCAATATTCCTGCTCTCTTCTTCGTTCTCATTTATCCTATCTCCCTTGCCCCATCAGATTGAAGGAGGTCACCCGAGAGAGAGAGAGAGAGAGAGAGAGAGAGAGAGAGAGAGAGAGAGAGAGAGAGAGAGAGAGAGAGAGAGAGAGAGAGAGAGAGTATGTAGGAGTAGGAATGGACTGCACCGTCCCTCGGCCCTCTACACCTCCCTCAAAAATAATTACCCCACTGCAAACGACCATCTTCTCTTAGCCCTCATTACAGTTTTACAACAAAAGGTCTTTTTTTTTTTCCCTATAGGATTCCAGCACAAAATTTGCAATATTCATTGCAGATGCTACCATAGAAGGTCGTTTCTCAACCAACAACCTATTGGAAGACATTCCAACAACATGAAAAGTTGTCTTTCCTCGCATTGCAGTTTATTAGCTTTCATAACTACTATTCACAACTAACTAACTTCATACTCAAAGCTTTCATGCAAAATAGAGATTTCAGAAGCCCAAACTAGTCCAAAATAACATGTAACATTGTCCTTGTTTTTTCTTACTTCTATTTGTTGTTTCTTCTGCCTCATTCACAAGGCAATGACAAGTGGCTCAAAACACTGGCTCCAATGACCTTACCTTAACCAGGATCAGAATCGTGGCCCCAACAAGCAATTCAAGAGACCTTATCTTTGCATAAAAGTTGTAAGTTCTGTTCTTAGCTCTTTCCTTCAAACAGAACCTATAAACTTCTTGACAGTCTAACATATCATCTTTGAAGGATATTGGGGACTATGAAATAACATGGTAATTCCTTTTTTTGCATGCAACTTCTCAAGGTCTACCTACACGCATGTCTAGTTTTGCACCTTTCCGTCTTTCCCATTGTTTTTATGTTGCATGTTCTCCTTTCCTTCATGATACTGTTTGCACATCTTTGACATGTATTTCAACATCCCATATACCAATAATGAGATTGGGCTATTTTAGGGTTTAGAGGATTTTTGCCATTTCATATCCTTCAATTAAACCTCCTAGTAGTCCTTATTTTTTTTGATCCAAGCAAAACACAACGATGTAGACAACTATGAATAGGAATAGATGTAGAGTCTAAGATTGAAATACACTCACGTTTTTGTCGCCAGAGCATTGCAACGAAGAAAAATCTCTTCTTGTAAATTTTGCCAATCACCTGACATGAAACGCCGAATTCGATTATGAGTTTCTTGATGACTTAATTCAACTTAACCCATGAATCAATCTTAAATACACCAAATTAAAGGCAAGATGACTAGAACACCTTTCAATACGGATGTTTAAAAAGCAACTAAGGTACTTGAAGTTGTGCATTCAGATATTTGTGGACCATTCGGAGTATTGTCATTGGGTGATGCAAAGTACTTCATTACGTATATTGATGACTTCAGCAAGTTTCATGTGGTATACTTTATTCGTACCAAGTCTGAAGCTTTTGAGAAATTCGTTGAGTATACGAATTGGGCTGAGAAGTAGACAGGCAATAAGCTGAAATAGATTTGCACAGATCGTGGAGGTGAGTATATTTTCAACGAATTCAAGGCTTACTATACTGATCGAGATATTATGCATACAAAGATTGCATCATACACAACTCAACACAATGGAATAGCTGAACGAAGAAATCGTACACTGATGGAAGCTGCAAGGTGTATGATGGCTCATGCAAAGGCACCAAAATAGTTGTGGGCATAAGCAGTGGCTACATCAAATTATCTGTAGAATCATATTCTGAAATCTCAAATACCGGATAAAACTCCTCATGAGATATGGTGGAAGTCAAAGCCAAATCTAGAACATGTTCAGACATTTGGATGCGCAGAGTATATGCACATACCAGATAAGCTGAGAAAAAAACTTGATGAAAAAACAGAACAAGATTTTTTTGGTAGGATTCGAGTTACATTCATCATATTATCGTGTCTATGTACCCGAAACTGGCAAGAAAAAAGTTGTTCGAGATGTTAAATTTGATGAGACAAAATACATAGCAGACAGTGATCTAGTCGGCTATGAAATTCTCAAAAATCATTATGAGCTACCAACGACGATAAAAGAAAAACAAGTAGAAGATGAAAGAGAGTTACCAGATTTAAAGAGAGGTCAAGATCGAGTGCATGACAGACTCGAATCGCCAGATCGAATTCCAGCAGAATCGAATTTGAAACATGCAGAATTGAACTCGAAACCACCTGTGAGAAGATCAGATAGACAACGACAACCATCAGAAAGGTATGGTCAGGATGTTTTTAATGCAACCTTCAAATTTTGTGGGTTCTGTGATGAATCTCAAACATTCGAGGAAGCTGTTGATGGACCAGATAAAGATCATTGAATTCAAGCAATGGAGGACGAAATGTCATCCATGTATAAGAACAATGTATGGACACTTGCACCTATTCCTGATGGCAGAAAACCAGTCAAATGCAAGTGGATCTACAAGATCAAAATAGGTCTTGATGGATAAAACATCAGATACAAAGCAAGGTTGGTTGCTAAAAGATTTTCACAAAAGTATGACTACTCTTTGTAACTCATTCACTCAATCAGAGACACAGCAACAAGATAAGACAACAAGAGATGTATATTGATGAATCAGATTCAGTTATAAAAATTCGTTTTTGATCAATAGTTTCTTATTGTTTAAATTGTCTTAAGTTGTCTCTTACTTCCGCATATTATTTTCGCACGCATATTCAATCAAGGCAAACACTGTTCCATTAGTACATAGATCAGATACCGTCCCGATTGAAGACACTGATATTAGTTTGATTTATTCAAACTTTCATCATGTTCTCTGTGGAAGAATAATTACTATTTTTCCTACACTCGAAACATTGTGTATTCAGAAGTGTTGTAGTAGTAAGTTTGAAGTTATGTTTATGATTTATGGTTTCAAGATGCAAGGTACAGTTAGAGTTAGAATTGGAGTTATACTTAGCATTTGGGCTGTAGGGTAGAGTTACAGTTAGAGTTAGAGTTAGAGTTAGGGTTAGATTTGGAGAGAAAAATCTGTCAAATTTTGTACACGAAGAAGGTTGTATAGAAGGAGGTTCTTGGATATAGCTAGGATTTTGAGTTTAGTATTTGATTTGACATAAGGCTTATACTAACATTGTGTTTTTTTTGTAGATTTCATCGAGCAGGCTGTTGGAACGAGCGAGTATTTTCATTCCACCTTGCTATTGACTATGTTCTAGGTAATTGCATTAAGTTAACGAGTGTGTATGTTTTTGCATATGGTGAAGGTCATTGTCAATCGACGAACGTTCGTGTGGGACTTTATGGAGCGGTTTGTTTTGCGCGATGGCAAACACATCTGCACAATTATTTAGACACACACGTGCATTAAAAAAAAAATCATGCATCAAGTGGTAAATCTTGATTCATAAGATACAATATAGTCTCATTATTTTGTTGTTAGGAATGTTCCTACTTTGCTTTGCATGTGATGTTTGAATGAAAATAGGTTATTTTTTCATTTGAACTCGATATCTCAATGTGTTATGGCTATGTTGTTATATGAAAAAGATAGTAGTAGCGATCTCAAAAATACTACATGAACTATGCATGGATAAATGGGACACTCAATCTAATTGGTGCTTCCAAAACCAAAATCATCTTGAGAGAAAATGTCATGGCTAAGTAATGGATATAGCAACACTTATAAATATTGGTCCATGGACATTAATTCTACTATGGCATTCATGTTTATTATTCAAGCCAACAATTTGTTATTGTTATAATTTAATGACTATTTAATGATAATTTACTATTGAATGACTTAGTAGATAGGTTTGAAAATTTTTAAGATCCTTATCTAAGAGCCTAACCCTAACCCTAATTACATTTACTAAAACTAGCAAAACACTTGGGCACACTCTTCTTCTTTGTTTCTCAACTCTTTGTGTCGGCCGTCCATTGCCCCTCAACCCCTTCTTTGAAAAATTCGACACTGCCCTCCCATTTTAGGTAGTTTCTGTTGGATTTCAAATGCTTAGCCTCAAATTCATTCAATAATGAGCATCTTGAAAGCTGTATGTACTTATACAGAAACCAAAAAAAGAAAGCTCAAATTTTTGAGTAGAAGATCAAAAAAATCCAGTTTCGAATTTTTCCGACCCAAAGACCGAAATCTAGAATCAAAATTTTTCGATACCGCATCGACTCGAAAAATATGTAATTTTTCGATACGGGATCGACTTGAAAAATGTGTACTTTTCGATACCCAAAATCATAATTTTTCGATATCCAAATTTGAATTTTTCGATACAGGATCAACTCAAAAAATTCGTAACTTTTCGATACTTGAAATCAGAATTTTTCAATAACCATAATCAAAATTTTTCGATACACAAAATCAGACTTTTTCGATACTATGGTCAAAAATTTTCGATACCCAAAATCAGAATTTTTTTGATACGGGATCGACTCGAAAAATTTGAAATTTTTCGATAACGAAAATCATAATTTTTCGATACAGTATCAACTCGAAAAATTTGTACTTTTTTGATACTCAAAATTAGAATTTTTTGATACAGGATCGATTCAAAAAAATTATAATTCTTTGATATCCAAAATTAGAATTTTTCGATACCCAAAATCAAATTTTTTTTGATATGGGATCGACTCGAAAAATCCGTAATTTTTCGATACCCAATATATATATATATATATATATATATATATATATATATATATATATAAACTTTGTTCCACTTTTATGCATGGGTGAGAGGATCTGCCTCCCTTCACCCATGCACACACATTTTTGGACTAAAAAACCTGGGGAGGAGGATGCATGTATGGGGAAAAGGATGCATAGCCCTTCTCCCCATGCATGCATCTAAGGGGCCTACTCCAAATTTAAATTACCCTGTACTCACACACACTCTTATTCATCATTTGTTTCCTGGTGGGTCTCTCTCTCTCTCTCTCTCTCTCTTTCTCTCTCTCTTTCCGTAGTTCCACTCAAGCCTGCATGTCAGACCTATGTGGCATAGCTTAGTTGGCTTGTCACACAAGCCTATGTCAAGCCTATGTGGCAGACTGCAACAACATGTCTGCATGGCAGACATCAAGCCTGTGTCATGCCTATATGACCTACAACATGTCTGCATGGCAGACATCAAGCCTGTGTCATGCCTATATGACCTGCCACCACCTTTCCATTAACGACTAACGTTCATATATCTCTATCTCTCTCTCTCTCTCTCTCTCGCTCTCTCTCTCTCTCTCTCTCTCTCTCTCTCTCTCTCTCTCTCTCTGCGGATCTGGACTGGCAGGCACTCTCTCTTTGTGTGAATCGCGACTGGCGGGCCGGTAGGCAGCTGTTCATGTGGATCGCGAGTGGCAGGCAATTGTTGATTTGTCTGAAGCATTCGGAAGGAGAAACTGAAGCATCCGAAAGAAGAAATGACCCTCAGCTGTATCAATAACGGATTTGGGGGAGGTAAAACTTGTTCCCAGATAAAACTTCTTGTCTGGCATGTAAGTGTCAGTCAGGTGATCTCATTCATTATGATGTAAGTGTTAGTCAGGTGATCGATATTCAAAATGATGCCAGAAATAACGATGCTTAGATCGATGTTCATAATGAGCAGCACGAAAAATATCTGGTTGCGGATCCTGAAAGACTGGAAAATCATGCTAATTTTATTTAGCGTTTACTTGATCAGAT
Organism: Diphasiastrum complanatum; assembly: GCA_029204225.1. NCBI lineage: Eukaryota > Viridiplantae > Streptophyta > Lycopodiopsida > Lycopodiales > Lycopodiaceae > Diphasiastrum > Diphasiastrum complanatum. The sequence goes on along the minus strand of CM055104.1, from coordinate 13,833,200 downwards.
GGACAAGTATGATAAGGTGATACGGCTCTCTTTCAAGAATGATATAACTTTTCAAAATGCTTTGTCTGCTACTATGGAGACTTTTGTGAATTTGAGTAAATGGGCAGCTGAATCTATTTCCCTATATATGGACGACAAACTTCAGAAGGCTGCTGATCTCAAGCAGGTGAATACTATATATGGCTAAGCATCAGATTTATGATAGCAAAGAATCAAATAATGAACAAAAGTACAAGATTTTAGTGTATTAGCATTAGCTTCAACACGAGTTAGAGAGAGAAAGCTAGAGAGATAACAAGCAAAATAGTTTAGATCCAAAATGGCATGAGGTAGCTACAAAACTTTGGTCCTTCATCATTGATTGTGAGGAGAGCTACACATATTTATGGAGTTTGAGGTAGCTCAAGGTAGAACCACATCTATCCATTCCAAAATAACAACTAAAGTGACATCTAGAGTCTATGTGACATTTGTCACTTTCCATGCATGAAATTCTACCAACTTTTTACGAGTGTACTAGTTCTAACTAACAAAGTACAAATCATCATGCATGTGTCCTTTATACTTTGTGAATGCCTTGCATATCACTATGGATCACTTACAATTAATGCATGTGAATTGCCACGAGTTTCTACAAGCATGAATTTGTCTATGTCTACAAACTATATGTAAGTTGTAATCTTCAAACTAGACATTACATAACCATGTAGCTCGAGTTCTATGTAGGCCAAACTTGGCATTTTGCATTTATGAGCTACATACTTGCATGGTACAACATTTGTAGCAAGTCAAGAAATCAATATGGATTTGTTTTTCCAATTTTAACACTCCTCCTAAAACTAATCTATATTGATTTGAATATGGATCTTGGTATAACTCCAAGATTGGCTCTATGCTTGATGAAGGAACTTTTGCTCAAAGGTTTGGTGAGCATATCAGCAATGCAGGATGATGTGTCGATGTGCTCCAAATTGATTTCCCCTCCAATGACCTTCTCTCTCACGAAGTGATGTGCAACTTCGATATGCTTGCTCCTTGCATGGAATATCGGGTTGTTGGCAAGGGCTTGGGCTGAAATGTTGTCACACATGATCATAGGTAGATCCTCTTCCAAACCTTATCTTTAGTTCCACTAGTAACCTCTTGATCCAAAGTACTTCCTTTGTAGTTGTAGTGAGTGCCTTGTACTCAGCTTCACATGATGAGAGTGATACAATATCTTGCTTTTTGAAAGCCAAGATATCAAGTTTCCTCCAAGATATATGACATAAGCACTTGTAGATTTTCGGTCTGCTCTATCACTCGCAAAATCCGAGTCAAAATAACCAATAATAGAAAGATCTTCAGTTTTATACAATAAACCAAAACCAAAATTTGAAGATATATATCTAAGCACTCTCTTGGCCATTTTCCAATGATAGATGGTAGGATTTTGCATAGCCTAGCTCAACTTATGAACACTAAAGCTTATGTCACGTCTAGTTATTGTGAGCCAAATTAAGAGCCTGTAAGACTTCTAAAAAGTGTGATGTCCATGAAGGATCTTTCATCACCTTTGTTAGAGTCCTTTACATTTTTCTCCATAGGTGTTTCTATACTCTTACAATTCAACATATTAAACTTCTTTAACATTGAAAGAGCATACTTGGATTGACATACAAAAGCTTTATCTTTAAGAAAGTCAATCTCTAATCCTAGAATATAGTAATTTTTTTCAAGATCTTGCATCTTGAACTCTATTCCAAGTGCAATCTTGGATTCCTCAACTAACTTGATACTACTTCATGTCAGAATGATATCATCAACATAATAAGAAGAATGACAATATCTTTATCAAAAAATTTGACATATAAGGAAGGATCATAGTTACTAAGATTAAATCCTAGTGACTCAAGAAAGGTATTAAGCCGAGAATACCATGACCTTGGAGCTTGCTTCAATCCATATAAACTTTTGAAGAGCAAGCAAACTTTTTCTTTATCATGGATGAACCCAATAGGCTGATCCATATAAATCTCTTCTTCTAGATACCCATTTAGAAATGCATTAGAGACATCTAGTTGAAGAGCTTGCCAATTGAAAAAACAAGAGAATTATGATCATTAGAGGAGTTTTAATTTCCAAAAGGCCCTTTAAGAATTCGTGCAAGATGCCTTTTCTATTATTAAAATATTATAACACTAATACTTTTGACTTGCCATAACTTTTTAATCGTAGTTCAAAAGTATGTCATGTAACATATAATTGGAAAGCCCTTGTTGAGTGCTTTCCAATGCACTAAACTCCGCTAAATTCGGACTGACCACTAAAAAGTTATGCCATTTTAGTATGGAATCAAAATGTGGACTCAAAAAGTTACATTATGTAGATTTCAAATTTGAGTGTTTTGATTGGTCCATGTGTAAGAAACATTTGAGAAAAAAATATAAAAAGAATATCTACAAAGGTCTTTTTGGATTTAGAACTCCTCTAATGTCTAATTGATACCATCTTTGCAACTGGGGCAAAGGTCTCCTCATAATCAAGTCCATAAACTTGAGCAAAACCTTTAGCACAAAGCCTAGCCTTGTACTTGTTGATTGTGCCATCTTTATTATACTTGACTCGAAAAACCCACTTGCAACCAATGATGTGTTTGTTGGATGGAAGATCCACAAGCTCCCATGTCTTATTGGCCATCAAAGCTTCATATTCCTCCTTCATGGCAAGGTACCATTCCTTCGAGTTGAGTGTATCATATACATCCTTCGGCTCCTCATGAGAAATAAAATAGGCATAATTAGTGGAGTTGATTTCCACTTGCTTGTCTCTATCTTCATAGGTAAGCCTTCTTGGCTCGGATCTTTCTCTTTGAGATCTCCTTGGTGAAAAGATTCGAGGCGACTCCTCCTCAATTCTCGGCTCCATCTCCATGATAATCTTCAAGGGTGATGATTGGAGTATCTTTGTGAGAATCTTTGAACTCGGCCTCCTCAAGAATGTATTTTTGATCTTCATGAAATATAACATCTCTACTCTCAATTGTAGTTGAGGTAGAGGGAACATAGATTCTGTAAGCTTTCTTGTTGGATGCATATCCAACCATGATCCCTTTAATAGAATTAGGATCATCTCTTTTCCTTGTTTCCAAGGGCACATTAACAAAGCAAGCACAACCAAAAACTCTCAGGTGATCTACCTTAGGTTTCTTCTTAAACAAGACTTCAAAAGGTGATTTTCCAGCAAGTGCATTGTGAGGTAATCTATTGCACAAATAGTTTGCACAATGTATAGCTTCACCCCAATAATCAATAGCCAAAGAAGCTGCTACTCGAATTGCTTTAGCACATTCACATAAAGATCTGTTTTTCCTCTCAGCTACTCCATTTTGAGATGGAGAATAAGCACAAGAAAACTCTCTCTTTATTCCTTCACCTTCACAATACTCATGAAACTTGTTAGAGATGTATTCACCTCCTCCATCACATCTTAAAGCTTTAACTTAAAAAGAAAATTGTTTCTCAACATAAGCTTTGAAGATTAGGAACTGATAAAAAACCATTGCCTTTGAAGAAAGTAGATACATCCAGGTATATCTAGTAAAGTCATCAATAAAGGTGACAAAACATGTTGCACCACCAATACTTTTAGAAGAGGAAAAATGTACATCTGAGTGTATAAGCTCCAAAGGATGAGTAGTCTTTATAAAAGACTTCTGATATGGCTTTCTGTGTGACTTTGCAATGGCACAAGCCTCACAAGGCTTGAAATCTTTAGAAAGAGATTTTGGAAGACCAAAAGCCTTCACCTTCTTAACCATAGAAGACATAGATTTAAAGTTAGGATGACCCAACCTTCTATGCCATAGCTCCTCCTTAGATAACAAAGCAACTTCACAAAGGTTTGCATTCTCATAAGAATTCAACTTAAAAATTCCACCACATCTAGTTCCATCAGCAAGGATCTCATCTTTTCTCTTAATAAAACAAGTATTGGAGTTGAACTTTACGTCACAACCATTATCAAGCAACTTTCCCACACTAATTAAGCTCTTTGTGAGTTTTGGAATGAAAAGAACATTAGAAAGTGCAAGAACTTTTGAAGAAGCAAGTTTCAATGGAATATTGCCAATTCCTTCTATTGGGCACTCATGATCATTAGTTGTGTAAATAGATCTCTTGAGTCCTTTGAAAGGTAAGATTGAGTCAAATGACTCCTTTGAACAGCACATATGTGAAGAGGCTCCACTGTCTATGTACCAAGCTCCATCTTTCTTGAAAGGTGATGAAGAAAAACTAGACACAGTAAGTGATCCTTCTCCATCACTTGCAATAGAATCTTCTTCAATCTCTTTGGAGAGATTAGCTTGCTTGAGTTGATTTTTCTTCTTGAAGCAATTAGAGGCATAGTGCCCCTTCTTGCCACAGAAGAAACACTTCACTTTCTTCTTCTTGGTCTTTGAGTTAGAAGGATGAGATGTAATCATCCTCTTCACCATCTTTGTCTCGATCTTTGGCTTTGCCTTTGTTAGATGATTGAGAGAACTGATTCTTACTCCTTCCTTTCTGCTTGCCTTTGACAAAGAGGGTGTCACTTCCACCATGCTCGAGTTTGTTCATCCTGGAGAGTTTCTAGATTAGGCAACTCCTCTTTAATAGCAAAAGACTGAACAAGATTATCATAGTCATCTCTCAAGCCATTCAGTATGAATTGAACTAGCTCATTTTGCTTAATAGTAACACCAACATAGGAAAGCTCTCTATGTAAATCTTTAACTTTCAGAACATAGTTAGATGCACTCTCTTCACTTCTTTGGAAAATTTGGAAAACATGATTCCTAAGAGTGAGTATTCTAGAAGTATTCTTTGCTTCATAGATGGTCTTTAGTGCATCTCAAGCTTCTTTGGCTCTAGTGCAAGATCCTATCTCTCTCAAAATTTCATAAGATACATTCATCTTAATGAAATGTAGAGCCATTCTAGCTCTTTTCTTGTACTTAAGAATTTTAGCATGTGCTTGAGGCTCCTCCTCAACACCAAGCACAATATCCATAACATCCTGGAGTATCAAGATAGACTCCATTCTGAACTTCCAAATTGAGTAATTAGAAGTGTTTAGTCTTTCACTGGCTTCTAGAAGATATCCTCCCTGAGATGCCATTTTAATGAAGACTTCTTAGTTATTGGATTGAGATATGTTTGAGCTTGTTCCAATTAGACTTAAAGTTGCTGCTCTCTTTCACTATAGGTATTTTCAAGGATGTACTACCTTCCTATGTGAAACACTTGCAACGGTATTTGAGATAACTCTCAAATATTCCACAAAACAAGTTATCTAGATCAGACACACAAAGTGGATTGAGACACTTTGGCTAGTTTGAATCCTACTTTTGGCACGTGTGAAATGCATCAAAAGAAAATACAATTGACTCTCAAAAGGCTCAAAAGGTGTTCATTACATCAAACTCAGTCTTGATCTTCAGTTTCTTGTGTAGGATGCTCAAAACAATGGATTTAGAACAAAGCAAGATTGAATCAAATCAAAATGCTGTCACTCGGATTTTGGACCTATCCCTATCCTCTTTAAGAGCTTATAACTCTTGCTAGACACATCAGATTGATTTGGTTTCAATTTCTATGGAAAGTATAGATCATAACTTTTCATTAAGCTATAACACTACTATCTTTGGATCTATTAGCAAGGAGAACAAAAGGACTAAAAATATCTGATTTTCACATGTGCGGAATTCCAAAATTCCGTTACTACCTCTTTTCAGGTCTGAAAAATCAGTTCCAATCAGATTTGTTCCAAATACACTTTAGAGAAAGGTGAAAAAAAGTGCAAAACTATTTTTTTTGCTTGATTTAGCTCTCAGTTTCTTGTACAGTCAGAGATGTTAGCATGCAAAGCTTAATTTGGCTCTGATACCATGAAAAAATTTCCAGAATTCACACATGTGAGAAATGTCCACAAGTATGATTGATCTTAATTAAGCTTTGTGATTAGCACAGTAACCTGATTCTAGATTGTTTAGCAAGATCTAGTTAAGAAGAAATGGCTTAACCACAATCTAGCATGCTAAGAATCAGATTATGATAGCAATGAATCAAAGAATGAACAAAAGTACAAGATTTTAGTGTATTAGCATTAGCTTTAGCATGAGTTAGAGAGAGAAATCTAGAGAGATAACAAACAAAATAGTTTAGATCCAAAATGACATACTTTGGTTCTTCATCATTGATTGTGAGGAGAGCTACACATATTTATGGAGTTTGAGGTAGCTCGAGGTAGAACCACATCTATCCATTCCAAAATGACAACTAAAGTGACATCTAGAGTCTATGTGACATTTGTCACTTGCCATGCATGAAATTCTACCAACTTTTTACAAGTATACTAGTTCTAACTAACAAAGTACAAATCATCATGCATGTGTCCATTATACTTTGTGCATGCCTTGCATATCACTTACAATTAATGCATGTGAATTGCCACGAGTTTCTACAAGCATGAATTTGCCACTTCTATGTCTACAAACTATATGCAAGTTGTATTCTTCAAACTAGACATTACATAACCATGTAGCTCAAATTCTATGTAGGCCAAACTTGGCATTTTGCATTTATGAGCTACATACTTGCATGGTACAACATTTGTAGCAAGTTAACAATAAGTTGATGGAGAATAAAATGAAATACACCCGTGAAAGAGTACAATTTGATAGGAGACCTTAGATAGAGGCTATCATTGTCAGGGTGGTAGTACGAGCACGAGCATAACTTTTACAAACCGGACAGATCCAATAACTGGCCAAGATACACTAGAAAGTTGTTTGAAGGGATCTGACAATTTGGCACGACTGCTTCGACTTTAGTATTCAACATGAACAGAGACACGCCCCGACTGTTTGTGAAAGCAATCAAGCATAGATATGGTGACCTACTGACAGCACGTAGATGACTGCAGCAGAGAATCGTATAAAAGCAGCGTGATCCACCATAGTAATGCACACCAAAGGAGCTAAAAATACAAGAATAAAAGGTGCAAGGGTCCGCACCTTCCTGTCTGGATCACTCACATGCTTTCTTCTCCTCACTCTTTGTAGTGTGTTTTGAGAGCAAACAATGTAGTAACTTGTGTGTAGTTTTGTTGTCTATTTGGCTAAGCTCTCTCTGTCTCTCTCTCTCTCTCTCTCTCTCTCTCTCTCTCTCTCTCTCTCTCTCTCTCACACACACACACACACACACACACACACACACACACACACTCACTCACTCACTCACTCACTCACTGTAGAAAACCTGGCCCACTCGCACTCCCAAGATCTTCAATCTACTCAAAGTAGAATATTATGAATAATTGTCCCTCCTGTCCTATAAGATTATAATTGTAAAACATCGCAGAGTTGGTGTTTTTTGTTGTTATTGTTGTGCTTAATATTTTTAAGGGAGGGTTCTCATAATAAGAAATTTTCCCCACTGAGATTGCATTGGAAGTGTTGATGTTGAGTTTTGTTGAGTCCATCATCGTTCCCATAGTGGAACCACGTTCTCACCAAGTATGTTGTGGATTCTTGCACTGGCATTACATAACAATGTTTTGTTGGAGCGTTCTCACCAAGTATGTCGTGGATTCTTGCACCGACATTACATGACAATGTTGAGATGTACGTTTAAATATATATTCTTGGGGATGCTGATCAGAAGCGAGAGCAACATGATGATACTGAGCCCACCAAAGGCGGGGAAACCACACGCTTCTGGAGTGCGTCGGCTGTGGACATTGAATCTAGAAAAATTGTTGTAGATTGGAAGTTTGAGAAAGATGGCACACCCATCAGTATGCGTGACGTGACCAACGAGTCCAAAGGAGCTCAACTCGATCCATCTCTTTCCACTTTTTTTGGGACTAGATGACAATTGGCTATGCGATGGGACATGAGGGATTGCCATGGTATA